>JARQOC010000010.1:32695918-33904453 GCA_033576535.1 Allobates femoralis | reverse complement strand
GCTATAAGTGGACACTCTGCTTGCTCATATACAGTGCTATCAGTGTACACTCTGCTTGCTCATATACAGTGCTATAATTGGGCGCTCTGCTTGCTGATATAAACTGCTGTGCTCGGTGGCAGCGATTGCTCTGCTCGCTCATATTACTTCCCTTAGATTAATGATTTATCTGTTCTATGAAATGATTCATCACCGAACGCATCAATGATTCATGGCTGTCTGTATACATCGCCGGTTACAGGAGAACTCCGCTCCTCTCCAGCCGGACGCATGAAGACCATATAGAAACGTGCAGGAGAATGTGAGGACCATGCTCCCCCATGTACATATATACTCCGCTCCCCCAAGTACATATATACTCCGCTCATACACCAGCATCATTGTAACATTTTCCTGCTATATGTGACACATTGTAACCAGCTCCATTAACCCCTTGTGTGCTGGGCCCCACTGCTTGGCATGTACCTGTCATAGCTCCACCTGCTGTAGCACATGGTTCTGTTGCCGCTAACCCCCTCCATCCTCAGGTGGTGCCGGGTGCTGGGCAGGGATCCTGGCACTGGTTCGTGGCTGCGATTGGCACCTCCAGTCCGGTAAGTCGGATCACACAGAGATTCTCGGAGGCTCATTGATTTGGGTCTCACAATCTGAGGAATGTACCACTTTCAGTGTGAGGAGGGGGTGCAGCGCAGTCTGGTTGCAGCGAGCCCCTCAGCGCTGTCAGTGCACTGCTGCTGCTCTAGTGTGATGGAGGATCTGTCTCCTGTATCTACAGCTGCTCCATCCTCTGAGCCTCATCTCATCCTACGTGTGCAGGTACAGGCGGCCGCAGGGAGACGAGACCTGGGAGACGAAGCCTCATTACTGACAAGACCTGGAAAATCCACTGCATCTGCAAATCAGTCATTAGCAGGGTCTGGTCCTCACTGTAATGTGCAGGAAACAACAGAACACAACGTGCTGGTTATAGAAACAACGTGCACTGAGTGGTCTACCCCCATCCTCCACCGCTACCCCCATCCTCCACGACACTCCATCTTCCACCAACAACCGCTACCCCCATCCTCCACGACACTCCATCCTCCACTGACAACCACTAACCCTCATCATCCACCGGTACCGCTATCCTACCCTGACCACCACTGTCTCCATCCTTAACTGAGCACTCCTACCATTATGCATCACCACAGTGTACAGCTTCATTATAGCAAATTGGGCAAAATGTCAATACCAAAAGCAATGGTGCAAGAAACAGCAACAAATCACAAGGAAGAGAATATAACTACTATAATACTGCTCCTATGTACAAGAATATAACTACTATAATACTGCTCCTATATACAAGAATATAACTACTATAATACTGCTCTTATATACAAGAATATAACTACTATAATACTGCCCCTATGTACAAGAATATAACTACTATAATACTGCTCCTATGTACAAGAATATAACTACTATAATACTGCCCCTATATACAAGAATATAACTACTATAATACTGCTCCTATGTACAAGAATATAACTACTATAATACTGCCCCTATGTACAAGAATATAACTACTATAATACTGCTCATATATACAAGAATATAACTACTATAATACTGCCCTATGTACAAGAATATAACTACTATAATACTGCTCATATATACAAGAATATAACTACTATAATACTGCACCTATGTACAAGAATATAACTACTATAATACTGCTCCTATATACAAGAATATAACTACTATAATACTGCCCCTATGTACAAGAATATAACTACTATAATACTGCTCCTATGTACAAGAATATAACTACTATAATACTGCACCTATGTACAAGAATATAACTACTATAATACTGCTCCTATATACAAGAATATAACTACTATAATACTGCCCCTATGTACAAGAATATAACTACTATAATACTGCTCCTATGTACAAGAATATAACTACTATAATACTGCCCTATGTACAAGAATATAACTACTATAATACTGCCCCTATGTACAAGAATATAACTACAATAATACTGCCCCTATATACAAGAATATAACTACTATAATACTGCTCCTATGTACAAGAATATAACTACTATAATACTGCTCCTATGTACAAGAATATAACTACTATAATACAGCCCCTATATACAAGAATATAACTACTATAATACTGCTCCTATATACAAGAATATAACTACTATAATACTGCCCCTATGTACAAGAATATAACTACTATAATACTGCACCTATGTACAAGAATATAACTACTATAATACTGCACCCATGTACAAGAATATAACTACTATAATACTGCTCCTATATACAAGAATATAACTACTATAATACTGCCCTATGTACAAGAATATAACTACTATAATACTGCTCCTATGTACAAGAATATAACTACTATAATACTGCTCCCTATGTACAAGAATATAACTACTATAATACTGCTCCTGTGTACAAGAATATAACTACTATAATACTGCTCCTATATACAAGAATATAACTACTATAATACTGCTCCTATATACAAGAATATAACTACTATAATACTGCCCCTATGTACAGGAATATAATACTGCTCCTATGTACAAGAATATAACTACTATAATACTGCCCTATGTACAAGAATATAACTACTATAATACTGCCCCTATGTACAAGAATATAACTACTATAATACTGCCCCTATGTACAAGAATATAACTACAATAATACTGCTCCTATATACAAGAATATAACTACTATAATACTGCTCCTATGTACAAGAATATAACTACTATAATACTGCCCCTATGTACAAGAATATAACTACTATAATACTGCTCCTATGTACAAGAATATAACTACTATAATACTGCTCCTATATACAAGAATATAACTACTATAATACTGCCCTATGTACAAGAATATAACTACTATAATACTGCTCCTATGTACAAATATAACTACTATAATACTGCTTCTATGTACAAGAATAAAACTACTATAATACTGCTCCTATATACAAGAATATAACTACTATAATACTGCCCATATATACAAGAATATAACTACTATAATACTGCCCCTATGTACAAGAATATAACTACTATAATACTGCCCCTATGTACAAGAATATAACTACTATAATACTGCTCCTATATACAAGAATATAACTACTATAATACTGCCCTATATACAAGAATATAACTACTATAATACTGCTCCTATGTACAAGAATATAACTACTACAGGGTGGGCCAGTTATATGGATGCACCTAAATAAAATGGGAATGGTTGGTGATATCAACTTCCTGTTTGTGGCACATTAGTATATGGGAGGGAAACTTTCCAGATGGGTGGTGACCATGGCGGCCATTTTGAAGTCGGCCATTTTGGATCCAAATGTATTTTTTTCAATGGGAAGAAGGTCATGTGACACAGCAAACTAATTGAGAATTCCATAAGAAAAACAATGGTGTGCTTGGTTTTAACATAACTTTATTCTTTCATCAGGTATTTACAAGTTTATGACCCTTATAAAATGTGTTCAAAGTGCTGCCCATTGTGTTGGATTGTCAATGCAACCCTCTTCTCCCACTCTTCACACTGATAGCAACAGCAGAAGAAATGCAGCACAGGCTTCCAGTATCCGCTGTTTCAGATGCTGCACATCTCGTATCTTCACAGCATAGACAATCGCCTTCAGATGAGGGATGAGGCAAACATTATTGTGAATGGTGAAGATAACAAACAAACCCCCGATATTGGTCTGACACTAACCCACAGTGGATAGATCCCTCCAAGACTGCTGGGACTCAAACATTGATGGTATGGTGTGGAATATGGGGTACAAATATAGTGGGGCCATTCTTCATCAATGGAAACCTCAATGCAACTAGATATCTGAAATTGCTCCATGATTCACATATCCAGTGGCATTGAGGTTTCCATTGATGAAGAATGGCCCCGCTCTCTTTACACATTATTTACAAATATAATATCACAAGACCAAGTATATTGTGGAGAAATCCATGTGCACAAGGGACAACGCCGACAGTCAGTATAGGATTCTCCGGGCCTTTAGGCGGTGCTGCATTAATTACAGACATAATTCAGTTGTGCAAATCACGGTGCTAACTCTGGAAAACAACCAGAAATCACTGTATATGATCACAGGTCAGCAGGCAATCCACAGATCAAGTGAAAACTCTTATCTAAAGAAGACATATATCACCACACTCCAGAAATGCTGCTATCTTCTCTGGGCCAAAGCTCAATTATAATGGCTGAAGGCAAAATGAAAAACTGTGGACTCTGGAGGTGAGGAACCATCCAGCTTGTTATCAAGAAGAGAGAGAGTCCTGCTTGTTATCGAGGAGAGGAACCTTTCAACTTGTTAATGAGGAGCTTGTTATCGAAGAGCGCATGTTATTAAAGAGAAGGACCATTCGGCTTGTTATCGAAGAGATGGACCATTCAGTTTGTTATCGAGGAGAGAGACCGTTCAGTTTGTGAAAGGGATCCTCCAGGTTGTTATCAAGAAGAGGAACAATCCGGCTTGCTATTGAGGAGTAGGAACATCCAGCTTGTTATCTAGGATAAAGACCATCTGGCTTGTTATCAAGGAGAGGAACTATCCGGCTGGCTAAGGAGGAGAAGAACAATCTAGCTGGTTTAGATCATCTGGCTGGTTATCGAGGAGAGGGAAGATCTAGCTTACTATGGAGCAGAGGAACAATTCAACTGGTTATCAAGGAGAGGGACCATCTGGCTGGTTATTGAGAAGAGGGACCATCGAACTTGTTATTGAAGAGAGGAACAATCCAGCTTGTGATGAGAGGGACTGTCCAGCTTGTTATCGAGGAGAACATTACAGCTTATCAAGGAGAGTGACCATCCAGCTTGTTATCCAGGAGACTATCCCGCTTGTTATCAAGGAGCAGAACAATCCAGCTCATTATTAAGGAGAGTGACCATCCAGCTTATTATTGAGAGGGATCATCCATTTAGTTATTTAAGAGAGGAACCATATAGCTTGTTCAAAGGTGGGGACCATCAAACTTGTTATTGATGAGAGGGACTGTCCAGTTTGTTATTGAGCATAGCAACCCAGCCTATTGAGAAGAGGGATATTTCAGCTTGTTATCAAGGAGAGAAAGAGCAACCAGCTTATTATTGAGGAGCAGAGCAATCCAACTATTTATTGAGGCGAGGGCCCATCTGGCTTGTTTTCGGGAAGAGGAACTATCCAGCTTGCTATGGAGCAGAGGAACAATCCAGCTGGTTATCAAGGAGAGGGAACATCCAGCTGTTTATCAAGAAGAGGAACAATCCAGCTTGTTATTGAGGAGCAGAACAATCCAGATGATTATCGAGGAGATGGATCATCCAGCTTGTTATCTAGAAGATGGACCATCCAGCTTGTGATCAGAGAGACTGTCCAGCTTGTTATCAAGCATAGCAATCCAGCATATCACGGAGAGGGACCATCCAGTTTGTTATCAAGGAGAGAGACCATCCAGCTTGTTATTTAGCAAAGCAATCCAGCTTATTGAGAACAGGGATCATCCAGCTCATTATTGAGGAGTGAGAGCATCCAACTTGTTATCAAGCAACAGAACAATACAATTAGTTATTGAGGAGAGGGACCATCTGGCTTGTTAACAAGGAACTATCCAGTTTGCTATGGAAGACAAGAACAGTCCAGTGGGTTATCAGAAAGGACCGTCTGGCTGGTTATTGAGAAGAGGGACCATCCAGATAGTTATTGAGCAAAAAAACAATCTAGCACAATCTAGAACAATTCAGCTTATTATGGAGGAGAGGGACATCAAGTTCTCAAGTTAATTATAAAGGAGAGGGACCGTCCAGCTCGTTATCAAGGAGGGGGATCATACATTTTTTTATCTGGAAGAGGGACCATCTAGCTTTTATTTCATAGTAACATAGTATTTAAGGTTGAAGGAAGATCTTAAGTCTATCTAGTTCAACCCATAGCCTAACATATTGATCCAGAGGAAGGCAAAAAAAAAACCATGTGGCAACACTAAGCTCCACATTGGGGAAAAAATTCCTTCCCGACTCCACATATGGCAATCAGACTAGTTCCCTGGATCAATGCCATATCAAAGAATACAGAATATATAACCGTAAATAATATATTTTTCAAGAAAGGCATCCAGGCCACTCTTAAATTTTAGTGGTGATTGATGTGATGTTATTTAGTGAGTATTGATGAGAGGGACCATCCAGCTGCTTATTCATGACAGGGACAAGTTAGCTTGTTAATGAGCAGAGCATTACAGCTCATCGAGGAGAATGATCATCCAGCTCGTTACAAGGAGAGAGAGCATCAAGCTTCTTATCGAGGAGTAGAACAATCCAGCTAGTTATCAAGGAGAGGGGCTATCCAGCTTGTTGAGGAAATGAACCATCCGTCTCGTTATTGAGGAAAGGGACCATTTGGCTTGTTATCTGGGAGGGACCATCCATCTCATTATCAAAAAGGACAATCCAGTTTGTTAACAAGGAGACGGACCATTTAGCTCGTTATGAAAGGAGAGGGAGCATCCAGCTTGTTATCAAGCAGAGCAATCCAGCAGGTTATTGAGGAGAGGGACAATTCAGCTTGTTATTGAGGAGAGTGATCATCCATTTTGTTATCCAAGAAAGGGACCATCCAGCTCATTATCTAAGAGCAGGCCATTCAGCTCATTATTGAGGAGAGGGACCATCCAGGTTTTTATTAAGGAGAAGGGCCATATATCAAGGACAGGGACCATATAGATTGTTATGCAGGAAAGGGACAATCCAGCTTTTGATGAGAGAAACTGTCCAGTTTGTTATCAAGCAAACCAATCCAGCATATCAAGAAGGACCTTCCAGCTTGTTATCAAGGAGCAGAACACTCCAGCTCATTATCAAGTTGAGGGACCATCAAGCTCATTATTAAGGAGAGGGATCATCCAGCTTGTTATCAAGGAGAGATACCATACAGCTAATTATCAAGGAGAGTGACTGTCCAGCTTGTTATCAAGGAGAGGGAACATCCACTTTGTTATTAAGCAGAGCAATTCAGCTTGTTATCACAGAAAGGAACCATCTAGCTTATTATTGAGGAGACAGATCATCTATTTTGTTATCTAGAAGAGGGACCATCTAGCTTGTTATTAAGGAAAAGGACCATCCAGCGTCTTATTGATGAGAGGGACGGTCCAGCTTGTTATTTAGTAGAGCATTAAAGCTCATCGAGTAGAAGGATAATTTAGTTTGTTATCAAGGAGAGCGAGCATCCAGCTTGTTATTGAGGAGCAGATCAATCCAGCTTGTTATTGAGGAAATGACCATCCGGTTCATTATTGAGGAGAGGGACCATCCAGCTTGTTATCTTGGAGGGACCATCCATCTCATTATCAAGAAGCACAATCCAGCTCGTTATCAAAGAAGAGAGACTGTCCAGCTTGTTATCAAGCAGAGCAATAAAGCTTGTTATCAAGGAGCAGAACAATACAGCCTGTTACTGAGGAGTTGGATCATCCATTTTGTTATCTAGGAGATGAACCATCCAGCTCGTTATTGTGAGGGAACATCTAACGACTTATTGAGGAGAGGGACCATACAGGTTGTTATTAGCTCACAATTCTGTATCTCTGATGGCATGGGGGGCATTACTGCCTATGGCAGTGGCAGCAAAACATGAAAGGTGCCATCATGCTGAGCATTACGTAGGTGATAGACCAACATCTGCTCGAATAAGACTTTTGGACGACCTTGTTTATTTTAGCAGGATGATGGTAAACTACATCCTGCGTCCATCATACAACATGGCTGCATCATACAACTACGTCTGTAGTCCATCCCGTACCTGTCACCAATAAGAAACATTTGGTGAATTACAGTGCCTTGTGAAAGTATTTGGTCGCCTTGAACTCTTCAACCTTTTGCCACATTTCAGGCTTCAAACATAACGATATAAATTCAAATTTTTTTGTGAAGAATCAACAACAAGTGGGACACAATCGTGAAGTGGAACCAAATTTATTGGATATTTTAAACAAATAAAAAAACTGAAAAGTGGGGCGTGCAATATTATTCAGCCCCCTTGAGTTAATACTTTGTAGCGTCACCTTTTGCTGCGATTACTGCTGCAAGTCACTTGGGGTATGTCTCGATCAGTTTTGCACATCGAGAGACAAATTCAATTTGAAGCCTGAAATGTGGCAAAAGGTTGAAAAGTTCAAGGGGGCCAAATACTTTCACAAGGCACTGTATGTAACAAAAAATCCAGCAAAGGCACCAAACTGTTGAGCAGCAAGAACTTCACATCGGGCAAAAAAGGACAACGGTGTTCTAAAACTCCGGCCTACCAGCCTGTCCTAACAGCCCTGAACAGGTCCTTCCCCTGCCGCCATCAGGTGCCTAGTCCCCCTGTCACCTAAGGTAACCCTGGCTAGTGCGTAGGCCAGTGAGTTCATTAGCCGTCACTTCTAGCACAATAACACACAGGGATAGGTAGACAGACTTGAGATGAGACATAAAGGAGATAAATGGTAGGTAGGAGCCAGACTGCAGAAAGGCTTCAACAGCTCAGCTCCTAGACTGCAGGAGAGCGCCACACACCAAGATGGTCAGTATAGAATGATCTCTATAAATGACGTCAGGTGAAGGGTCATGTGACTATTTAAAGGGTGGTGGGAGTGCTCAAATATCACCTGACCAGCAGCAGAGAAAGATATTAACCCTCGCAGGTCAAAAGTAAATAAACAAGTTTAATAGAAACCACAGACTCCTGAGCTGCAACTCATGACACCATCATGGTGCAGAGCAAGACAGCAATGGAGGCTGGAGGGGAGGTCTGTCCTCTTCAGCGAGTCCTGTTTTTGTCTTAGATGCAATGATAGCTGGAGAATGGTCTGGTGACCATGTGAGCAACGCTATGCAAGGGCCTTCACGAGGAAATGTGAAAGTGTCCAAGGAGCCTTTTTTCCCACAGAACACAGAGCTGCATGTTCCTCACAATATTATGAACATAGGAGCAGTCTGGGTGGCCTAAATCTGCTCTTATGGCTGCAGCATCTCCAGACTTATCTCACCTAGCTGCAGCCCCTCCACACTTGTCCCCCATGGCTGCAGTGTCTTTGCACTTGCCTCCCATGGCTGCAGCATCTCCGGATTTGTCTCGCGTGGCTGCAGCATCTCTTTACTTGACTCCCATGTCTGCAGCATCTTTAGACTTGTCTCCCTTGTTAGCAGCATCTCCAGACTTGCCTCCACTGGCTGCAGCGTGTCCTGACTTGGCTCCCGTGTCTGCAGCATCTCATGACTTGCCTCCACTTGCTGCAGCATCTCCAGACTTGCCTCCACTGGCTTCAGCGTCTCCACACTTGCCTCCACTGGCTGCAGCGTCTCCAGACTTTGGCCTCCGACTTTTGCTGCAGCGTCTCCAGACTTGCCTCCACTGGCTGCAGCGTCTCCAGACTTGTCTCCTGAGACTGCACTGTCTCCATATTTGTATCCTGTGGCTGCGGTGTCTCTGGCCTCATCTTCCATTGCTGCAGTGACTCCAAGCTTGTCTCCATCGAGCACATCAGGGACGTCATTGGTTGGCGATTACTAACTGCCGGCAGCGGATACTGAATTTGTACATTCAGAGTCAGAACCTTCCTCAGACGCCCATTACTAACCTCAGTGATGGCGGCAAAGGCTGGAAGTGCCAGGATTTCTGCACAAGGCTCAGACTCCGGACTGAAGAATTCTTGAGGTTTGGAAAGTCTTGTTTCCATGTTTTCACCAATTGCAGAGTGGTGTCGCCTCTGTCCTGGAGTCTCTATCACCGCCCAGTCTCCTCGATGTTACAATGTCAATGCTGAGGAATGTTTACTCCCATGAATAAAAGTTTATTTGCAAGACTTTGCATTGGTGCGGTCTGCACAGAATCGTGGGGCTCTATCTGTGCCGCCACCTTTGTGTTCTGCGGCCATGGAGGTTTCTACGTGGCAGCTGTATTGGAGCAGATATTTGGTAAATACGTTGATGAATCCTCATTTTCTATGTGTTTATTTCTGTCCATTATTTTCCCGCAGTCGCGATTAGTGAACCACACGTGTGTCGTCATACAAAGTGCTCGTGTCTGGCTGATAGGACGCACACTGGATCTGACAGCTAGATTCTCCGCAGACTGCGAGATGCCGCCCTGGGCTGAGCGCACCAACTTCTGTTACCATAGAAACAGCTATACGCCTGATAGGAGATGATCAGCACACGCGTACATGGGGGTCAGCCTCTCCCCCAATAACGCCTGACACTAATTACGTGACCATCCCCGAGGGCAAATCTCACAGGGGCGTCCATCTACACCTATATATCTGCCCCAATATTACAGGTCAGCTCCTCATAGAGGAGAGGGGACGTTGTCTAGTGGAACAGCTGCTGTAGAACATCTTAACATTTTATTTACCAGAGTCTTAATAGAAGCAGAAGCATTGGAAGGTTTGAAACAGGAATTTTGTGTAACAGCGTCATCAGTGTAAAGTGTGAAGGGGGCTGGCTGCCTGCTCATCAATAGTTTGTAAGCAAAGAAAATGGAGGGGGGGGTCACTTAGGTATTGAAATGTAGTCAGCCTCTTTCATAACCAGGACTGACAGACAGCAGGTTACACAGGAGGTTCTGGTCTATAGCTGTCAGTCCCTTCTTTACCCCACTGGATGGCAGAGAAGGGGCTGACTTACATAGTGAGCAGAGAGACAGCCCCGTTCACACACAGCTGGAAATGCAGCTGCCAAACTGCAACCGTGGACCTACTGCTATACAAGAAAGTAGCCAAGCCCCTGACATCGAGCTCTTATATTGTGGGTCTGGTCCTTTCTATCCCATCAGTGCCCTAAACAACCAAGACCTTGGGTATTAATGTCTGTGTGGTCCACTTACTTACGTGGCAGCCGTCTTGGCTCTCATCTTCCCATCTCGTCTTCCCGACTCTGATCTTCCTGTCTCTCGACATCTCGTCTTTCCAGCTCCTGTCTTCCGGTCTCGCCATATTGTCTTCCCGGCTCTCGCCTTCCTGACTCTTGTCCTCTCAGTTCTCATGTTCCTAGCTTTAATCTTCCCCACTCTCATCTTCCTGGCTCTTGTCGTCTCAGCTCTCCTCTCCCCATCTCTCACCTTCTCGGCTCTTGTCTTTCCAGCTCTTGTTTTTCCTGTCTCTCGACATCTCGTCTCCCCAGCATGTCTTCCTGTCTAGTCATCTCATCTTCCCGCTCTTGTTTTCTGGCCCATCATCATAAAATCTTCCCAATGCCCATCTTCCCAGCTCTCGTCATCTCAAGTGTCGCTTTACCAGCTCTTACCTTCCCATCTCTCGCCTTCTCGGCACTTGTCTTTCCAGCTCTTGTCTTCCAGGCTTGTCTTCCAGGCTCGCCAACTCACCTTCCCAATTCTCATCCTCCTGACTTGTCTTATCGGCCCTCGTCTTCCAGGCTCATCTTCCTGGCTCGCCCTCTCATCTTCCCAATTATCGTCCTCCCGGCTCTCGTCTTCCAGGCTCATCTTCCTGGCTCGCCCTCTCATCTTCCCAATTATCGTCCTCCCGGCTATCGTCTTCCAGGCTCATCTTCCTGGTTCTCCATCTCCTCTTCCCAATTATCATCCTCCCGGCTCTCGTCTTCCAGGCTCGCCATCTCAGCTTCCCGATTCTTGTCCTCCCGATTCTCATTTTCCCATCTCTCGCCATCTTGTCTTCCCAGCTCAGCTTCCTGGCTCTCCATCTCATCTTCCTGATTCTTGTCCTCCTGACTCTCGTTTTTCTGTCTCTAGCCATCTCGTTTTCCCAACTTTTGTCTTCCCGGCTCTCCTTCCTGTCTCGCCATCTCGATTCCCGACTCTCGTCCTCCCGGCTCTCATTTACCTGTCTCTCACCATCTCGGCTCTAGTCTTCCTGTCTCTTGCCATCTAGTCTTTCCAACTGCCTTCCTGTCCCTCGTCTTCCTGACTTTTCATCCTCCCGCTCTCATGGTCTCGGCTTTCCCAGCTTTCATTCTTCCATCTCTCTTTTTTCTGGCTCTCGTCCTCCCGGTTCTCATCTCGTCCTCCTAGCTCTCGCACACAGATGCTTAGGTATTGGGTGCTTCTCTTTTACATCATCACTGACACAAACGTTGCAGTGTCACTAATATAAGAGTGCAGAAACACAAAGCATCCGTGGCTGATCGTCCAGGTGCCGAATCAGACATGACAGTCCATTAATATTGTAGCGCTCACTGCTGAGGGCTTGTTACAAGGGACCAGCATAGCTTGTCAATCTCAGGTACATGCTGTCTGTATGGGCTGTGCTTATTGTTTTACTGCGCTCGGTCTCTGCTGACGGTAGAGATGTGAGCGGCAACTGCCGTTTCCCCTAATTTGGTGATAATTATAA
Organism: Allobates femoralis; assembly: GCA_033576535.1. Taxonomy (NCBI): domain Eukaryota; kingdom Metazoa; phylum Chordata; class Amphibia; order Anura; family Aromobatidae; genus Allobates; species Allobates femoralis. The sequence goes on along the minus strand of JARQOC010000010.1, from coordinate 33,892,056 downwards.
ACAAGCACCGCCACTTTTGCAAATTGGCCCCTAGGGTCCCCAGCCCAGGCAAGGAATGTATAATTATAAAGCAGAAGTCATATACCTGCATGGCGGCGGCACCACGGAACAGTCAGAACAAAAGAAAAAGACAAAAACAAAACACTGCAGTGGTCTGAAGTCGTCCCATGTTACACTGTGCAGGCGAGATCTCTGCATGCAGTCAGTGAATAGAAAAATCACTCATTACAGCCGGACCCGAAAAACCTATAGTGGAGCATGGCAACTGAGGGTCTGTTAAAAAATGCAGCATGCGCACATGGCCTGTTTTTTGGGGGGCTGTGTATTGCTTTTTGGCTGCTTTTTTACCATTACAATTGAGAAAACGGTGGAGAAAAACAGATTACTAATTGCCCTCACCCGGTACGACGGGGCCCTGGGCAGCCCCTCACCCAGTAGGACAGGGCCCTGGGCCACCGCCCCTCACCCGGTACGATGGAATATCTAGACTGTGTAAGGCATCGAACAACCAGCTATATTGGAAATGGCCTGTATGTATAGCAGATGTGGAAGCCTTCTGCAATGTGGACGTTTAACGTTTACTCTGGGACTCCGTAGATCCACAAGCTTTTTTTTAATGCATTTAGGGCCAAACTCACAGTATGGTCAGAAGTGCTGGGCGGCACAGACTGTCCACATACCTCCCATCCATGGGTGTGTCTTCTGTGATATAATGAGACTGTTTAGTGACATGGTCTCTGTGCTTGGAGGCTGACGATCAGGAAACCATGTCTGTGTAGCACCTGTGGTGGCTCTGTGTTTAGGAAGCCGCAGACCTCCTGGATCAATTAGGAATAACTAGAGCACACGCAAATGAAAAAATGATTGAAAGTTAATGTTTTATTGATTGTTTGTTTTTTTTTCAAGATTTTTGACAGACCCAAACATTTCGGCTCATAACACCTTTATCATGGGGTATTTATCTGTATACAACAAAAAACAAGTGCACTGGTACATAGATTAAATTCACAAAATACAGAGGAGATACAAAAGCAGCTATAATGAATTGGGTCACAGTTAACAGGGGTCAGTATTGGGCCCACTTCTTTTTAACATATTTATTAATGACCTTGTAGGGGGCATACAGAGTAGAATCTCAATATTTGCAGATGACACTAAACTCTGCAAGCTAATCAATACAGAGGAGGACAATTTTATATTACAGGAGGATTTATGTAAACTAGAAGCTTGGGCTGATGAATGGCAAATGAGCTTTAATGGGGATAAATGTAAAGTCATGCACTTGGGCAGAGGAAATAAAATGTATAATTATGTGCTTAATTGTAAAACACTGGGCAAAACTGTCACTGAAAAAGACCTGGGTGTATGGGTAGATGACAAACTCACATTTAGGGCCCAGTGTCAGGCAGCTGCTGCAAAGGCAAATAAAATAATGGGCTGCATTAAAAGAGGCATAGATGCTCATGAGGAGAACATAATTTTACCTCTATACAAGCCACTAGTACGACCACACCTAGAATACTGTGTACAATTCTGGTCTCCAGTGTATAAGAAAGACATAGCTGAGACAGGTTTGGATTAACATAAATTTACATAAAACTTATGTAAACCGACCGGCGGTTTACACAGCTAAACCGACCCTAACCTGGCATATGTGCACAAACCCTAACACTTTACTTGAAGGATTCAAGGACTGATTGCAGAGAAAAGGTATAGTTGCATTCAGCATCCCACTGTCTGTAAGGCCCTGGCTTCACTGTATAGGTCTAAATCCTGCTGGCTGATTCCCTTTAAGAAGGACCTGGATGAAATTCATGAAAAACATAATACTACAGGTTAAATATACTAGATTCCTTGACAGCGTTGATCCAGGGATCTAATCTGATTACTGTATGTTGAGTCAGGAAGGAATTTTTTTCCCCAATGTGGAGCTTAGTGTTGCCACAAGGCATTTTTGCCTTCCTCTGGATCAACATGTTAGGCTATGGGTTGAACTAGAGGGACTTAAAGTGTCTACCTTACAAACTATGAAATAATCAACATAAAAGCCGCAGGTTTTGTATTCATAGCTGAAAATTCTTATTTTTTTCCATGTAAATAAATCAAACACTGAAAAAGCCGGTCAGATGAACAGTCTGTTACAAAAAGAGAATTTTGTTTACGTACCGTAAATTCTTTTTTCTTTAATCATCAATGGGAGACCCAGACAATGGGGTTTAGGGCACTGCCCTCCGGAGGTCACACTAGGTACTACAAGTTTGTAGACACCGCCTCCTCCGCTTATAAACCCCTACCGCAGGGAACATCCTCAGTTTGGTCCATAAGCTGCGAGGAGGAAATAAACCACACCCGAAACATCGGGAAGAACGCCGTGCACAGACGGTTCAACAACCCGGCAAACACTGTCTCAACAGAGAACAGAGCAAATGCAAAACATGCAACGGAACAACTGGGTGGGTGCTGGGTCTCCCATTGATGATTAAAGAAAAAAGAATTTACGGTACGTAAACAAAATTCTCTTTTTTCTGGTCATCATAATGGGAGACCCAGACAATGGGGATGTCCTAAAGCAATACCCCAGGGCGGGAAGAGTTCCTCAACAAGACGGATAACACATGGTTCCCTTTAAAGGTGGGCAACCGCCGCCTGGAGAACCCGCCTGCCCAAACTTGCATCCGCAGAGGCATGGGCATGCACCATATAGTGCTTAGAGAAAGTGTGCAGGCTGGACCAAGTGGCCGACTCACACACCTGTAGAGCAGACGCTCGATGTCGCAAAGCCCAGGAGGCACCTACAGCTCTGGTAGAGTGAGCCTTCAATCCCACCGGGAGAGGCAAACCAGAAGCCCGGTAAGCCTCTTGAATGGAAGCCTTAATCCATCTGGCCAATGTCGATTTTGATGCCGCGGACCCCTTACAGCGACCTGTCGTAAGAACAAATAAGGAATCCGAACTCCTAAAGGAGGCGGTCCTGGACACATAAATGCGTACAGCTCTCACGAGATCCAGAGTATGGAGGTCGCGTTCAACCTGATGAACGGGAGCAGGGCAAAATGATGGGAGAACAATCTCCTGGTTCAGGTGAAAAGTTGAAACCACCTTCGGCAAGAACTCTGGCCGTGGGCGCAACACCACCTTGTCTTGGTGAACCACCAGAAAGGGTGACTTGCACGAAAGTGCAGCCAATTCTGAGACCCTCCTCAGAGACGTAATTGCCACCAGAAAGGCCACTTTCTGGGACAGACGAGATAGAGAAACATCTCTCAGCGGCTCAAACGGTGGTCTCTGTAATGCCGCCAGGACCATGTTAAGGTCCCAAGGGTCCAGAGGTCTCTTGTAGGGCGGAACCATCCGCGACACCCCCTGCAGAAATTGACGGACCTTCGGGAGGAGCGCCAATCGCCTGTCAAACAGCACTGAAAGTGCTGATACTTGACCTTTCAAGGAGCCAAGGGATAATCCCAATTCCAAACCCGACTGCAGGAAAGCCAACAACGTCGGGATGGACAAGGGCCACGGAGACCGTCCACCAGAGGCACACCAAGTAAAAAAGATTTTCCACGTCCTGTGGTACATCTTCCTGGAAACGGGCTTCCTAGCCCGATTCATAGTGGCAACCACTGTAGGGGAGAAACCCCTGGATGTCAGCAGCCAGGCCTCAAGAGCCATGCAGTCAATCTGAGGGCCCTGGAATTGAGGTGGAAGAATGGGCCCTGCGCGAGTAAATCTTCGCATTCTGGAAGAGCCCACCGGTGTCCGCCTGACAGTTGCCACAGGTCTGGATACCAGGACCTCCTGGGCCAATCTGGAGCCACTAGAATGGCTACCCTGCACTCCGACCTGATTTTCCACAGCACCCTGGGAATCAGAGCCAGAGGCGGGAACACATATGGCAGCTGGAAACTGGACCAACTCAGGATCAGGGCGTCTGCCCCCAGAGACTGAGGATCCCATGACCTCGCCATGTATTGCGGCACCTGATGATTCAGCCGTGAGGCCATCAGATCCACGTCCGGAGTGCCCCATCTGCTGCAGATGTCCCGGAAGACGTCTGGATGAAGGGACCACTCTCCGGCGTCCATCCCCTGCCGGCTCAGATAGTCGGCCTCCCAGTTCTCGACCCCTGGGATGTGAACTGCGGAGATCAGGCAGTTGTTGTCCTCCGCCCAGGATAGGATGCGGTGAACTTCGGCCAGAGCCTCTGCACTCCTGGTTCCTCCTTGATGATTTATATAAGCGACGGCCGTCGCATTGTCGGACTGAACCCGAATGGGTTGTCCTGAGAGGAATCTCTGAAAAGCCAGGAGTGCCAGATAGACCGCCTTGATCTCCAGCACGTTGATCTGCAACGCCGACTCCGACTGAGTCCAGAGGCCTTGAGCCCTGTGGTGTAGGAACACCGCCCCCCAGCCCTTCAGACTGGCGTCGGTGGTCACCACTAACCATGACGGCTTGATGAAGGACCGGCCCCGAGACAAGTGATGTGGCTGTAGCCACCACTGCAGGGAATCCCTGGTCGGTTGGGAAAGGGTCACCAGCCGATTCAGAGAAATCGTCTTTTTGTCCCACCTGCGGAGAATCTCCAGCTGGAGAGGACGGAGGCGAAATTGTGCGAAAGGCACCGCCTCTATTGCTGCCACCATGCGCCCCACCAGCTTCATCAACCCCCGTAGGGATGATTGTGGTGACAGGAGGACTGCTTGCACTCCTGCTTGGATCGCCATCTGTTTGACTCGTGGCAGAGACACCAGGGCTGAGGCAGTGTTGAAGTCCATGCCCAGATATGTCAGTGACTGGGTCGGAACCAGGGTTGACTTCTGAATATTGAGGAGCCAACCGAACTGTTCCAGAGACCGCATGGTCACATCCAGGCTCTCTTGACAGAGGTGTTCTGATGGCGCCCTGACCAGCAGGTCGTCTAAATAGGGAATGACGGCATGTCCCTGCACGTGCAGGAGAGCCATCATGGAAGCCATCACTTTTGTGAACACCCGCGGTGCCGAGGCCAACCCGAACGGCAGCGCCACAAATTGGAAGTGTTCTTCCCCCACTGCGAATCTCAACCAGCGCTGATGAGCCGGTGCAATGAGCACATGAAGGTAAGCGTCTCGGATATCTATGGACGCTAGGAAGTCCCCCTGTGACACAGCTGCGATCACGGAGCGCAGGGATTCCATACGGAACTTCTGAACCAACACGTGATGGTTGAACAACTTCAGGTCCAGTACCGGGCAGAAGGATCCGTCCTTCTTCGGGACGATAAAGAGGTTGGAGTAAAAACCCCTGAACCTCTCTCCGGATGGCACCGGGACCACCACTCCGTCCCTGCGGAGACCCTCTAACACCAGGTAAAAGGCCTGAGCCTTTTCTGGTGATGGGACCGACCGATGGAATCGGGATATCGGCTTCGACGTCAGCTCTATCCTGTAACCTCGCGAGACCACGTCTCGAACCCACTGATCTTGAACGTGAAGTAGCCACTTGTCCTGAAAGCGAGACAAGCGGCCCCCCACCTGTGGGGAGGCAGGAAGGAAGAGCGAGTCATGTAGAGGCGGGTTTGGGGGTGGCAGCTGCTGCCCCCGCCGGCTTCTTTGGACGACTCTTAGAGCGCCACTGAGAAGCGGGCTTGCCCCCTCGGTCCGCGCGAGCGGACGGTGCTGATGACTGCGAACTGGAACGAAAGGACCACTGTTTTGGGTTCCTTTTAACGGTATAACCGTGGCTTAGGCTTATTCTGCGGTATCTTAGACTCAGCAGAATCCTTTATCAGCTTGTCCAGTTCGGTGCCAAAAAGCCTGTCACCAGCGAACGGAAGATTCTGCAAAATCTTCTTGGATGTGGTATCTGAGTCCCAAAGACGCAGCCACAACAACCTGCGGATTGCTATAGCATTGGCCGAAGCCACAGCCGAGCGCGTGGCAGTTTCCAGAGTCGCCGTCCTGGCGTAGTCCGCATAGGCCCTCGCCCTCTCGGTAAGTGCCAGGACCTCTGGACTGGACCTTGCCAGGTCAGAGATACCATCCAAGCAGGTAGTAATCGCTTGTAAGGTCCAGACCGTGGCAAAATTAGGGGCAAATGAAGCCCCCACAGCCTCATAGGAAGACTTGGCGAGTTGCTCAACCTGTCTATCCGTCGCATCCTTCAGCGAGGAGCTATCAGAGGCCGAGAAAAGGGAGCGTGCATCAATCCTGGTCATGGAAGCATCCACCTTCGGGGACTGCGACCACTCCTGTAGCACCTCCTGGGGAAGGGGAAGCGATTGTCCTTGGGTTTGCAGACATAACGCCGCCCAGGATGTAACCTGGGAGCTCTAACCACCCTTCCAAAGTTCGTGTGGTCCATGAAGGAGCCACTTGGTCTAGCCTCTGGCCGCAGCCATTGATAGACCTCCTTCGGGTGCACCGTCACCTCCTCAGGGGGTGTCACGAGACGTAAGGTCTCGTTAATAGAGGACACCAGATCCTCCACCCCGTCTGGTGGTTCAGATACAGACACAGACCCGAAAGTTGAACCCCCATCATCGTCCTCACCATCAGAGGAACGCTCCTCCTCAGAGAGAGCCTGGAGCTCGGGTGATTCCTCACGACGAGCCCGCTTAAGGGGTCTCACAGCAGAAGAGGGAGACACCCGGGGGTAACTGGACGGAGTAGCTGGGCTATCCAGCCTCCTATTAAGGGCCTCCAGGGATTGTGACATGGAGGACAGCTGGGACAACAGAGATTCATTGATCTTATTCTGAGTCTCCCATGGCCCTGGGATCACCTGAACCTCAGGGTACAGCACCGGAGCTGCTGACTCAGCAGTGTCAGTCCGGGCCTCTGGGCGTCCGCAGTTATTGCAGGACCCCTCCACCAGTGTCCCATTGCATGTAGCACAGGTAATGGTGGTCTCTGCCGCCTTAGCAGCAAGCTTCCTAACTGAGGACATCGCCACAGTAGGGGAAAATAAGCCAAATTGCAGACAAAAACCGGAGTTCCGGTGGCTTACCGACCGCAGCAAAGCGGTAGGAGGAAGCGGTGTGTGTGTGTGACCTCCGCGACGGTTTCCGGTCTCCCCTGGAGTGCAGCACACGCTGCATACAGATCCCAGCCGGGAAGTGAGGGGTAAAGATGGCCGCCGACAGTGAAACTGTGGGCGGCGCCGAAAACACGCGGGAAGCACACACACACGCCCATCGATGACGTCACCGCACAGGCTGCTTCCCATCCTCCAAGCAGCCTCAGCATGAAGGCGCCAGAGCCCGCAGCGCGGGAACTAGTGTGAAATACTACACACAGACTGCATGCACAAACATCCGCAGCCTACAGCCTCAGCCCCTGTGACACACAGGCGGTCAGCCAGGGTGACCCCAGCACAGGGTACACCCGCAGATCCGCGGACCCGAGAGTAACGCGCGGTCTGAGTGTCATGAAACACATAAAGTGCCAGACACTACCCCCAGGCACACAGGAGACACAGAGTGCCTGAGTGCCGGTCCGGAGTGTAAGCACCATTTAGGGAGGCCTCGGACTGGGCTGGCTCCAGTCCGGTCTGTAAGCACCATTTAGGGAGGCCTCGGACGGAGCGGAGCTGTGCAAGGCTCCCATCTCCCACTCTCCAGAGCCCCCCAGAGAGGGATGGAAAGGAGCGCGACAGCGTACCGGGAGAACACAAAGTGTCCAGGCTCTAGGCCCTCCGGTACCTCCACCTGCATGTTCCACCAGGGTGAGCGGGAGGCTGTCGCCGGTCCCGACCGGAACCATTTTACCTTGTCTTCAGACGCCATCACGTAAAATGTGAGAATGTAGTGAAGTGCAAGCAAAGCGTGATCCTCCGAGCACACTAAGTTTAAAACTGAGGATGTTCCCTGCGGTAGGGGTTTATAAGCGGAGGAGGCGGTGTCTACAAACTTGTAGTACCTAGTGTGACCTCCGGAGGGCAGTGCCCTAAACCCCATTGTCTGGGTCTCCCATTATGATGACCAGAAAAGAAGAAAATTAATTAATAAAACATGTAATAGCAAAGTTCATATAAAGTGAATCCATCTGTCCTACGTCTCCTTGCCGTCAGTCCCGCCACTCCTCGCCTGCTGATCGATATTCAAATTGCGCGCTTGCGCAGAGACCTTAGCGGTTCGCGCATGCACAGAAGAGTTCTGCCCACAGTACTGCAGTGCGCAATCCAGAGAAGCCTCTGTGCAGGCGCACAATTTGAATATCAATCAGAAGATTCGGGATGGGCTGTGAGGAGAGGCGGCACGGGCGGGCTGCGAGGAGAGGCGGCACGGGGCGGGCTGCGAGGAGAGGCGGCACGGGACGGGCTGCGAGGAGAGGCGGCACGGGACGGGCTGCGAGGAGAGGCGGCACGGGACGGGCTGCGAGGAGAGGCGGCACGGGACGGGCTGCGAGGAGAGGCGGCACGGGACGGGCTGCGAGGAGAGGCGGCACGGGACGGGCTGCGAGGAAAGGCGGCACGGGACGGGCTGCGAGGAGAGGCGGCACGGGTTGTGAGGAGAGGCGGCACGGGACGGGCTGCAGGGAGAGGCGGCACGGGACGGGCTGCGAGGAGAGGCGGCACGGGACGGGCTGCGAGGAGAGGCGGCACGGGACGGGCTGCGAGGAGAGGCGGCACGGGACGGGCTGCGAGGAGAGGCGGCACGGGACGGGCTGCGAGGAGAGGCGGCACGGGACGGGCTGCGAGGAGAGGCGGCACGGGACGGGCTGCGAGGAGAGGCGGCACGGGTTGTGAGGAGAGGCGGCACGGGACGGGCTGCAGGGAGAGGCGGCACGGGACGGGCTGCGAGGAGAGGCGGCACGGGACGGGCTGCGAGGAGAGGCGGCACGGGACGGGCTGCGAGGAGAGGCGGCACGGGACGGGCTGCGAGGAGAGGCGGCACGGGACGGGCTGCGAGGAGAGGCGGCACGGGACGGGCTGCGAGGAGAGGCGGCACGGGACGGGCTGCGAGGAGAGGCGGCACGGGACGGGCTGCGAGGAGAGGCGGCACGGGACGGGCTGCGAGGAGAGGCGGCACGGGACGGGCTGCGAGGAGAGGCGGCACGGGACGGGCTGCGAGGAGAGGCGGCACGGGACGGGCTGCGAGGAGAGGCGGCACTGGACGGGCTGCGAGGAGAGGCGGCACAGGACGGGCTGCGAGGAGAGGCGGCACAGGACGGGCTGCGAGGAGAGGCGGCAAGGGACGGGCTGCGAGGAGAGGCGGGATGGGTTGCGAGGAGAGGCGGAACAGGACGGGCTGCGAGGAGAGGCGGAACAGGACGGGCTGCGAGGAGAGGTGTCACGGGACGGGCTGCGAGGAGAGGTGGCATGGGACGGGCTGCGAGGAGAGGCGGCATGGGACGGGCTGCGAGGAGAGGCGGGACAGGCGGATGTTAACATTAATCATTAAAACTTGTAATGGCGTCTGTAACAGACCGTTCATCTGACTGCGTTTTTCAGTGTTTGATTTCTGTACATGAAAAAATAAGAATTTTCATCCAGGTATGAATACAAAACCTGCGGCTTTTATGTTGATTATTTGTTCATTATAGCTTTTGTATCTCATTTTTTTGGGGGAATTTCACCTATGTACCAATGCATTTATTGTTTTTTGTTGTATACAGATAAATACCCTGTGATAAAGGTGATGTGAGCCGTAACATTTGGGTCCATGTCACAATCTTGAAAAACAAACATTCAATGAAACATTGACATTCAATCATTTTTTCATACTTCATTGATGTGTATTTCAGTTATTCCTAATTAATTTACTACCTTTTTTCTCTGGGCACCATATTAAAATAAGAAGTGAGCCAAGCTAATTTGTAAATTAGTGTACGGAGGGAGTCACAGGTCCTGGTCAGTGATCCAGACCTCCTGAGGGTCAGGACTGATGGGAGTCAGTGTATGGAGGGAGTCACAGGTCCTGGTCAGTGATCCAGTGAGGCAGACCTCCTGAGGGTCAGGACTGATGGGAGTCAGTGTATGGAGGGAGTCACAGGTCCTGGTCAGTGATCCAGTGAGGCAGACCTCCTGAGGGTCAGGACTGATGGGAGTCAGTGTATGGAGGGAGTCACAGGTCCTGGTCAGTGATCCAGACCTCCTGAGGGTCAGGACTGATGGGAGTCAGTGTACGGATGGAGTCACAGGTCCTGGTCAGTGATCCAGTGAGGCAGACATCCTGACGGTCAGGACTGATGGGAGTCAGTGTATAGAGGGAGTCACAGGTCCTGGTCAGTGATCCAGACCTCCTGAGGGTCAGGACTGACAGGAGTCAGTGTACAGATGGAGTCACAGGTTCTGGTCTTGATCCCAGCCAGGTAGACCTTCTGAGCTTAATAAATGACCAACATTAAAAATGTTCTACTTTGACAAACTATAAGGAATCGAACAAAAATATAAATATTGTTGGAAAGTTGCAGAACGTTAAGGATTGGAAAACAGGGTCCGCTCCTGTAATACCAGACAACCTGTGACAAGGGGAGGGCGCCATCCCTGAGAAAACTAACCTCTTTTCTCTAGTATTGTACAACCCCTTTAAGCTTCATTTGCAGAACTCTGTACTGTCCCTTTAAGACTCTATAAATGGATGCTGCCCCCCTCTTAGGTGGTGGGAGTCACACACACGCCGGCGCAGAGCGGTGCCACTCCAGAATGTAACCAGTAAACTTTATTATGATCAGAATTTGGCAACAGGTAAGACGCTCACCGCCCGCGTACAACGCCGTATTCACGCTCCTTCCTCCAGGGTCAGAGTTCAGATCAGGCACTTGGTTTCTTGACCGCCATCTTTCTTTTTCGCCTCCGGGTCGGGCGGCTCTAGGGTGAGTGACATCACGGTACACGACAGAGAAGGGCTGCTACATTACCGCTAAAAAGGTGAAAATAACGAGACGGTGAAAATTGGCTGCGGACCCTCCCCGACCAACCGGGGACCCGTCCTCTGCGCTGCGCACGGCGCTATTCCCAGCAGAGGTGTGGATGACCGCCGCCGTCATCTTCTAAAAAAGGACACTTAAAAACGGATTCTTGCAAGATAAAAACCAGATCCTGAAATCAAAAACTGAATATATAAAAAGTGAGAACAAAAAGTCAGAAGTCCCCAGGTCATATCGGGAATGTGGCGGACATGTGGCGCACACTGTGTCCCTGCGGCGCACACTGCGTCCTGCCATCACACCGCCGCTGCCACTGACGGAAGGAAACATTCATTTAGAGAAATGGATTAAAAAAAACAAAAAAAAAAAACAACTCAGATTTGTGGCGAGTGTTTGACCAGCCGTGGTCAGAGGATTTCTGGGGAGACCTGCTCTCTCCCGGGGGGTGCGGAGCTCCTGGGGGCCATCCAGTGTCCGGAGTCAAAGGCCATCCTGGTGACATTGGCAGAGGGAGGCGGACAGACGCGGACAGTCCTACACCACCGCGCAGTGACAGCCTTTCTTGTCCTTCTCCTTCCGTGTCGGTTCCGGGGACGGAGGACATTCCAGCTCCTGAAACTTCCTGCGGAGACAGAAATACTCTGAATGATGGGAGTGATCTCCAGACCGGAGCTGCTCGTAGAGCCCAATATCAGAACATCTACAACTTACTGACTTGTTTTCTGCATGATCTCTGCTTGCTGTCAGTGAACAGTCAGGCTACATTCACACCAAGTGTTTTTGACGCACTTTTTGAGGATCCGCCTTTTCAAAAATCCATCACTTATTCACACACCGCATTTCTGATCCATTTTTGACAGACACTTTTTTTTTTTTAGCTCAACGGGAAAAGCGCAGCAACAAAAACCCCACTCAAATAGACGCTCATTCTGAGTGAGGATCCAATTTTGAGCCCAAAAATGGATCCACACAAGACGTTCTGTCTGAACGACAACTTTGGAAAGCCCTGGACTTTGCTGGGATGCCCAGAGTCACTGTAACTCACTGCAAAAAAAAAACAAAAAAAACACAGATCTGCAAAAAACGCAGCAAAAACGCACAGTGTGAATGTAGCCATGGATTATGGCTTTTATCCAAATGCCTGACAGCTGTGGGTTTATTTCAGTTGCATCTGTGTAGATCTGTTTGTGTCACCACTGTTACAATAGTGCAGCAGTGTGTAACCCCCAGTTTGCACTGATTCAGTGTGACCAGAGATGGGGCCATCGGCTTGCGGAGCTGGACGCACCGGCACCCGGAGGTTGGGGGGCATCGGCTGGCGGAGCTGGACGCACCGGCACCCGGAGGTTGGGGGCATCGGCTGGCGGAGCTGGACGCACAGGCACCCGGAGGTTGGGGGCATCGGCTGGCGGAGCTGGACGCAACGGCACCCGGAGGTTGGGGCATCGGCTGGCGGAGCTGGACGCACCGGCACCTGGAGGTTGGGGGCATCGGCTGGCGGAGCTGGACGCACCGGCACCCGGAGGTTGGGGGCATCGGCTGGCGGAGCTGGACGCACCGGCACCCGGAGGTTGGGGGCATCGGCTGGCGGAGCTGGGCACACCGGCTTCTGGAGTTGGGCACATCAGTTAGCGGAGCTGAGCACATCGGGTCCCGGAGTTGGGCACATCAGTCAGGTTGATCCTCTCTGGCTGCTGGTCAGGACATTCATGGATCTCTCACCTTTTGAATTGCTGTGATGGCACAGCATTACCCGTACATCACACTGACCTGGCTGATCACAGTCCGCGCCAGTGGGTCCACAGAGAGCGAGATCCGCAAGCATCTGGATCAGCTCAATGGATCGGAGGTCGTGAATCGATCCTCCAGCTCTAATGGAGCTCATCCATCATGGAAGAGCACAATCATCTGAGGAATTGTAGCCTTCAGTTACATTTCCATTTTATGACAGCAAGCAGAGATCTTGGTAAAGAAAGTAAAGGCCCGTTATGTCAGAGAGCTTCATATACAGGCAAGGTGTAATACCACCCCCCGCTCCTCTCACCTCACTACTCGCACTAGTTCATGAAAAGCCTGATCCACATTCATCCGGATCTTTGCCGACGCCTCCATGTACGTCAGTTTCAGCTGCCGCGCCAACTGGTGCCCTTCCTCCTGCGTCACCTGGCAAGAGCAAGAATTATGTAAGACCATCAGACGTAAAGGAGCCACATTCCCTGCACCGAAAGCTCTGGCCAGAACGGACCCCAAACATCATGTTGTACCCACAATACACATCCGTCTATGGGTCTGGGGGTGTTCAGGGATCTCAGCGATTTGCGTTGCATGAGGACGCTGCCCGATCATTGAGCAAAACACATTCGTCATGTCAAATTCTTGTCGGCTAAAAGGGAACCCGCCACCAAAAGGGAACCCGCCAGCAAAAGGGAAACCGTCACCAAAAGGGAACCCGCCACCAAAAGGGAACCCGTCACCAAAAGGGGAACCCGTCACCAAAAGGGGAACCCGTCACCAAAAGGGAACCCGTCACCAAAAGGGGAACCCGTCACCAAAAGGGGACCCGTCACCAAAAGGGGACCCGTCACCAAAAGGGAACCCGTCACCAGTTCTTGAGTAGATCTACAATTCAATGTCATGACATTTTTCTGCTTGTTTTTCTTAATGGCATTTCACAAGTTATTGCCTTGCCCCGTCTCCCCCTGTACACCCCACATAAAAATTGGAGCCTGGCTAAACAGGACTAAATTTCTCTTTTCCTTTTTATTTTTCAAAAGAAAGTAAAGAAAAATCCAGCCAGGCTCCAATTTTTCTATTGTTCTTGATGTGAGGCCGGGGCGAGGCTGGTGTGAGGCCGGGGCAAGGCTGGTGTGAGGCCGGAGTGAGGCCGGTGTCGGAGCTCCAGGTGGATGAGCATAGAGCAACTGGGTGAGCTGGAATCAAGTTTCTACTATTTGATTTCTTTTTCTCTTAATAATAAAGAACTTCATTTATAAACTGCATTTTGTATTTTCTTGTGTTATCTTTGGTGATCTGAAACATGCAAAAGAATATTACACAAACGTAAATAATAAAAAAAAAAAATCAGGAGAGCGTCACAGTGTCGGTCCCCAGGGGGATAGCACTAGCTGAGTCACAGTGATGACCTGCCAGGTGATACACCGTATACACAGTCTCCCAATGTAATGGATACAGAGATATCTATAGGAGCTCAAATGTCAATCTTCAATGTAGATCCAAGATTCAGAAACCAGGAGGCTCAAAATGAACAACGGCAGCCGGAGCAGCGGTACCTGTCTCTGATGCTCCAGATCAGCCTTGTTCCCAACCAGGATCATAGGAAACTCATCCCGATCCTTCACCCGGAGGATCTGTCTCTGGAATTTATAGATTTCCTCAAAACTGAAAAAAATACAAGAGCGAGAGATAAAGTGAAGAAAAACGACAAAACCCGGACTACTCATCCATCATCCACACCGCTCATACTACAGCCCCGCCCCCTGGAGATGACATCACTGATGTGACCTCGTGTGATGTCCTACCCCTTATACTACAGCACCAGCTCATCCATTACTACTGACAACCAGCCTGTATACATGTGTGAGAGTTGTCAGCCCCGCCCCCCAGTGATGACATCACTCAGCCCCACCCCCTCTGGATGGGACGCACCTTCCTCGGTCGGTTACGGAGAACACCAGTAAGAACCCCTCTCCGGTCCTCATGTATTGCTCCTCGCATCGCTCCGAACTCCTCCTGCCCCGCGGTGTCCAGAACTGGAAGATACAGAACAGCGGTATAGCCCCTGTATATATGGTACATTCGAGTGTACACAGGTCTCCCCCCATATATATGGTATATTCCCGTGAACACAGTTCCCCCCCCCCTGTATATTCCTGTGTACACAGGTCTCCCCCTGTATATATAGTGTATTCCCGTATACACAGTTCCTCCCCCCCCCCCCCCCGTATGTATGGTATATTCCCGTGTACACAGGTCCCCCAATATACAGTACAGACCAAAAGTTTGGACACACCTTCTCATTCAAAGAGTTTTGTTTATTTTCATGACTATGAAAATTGTAGATTCACACTGAAGGCATCAAAACTATGAATTAACACATGTGGAATTATATATCTAACAAAAAAGTGTGAAACAACTGAAAACATGTCTTATATTCTGGGTTTCTTCAAAGTAGACAAAAATAACCGAATAGGTACTAAATATCAAAATAGAAAAACTCACCAAAATTGAGTGTGGCAGGGGCCTAATGGTGTCCATGTGTCTGCATTCACCACCAGCCTCTCCCTGCATACATGGATGGTCGCTGGTTGCTACAAACCGCCCCCATGTTATAGGTTGCAGGGGTCTGTGTACCGGTGTCTGGACACATGTGCTACCTCCTGGGGGAATCTGCAGCCACCTGCTAGATGCAAGGGGTAGAAAAAGCGACCAATTTTGGTGAGTTTTTCTTCAAAGTAGCCATTTTTTGCTTTGATTACTGCTTTGCATACTCTTGGCATTCTCTTGATGAGCTTCAAGAGGTAGTCACCGGAAATGGTCTTCCAACAGTCTTGAAGGAGTTCTCAGAGATGCTTAGCACTTGTTGGCCCTTTTGCCTTCACTCTGCGGTCCAGCTCACACCAAACCATCTCGATTGGGTTCAGGTATGGTGACTATGGAGGCTAGGACATCTGGCCGTAGTCCCCCATCACTCTCCTTCTTGGTCAAATAGCCCTTACACAGCCTGGAGGTGTGTTTGGGGTCATTGTCCAACTAAACACAATCCGGATGGAATAGCATGCCACTGCAAGATGCTGTGGTAGCCATGCTGGTTCAGTATGCCTTCAATTTTGAATAAATCCCCAACAGTGTCACCAGCAAAGCACCATCACACCTCCTCCTTCCTTGCTTCACGGTGGGAACCAGGCATGTAGAGTCCATCCGTTCACCTTTTCTGCGTTGCACTAACACACGGTGGTTGGAACCAAAGATCTCAAATTTGGACTCATCAGACCAAAGCACAGATTTCCACTGCTCTAATGTCCATTCCTTGTGTTCTTTATCCCAAACAAGTCTCTTCTGCTTGTTGCCTGTCCTTAGCAGTGGTTTTCCTAGCAGCTATTTTACCATGAAGGCCTGCTGCACAAAGTCTCCTCTTTGTTGTTGTAGAGATGTGTCTGCTGCTTGAACTCTGTGTGGCATTGACCTGGTCTCTAATCTGAGCTGCTGTTAACCTGTGATTTCTGAGGCTGGTGACTCAGATGAACTTATCCTCCGCAGCAGAGGTGACTCTTGGTCTTCCTTTCCTGGGACGGTCCTCATGTGAGCCAGTTTCTTTGTAGCACTTGATGCTTTTTGCAACTGCACTTGGGGACACTTTCAAAGTTTTCCCAATTTTTCGGACTG
This sequence comes from Allobates femoralis, assembly GCA_033576535.1. Lineage (NCBI taxonomy): Eukaryota > Metazoa > Chordata > Amphibia > Anura > Aromobatidae > Allobates > Allobates femoralis. Next base: position 33,875,803 of record JARQOC010000010.1, on the reverse strand, counting down.
ACTGTCTTTCATTTCTTAAAGTAATGATGGCCACTCGCTTTTCTTTACTTAGAATTTGTATTATGGCAAGAAAAATGCAGCTAACAGTCTATTCAGTAGGACTATCAGCTGCGTATCCACCAGACTTCTGCACAACACAACTGATGGTCCCAACCCCATTTATAAGGCAAGAAATCCCACTTATTAAACCTGACAGGGCACCTGTGAAGTGAAAATCATTTCCAATCACTACCTCTTGAAGCTCATCAAGAGAATGCCAAGAGTGTGCAAAGCAGTAATCAAAGCAAAAGGTGGATACTTTGAAGAACCTAGAATATAAGACATATTTTCAGTTGTTTCACACTTTTTTGTTAGATATATAATTCCACATGTGATAATTCATAGTTTTGATGCCTTCAGTGTGAATCTACAATTTTCATAGTCATGAAAATGCAGAAAACTCTTTGAATGAGAAGGTGTGTCCAAACTTTTGGTCTGTACTGTATGGTATATTCCTGTGTACACAGGTCTCCCCCCATATATATGAGATCCCCCCACATACAGTGTCTTGTGAAAGTATTCGGCCCCTTGAACTTTTCAAACTTTTGCCAAATTTCAGGCTTCTAACATAAAGATATAAATTCTAATTTTTTGTGAAGAATCAACAAGTGGGACACAATCGTGAAGTTGAACAAAATGTATTGGATATTTTAAACTTTAACAAATAAACTGAAAAGTGGGGCGTGCAATATTATTCAGCCCCTTTATATTCAGAGCAGCAAACTCACTCCAGAAGTTCAGTGAGGATCTCTGAATGATCCAATGTTGTCCTAAATGACTGATAATGATAAATAGAATCCACCTGTGTGTAATCAAGTCTCCGTATAAATGCACCTGCTCTGTGATAGGCTCAGGGTTCTGTTTCAAGTGCAGAGCATCATGAAGACCAAGGAACACACCAGGCAGGTCAGAGATACTGTTGTGGTGAAGTGTAAAGCCGAATTTGGATACAAAAAGATTTCCCAAGTTTTAAACATCTCAAGGAGCACTGTGCAAGCGATCATATTGAAATGGAAGGAGTATCAGACCACTGCAAATCTACCAAGACCCGGCCATCCCTCTAAACTTTTATCTCGAACAAGGAGAAGACTGATCAGAGATGCAGCCAAAAGGCTCATGATCACTCTGGATGAACTGCAGAGATCTACAGCTGAGGTGGGAGAGTCTGTCCATAGGACAACAATCAGTCATACACTGCACAAATCTGGCCTTTATGGAAGAGTGGCAAGAAGAAGCCATTTCTCAAAGATATCCATAAAAAGTCTGGTTTGAAGTTTGCCACAAGCCACCTGGGAGACACCAAACATGTGGAATAAGGGCTCTGCTCAGATGAAACCAAAATCAAACTTTTTGGCCACAATGCAAAATGATATGTTTGGTGTAAAAGCAACACAGCTCTTCACCCTCAAAACACCATCCCCACTGTCACACATGGTGGTGGCAGCATCATGGTTTGGGCTTTTCTTCAGCAGAGACAGGGAAGATGGTTAAAATTGATGGGAAGATGGACGGAGCCAAATACAGGACCATTCTGGAAGAAAACCTGTTGGAGTCTGCAAAAGACCTGAGACTGGGACGGAGATTTATCTTCCAACAAGACAATGATCCCAAACATAAAGCAAAATCTACAATGGAATGGTTCAAAAATAAACGTATCCAGGTGTTAGAATGGCCGAGTCACATCCAGACCTGAATCCAATGGAGAATCTGTGGAAAGAGCTGAAAACTGCTGATCACAAACGCCTCAATCCAACCTCACTGAGCTCCAGCTGTTCTGCAAGGAAGAATGAGACAAACCCCAAGAGACTGCAGCTGTAATCACAGCAAAAGGGGGCGCTCCAAAGTATTAACTCAAGGGGCCGAATAATATTGCACGCCCCACTTCACAGTTTTTTATTTGTTAAAAAAGTTTTAAATATCCAATAAATTTGGTTCCACTTCACGATTGTGTCCCACTTGTTGTTGATTCTTCACAAAAAATTTTTTTTAATTTATATCTTTATGTTTGAAGCCTGAAATGTGGCAAAAGGTTGAAAAGTTCAAGGGGCCAAATACTTTCACAAGGCACTGTATATGGTATATTCCTGTGTATACAGGTCTCCCCCAGTATATATAGTACATTCCCATGTACACAGGTTGCCCCCATGTATATGGTATATTCCGGTGTCGCTCCCCCGTGGCGGGGTCAGGTGCACACACTGCACCCTGTACTCACTGTCCAGCCGGGCGGCGCGCTCGTCGATGACACATTGCTTGGTGTAGGAATCCTCGATGGTCGGGTCATAGTCCGTCACGAAGTAGGACTGCGGAGAAGGAGGAAAAAGAAAAAAACAGAAGAGTGTCACTGCCACGAGCACCGGAGGAAGAAGATTGTCACCACCACAGCATTCATAAATCATTATAGGGGCTGCACCATGTAATAACCAGTGTCACCACCAGGCGGCAGTAACACGTCCCCTGCAGTACACACATAATAGCAGACATCACTGCCCCATCAGGTCCGGTGACTAATTCCCATCACATTATCACTATTGGTTTTTACTTTTTGCACCCAGTGACAGCTCCGTTCCCACATTACTGACCCCGCTGGGCGGAATAGGGACAAAAGCGCATTATAGCTTAACCCTGCGGAGCAGTATTGTGCCCGGACATAACAGAATTAATTCATTGATCAACCTGCAACATCTACAGCAGATCTGTATAAACAGCGCCACTGGCAGATGAAAGTCACCAGCTATCTACATGTGGAAGGAACGGACTACAAATCATACAGAGACACCCCCCCCCCCCCCCGAATATCATCAAAAAAAGCCCCCCAAAATATCAACCAAAGAGCCCCCCCAAAATATCAAAGAGCCCCCCCCAAATATCATCCAAAGAGCCCCCCCAAAACAAAATATCATCCAAAAAGCCCCCCCCCTGAATATCATCCAAAGCCCCCCCCCCGAATATCATCCAAAGAGCCCCCCACCGAATATCATCCAAAGAGCCCCCCCCCGAATATCATCCAAAGAGCCCCCCCCGAATATCATCCAAAGAGCGCCCCCCCCCCCGAATATCATCCAAAGAGCCCCCCCCCCCGAATATCATCCAAAGAGCCCCCCCCCCCGAATATCATCCAAAGAGCCCCCCCCGAATATCATCCAAAGAGCCCCCCCCCCCCCCCAAATATCATCCAAAGAGCCCCCCCCCCCCCCCCCGAATATCATCCAAAGAGCAACCCCCCCCCCCCCCCCCCGAATATCATCCAAAGAGCTCCCCCCCATGTATCGGGGGGCACTGGCCGATACTGAGGAACAAACAACAAAAGAGAAAGATCCGAGGACGAGACCCGAAGCCAGAATAATGAAGGTGCCAGAGTCATCATAGATCAATGACAGGGAGGAAGACCGCGCCAACAACCTTCAGCGCTTCCACGGTCTGTGCAGCCTGCGAGCAACAATACCGCCACCCAGTGGTCAACAGGCAACAATACCGCCACCCAGTGCTCAACAGGCAACAATACCGCCACCCAGTGCTCAACAGGCAACAATACCGCCACCCAGTGCTCAACAGGCAACCATACCGCCACCCAGTGCTCAACACGCAACAATACCGCCACCCAGTGCTCAACACGCAACAATACCGCCACCCAGTGCTTAAGAGACAACTGCCACATGGAAAATATAACTGCTATAATACCATCCAACGTGTCCAAGAATTTAGCTTCTATAATACTGCCCCTATGTACAAGAATATAACTACTATAATACTGCCCCTGTGTACAAGAATATAACTACTATAATACTGCTCCCATATACAAGAATATAACTACTATAATACTGTCCTATGTACAAGAATATAACTACTATAATACTGCTCCTATGTACAAGATAATTATAACCTATATAAATATACTACTGTCCCTATATACAAGAATATAACTGCTATAATACTGCTCCTATATACAAGAATATAACTACTATAATAATCAATCATATACGCTCCCCATATACAAGAATATAACTGCTATAATACTGCTCCTATATACAAGAATTATATAACTCATATAATACGCTATCCCACATATACAAAGAATATATAACTGCTATAATACGTGCTCCATATACAAGAATATAACTACTATAATACTGCTCCTATATACAAGAATATAACTACTATAATACGGCTCCCTATATACAAGAATATAACTACTATAATACTGCTCCTATATACAAGAATATAACTACTATAATACTGCTCCTATTACAAGAATATAACTACTATAATACTGCCCTATGTAACAAGAATATAACTACTATAATACTGCTCCTATGTACAAGAATATAACTACTATAATACTGCTCCTATGTACAAGAATATAATACTATAATACTGCCCTATATACAAGAATATAACTACTATAATACTGCTCCTATGTACAAGAATATAACTACTAATAATACTGCCCCTATGTACAAGAATATAACTACTATAATACATGCTCCTATTACAAGAATATCAACTACTATAATACTGCTCCTATGTACAAGAATATAAATACTATAATACTGCCCTATATACAAGAATATAACTACTATAATACTGCTCCTATTACAAGAATATAACTAATATAATACTGCCCTATTACAAGAATATAACTACTATAATACTCTCCTATATACAAGAATATAACTACTATAATACTGCTCCTATATACAAGAATATAACTACTATAATACTGCTCCTATATACAAGAATATAACTACTATAATACTGCCCTATATACAAGAATATAACTACTATAATACTGCCCTATATACAAGAATATAACTACTATAATACTGCTCCTATATACAAGAATATAACTACTATAATACTGCTCCTATATACAAGAATATAACTACTATAATACGCTCCTATATACAAGAATATAACTACTATAATACTGCCTATATACAAGAATATAACTACTATAATACTGCTCCTATATACAAGAATATAACTACTATAATACTGCCCCTATGTACAAGAATATAACTACTATAATACTGCCCCTATTACAAGAATATAACTACTATAATACTGCCCCTATATACAAGAATATAACTACTATAATACCGCTCCTATGTACAAGAATATAACTACTATATATTACTGCTCCTATATACAAGAATATAACTACTATAATACTGCTCCTATATACAAGAATATAACTACTATAATACCGCCCCTATATACAGAATATAACTACTATAATACTGCCCTATATACAAGAATATAACTACTATAATACTGCTCCTATGTAAAAGAATATAACTACTATAATACGCTCCTATATACAAGAATATAACTACTATAATACTGCTCCTATATACAAGAATATAACTACTATAATACCGCCCCTATATACAAGAATATAACTACTATAATACTGTCCCTATATACAAGAATATAACTACTATAATACTGCTCTATTAAAGATATAACTACTATAATACGCCTATACAAGAATATAATACTTAATACTGCCCTATATCAAAAATTAACTACTATATACGCCCTATGTACAAGAATATAACTACTATAATACTGTCCCTATATACAAGAATATAACTACTATATACTGCTCATAGTACAAGAATATAACTACTATAATACTGCTCCTATGTACAAGAATATAACTACTATAATACTGCTCCTATATACAAGAATATAACTACTATAATACTGCTCCTATGTACAAGAATATAACTACTATAATACTGCTCCTATATACAAGAATATAACTACTATAATACTGCTCCTATATACAAGAATATAACTACTATAATACTGCTCCTATTACAAGAATATAACTACTATAATACTGCTCCTATATACAAGAATATAACTACTATAATACTGCTCCTATGTACAAGAATATAACTACTATACGTCTATTACAAGAATATACTACTAAATTGCTCTAATACAAGAATATAACTACTATAATACTGCTCCTATGTACAAGAATAACTACTATAATACTCTCTAACAATATAACTACATATACTGCTCCTATATACAAGAATATAACTACTATAATACTGCCCCTATATACAAGAATATAACTACTATAATACTGCCCCTATATACAAGAATATAACTACTATAATACTGCTCCTATATACAAGAATATAACTACTATAATACTGCTCCCTATATACAGGAATATAACTACTATAATACTGCTCCCTATATACAAGAATATAACTACTATAATACTGTACAAGTAGACTTGTTTTTCTAATTGGGGATGATTTACTTACTGGCTGTTTCTGGTGGTATAATTTTATCCCCCCCCACACCCCGTGCTAGTGTATGAATGGTATGTTCTTGTATACGGTTATATAGAAGGTTGCTGGCGTCTTATTTCTTGTGACATTTATAGATTATTTCAGGAAAGAGATTAAGATTCCATCGTCTCATTAGAATCTCTGATTAGATACTCAGGGTCTCTGGGCTGCGCGGACCCTGAACTTATAGTAGAGAGATCAACAGCTGCTGTCGCTCCACAGACTCCAGGAATGTGGAGACAGAAATGTGAGAGCGAGGACCAGAGAACACCACCAACACCGGCAGGTAGAAGGTTAGGAAAAACATGCAAACAGCCTAAAAGATTGTCAGAATAGTGAGTGCAGCTCTGGAGGCGACTGGAGGATAAGACATGATGTAATAGCAGAATAGTGAGTGCAGCTCTGGAGGCGACTGGAGGATAAGACATGATGTAATAGCAGAATAGTGAGTGCAGCTCTGGAGGTGACTGGAGTACAGGACATGCTCTCTGGTGTTTGGCTCTGAGCTGGGGCAGATGATGCAGTTTGCCCCCTGTGTAATCTCTGCTCTCTGTTGGGGGGTTTCAGGACGGATTTCCCTTCTGGAGGGGCTTTAGCTTCTCTGATTTTCTTAGTTTCTGTGACTTGAGAGAGCTTCTGGCAGGCGAGCACTGGATGTTGTCTATGTGTGGAGGAGTCTCCTTCGCCTCCTGGAAGCTCAGAACCCAAAGGCCGGATACACCACCTATCAGATGAGTGATGCTCTGGGGTCAGGATGTCCGACACCCTCTACCCTCATATTTGCCCCTTTATTCGGGGTGGTAGACTCTTGCCCCAGTAGGGGTGGTGGGGGGGGCGGCAGTTAGGGGCCATCAGCGGCTTCTCCAAAAGGCGCAGTTTACATTGGGTCTTTGCACCAGCTTGTGTTGAGATCGTCCTCCACACCAAGTGTGCACAAAATGTCCTAGAGACGTTCGCTGGGCCCGTGTGCACAAAACCGACCTGGAGACGTCCACCGGGCCCGTGCGCACAAAACCGACCTGGAGACGTCTACCGGGCCCGTGTGCACAAAACCGACCTGGAGACGTCCCCTGGGCCCGTGTGCACAAAACCGACCTGGAGACGTCCCCTGGGCCCGTGTGCACAAAACCGACCTGGAGACGTCCCCTGGGCCAGTGTGCACAAAACCGACCTGGAGACGTCCCCTGGGCCAGTGTGCACAAAACCGACCTGGAGACGTCCACTGGGCCAGTGTGCACAAAACCGACCTGGAGACGTCCGCTCGGCCCGTGCGCACAAAACCGACCTGGAGACGTCCGCTCGGCCCGTGCGCACAAAACCGACCTGGAGACGTCCGCTCGGCCCGTGCGCACAAAACCGACCTGGAGACGTCCGCTCGGCCCATGTGCACAAAACCGACCTGGAGACGTCCACCGGGCCCGTGTGCACAAAACCGACCTGGAGACGTCTTCTGGGCCCGTGCGCACAAAACCGACCTGGAGACGTCTACCGGGCCCGTGCGCACAAAACCGACCTGGAGACGTCCGCTGGGCCCGTGCGCACAAAACCGACCTGGAGACGTCCGCTGGGCCCATGTGCACAAAACCGACCTGGAGACGTCCGCTGGGCCCGTGTGCACAAAACCGACCTGGAGACGTCCGCTGGGCCCGTGTGCACAAAACCGACCTGGAGACGTCTGCTGGGCCCGTGCGCACAAAACCGGCCTGGAGACGTCCGCTGGGCCCGTGCGCACGAAAAATGTCCTGGAGGCGTCCGCTCGGTGCGTCATAGCGAGAGGGAACCAAATGTAATGAAAACAGTGAAACCTCGCTGATCGTACTATCAGGGTGAATGGTGGCGGCACAGACCAGAGACATGGTGCACCTCCAACATCCGAAAATACAGGATAGGAGTAAAAGCCGCAGGATACGAGGTGCGGCCGCCCCATCTTCACAACCACGAAAACTTCCTGTTGTCTTACAAAGTTTTTTTCTACAATGAGAAACCACAAAACATGAAAAAGGCAGAAAGTAGAAATATAAAAGACTCCAATTGTGTAGAGGAGCGGCACCAACAGGTGATCTGCAAAGAAGTGAGAGGCTACCTGGAGGTCCTCCTGGCAACGGGCATTGTAACAGAGGAGCGCTGCACTGCACATACCTAATACATGAACCAGGAGGCTCAGGATGGACAGATCTATACACCCGCTCACAGAGGAGCGCTGCACTGCACATACCTAATATATGAACCAGGAGGCTCAGGATGGACAGATCTATACACCCGCTCACAGAGGAGCGCTGCACTGCACATACCTAATACATGAACCAGAAGGCACAGGATGGACAGATCTATACACCCGCTCAGAGGAGCGCTGCACCGCACATGCCTAATACATGAAACAGGAGCTCAGGATGGACAGATCTATACACCCGCTCAGAGGAGCGCTGCACTGCACATACCTAATACATGAAACAGGAGCTCAGGATGGACAGATCTATACACCCCCTCAGAGGAGCGCTGCACTGCACATACCTAATACATGAAACAGGAGCTCAGGATGGACAGATCTATACACCCGCTCAGAGGAGCGCTGCACCGCACATGCCTAATACATGAAACAGGAGCTCAGGATGGACAGATCTATACACCCGCTCACAGAGGAGCGCTGCACTGCACATACCTAATACATGAAACAGGAGCTCAGGATGGACAGATCTATACACCCGCTCACAGAGGAGCGCTGCACTGCACATACCTAATACATGAACCAGGGGGCTCAGGATGAACAGATCTATACACCCGCTCACAGAGGAGCGCTGCACTGCACATACCTAATACATGATCCAGGGGGCTCAGGATGGACAGATCTATACACCCGCTCAGAGGAGCGCTGCACTGCACATACCTAATACATGAACCAGAAGGCACAGGATGGACAGATCTATACACCCGCTCACAGAGGAGCGCTGCACTGCACATACCTAATACATGGACCAGGGGGCTCAGGATGGACAGATCTATACACCCGCTCAGAGGAGCGCTGCACTGCACATACCTAATACATGAACCAGAAGGCTCAGGATGGACAGATCTATACACCCGCTCACAGAGGAGCGCTGCACTGCACATACCTAATACATGGACCAGGGGGCTCAGGATGGACAGATCTATACACCCCCTCACAGAGGAGCGCTGCACTGCACATACCTAATACATGGACCAGGAGGCTCAGGATGGACAGATCTATACACCCGCTCACAGAGGAGCGCTGCACTGCACATACCTAATACATGAACCAGAAGGCACAGGATGGACAGATCTATACACCCACTCACAGAGGAGCGCTGCACTGCACATACCTAATACATGGACCAGAAGGCTCAGAATGGACAGATCTATACACCCACTCACATAGAGGAGTGCTGCACTGCACATACCTAATACATGAACCAGGAGGCTCAGGATGGACAGATCCATACACCCGCTCACATAGAGGAGTGCTGCACTGCACATACCTAATACATGGACCAGGAGGCTCAGGATGGACAGATCTATACACCCGCTCAGAGGAGCGCTGCACTGCACATACCTAATACATGAACCAGGAGGCTCAGGATGGACAGATCTATACACCCGCTCACAGAGGAGCGCTGCACTGCACATACCTAATACATGGACCAGGAGGCTCAGGATGGACAGATCTATACACCCGCTCACAGAGGAGCGCTGCACTGCACATACCTAATACATGAACCAGGGGGCTCAGGATGGACAGATCTATACACCCGCTCACAGAGGAGCGCTGCACTGCACATACCTAATACATGAACCAGGAGGCTCAGGATGGACAGATCTATACACCCGCTCAGAGGAGCGCTGCACTGCACATACCTAATACATGAACCAGGAGGCTCAGGATGGACAGATCTATACACCCGCTCAGAGGAGCGCTGCACTGCACATACCTAATACATGAACCAGGAGGCTCAGGATGGACAGATCTATACACCCGCTCACAGAGGAGCGCTGCACTGCACATACCTAATACATGAACCAGGGGGCTCAGGATGGACAGATCTATACACCCGCTCACAGAGGAGCGCTGCACTGCACATACCTAATACATGGACCAGAAGGCACAGGATGGACAGATCTATACACCCGCTCACAGAGGAGCGCTGCACTGCACATACCTAATACATGGACCAGAAGGCTCAGGATGGACAGATCTATACACCCGCTCACAGAGTAGCGCTGCACTGCACATACCTAATACATGAACCAGGAGGCTCAGGATGGACAGAGATCTATACACCCGCTCAGAGGAGCGCTGCACTGCACATACCTAATACATGAACCAGGAGGCTCAGGATGGACAGATCTATACACCCACTCACATAGAGGAGCGCTGCACTGCACATACCTAATACATGAACCAGGAGGCTCAGGATGGACAGATCTATACACCCGCTCACAGAGGAGCGCTGCACTGCACATACCTAATACATGGACCAGGAGGCTCAGGATGGACAGATCTATACACCCGCTCACAGAGGAGCGCTGCACTACACATACATAATACATGATCCAGGAGGCTCAGGATGGACAGATCTATACACCCGCTCACAGAGGAGCGCTGCACTGCACATACCTAATACATGGACCAGAAGGCACAGGATGGACAGATCTATACACCTGCTCACATAGAGGAGCACTGCACTGCACATACCTAATACATGAACCAGGAGGCTCAGGATGGACAGATCTATACACCCGCTCACAGAGGAGCGCTGCACTGCACATACCTAATACATGAACCAGGAGGCTCAGGATGGACAGATCTATACACCCGCTCACATAGAGGAGCGCTGCACTGCACATACCTAATACATGATCCAGGAGGCTCAGGATGGACAGATCTATACACCCGCTCACATAGAGGAGCGCTGCACTGCACATACCTAATACATGATCCAGGAGGCTCAGGATGGACAGATCTATACACCCACTCACATAGAGGAGCGCTGTATATGGCATAGCGGCGGGCACACGTGGAGTTTTTGGGTGAGCGCTTGGCCCTGGCACATCCATCTCTCCTGTTAATATTTTCTTGTCCTCTCAGTAAAGGATCATTGTTCGAGGAGAGGAGGTCACCGCTCCTCAGACGTCGTCCTCCATCAATGCTCATCTGAGAAAGTCACCGACAAGTAATCCAGCCACCATAAGGGCCACACGGGGAACACAGCGCTCAATTATCCTGGAGGCAGGTTACACCCACCTCACCTGTATGGCAGCAAATCCGCCAAATTTATATCACTGGACACAAAGCAATCGGCTATGATCAGACCTAAATACGCAACAAAATCTTCAACGCCAGGCACACAAATCTACCGACAGCTCCGGATGGGAGTGCAGAACAAGAATATAATGACAGCCTTGTGACAGCACAAGGGATATCAGCGTCTGTCCGGTTCTTGCTGCATTCATCACAACCGTGGACGGTGCATCACGTGAGTGAACACAAAAAGCTAAAAATGACCCGACAAGATGACAGTGGGCAAGAGGGGGCAGGTCAGCCAGTGACAGCTGACAGCACGAGGCCTGAATAACAACAGCTGTATCCACCACGACCACAAAACATGGCGCCCCATGTTGAGGACCCGCACCCTGGCTGCTGCAAAAATAATGCTGCACATTCCCCACCATGCAAAGTAACACCGTTATAATGTGGGCAGATACAACACAGCACGGACCGCCAGAGGAGGGCAAACGAGCGCGGGGCAGCGGACCGCCAGAGGAGGGCAAACGAGCGCGGGGCAGCGGACCGCCAGAGGAGGGCAAACGAGCGCGGGGCAGCGGACCGCCAGAGGAGGGCAAACGAGCGCGGGGCAGCGGACCGCCAGAGGAGGGCAAACGAGCGCGGGGCAGCGGACCGCCAGAGGAGGGCAAACGAGCGCGGGGCAGCGGACCGCCAGAGGAGGGCAAACGAGCGCGGGGCAGCGGACCGCCAGAGGAGGGCAAACGAGCGCGGGGCAGCGGACCGCCAGAGGAGGGCAAACGAGCGCGGGGCAGCGGACCGCCAGAGGAGGGCAAACGAGCGCGGGGCAGCGGACCGCCAGAGGAGGGCAAACGAGCGCGGGGCAGCGGACCGCCAGAGGAGGGCAAACGAGCGCGGGGCAGCGGACCGCCAGAGGAGGGCAAACGAGCGCGGGGCAGCGGACCGCCAGAGGAGGGCAAACGAGCGCGGGGCAGCGGACCGCCAGAGGAGGGCAAACGAGCGCGGGGCAGCGGACCGCCAGAGGAGGGCAAACGAGCGCGGGGCAGCGGACCGCCAGAGGAGGGCAAACGAGCGCGGGGCAGCGGACCGCCAGAGGAGGGCAAACGAGCGCGGGGCAGCGGACCGCCAGAGGAGGGCAAACGAGCGCGGGGCAGCGGACCGCCAGAGGAGGGCAAACGAGCGCGGGGCAGCGGACCGCCAGAGGAGGGCAAACGAGCGCGGGGCAGCGGACCGCCAGAGGAGGGCAAACGAGCGCGGGGCAGCGGACCGCCAGAGGAGGGCAAACGAGCGCGGGGCAGCGGACCGCCAGAGGAGGGCAAACGAGCGCGGGGCAACGACTAGCACTCCTCACATTTCTGCTCTCTGATGGGTTTCTTCTTTTTTCAGCCTAATAATGGTTGGTTTTTTCCTCCTCTGACCGCATGTTGTGGGATCACAGCAACAGCTGCAGAAGCAAATGCCGTACCTGGAATCAGCTCCAGACCTTTTACCTGCTTAATTGATGATGGATAACGAGGGAAAATATTAAAGATCTGTAAAGATCCTAATCCTTCCTCCAATTAGGATGTGAATCCCTTGAATTAAAGCTGAGAGTCGGCTCTTTAACCCCAGGTTGTTATAGAATTGGATCTGGAAGATGTTCTGGTAAAAAGCCAAAACTTGTGTAACCATCCAAATATTTCTGGACCTGACTGTATATACAGATCATCCTCCTCCATCCCCTTGTGGGGTCATCTCATCCCTGGTGATCATCTACATAGAAGGAAAATATCTGGTCCATTATGGTCTGATGCTCAGGTGCCCAATATAGGTGGAGGACTGGGGTCAGCACGGGCACAATGCCTGGTACAGAGAGCAAGGCACTGTACTGTGTTTTGGTGCTGACCACTGCTTACCGGGAACCCTCCCCGGCCAGGCCCTGCGCATACAGGGAACCCTCCCCGGCCAGGCCCTGCGCATACAGGGAACCCTCCCCGGCCAGGCCCTGCGCATACAGGGAACCCTCCCCGGCCAGGCCCTGCGCATACAGGGAACCCTCCCCGGCCAGGCCCTGCGCATACAGGGAACCCTCCCCGGCCAGGCCCTGCGCATACAGGGAACCCTCCCCGGCCAGGCCCTGCGCATACAGGGAACCCTCCCCGGCCAGGCCCTGCGCATACAGGGAACCCTCCGCGGCCAGGCCCTGCGCATACAGGGAACCCTCCTCCGGGACCCGGGTCCTCGCTCACACCCGGCGGACTCTCTCTAGGACCCGGGCCTCGCTCACACCCGGCGGACTCTCTCTAGGACCCGGGGCCTCGCTCACACCCGGCGGACTCTCTCTAGGACCCGGGGCCTCGCTCACACCCGGCGGACTCTCTCTAGGACCCGGGGCCTCGCTCACACCCGGCGGACTCTCTCTAGGACCCGGGGCCTCGCTCACACCCGGCGGACTCTCTCTAGGACCCGGGGCCTCGCACACACCCGGCGGACTCTCTCTAGGACCCGGGGCCTCGCACACACCCGGCGGACTCTCTCTAGGACCCGGGGCCTCGCACACACCCGGCGGACTCTCTCTAGGACCCGGGGCCTCGCACACACCCGGCGGACTCTCTCTAGGACCCGGGGCCTCGCACACACCCGGCGGACTCTCTCTAGGACCCGGGGCCTCGCTCACACCCGGCGGACTCTCTCTAGGACCCGGGGCCTCGCTCACCACCCGGCGGACTCTCTCTAGGACCCGGGGCCTCGCTCACACCCGGCGGACTCTCTCTAGGACCCGGGGCCTCGCTCACACACCCGGCGGACTCTCTCTAGGACCCGGGGCCTCGCTCACACCCGGCGGACTCTCTCTAGGACCCGGGCCTCGCTCACACCCGGCGGACTCTCTCTAGGACCCGGGGCCTCGCTCACAACCCGGCGGACTCTCTCTAGGACCCGGGGCCTCGCTCACCACCCGGCGGACTCTCTCTAGGACCCGGGCCTCGCTCACACCCGGCGGACTCTCTCTAGGACCCGGGGCCTCGCTCACACCCGGCGGACTCTCTCTAGGACCCGGGGCCGTCCCGCTCACAGACCCGTGCCGGGACTCTCTCTAGGACCCGGGGCCTCGCTCACACCCGGCGGACTCTCTCTAGGACCCGGGGCCTCGCTCACACCCGGCGGACTCTCTCTAGGACCCGGGGCCTCGCTCACACCCGGCGGACTCTCTCTAGGACCCGGGGCCTCGCTCACACCCGGCGGACTCTCTCTAGGACCCGGGGCCTCGCTCACACCCGGAGGACTCTCTCTAGGACCCGGGGCCTCGCTCACACCCCGGAGGACTCTCTCTAGGACCCGGGGCCTCGCTCACACCCGGAGGACTCTCTCTAGGACCCGGGGCCTCGCTCACACCCGGCGGACTATCTCTAGGACCCGGGGCCTCGCTCACACCCGGCGGACTCTCTCTAGGACCCGGGGCCTCGCTCACACCCGGGGGACTCTCTCTAGGACCCGGGCCTCGCTCACACCCCGGCGGACTCTCTCTAGGACCCGGGGCCTCGCTCACACCCGGCGGACTCTCTCTAGGACCCGGGGCCTCGCTCACACCCCGGCGGACTCTCTCTAGGACCCGGGGCCTCGCTCACACCCGGCGGACTCTATCTAGGACCCGGGGCCTCGCTCACACCCGGCGGACTCTCTCTAGGACCCGGGGCCTCGCTCACACCCGGCGGACCCTCTCTAGGACCCGGGCCTCGCTCACACCCGGGGACTCTATCTAGGACCCGGGGCCTCGCTCACACCCGGCGGACTCTCTCTAGGACCCGGGCCTCGCTCACACCCGGCGGACTCTCTCTAGGACCCGGGGCCTCCCTCACACCCGCGGACTATCTCTAGGACCCGGGGCCCTCCGCTCCGACCCGGGTCCGGACTATCTCTAGGACCCGGGGCCTCGCTCACACCCGGCGGACTCTCTCTAGGACCCGGGCCTCGCTCACACACCCGGGGGACTCTCTCTAGGACCCGGGGCCTCGCTCACACCCGGCGGACTCTCTCTAGGACCCGGGGCCTCGCTCACAACCCGGCGGACTCTCTCTAGGACCCGGGGCCTCGCTCACACCCCGGCGGACTCTCTCTAGGACCCGGGCCTCGCTCACACCCGGCGGACTCTATCTAGGACCCGGGGCCTCGCTCACACCCGGCGGACTCTCTCTAGGACCCGGGGCCTCGCTCACACCCCGGCGGACCCTCTCTAGGACCCGGGCCTCGCTCACACACCCGGGGGACTCTATCTAGGACCCGGGGCCTCGCTCACACCCGGCGGACTCTCTCTAGGACCCGGGGCCTCGCTCACACCCGGCGGACTCTCTCTAGGACCCGGGGCCTCCCTCACACCCGGCGGACTCTCTCTAGGACCCGGGGCCTCCCTCACACCCGGCGGACTCTCTCTAGGACCCGGGGCCTCGCTCACACCCGGCGGACCCTCTCTAGGACCCGGCTCTCCACATTCCAGCACTGGGGCCCCGCACACACCTGGATGAACTGGATGGTGAGCGCAGACTTGCCCACTCCGCCGCCGCCCACCACCACCAGCCGGTGCTTGTCCTGCACCGCTCCTCCGTCCTTCCAGCCGGACATCCCGGGCCGGAGCCACCGACACTGACAACCGAGGCCGCGACAGCCGCTCCAGGGGCGGGGCTATGCTAATCACACACAACCAGGGTGGAGTTTTCACCACATATTTACATACGCCAATAACAGGGCGGGGCCTTACAGCTTCAGCTAAAAGCAAGGGGAGGAGCCTCCTGACGTCACTTTTATGCTGCGCCTCCTAGAAATGCTAAACCGCTGAGGGATGGGCGGAGCTCTGATCTGTTATCAATATCCCTGCAGCGCCCCGCCTACTGCTCCACCGAGGAACTGCCTAGTCACGTGACCAGCAAAGCATCGCGTGGGCTGACGTCACTACAGGAATTGACGTCACAACAACTAATGTATGTACACAGTGACTGCACCAGCAGAATAGGGAGTGCAGCTCTGGAGGATAATACAGGAGGTAACTCAGGATCAGTAATGTAATGTATGTACACAGTGACTGCACCAGCAGAATAGTGAGTGCAGCTCTGGAGTATAATACAGGAGGTAACTCAGATCAGTAATGTAATGTATGTACACAGTGACTGCACCGGCAGAATAGTGAGTGCAGCTCTGGAGTATAATACAGGAGGTAACTCAGGATCAGTAATGTAATGTATGTACACAGTGACTGCACCAGCAGAATAGTGAGTGCAGCTCTGGAGTATAATACAGGAGGTAACTCAGGATCAGTAATGTAATGTATGTACACAGTGACTGCACCAGCACAATAGTGAGTGCAGCTCTGGAGTATAATACAGGAGGTAACTCAGGATCAGTAATGTAATGTATGTACACAGTGACTGCACCAGCAGAATAGTGAGGGCAGCTCTGGAGTATAATACAGGAGGTAACTCAGGATCAGTAATGTAATGTATGTACACAGTGACTGCACCAGCAGAATAGTGAGTGCAGCTCTGGAGTATAATACAGGAGGTAACTCAGGATCAGTAATGTAATGTATGTACACAGTGACTGCACCAGCAGAATAGTGAGTGCAGCTCTGGAGTATAATGCAGGGGTAACTCAGGATCAGTAATGTAATGTATGTACACAGTGACTGCACCAGCAGAATAGTGAGTGCAGCTCTGGAGTAGAATACAAGATGTAACTCAGGATCAGTAATGTAATGTATGCACACAGTGACTGCACCAGCAGAATAGTGAGTGCAGCTCTGGAGTATAATGCAGGGGTAACTCAGGATCAGTAATGTAATGTATGTACACAGTGACTGCACCGCAGAATAGTGAGTGCAGCTCTGGAGTATAATACAGGAGGTAACTCAGGATCAGTAATGTAATGTATGTATACAGTGACTGCACCGCAGAATAGTGAGTGCAGCTCTGATCAGCTGTTGCTCACTGTGGTGATTGAGGGTGTGGTCGCCTGTGATCCTGTGCTGTGCTCCTGAGCTCCTGAGAACCAAGACCTCTCCACCTGGGGCCTGCTCTCTCCTGCCCAGGGAGGGAGTGGGTCTCTTGGAATGAGTGATGGAGCCAAGTCCCAGGCTTCTGTTCCCTGAACCAGGCTGGCGGGGGGCAGGAGAAGCCAGCACCCGGCCTGCACATCGGAGGACTCGGGGGTGAGACGTTCCAGCAGGAGATGCAGTAATGTGGCTCCTACTCCCCTCGGGTCTGTGGAGACCCAGAGAAGCCGCAAGGCTTCCAATGGAGGATATGCCAGGCAGCGTGGGTGATAGCCGTCCTTCCGGAGAAGCGCTGAGTGCTCACGGAGGTGAGTCCGACCTTACTGAAGGGGATTGGGGGCTGTCAAAGCTCCCAGGAGTCAGTGTCCATCTATGCCTCCCGTGTTATGAGCACCTCCGGGAGTACGAAGAGGCAAGTAAGACATCAGGAGACTCCGGGAGGAGCTGCGCTGTGCACGCGCCAAAGTTTTACTACCTCCAAGCCTAAGAAGATCAAGGTCCTGGAGGGATAAAACGACTTCAAGAAGACATTGCCGAGCTGGAGATGAGGAAAGCTTCATCATAGACAAAAGTGGTCCTTTTAAAGAAAAATTGCTTAATGAGGACAGATTCAGAGATATGGCTGATAACAGAGAGCAGAGGCTGATGGAGCTGCAGCCTGAAAGCCAGGTGGATGATGGGGAGGATGGTGACCAGCAGACAGCCCCACCTGGCAGCCTGAGAGCCAGCCACAGGCCACGTGCAGCGAGCTCCCTGCCGGACAGGCGGCAGCAACATCCAGTCGCAGTCTTGCCGGCTCTGGGGAGGACAGTGACCACAGCAGCCAGGGAGGGGCGCTAATGGCACAGATCCAGACCCTGGAGTCCCCAGTGTGCCTTCAGAATTTCCATCTTGGTGATGATCTACCAGAGGAGGCACCTGGGGGCAAGAAGAAAGCCAAGAACAAGCTACAGGAAACGGTGAGCCTTGTGTATGCCCCCCTCCCTGCACCCCCTGAGCCGGCCGCAGGGTCCGCTCGTTGCATAAGTCCCGTTGCCCAGCCCAGCCCGGATTCTGCTGTGGATTCGGTGCAAAGGCGGGGGAGATAATAAAGCAAGGTAGTGAGGCGCAGGGCTGCGTCTCTGCTTGTAGTAGTGGAGACGTAGCGGGTGATGCATCAGCCGAGAGGCTGGACAGTGCGTGCGTCCCGGCGGTGGGCGTTCAGTCAGGTCTCGATGTCGTGGTGCGCTCCTCAGTGGGAGGGGGGAACGGCCCGGTGTTGGGGGCCGCCCGGTAGCCTCGGCACCTCTGGATACTGTTGCTGCTGGTCACGTAGTTGAGAGGCGGCGGCAGTGTGGGGGGGCGGCTGCAGCTGTTGAACCCATTCCTCCCAGAAAATTGCTATTTTGTGTTGGTGCCGTTGGTTCAGCGGATCCTGTTGATGGGGATCAGCGGCGCCTCACAGTGACAAAAGATCAGCGGCGCCTGAATGGAAAAAATCGGAAATTACTGACTAATGATGCGGAGGGTAGACATAACATTGGGGGTGAGGTTGTCTCCTCTTCTATGGAGGTGGCTGAACCCCTTGTGCCCGATGATGCTGAGGTCAATAAGTCACCCAGTCCGGTCACTGGTCCAGCAGGAGTGAATGTGGTGGTGGGGGCAAGCGAGAGTACTGTACTATCTGGAGGGTGTGATGGAGGATGGAATAATGATAATGTTGGAGCGGTGGAGTTAACTGGTCCAGTTGACCCCCGGAGGTGGTAGTACCTGTCAGGACTTATGCTAGTGTCACCTCCGGGGGTAATAAGACGTCTCCTCATTTCCGGGCACTGAGGACAGTGTATTGCAGCGGCGTCTCCTGGAGGCTCTAAAGAGGGGAGAGAGATCACTAACTGTAGAGGGTAGAGTGGTGGATCTATCCTTCTGGATAGAGAGGCATGGCCTCGGGGCCTTCCAAGTGGGAAAGGGGGAGTGATACTGTATCGTCCCTTCCGACAGCCGGGCAGGGGCGTGTGCGTAGGAATGTGGTCCCTCTTCGGTGGAGGGGCAGTGATGCATGTCCTCCAAGATCAAAGGTTGTGGAGCTCCTGCTGCGGATGGGATTCAAGGCATTTGATGTCTATGCCTTGATACATCCCTACGGCACGCCTGAGTTTGATGTCAGCTTTGTCCGGCCGGAGGGGCATTGAGCTCTTCTGGTCGAATTATGAGTTGACAAAAAATGAGCCTGGCTGGCGGGATTTTGTTGTTCAGGCAATTTCTCGCCAAAACCAAGTCAAGAGAGTGACCGTGGTGACTTGTAACGAGTCACTTTCTTGTTTTGACATCAGGACATGGATTGGTCGGTATGGAGAGGTGGTAGAAATGCCAAAGAAAAATCGAGATGAGTTTGGTATCTGGTCAGGAGCCTGGACGTTTATGGTAAAGCTTAAGCATTCAGGCGGTACGGTCGCCCACATTCCATCATCTGCCTTCCTGGGTGTGGATCGTATCCGGGTTCACTACCAAGGACAACCGAAGCTCTGTCACAAGTGCGGTGACCCCACACATTTCCCGTGCAAATTGCACTGTACAGAAATGTGCACTGTGTGGGGAGGTCGGCCATCTGGCTGCATCTTGTGGCAGGATTAGGTGTCACTTGTGTGGTGAGCTAGGTCACCCATTCAGCCGTTGTCCTCGCTCCTTTGCCAATGTGGTTGTGACCCCAGTGGGAGAAAGCCGTGTGGCCGATTCTGCTGGGAAAGGGACTAGCAGAGGCGAGGGAGCTGAGGGGCCAGGGAGGAAGAGCAAGAAAAAGACGCCCGCGCCGACAGAGGCGTCTAGATAAGACAGGAGAGGGAGCCGGGTGAGCCCCTGGCTGCCAAGGTGACCTCTGTCCTGGATGCCAGTCTTGCTGCTGAGGCCCCGAGGGATGATGAGTTAGATGAGGAGGTCAGGAGGATCCACAGGGAGGAAAGCGCCACTTCCTCACAATCCTCCCATTATGAAAGTATGGATGAGGAGAATAGGCAGTGGCAAGAGCAAAAGCGTAAGTGTGGCGTCCGAAAGAAGAGAAACAAGGGAGATGTAACATCTTCTCCTACTCTGACCAAGGTACCTAAGGAAGGTAACACTGACTCCCCTCTGGTCGGTCTGTCTAACCAGTTCCAGGCCCTTGACAACATCTCTTCCTCTGAGGAGGAGGCCGAGGGTGGGGTGCTGGCCTCGGCGGGGCTTACAGGAGGCGCCGAGTCTCCTTCTTCTGGGGATGAATGGTCCTCAGGGAAGGAGACACACCGAGGGCCTGGAGACGAGGATGGTGGGAAAAAGAAACAGGTAATGGACACATCTGTGTCGCTAAAGAGGGGAAAGGATTCCTCTTCTGAGGTAGAAGATGAGAATGGGAGGGGGAAGAAGAAAGCCATCCAACTCAATCACCAATGATGGCGGTACCCACTCCGTTGACGCTGGCGTCCATTAATGTCGCCAGCATTAAGTCGGATACAGCTAGATTTGCGGCCTTTGATTTTCTCAGCCGGGTTGAAGCTGTCATTTTCTTTTTGCAGGAGACCAGGCTGCCAACCATGGCAGAAGTGTTTATAGCTAAAAGAGAGTGGAGACTCGGGCCCCTTACTGGTCTCTTGCGGCCGAGCCGTATAGCGGAGTGGCGGTCCTTTTTACCGTACCGGTAGAATGCCGACGGGTAATTGAGTTGGAAATGGGGAGGTGCCTGATCTTAGATGTCCTCGTGAAGGGACAGGAGCTCCGGCTCATTAATATCTATGGTCCCCAATCTAAGTGGGACCGGAAGTGTCTCGTTACGAGAATCAAGCCCTACCTCTTTTTACGAGTCGGCAGGTTGTCTTTGGAGGGGACTTCAACACTGTCACGAGGCCCCGAGATAGAGGAGGTGCCAGAGACAAGCTGACTTATGATAGCGTCGCTCTTAATAGTATAGCTAGTGAGGCTCGCCTGGTGGATGTCCACATCGGCACACCCCAGGCCACGAGGGGTTCACCTATCATAGAGGTAACTGTAGGTCTAGAATAGAGAGGTTTTATTTAAAGGAGGACGCCGTCTCTTCAGCAGTATCTGTTGTTGAGGTGGAGTTCTCTGACCACTGTTTAATTTTGTTTTCTCTGAATGTTGCAGAGACCCTCCGGAAGGGAAGAGGCTTTTGGAGGCTGAATTAGTCTCTCTTGGAAGAAGCGGAGATAAGACAGTCGTTTGAGGATTTTCTTCAGGTCCAGGTACCCTTACTGGATCTTTGTAGTAGTAAGTCAGAGTGGTGGGAGATCTTCAAACAAAGGGTGGCGAGATCCTTCCGTCAGCTCTCGAGCCTCAGGAGTCTGGACAGGTACCGCCTGTATCAGGGCCTGAGGAGGAAACTCGCCATCTTGTCTCAACTGGAGGTAGCCGCGAGGAGATCTCCAGAGTGAAGTCTTTGCTCATGAGGTGTCAGTATAATAGGCACGCATCTTTGGTTTTTGAGAGGGATTATGGGAAGTACCGCTCACCCGACCCTTACAGAAACTGCAAGATGTCAGTTAATAGTAAAATTGTCACAGGACTGATCGACAGTACAAGGTCCCTGAGGAGATCCAGATCAGGGGTCCTGGAGGTGGTCAGATCCTTCTACTCACACCTCTTGGGAAAGAGGGATCTGGATTGGGATGAGATGTCGGCTTTCCTGGCTGAAGCTGTCCCTGAACCAGGGGTAGACCCCTCGCTTGATGTTTTGACAGAGGTGATCAGGGAAGAGGAAGTTAGGTTGGCGATTGAAGGGCTTGCCCTAAAGAAATCGCCAGGTCCAGATGGCTTAACATCTGAGTTCTATAAGACCTTTAAGGACGCCTTGGTTCCCCTCTTGACTGAAGTATTTAATGAGTGTCTTTCCTCGGGCGCTCTGCCAAAGTCAATGAGAAGGTCTGCCCTGATCATTTTGTCAAAGGGTAAGGACCCTTCTTGCATTAAGAATTGGCGTCCCATAGCGCTTCTTAATGCGGACAGGAAGGTTTTGGCAATGGTGCTCTTTAATCGGCTGGTGAAGTTTGCACCCCGACTCCTTTCGGAGGCCCTGAATTGCTCTGTTCCCGGCCGCAGTACATTTGGTGCTGTGCTCTGTGTCCGAGAGGCAGTGGAGCAGGGTAGGGCTGGCCACTGGAGGGGGTTCATGCTGTCATTGGATCAGGCAAAAGCATTTGATCGGGTTAATCACGATTACCTCTGGTCTGTCCCTCTGAGGTATGGCCTGCCGGGGAGGTTTGTTGATTGGCTTAAGACATTGTACGCTGGGGCAGAGAGTTTCCCGCTGGTCAACGGTTGGATTGGCAGCTCACTTGAGGTTGGGTCTGGCGTTCACCAGGGTTGTCCCTTGAGCCCACTGCTGTACGTGTTTGCGATTGATCCCTTCCTTAGAAGGATTGAGCGTGGACCGTTGGCTGGGGTCGGGATGGACCGGCGGCTCCAGACACCACTCTAAGGGTGGTGGCGTATGCTGATGATGTCACCGTTTTTGTTTCCTCAGAAGGGGAGATGGAGTGGCTGATGTCAGAGGTAGATCGCTACTCGGAGGCATCCGGGTCCAAGATCAACCGAGATAAGTGTGAAGGTCTCTGGCTGGGAGGAGGAGATCCTGGTTTTGATCTCCCGGACACCCTTCCAGGACCCAAAGTCTCTGCAAAAGTCCTTGGCATCGAATTTTCTCAGGGGGATTACTCCAAACAAAAGTGGGACAGCAGGCTAGAGATTGCCGCTCAGAAGGTCAACCAATGGAAGCGTTGGTCTTTGACTCTAAGGGAAAGTGTAAACTTGATCAAAACGTACCTACTCCCTTTACTAATCTATCTAGGCAGCGTGTGCATCTTGCCGGAGCCTCTCTTGACACGGGTCTACAGTTTGTTCTTCCAAATGTTATTGGGGAATAGACTGAACCTTATCAAGAGGGAGGTTACTTACCGTACGAGGAGATTAGGAGGGTTGGGTATGGTCAACCCTGTGATATTCCTTGTGAATACCTTCCTTAAGACCAATATTGCAAACCTCTGGACAGCGAGGGCTCCTCCGTGGGTATTCTCCTGTAGGGGGTGGTTCCAGCCTTTCTTCCAGGAATGGGAGACAGGAGGACAAGTGAAGGATCTTCGCACACCGCATGGACATCTTCCGGCTTACACTACCCTGGTTCTGAAGGTAATTCGCTGGTGGGGTCTGGGGATGTGGGAGGTCAGGACTCTGCCAAGGAAACTCCTTGACAATAGGGTTTTGCTGACCCATTTCCAGAAGCCTCTGGCCCTCAGGGACTGCCCAAGTTTGGATATTGGGTGGGTTTGCATCTTCTCAATTCTGTTAGGATCCCCATGAAGTTTTGGGACTTGGCTTGGCGCTGCTTCCATGGGAAACTGTGTGTGAGGGACAATCTGAAGTGTAGGAGCTCTGAGGACAGGAATTGTCCTCGAGAGCATTGTGGTACTGTGCTGGAAAGCATGGACCACTTCCTGCTTCATTGTCCCTTTAACACAGAGGTTTACAACAGGGTGGGCACCTCCATTGTATGGCCCCGGCTGACCGGTCTCTCCTATGCGGAATGGGCTTATGGGGCGTTCGGAGACCTGGGTGGTCGGGACCGCTGCACTTTGTTTCTAGTTAGCCTAGTGGTTAGGTATCACACGTGGAACGCACGCTGTTTAGTATCGACGCAACGGAAAATCCTCCCAGTAGAGGAAGTGTTTAGGTCCATCCTCGGTGCCCTGGTGAAGGTGCGCTCTCTGGAGTGTGAGAGACTGGGCGCACGGAGGGCAGCTCTCCTCTGGAGTATGAGAGACTGGGCACACGGAGGGCAGCTCTCCTCTGGAGTATGAGAGACTGGGTGCACGGAGGGCGGCTCTCCTGTGGAGGGGCTTTTCTTTTAGTGTGCCTTAGTCTATCTTCTCCTTACCTGGTGGTGGGCTGATGCTGACAACATAGATTTTTGTTTTGATTTGATGTGTGGACAGTGATGTAGGGCTGCAGGCGCTGATCTTGGGCTTTGTTGGTTATGTTTGTGTTTCTGTATATATTGCATATAGGTGTATATATGTGTAGGTGTTAGGTTGGGAGGTGGGCTTCTCATGCGGGACTTTGGGACGCTGGGGCTTAGACTGGAGCTTCCTGATCTGGACTATGGACATTGGACCATGAAGTGAGGCAAGAAACGGGGGAACAGCTCTCAGGATGGTGCGGGGAGGGGAATGGTGAAGGGGGGAAAGGGAAAAAGGAGAAAAAAGGAAAAGGGAAAAAAAAATGAAAAAAAATTGGGATTGGCTATTGTTTTCTTTATTGTTTTGCTTATTTTTTTTTTTCTTTTGGCAACTGGATCAGGTGTTGATGTATTTATTATTAGTGAACATTATGTATATATTGAGGTTTATGGTTGTATGTATGGTAATACGTGTGTGAGGAGAGAGCGAGCGGCTTGTTATATTGATCATGTTCTGATTGTTACTTTTGTTATGTTTCTGTTGTTGTTGTTATGTTTTTCATTTTTATAATAAAAGATCTACAGAAGATAACTCAGGATCAGTAATGTAATGTATGTACACAGTGACTGCACCAGCAGAATAGTGAGTGCAGCTCTGGAGTATAATACAGGAGGTAACTCCGGATCAGTAATGTAATGTATGTACACAGTGACTGTACCAACAGAATAGTGAGTGCAGCTCTGGAGTATAATACAGGAGGTAACTCCGGATCAGTAATGTATGTACACAGTGACTGCACCAGCACAATAGTGAGTGCAGCTCTGGAGTATAATACAGGAGGTAACTCAGGATCAGTAATGTAATGTATGTACACAGTGACTGCACCAGCAGAATAGTGAGTGCAACTCTGGAGTATAATACAGGAGGTAACTCAGGATCAGTAATGTAATGTAAGTACACAAGTGACTGCACCAGCAGAATAGGTAGTGCAGCTCTGGTAGTATAATATAGGAGGTAACTCAGATCAGTTATGTAATGTATGTAACAGTGACTGCACCAGCAGAATAGTGAGTGCAGCTCTGGAGTATAATATAGGCGGTAACTCAGGATCAGTAATGTAATGTATGTACACAGTGACTGCACCAGCAGAATAGTGAGTGCAGCTCTGGAGTATAATACAGGAGGTAACTCAGGATCAGTAATGTAATGTATGTACACAGTGACTGCACCAGCAGAATAGTGAGTGCAGCTCTGGAGTGTAATACAGGAGGTAATTCAGGATCAGTAATGTAATGTATGTACACAGTGACTGCACCAACAGAATAGTGAGTGCAGCTCTGGAGTATAATACAGGACGTAACTCAGGATCAGTAATGTAATGTATGTACACAGTGACTGCACCAGCAGAATAGTGAGTGCAGCTCTGGAGTATAATAAGGAGGTAACTCAGGATTAGTAATGTAATGTATGTACACAGTGACTGCACCAGCACAATAGTGAGTGCAGCTCTGGAGTATAATACAGGAGGTAACTCAGGATCAGTAATGTAATGTATGTACACAGTGACTGCACCAGCAGAATAGCGAGTGCAGCTCTGGAGTATAATACACAAATTACCACTTCAGTGAGGAAGTAAAAAACTCTAATGCCACCTAATAAAGGTAGCAATAATAAAAGTCATAATCAACTCTTTAACAAGCCTTTTAATATGACTCCGGATTTGTGCCAGATCAGAACCCCAAACTGCAGATGCTGCATTTCGGGTGACGGCCCCTCATCAGTGCAGTGTCTGGGAATTCGGCAGTTAGGCTGCTTTCAAATCAATGGTAAAATGTAACTCTCGGCAGATCCGGTAGATGTTGCTGCACCGGCAGTGTAGTGGCTGACTTGAGGCACTGATCCACAGGATTGTACCCACTGAAGCGCCAAGCCAGGGCGCGAAACGACATAGTACCCCCCCGTCCTCCCATCCGCTGTGCACAACCTGTTCTATGAAGATATAATAAACAACTGCTGCCAGAAGCCTTGAGGCGGCTCCAATTCTTCTCTACTTTGACTGATCCAGCAGGCCTCATTCATTCTCTGGCGTATGTTTAGCTTTTCTGTATGTAAATCCCATTTCATTTAGGCGGTTTCTTACAGTTCGGTCACAGACATTGACTCCACTTTCCTCCCATTCGTTCCTCATTATTTTTGTTGTGCATTTCCTGTTTTGGAGACCTATTGCTTTAAGTTTCCGGTCTTGACGCTTTGATGTCTTCCTTGGTCTACCAGTATGTTTGCCTTTAACAACCTTCCCATGTTTTTGTATTTTGTCCAGATATTAGACACAGCTGACTGTGAACAACCAACATCTTTTGCAACATTGCATGATGATTTACCCTCTTTTCTGAGTTTGATAATCCTCTCCTTTGTTTCAATTGACATCTCTCGTGTTAAGCCATGATTCATGTCAGGCCACTTGATGCAACAGCTCTCCAAGGTGTGATCACTCCTTTTTAGATGCAGACTAATGAGCAGATCTAATTTGATGCAGGTGTTAGTTTTGGGAATGAAAATTTACAAGGTGATTCCATAATTGTTTCCTCAGAATTGAGTGATTCCATAATTTTTTCCCCCTGCTTGCTCTACAAAAGTAACAGTTACTGGCTAGCACATTTTTATCTTGATTTCTTTTAGTGTTTCTAAGGGTGCCGTTACACGGGGCGACGGGGCTGGAAATGTCGCCGGCGAATGGCGGGGGCGCGCACGCTCTTGCCGCCCCTGCCAGCGTCGCCGCCCCCTGTTTAGATGGGGCGACACCGCCAGCCCCGCGCTGGCAATCTGTCAGGCGGCATCGCCGCCGGGGTGTCTGGAAACCCCAGCGGCGATGCAGGACAATGGGAGCCTATGGCTCCCATCGCCTGACAGGTCGCCGGCGCCTGGTTACATGGGGCAATGTGTGCACATCACCCCATGATTGTCGCCTGGTTTCAGAGCACTGCTCTGAAACCAGGCGACCTCCAGGCACCGGCGACATCACCCCTTCACATGAGGCGACGTAGGGGCGATGATGTCGGCGATAGGCCACGCCCCCACGTCGCCTCTGTTATGGGCGGCGATGTTGCCCCGTGTAACGGGGCCCTTAAAGCCATGAAGTTGCCATTTGAAATGACTTTAGTTTTGTGCCAGGTCTGTGATCTGCTTTTTTTTTCTACAAGATTAAACAACTGAATGAACATCCTCCGAGTCCGGGGATTCCATAATTTTTGCCAGGGGTTGTATACTCCACAATACTAATGTTTTAACTCGGGAAGAGTTCAGAAATCAATATTTGGTAGAATAACCATGATTTTTAATTAATCCCACATTTCATGCGTCTTGGCATGCTTTCCACCATTTCACACTGCTTTTGGGTGACCTTATGCCACTCCTGGCACAAAGGAGTACGCAGTTGTTTGTTTGATGTCTTGTGACTATCCATCTACTTCTTGATTACATTCCAGAGGTTTTCAGTGGGGTTCAGGTCTGGAGATTGGGCTGGCCATATCAGGGTCTTGATGTGGTGCTCCTTCATCCACACATTGATTGACTGTGTGACATGGGGCATTTCCAGCTGGAAAAAAAACAGTTCTCAGAGTTGGGGAACATTGCCTGAGCAGAAGGAACCAAGTGCTTTTCAAGGATAACCCTGTATGCGGCTTGATTCATGCGTGCTTCACAAAGATTAACATGCCCAAATCCAGCCTTGCTGCATCCCCAGATCATCACCAATTCTCCACTAAATTTCACAGTGGGTGTGAGACACTGTGGCTTGTACACCACTCCAGGTTTCCGTCTAACGATTAGACAACCAGGCAGGGGTGGACATACTACATGTGCAGCTTGTGCATTGAACCGGGGCCACGAGCTGGAGGGGGGCCCCCAAGAGGAATATATAAGCAGCATGGCTATTCAGTATAGTCAGCAGCAGCATCGTTATAACAGAGAGAACCCTCCGCTGCAGGTATTGATGATTCTGAGCTGACACGGCCCCTCTATCTGTGACACTGCGCTGGTCTTAGCTTTGCAGCGGCACTGAGAGAAGGAGGGACAAACTCACACTGAGGCTTGGTGATTGCTACTCTCCTGCTCGATCTGCTCTGTTGCCCAGGCCCTGCACACTGCACTAGTCTGAATGATATGGGACTGGAAAGGTATGAGGAGGTGGGGGGGACTGGATACTAGAAGGGGAAATAGCATCATTTATTACCCCTGTATAGGGTGGTATGTGACATTGGTGCTTTACAGCCAGTCACAGACCCCACTTTATAAGCACCTCTGTGATTGGCTGACAGGGGGTGATCGTGTTCTATGTGCCCTGATGGTAGATCAGAGCAGGAATCTGCAGCAGGAGACTCCGGGGTGTGATAGGAGCTGAACACCTCCAGCCTTCTGGAAATGTAAGAATATTGTTTACAAAATAAAAAGCTACTTTCTATGTGAACCATGTTGTGATGGTGGTCACTGTCACATTGACACAAGTTGTGTGCACAGTGGCTGCTAGTGACAGCACAAGCCTGGGCTGTATGAGGCTGCAATCCCTCTCACATATCCTATACATCCATATACATAATAGTTTATTGGGTCCACAGTTTACTATTAACCCCTTCATTCCCTGGCGATTTTCCTTTTTTCTCCATTCGCCTTCCACGACAGCATTGGAGGATGTCGTCCACGCCCTATTGGGGGACAGGAACACAGAGAGGTTAAAAGCCCCTCCCCTTCCTCAGTACTCCAGTGTCTTCCTGTCCCCCTTGGGGCATGGAGAGGTTCCAGTGCTGTCAGGCCGGCAGAGGCAGCATTGGGGTGTACTTACAGCCGGGCCAGGGATGGACGTCGGGGGCGGCCTCCTCCTCCTTCTCGGGGCTCCCGTGGTGGGACCATCCGGCCTTCCTGCGTCCTATGGGGCAAAGCAGGCCGTGTATTGCAACGCCGGAGGCCTGTTCAGCTCTCCGGCGTCTCCCTCCTCCAGCTGCGGTCCCTGGGGCATGCATCAGAGGTGCCGCGGAGGCACTTCCGGTTTCGGGGGTGGCACTTCCGGTTCCGGGATGGCACTTCCGGTTTCGGGCGGCGGCTCCTGTAAGGGCTGTGGCAGGCTGGGCGCGGCTCCAGGGAACCCAGCAGGACTTTCGCGCGCTACTGCCCGCGGTCGGTGACCAGGAGGAGGGAGGGAACAGGTGTTCCTCGTTGGGGGCACGGTACTTCTGGATAAGTACCCGCCGGAAGCTACACCCAGGTAAGGCTGATCCCTGAAACACGGAAGGTGATAGGCTTCCACCTCTGCTTCTGCAGAGCCCAGCGTTCCCCCAGCTCATGTAAGTGTTTCTGGGGGTGGTCACAAGGGGTAGAGTTGTTTAAGCCCTGCACTCACACTGGGACCCCCTTCTCTTCCCTTTTTGTCTATAGAGAGACGAGGGCCATCTGTGAAAGGGAGCAATAATGTGGCTGCGGCACAAAATTTCCCTCTTCCTACAACAAGGTGTCGGCCATGACTGACAGGGTTGTCAGGATGGACTCCCCATCCTTGCTTGAGGAGCTCCAATCCATTAGGGAAAAGGTGCAGGCTTCTATCTCGGCACTGCGGGGTTTTGCTGCAGCTTCCGGGCCTTCCCCTCCGTAAGAGAGGAAGCTCCAGGATTGTGACTCTGTGGATCTCATGGAGGCTGGCCAGAGCTCAGCGTTAGAGGACGGCGAGGATATTGCCGCTGTTGCCTCTGTCCAGACACGAGAATCTGGACACTACTATTTTTCCACGGAGTCCATGGGTGCATTGGTGGACACTGTCCATTGTACCATGTGAGTAGAGGTGGTGGAATCCCCTTCTTCTGTGCAGGACTAAATGTTCAGAGGCCTGAAGGCTAAGCTGCTCACCCCATCCGAGTGGATTGGAGGGTGATGACTTTGTCTGGGAGGTCCCGAAGGTGGACATCCAGGTGGCCAGGGTAGCAATCAGCTGCTATTGTAAACCCATTGTGCATGCCCTTGACACACTGTTGAAGCTAATCAGCAGGAGCCTCAGTCATGGGCTGGATGGGAGACCTCATGAGAGACCCAGTGGGAATCTCTATGGAAGTCTCTATAAAGTCAATGGGACTTCTAACATGAAGGTCTATGGCAGTATTCCATTTGGGAAGCTTAGCATATAAGACCGCGTTGCCTTTTGAAGATTCCTCCCGGTTGAAGGACCCCCTCGTTCGTAAAATGGAGAGTGTCCTCAAAAAATCCTGGGAGGTGGCAGCTATGTCTTTAACGGTGTACATTTCCTCTACATGTGAGCAGGTCTCTCTTTAAGTGGCTCACCCAGCTGGGTGAATTCATCCTGCAGGGTACTCCCAGGAAGGAGCTTTGGACTCCGTTCCACTTCTGAGACGTGCTACGGGCTTCCTGGCCGATGCCTCTGCTGAGTCGTTCCGCGTTGGCGCCAGGTGCGCAGTGTTGGCTAACAGCTCGCAGGGCAGTGTGGCTTACAAGGTGGAATGGGGAGGTCACGTCTAAGCTCCAGCTGTGTGGCCTCCCCTTGCAAAGGGCATTGGATGACATCCTGGAAAAGGTGTCAGACCGGAAAAGGTGTCTCCCGGAACAGGCGCCCTTTCGGAGGCAGTCCTTGGCCTGAGCGCAGCCAACCCTCCCAGTCTAAAGGGAAGGGTAAGTCTGGTCGCTGGGTATTCCAGTATGGGAACAAGACCCGTAATATCTTGCTCCCCCAGCAGCGGCATCACCAGCCGCCCCTAAACAAGGTCGCCTTCCCCATTGCGGGGCGGCTCCTGCGGTTTCTGCCACAGTGGCAAGCAATCTCCTTGTGCCCTTGGATCCTCTCGACCATTTGGGAGGGTCTACGCTTGGAATTCGAGAGCCAGCCCCTCCGTGTCTTCGAGTCTTCTCCCTTCCTCAGGGGGACTCTTGCACGGTTTTTCTTGTCGGGTCTGTGACACCTGTTGGATTCGGGTGTGGGGTCCCCGGTTCCTCCTGGAGAGGAGGGCCAGGGGCGCTACTCCAGGTTGGTGTGGACCTCCAGAACGCGTATTCTCATGTCCCCATTCACCCGTCCCACAAGCGCTTTCTGCGATTCACGATCTCCGGGGCAGGTGGAACAGTCCATTCTCGGCTTAATGTGCTGCCCTTTGGGATTTCGTCGGCCCCAGAGGTTACCAAACTCATGGGGGAAGCGATCACATTCATCCAGACCCAGGGGATATGTATGCGTCCCTATTTAGACGACATGTTGGTGGTGGCTCCTTCGGCAGTGCTTCTACGCACAAAGTTCTCCAACACATGGAGATTCTTCAGTCCCTGGGATGGGTACCCAATCTTCGGGAATCGGAACGGGTGCCTGCAACCCGACGTCAATTTTTGGGAGTCTTGCTGGCCTCCTACAGACAGACCTCGTTCCTTCCTGCGGCATATCAGCTTTTACGCCGCGTGAATCTGACCCGCTTCTGGGCAAGGGGGTCGCGCTCCTTGCGGGAAGCAATGTCCCTGTTAAGGGCCATGATAGCCTGTATTCAGTCAGTAACATGGGCTCAGGCTCCTTCCCGACTGCTCCAGGAACACATACTGAGTTCCTGGGACAGACGTCAGGATTCCTTTAAACTCACGGGTCCGGACCCCGGGGCGGGTGGTAACCTTGCTTTCCTGGGGATGAATCCCAGACACCTTCCTGTGACCTCCGTTCCCACTGATGCCAGCGGTTCCGGTTGGGGTACGATAGTAGTTCGCACACCCTTCCAGGGGATTTGGAGTCGCTCGGTCAGTCGCCAGTCTTCAAACTTCTGGCAGTGGAGGAAGCGCTTCTTGCTGCAGCTCAAGTTCTCCGGGGTCATCATGTCAAGGTCCTGTCAGACAATGTGACTACGGTTGCTTTCTTGCGGTACCAAGGCGGTACTCGTGGCTTACACTTGCAGGGGCTGGCAAGACTGTTCTTTTTGTGGGCAGTACGCCATCTTCTCTCCTGCTCGGCAGTACATCTGAAGGAATGGCCAATGTACAGGCAGATTCTTGAGCCGCACGGAGGTCCACCCAGGAGAATGGTGCTTCCATCCAGAAGTATTTCGCTCTCTTACGGACAGGTGGGGAGTCCCTTCAATCGACCTGTTCGCTTCGGGCTCGAATACAAAGGTGCCATCCTTTTTCTCCCTGACGCGGTTGGACCATCCTCGGGGGCTGGACGCTTTTGCCCATCCCTAGGACTTCCGGTTGGTGTATGCATTTCCTCCAATCCCGCCACTTCCCAAGACGTTGCAACGGATTCGGGCGGAGGGGGTGACACTATCCTGGTGGCTCCCCTGGGGCCCAAACTGGCGTGGTACGACGCCATCCGAGACCTGGGCCTGGAGGGACCGATTATGTTAGCCCAGTCTCAACCTACTGTCCCAGGGTCCTCTGTTTCACCCGGGCCCTCAGTGGCTCATTCAGGCGGCCTGGCTGTTGCGGCCGGGATCCTGAGGACCAAGGGTCTCTCCCAGGCAGTGATCCGCACGCTTCAGCAGAGCAGGAATCCTGTGACAAACGCTGTTTACGGGAGGGCTGGAATCGGTTCCTGTCCTGGTGTGCTCTCCTTCCATCCCGACCATGCATCATCCTAATGTGGCCCAACTCTTGGATTTTTGCAGCGTAGCTTGGATTTGGGGCTTCGGCCGAGCACTCTTTAAGTCCAGAGGGTCGGCACTTGGGGCGGTTTTTGCCCAGGATCTTGCTTCCCATCCATGGCTCAAGCAGTTTTTTACTTCTGCTTGGGGGTGGCGTCCCCGGATTCGGCCTTCTGTCCCTCCCTGGGATTTGATGCTTGTTCTCCAAGGGCTTGCTCGAAGTCCCTTTGCACCCTTGTCTGCTGCATCCCTTACGTCTCTCTCTCACAAGGTGCCGTTTTTGGTGGCCATCACTTCTGCTTCCAGAGTTGGAGAACTGCAGGCACTCTCTGTCTGGGCTCCGTGCCTCGTGGTGTCCGTTGTTCGCATTACGCTTCGGTTGCATTCATCTTTTCTTCTGAAAGTTGTGTCGGCTTTCCATCGGTCCCAGGTTGTGATTCTGCCTTCAATTTGTCAATCTCCTGCTAATGCGGCTGAGGCCGTGTTTCACTCCTTGGATGTTCGTCGGACTGTCCTCCTCTATCTCCGAGAGTCTGCTTCCTGGAGGTTAGATCAGAACCTGTTTGTTTGGCTTTTGGGAATAATACAGGGAAGAAGACTTCCCAGGCTACCATCACTTCCTGGATCACGGAGGTGATCTGTGAGGCCTAAGTTGCTCCGGTCCTTGCTCCTCCGGTGGGGTTGACGGCCCCTTCAACTCGGGCTGCTGCTACTCCCTGGATGGAGCGGGCTGGAGCTTCATCGGAGCTGATTTGCAGAGCGGCTACGTGGTAGCCTCTCCTCACTTTTTCTCGCCTCTATAGGTTAGATCTGTCCTTCAGTCGGGATCTGTCCTTTGGTAGGAGAGTCCTACAGGCAATAGTCCCACCCTGAGGAGTATCTGTGGTATTCCTCCAATGCTATCGTGGAAGGCGAATGGAGAAAACTGAATTAGTCCTTACCGGTAATTCCTTTTCTTGGAGCCTTCCACGACAGCATCAGTTCCCCCCCTTGTTGGTGTTTGGTTCCGGTTTGTATCAGATAATCCATGGCTAAGGGTGATCTTGGTAAACACTGGAGTACTGAGGAAGGGGAGGGGCTTTTAACCTCTCTGTGTTCCTGTCCCCCAATAGGGCGTGGACGACATCCTCCAATGCTGTCGTGGAAGGCTCCAAGAAAAGGAATTACCGGTAAGGACTAATTCAGTTTTCCTCCTCTTCTTCCAAGAACCATAACTTTTTTATTTTTCCGTTATTATAGACAGATGAAGGCTTGTTTTTTGCGGGACGAGTTGTACTTTCAGATGAAATCATTTACTTTCCCGTATAATGTACTGGGAAATGGGGAAAAATGTCCAAGTGCAGTGAAATTGCAAAAAAAAAAGTGCAATTACACTTTTGTTTGTTTTTTTATTTGCCATGATCACTATATGGTAAAACTGACATGAAGATGTGATGTCTGGGGTCGTTATCAGTTTGTAGATACCAAACATGTATACCTTTACTGGTATCTAAGTGGTGAAAAAGAACTCGGACGTTTTTAAAGAAAAGAATTGCACTTTTGCGCCATCTTCCACGTCCCATAGTGTCCTCATTTTTCAGGATCGGGGGCTGTGTGACGGCATATTTTTTGCCTCTTGATCGGACGTTTCTAATGACACCATGTTTGGGTAGATGTGATGTTTTGATCGCCCGTTATCACATTTTATTGCAATGTTGCGGCGACAAAAAAAACATCATCGTGCCATTTGTACTTTTTTTTCGCTCTGCAGTTTACCAATCGGATTCATATATATAATTGTCTAAGGTGTCTGTCGGTCACAGAAATCGCGTGCCAGACAGAGGCCGCTCATTGGTGCCCTCCGGAGACCGCCACCAATGAGCGCAGACTATGCAAATTGGCGCAAGAATTCAAAGTTCGAATTTCGCGCCAATTTGCAGCCCAGCGACAAAAATGTGAGCTGGGGGAGGCTTCAGGAGGGAGCGGGAGATCTCCTGCTCCCGCTCATATAATATGCATAGCCACTCTCCATCACCATGGTGCTGAAACCGCACCACGGTGACGGGCTGGAGGAGCGGCGCATATTATATGGTCCTGCGCCCCCCTGTAATGGCACATGCCCCCCCTATGTTAGATATGGCCCCCATGCTGCTGCCATAGTAAAATAATAAACTCTATACTTACCTCCTGGCTCCTCCTACAGCGCTGATCTCCGGTGTCTCTCTGGTCTCCCGGCTGCTGCTGTGACCGCACGCAGAGATGATGTCACTCTGCAGATCAGATGACCGCACAGAACGAGGAAGTGGAGGAGGTCTGCAGCATCATCTCTGCACGATCACAGCAACAGCAGTGAGACCAGGAAGACCAGAGCTGGAGGAGATAAGTATAGAGTTTATTATTTTCCTATGGCAGCAGCATGGGGCAATATCTAACACATAGGGGACGTGTGCCTGCATAGGGACGTGGCCCTGCATAGGGGACGTGTGCCCTGCATAGGGGACGTGTGCCCTGCATAGGGACGTGCCTGCATAGGGAGTGTGCCCTGCATAGGGGAGTGTGCCCTGCATAGGGGACTTGCCCTGCATAGGGGACGTGTGCCCTGCATAGGGGACGTGTCCTGCATAGGGACTGTGCCTGCATAGGGACGTGTGCCTGCAGGCGTGTGCCACGCATATTGGACGTGTGCCACGCATATTGGACGTGTGCCACGCATATGGACGTGTGCCACGCATATTGGACGTGTGCCACGCATATTGGACGTGTGCCACGCATAGGCAGGCCGCACTACAATGGTCAATATGAGCCTTTAGGCTCAGGCAGCATGAGGCATGGGGAGCCGCAGAGCAGAAGGGGCGGCGTCTGCACCATGCAGCCGGCTCCCTGTGTGACATGCGCCGGCTGCATAAAGTAAAATCACTAGCGGCGGCTACCGACAGCACCCCACTCCTCACCTGCAGCCGCCGACACAACCCCCCCCCCCGGTCCTCACCTAGGCTCAGGCGGCAGAGAGCCTTGCTGCACCCCTGTGCATAGGGGAAATTAATCTGAAATGCTTACCGGCAAATATGTTTTTTTTACTAAAAAAGCACTGGCGACGCATCAGCGACGCGGGATTGCTGTGACAGAGACGACAGCACTACACTCGCATAGCGGGCGTGAAAGCCGACTTCACTGTCAGCTTTCCCGTCCCGCTATTTGAAATGAACAGCGATGTGAAAACGACGCACCAGCGATCCCGGCCAGGTCGTATCGTTGTTGCATTGTTATGTGTGATGGAGGCTCTATACTTACAGGACCTCTGATGATGTCACAATCATGGCCGGAGAAAGATCACATGTCTGTGACATCACCAGAGGTCCTTAAGCGAACGCATACACCACCAGGAGCCAGGTAGAGAGTTCCAGAGTATGGGGGAAGAAAGCACGGGAGAAATCTTGTATGCGGTTGTGAGAAGAAGAGATAAGAGGGGAGTGGAGAAGGAGATTTTGAGACAATCACAGGTTGTGTGAAGGTAGGTACTGGGAGACCATGTCACAGATGTACAGAAGGGGCAGGTTGTGATGGCTTTGTATGTCATGGTTAGGGTTTTGAACTGGAGTCTTTGGGCAATGGGAAGCCAGTGAAGGGATTGGCAGAGAAGAGAGGTTGGGAATAACAGGGAGACAGGTTGATTAATCGGGCAGCAAAGTTTAGTATAGATTGGAGGGGTACAGAAGTGCTAGAGGGGAGGCCAGGGAGTAGAAGGTTGCAATAGTTGAGGCGGGAGATGATAAGGGCATGCACAAGTGTTATTGCAGTTTCTTGGTTAAGGAATGTACGGATATGGGTAATATTTTTGAGTTGGAGCCGGCAGGAGGTGGCAAGAGTTTGGATATGTGGCTTGAAAGAGAGAGCGGAGTTGAGGATTACCCCGAGGCACCAAGCATGCAAGGCTGGGGCGAGTGAGCAGCCGTTGAGTTTGATGGATAGGTCTGGTGCTTTTTCCACCCTCCAAAAAGGGACATAATCTGGACTGTGTTTGACTTTATAATATCAGTAAAAGACTTTTGTGCACACAGTCTCTCTTGTGTTCTCCTGTTTAAGATTATAGTTGAGAGATCTTGTGGGTCAAGGGATATCTTTTCTGTTGATTTATTTATCTACAGTTTGTATGGAAGTAATTCTAATAATTCTCTTTTCTGTGGTTTCCACAGCTGTTCCTGAGTGCACAATGGATTTTCGGGCTCATGACGATACATGGCTGTCACAGCTCAACCAGGCTGTGGATGGAGCAAGTGGTGCGGCAGTGGATTCTGGGGGTGGAGACACGGCTCAAGAGCTTACTAGAAACTATAAGGAGCTCCTAAAAAAACAAAGGTTTGGTGGAACAAGAGCGTTCCTAAACAAGTATATCGAAAAGGTCTGGTTCCTCGTGGTTTGAGAATTCAGGTCTTTCCATCATTCCTGATTACCAAAGAGTCCTTCAGGGGTGGTTGGAGTCCCAATGAATGTTCAAGTGGGTTACTGAATCTACTCAGTAAACTGAATACTGAATCACTAGTGAGATGGAGAATGAAATGGAGGAGTTGGCGGCGAGGATAAAAGACATATTACTAGATGGTCCTGTCAAAGTTCAACAGAAAATTGAGAGCGGTTTAGTAAAAATGGAGACGGAAATTAAGGCCTACAAATTAAAGAAATTCAACGCAATCAGACCGATGTCCAGTTGAATAGAGTATATAAATGGAAAAATAGTGACAGGAAGGGGCGTCCGAGACCTCGCCCTGACACTCGACCTAAGAAGACCCCTCCCTGTCTGCGTCTCTAAAGGGGATGGGATCCATTCCATCTGGCACGATGAGTCGGACTCGGATCTGTCTAGCATTGGTGTGGTCACTTGTTACAACTCTAAAGGTGGGGTCACACGCGGCGATCTGGTCTGCGATGTCGGAAGCGACGTGCAGGTGCGCGGTCGCTTCCGACATCGCAGGCCAGCTGTCACACGGCACGACGGTGCCGGTGACGCGGCGGCGATGTGGGCGGAGCCATCGCTCGCTGGGCTGGGCTCAGCCCAGCGAGCGATCCACAACAACACTGCGATATAGGCTGGATCGCGCCGCTAGCAGTGTCAGACGGCGCGATCCAGCCTAATCGCTGGTCACAGGTTGCCAGGTTTATGAACATGTTCATAAACCTGTCAACCTGACACGATAATTGCAGATCGTCGCGCTGTCAACAGCGCGACGCACTTGCAATATCGCCCGCGACTTCGCTGTGACGTCACTTCGGCGATGTCGGGCGACATCGCGGTGTACCCACCTTTAGACACAGACGCCCAAAATTCCTCCTAACAAAATAACAAAGCTGACAGGACATTACTCGTGATTAATTTATCAGATATACTTCTTTCATCTGCACAAATTGCTGTATTATCCAGAGGATTGTCTTTCTCACTATCTAACTCCTTTCATCTCTTTACAGCAGTAAAGGATCTGTATTTGTGTTACCGAAAACTGGTTTTCAAAAAGTTACACAACAAAAAATCATCCTCTTCTGGTGCCATCGAAAGGCGAGTGGAGAGGCCCTGGAGAACCTCGAGGATCTGGCTGGGGAACTTCAACCAGACCCACACAGTGAGTTTCCTCCTTATACCCAGCCCAGATCAATGAGGTGTCGACATCTTCACCAAACTGGTGGTTGAGGATTTCTCAAAGGTGTTGAGTTGGCGGAGGCTTGATAACCTTTTGTGTTGAAGCTGAGGTTAACAGAAGTGGAATAACTGAAAGAGGTTGTAATCAAGCCAGCAGACAAAGGGGGAAACATTGTGATCTGGCCTGTGGTTATGTATGAGAAGGAGGAGTTACGTCAGTTACTTGACCAGGATACATATACGAGACTTCACCCAATCTGTAACCTCTTTCTCTGGGCAACTCCAGTCCATCTTGGCGGATGCTTGTGAGCAGGGAATCATCAGGAAACAGTAAAGGGATTGATGGTACGTTTTCCCAAAATCCCTACCTTTTATCTTTTACCAAAGCTCCACAAGGATCCTATCGTCTCACCGGGGCGTCCAATTGTGTCGGGCATAGGAGGGTTATGTGAGCCGATTTGTCAATTTATTGATCCTTAAGCCACTTGTTGAGACTCTGCCCTATGTCCGTGACACTACGGCCATCCTATCCTGGGTCGGACGGGATCTTTGTGTAACCGGATGTACTCTTATTGTAACCGCTGATATCGAGTCCCTGTACACATGCATTCGCCATACAGATGGCCTGGAGGCTGTAAAATTCTTTGAGAGCTGCCAGTGGGGGTGACGCAATAAGTGACCTAATAGTCGAGTTGCTGCGTTTTG
Organism: Allobates femoralis; assembly: GCA_033576535.1. Classification (NCBI taxonomy): domain Eukaryota; kingdom Metazoa; phylum Chordata; class Amphibia; order Anura; family Aromobatidae; genus Allobates; species Allobates femoralis. Next base: position 33,836,335 of record JARQOC010000010.1, on the reverse strand, counting down.
CCCTTACCCCCAATTTTTTTGTATTTAAAGATAACTTTTATTTACAAAGACTGGGCACTGCCATGAGCATGCCCTCCTATGCCAAACTCTTCCTAGGTTACTGTGAACGATGGCTTTTTGGCGGCGAGGGAGCTGTGGATTGAGAACATGTGCAGTGCTGGTACTGTTATATTGACGATTTGTTATTTTTGTGGCAGGGCACAGCCGAGCAACTCGACTATTTTATGGGCAGACTAAGCATTAACCCATTTAACATCAGACTAACCTTTACAAATATGATAAGGAAAAGGTAGAGTTCTTAGACCTCTCTATCAAGGTGGGCCTACGATCTATGATATCTACAGATTTATTTCAGAAGCCCACTTCAGTTAATGCTTTACTACATGCATCGTCTGTCCATAATATGTCCACGATTCACGCTGTCCCTACCGTTCAGTTGTTGCAAATTAGACGCATCTGCTCCTCGGATTTGATTTTTGAGGAGTGAGAAGCAGCTAAAGACTTGGCATCACACTTCAGTGGAAGAGGTTACAGCAACTGGAGTATTAAGAAAGCGTATCACATACCTCCTAGAGCTGAGCTACTTTGCGCGAGATGGGACACCAGCGGAGAGGCGACTAATCAGGACATTGAGGTTCGTTACATTAAAACCTACAACCAGGAGTGGGAGACAATGTGGTCTATCTCAAACGCTATTGACCGGTCCTCCACACCGACCCTCACCTGAGGGACTCTTTGTCTAGCTACCATCTAATGACAGCACGCAAGGCTCGTAACCTGCGCGCTATACTTGTTCGGAGCCACTATGTTCCCAGTTTGCCACCTCTGTTCGGGTTGCATAAACCCTTGAGGGGTTGCTTCCAATGTGGACACTGCTTGCCTCAGCAATGTCTTTCGCTCTGCCTCCTTCACGTCAGCTGACGGAACTAAAACATTTGAGATTCGTAATTACATAAATTGTGGCACCTGCAACAGGGTATATTATGCCACATGTGGGTGCCAAAGTAATTTACGCTAGTTTAACATCTAGACGTGTTAGGGAGCACTTGAGGGACATTGCTGCGGCCCAGACAGTGGAGGACCTTTCGACACCTAAAACTTACCCGCCATTCTAAGCTGCACCATGGGTGTGACCCAGTTCCCTGAAAATAAGAGGGATCAATATCATCCATGGGGGCATCCGCAGTGGTGACATCAGAAGGGTCCTTGCCCAACATAAAATGTGCTGGATTTCAACCCTTGGGACTATGGTTTCCCTCTGGCTTGAATGAGTCCCTCAGTTTCGCTCCTTTTCTGTGCTCTCTGCCTCCTGAGTCTTTGTTTTTGTACTTTGCACATTTTTGTTTATTTATTTTTTTCATTTTAGATAATTTGTTCTTTGATGCTCAACCGCCCCAGCCATTTTTTTTTATCCAGCCTGCCACCTGATTCTAACTTTGGTTTTTAACAACGTGTCGGCATGACCTCGGCGTATCAGGAACAGCAGAACAGAACCTGTGAATCACCAGTTATCTTATGGACCCATTTGTACCCACAGCGGTGATTTCGCCCTGTTTTATTATTGTTCATTATACTGGGGGTTATAGACCAGTGTTTTGCTCCTATTCCCACTAATATATCTCACAGTATTAGATATATTCCTGGTTCTGCTGCTGGTATTTGTGGGGTTAACCCATGCTCTGGCACACTGTATAGGGTTTCACTGCCGTCATGTGCGCTCGCCGCTCTTCCTCCCGTGGTGGGTGCGGCGTCTTTAACCGCTGATGCGCATGCGCGGGAGCCATGGTGACACATGCATATCCGGGAGCCAGGATGTCATCTTGTGTGAGGACATTGGCGCACTTCCGCCTTGGAGGGGATGAGACCGGAGGCGGGCAAGCGCCGCTAATGACTGGCATATGGCGCGATAAATGCCATTTAGATATAAATACCGGCAGTAACGGATGCTGCATCTACCTCCTCCCTGATGAAGCTTGTCACAATTTAAAGAGGAAACGCACGTTGGGGTCCGGATCTAGGGGATATTTCCACTGTTTCGGTAATGTGTAATAATATGGGCTGGATCTTCCTTTTTTTTTCCATAGGGAAAGTCCTATGTCTGTTTCTACACAAAGGTCTATTTTAACCTGGATTTGCTTCCAGCACCAGATCTATTCCTGGAGTCAATGGGTGATTCTGGGTCATAACTTGTACTTGATATGTGACTGTTTAGGCACTTGCACTTTATTTGAATGTATTATATATCTATGTATGAGTTTTTGCTGACAGGTATGTACCCACTTATCTCCTTGTGTTAATGTTGTCAACTTGTACATAATTGACTCTATGCAGTGGATATAAGCCATAATGTAATAATGTGTACAACTTGTATTGCACATGCCCTTGTACCACTTTTTCCGCCCTCCAAAAAGGGATATACTCTGGTCTGTGGTTGACTTTATAATATCAGTAAAAGACTCTTTGTGCACACATTCTCTCTCTTACGTTTTAAGATTGCAGTTGAGAGTTCTTGTGGGTCAAGGGACTTCTGTTCCGGTCGATCCATTTATCTAAAGTATGTATGGAAGTAATTCTAATGGGTCTGGTGGGGTGGTAGAGTGAGACTGAGGAAAGATGATCAATTTTGTTTCGTCCATGTTCAGTTTTAGAAAGAAATCAGAAAAGAAAGATGAAATAGCCGACAAACATTGTGGAATTTTGGTCAGTAAGGAGGTGATGTCAAGTCCAGAGAGGTAGATCTGTGTGTCATCAGTGTAGAGATGATACTGAAAGCCGTGAAAACTCTATGAGCTTTCCCAATCCGAGAAGATTAGGCAGCCAAGAACTGAACCCTGAGGAACACTGACAGGCCAAGTGATAACAAGAGATGGGAGAATCTGTAGCAAGAGGCAGTGGTCCACTGTGTCAAAGACAGAAGACAAGTCCAGGAGGAGGAGGACAGAGTAGTGTCGCTTGCTCTTGGCGGTTAGTAGGTCATTGGTGAATTTTGGTTAATGCAGTTTCAGTTGAGTGATGCAGTCTGAAGCCAGATTGTAAACGGTCAAAGAGGGAGCAGGAGGAGAGGTGGGAGGACAGTTCAAGATGGACATACTGTTCCAGCAGTTTTGAGGCATAAGGGAGAAATGCTATAGGGCGATAGCTAGACACAGAGTATTGGTCGAGGAAGGGCATTTTGAAGATGAGTGTGATTGAGGCATGTTTAAAGGATGAGGTGAAGACACTAGTTGTTAGTGAAAGGATGAAGACTGGTAAGGTTTGGGATGAGGTGGGACACGAGCGGGTCAAGTGCAGAGATGGTGACATGTCATCTTGATAAAAGAGAGGAGAGCTGATCTTCCGTCATGGTGGAGAAGCTGATTTTGGAAGATAAGGGCTGAGCATTTATGAGGGGCTGTAGGGACTGTGGGCCAAAGATTTTGCTGATGTTCTCAATCTTCTGCTTGAAGAAAGAAGCAAAGTCTTCAGCAGAGATAAGAGGAGAGGAAGGAGGTGCTGAGGGATGGAGAAGAGAATTGAAGGTGTTGAATAGCTGATTAAGGTTGTGAGACAGAGAGGATATGAGAGTTAAGAAGTAGGTTTGTTTTGTGGCAGTGAGTGCTGACATGAAGTTGGTGAGGGACTGCTTGTATGCAACTAATTGCTCGACCGAATGTGATCTTTTGCATCTCCGCTGAGTGACCCTGGAATCCCATCTCAGTTCTTTAGTTACCTGGGAAAGCTGTGTTCATGGAAATCATACCAGGAAGAAATATGCACTTATGTATCTATGTATACAGGGAGTTCCCTCTAGTGGTGGCTGCAAATAGAATCTTATCATATATCTCTGTATTCAGAGAGCATCTCCCTAGTGGTGGCTGGAGACAGTGCATATAATGCCATAACAGTGTTCTGGCAGGGTAGACATGGGTCCTGCCACTTACATATATTGCAATCTGACTTTGTCATTTGTCGAGCTCTTCATTAATGTACTGTATTATTACGTGGGACTGCAGGTAACCTGGCATTTAAGTGATCACATGACTCCGGGCTTTAATCTCAGCGTTTATTACGTCCTGCTCATCAGCCGCTCTGCCCGCTACAATCGTTTCTTCTTCATTGGTGCAGTTATAGTGCAAGTCTATGGATCACAGAACATTGGCTGATGTGTGAGCGGGCAGAGTGAGTGTCTGCTCTCTGTACAGCCACACCAGACGGACACCGCCTTCTGCGCCATTTACCACAGTTTATTTTGCCTCATAAAAAAATTACAAGTTTAAAAAAAAAAAAAAAAAGGTCAATATTTACAAATATATAAGTGGTGATTCCCGATTGTTAGTCCCTGCGCCCCCTTATATCAGTCCATGAGGGGCGCGAGGTAAATTATCTGCAACCTGGACGCCGCTCAGTCCCTGGATGCCACCGCCGAGCTCTCAGCTCTTCTTATGGAGAAACTTCATCTTGTTTCCTGTGTAAAGACACAAAATGTCAGAGAGAGAAAGGAAGAAAGAAGAGGCACAGCCCTGAAATAGTCACCCCCTGACAGGGGACAACAACATTGCCTGTTATCAGCCAATACTAGGGGAGGAGACGGTACGACTGGTGACTACAATCTATTACTCCCTGTTATCAGCCATTACTGAGGTAGGAGACTGTAGGACAGATGACTACAATCTATTACTCCCTGTTATCAGCCATTTTAGGATGAGGGTCTTGTGACTTCCCCCATTTCTCACCGAGTCCTCTCCAGAACTTGTTGACTCCGCTCTGCTCGTGGTCGGGCAGCTCCTCCAGATATTGCTCCACCCGTTGCTCAAAAAGACCTATGAAGAGAAGAATGATAACTTTGTGTGAACCTGTGCGGACACTGCTTCACAGCTTGAGGGTCTCTCGCACGATGTGGGGCGCAGGGCATCCGTCACTCACCTTTGGCTCGACATTTCCGGAGCTCTCTGTCCTGGATGAATCCGGCAAACATTTGAGATTCCATGAAAACCTCCAAAAATCGGCGGATGCTCTTGGAGGCCACGGATTTGCGGAACGCTTCTCTCTGGAAGACCCTCTCTCCACGCTCATTCTGGGCCAGGAACAAGGAATAATGGCCGATGGTCTCCACGAAGAAGCGGATGAAGACCTCGGATACGAGACCATTCAGCGTGTTACACTCTGTGATGCATAAAAAGACGTCATTAGTGATGGGACGAGAGGGAGAGAACAGTGGGACCTCCCCCGACAGTCCGGCACTGGACTCCTCCCTGGCGGCTCCAGGAATCTCTGCACCGTCTATATATAATATACATGTGGATTTTACACATCGACTGGAATTGACGTCATTTCTGCCCCTGGGTTTGTGATGGTTTGTGCTAAGCTCATCAACCTACTGTGACAGAGGAGCACAGGTCATTACAGTGTGTCAGATGTTGTGCTGCATCCAATCTCATGTTTAAGCTGGGGTTCCACCAGCGTATGGCATCCAGTGCGTGCGCTCTGGGTGTGATATGCTAATGACCCTTGCTCCTGGTTTGCTGCGACTGGGAGCCAAGTGTCATTATACTGTGATGCGATCCTGCAATCAGATCACAGCTGCGGCAAGGAGAGAGATATTAATCTCGCCATCTCCTGCATTGCTGGCCTCAGCATATATTGCGCTGCACTCAGGTGACATCTGACTGCATTGCGATATGTGTGGGATCCATGACTGGCAGCAAAGCGCAGCATGCTGTGATTTTTTCCTCACTGACACTGGTTGCATCACACTTTTCTTTTCAGGGGAGCCACACCTGTCAGACACTAAGGGCTATGTTACATGGCGGTCGCCCTCACCTTCATCAGTGTCGCTGTCGGAGTCCTGACCGATCAGCTCGCCCTTCCTTTCCAACGCCTGCTCCAGAGCCGCCTGCAGCTTCCGGGGTAACAACGTATCCTCATCATCCATCTGTAGGTACAGACCACAGAGCAGGAATCATTATCAGATACCTTTCCCCCAATAATGGTAATGAGAAGACGCCAGGACAGGAGCCCGGGGGACTCTATGTAGCAAACTTCAGCCGGGGCATGGAGGAAAAGTTATGGGCCGGCTACAGTGATTGTTATAGAAACCGCCATTGCCAATTATTGGAGAACTGCCTCATCCGCAGCAATCCCACATGGTGGCCCGGGCTCTGCACCATAGCGGTGTCAACGCTCCTCCCGTAACAATAAATCTCAGCACAGATGTGGCTGGTAATCATTGTGTAAAGATCATGGACTGTTAACGCTTTAAGAGCCGAAGTATAAACTCACCTGTCTGATAAAGCGGTCTGAGCCAAGATCCACCATCAGCGCCTGTGAGAGAGGGAGGAAAGTCACCACAGGTCGGCACAGGCGGCAAATCTCAGTACAGGGCAGGGGCATCAATCACCGAGCTGAGACCCACCCCAAAAAATCACCAGAACAAAGGGAGATACTAAAGGGGGCAAGATTACTACATGGGGCATAACCAGTACAGGGGCCACTCCTATTACACGGGCACGGTAACTACGGGGGGCAAGATTACTATATGGGCCAGTTATTACAGGGGGCTACACTAATACAAGGGACACAGCTACTACATGGGTAACTCAGTGTCGAGGGAGCCCCCATTATTGGGACATTACACAGGGGGCAGCAATTCTCACCTCTTCTACTGGCAGATCCTTCAGTTTCGGCAGTGAATTGGAGAGTAATCCCACCAGGAATGGTGTGGGGCAGCAGACGATGTCAATCATGGCGGAGGGCAGCACCGGTATGAAGGTGTGTTGCCAGGAAAAAGGATAGAGAAGAGCGACGATGGCGTGAGAGCAGCTGGACAGAGTGCTGGAGAGACAGAAGACACAGGGTTTGTACTTAGCTTGGGGAGGCGCAGCGTGGGGCACAAATCACATAATGCACAGTCCTAATCACAGATTCATTCAGTCTATATCTAAAATATAAAGTGGAGTGTATGTATATGTATGTATGTATGTTGTGTGTGTGTGTGTGTACCACCAAAGCGATTCGCACCATCGCATCTGCAATCACAAAATTTTGCACACACTCTACTCTGCATTTGACTCAGGGAATGTCTATGACTGTTTTTGAGGGAAAATTGTCATTGTCATGTTTTTGAGGGGAAATTAGTCATTAGCAAAAAAAAAAAAAAAAAAAGTCTTGGGCCCTTTCACATCAGCGTTTTTCACTGATTGCGGAGATTTACTGCATGCATTGCCTATGGGGCTTGTGGCAAGTGCGGTATAGCCGCGGTACCGGCACTGTGGACACAAAAAAACGCTGCTGACCGCGTTTTATTTTCGCGGACGCAACTGCCGGAACCGCGGCCATACAGCACCTGCCGCAAGCCCCACAAACAATGGGCTTGCCGCAAGTGCGACCGTTAGGCGGCAAATGCAGTAAATCTGCCGCAATCAGCGAAAAACGCTGATGTGAAAGCGGCCTTATTACGGTTTGTGTGCACGGTAATAGTTACTGCATTGGCTGTTTTGACAGTTAACCTGGATATTGATCAGGTGGCCTATAGCAACCAATCACAGCTCAGCTTTTGATTGGTTGTTATACTATGAATGTTCTTTGTTGCCTAGAACACATGCATGTCTGGGAAACATTCAGGGAAGCTTCCCAAAGGCAAGGACTTCTGCAAAATGGTGCACACTGGGACGTGACAGTGGAGAAGCAGCCACAGAAACCGCAAAGCGACTAAGATACCTCTTTGCCATTCTTCTAACAACCTGCCGCACACAGCCCCCAGTATACAGGAGGAACCTGCACACAGCCCCCAGTATACAGAAGGAGGCAACACACAGCCCCTGTATTGAGCAAGAGGACGCACACAGCCCTCAGTATACAGAAGGAGGACGCATACAGACCCCAGTATAAAGCAAGAGGCCGCACACCGCCCCCCGTATACAGCAAGAGGCCACACACAGCCCCCCGTATACAGCAGGAGGTCGCACACAGCCCTCAGTGTACAGCAGGAGGCCGCGTACAACCCTCAGTATTGAGTAGGAGGCCACACACAACCCTCAGTATACAGCAGGAGGCCACACAGAGCCCCCAGTAAACAGAAGAACACACACAATCCCCAGTATACAACAGGAGGACGCACACATATCCCAGTATAAAGCAGGAGGCCGCACACAGCCCCAGTATACTGCAGGAGGCCACACATAGCCTCCAGTATACAGCAGAAGGACAGACATAACCCCCAGTATACCGCAGGAGGACACACACAGCCCCCAATGTACAGCAGGAGACTGCACACAGACCCTGGTATACATCAGGAGGCCACACACAGCCCCAGTATACAGAAGGAGGATGCACACAGCCTCCAGTATACAGCAGGAGGAAACACACATACCCCAGTATACAGCAGGAGGATGCACACAGACCCCTGTATATCGCAGGAGGATGCACAGAGTCCTCAATATACAACAGGAGGATGCACACAGACCCCAGTATACAGCAGGAGGACACACACAGACCCCAGTATACAGCAGGAGGACACACACAGACCCCAGTATACAGCAGGAGACTGCATACACTCCCTAGTATACAGCAGGAGGCCGCACACAGATCCTAGTATACACCAGGAGGACGCACGGAGCCCCCAGAATACAGCAGGAAGATGCACATAGACCCCAGTATACAGCAGGAGAAACGCAAACAGACCCTAGTATACAGCAGGAGACAGCACACAGACCCTAGTATACAGCAGGAGGCCGCAGAGAGCATTCAGGTTACAGTAGGAGGCCACATACAGCTCCCAGGTTACAGCAGGAGGCTACACATAGTTCCCAGACAGCAGGAGGCTACACATAGTTCCCAGGTTACAGCAGGCGGCCACACACAGCCCACAGTATATAGCAGGAGGTCACACACATCTCTCAGCATTAAAGCAGGAGACTGCACACAGCCCCCATTATACAACAGGATACCACACACAGCCCCCCAATGAACAACAGGAGGCCACACAGCTCCCAGTATACAGCAGGAGGCCACACACAACCCCTCGGTATCTCAGCAGACAGAAGCAAGACTTTGTTAACCGAATCTACAGCTAGTAGATGTATAATTGGATATGGCCAAAAAAAGAGGAAAGGGGGAAAATGTTAGACTTGTGATGGTGACACCGCAGTACAAAAAGTGTGAAAGCCCTAGACTGAACATAGGATGAGCAACTACGCTCCAGTACTGATACAACCTCCATGAGACTGATATGCATCCCTTTTACAACGCTCCAGTACTGATATAACCTCCATACGTTACATATGTGACTGCTATCAGCCCCATTAATATAATGCTCCAGTACTGATCTAACCCCAGACATTAAATGTTTCTGATATCAGCCCCTCTGATATGCCCAGGAGCAGGGTCTCCTCCAAGCCACACTGCAGGGACTGACTTGGATGGAGGCATTTAGAGCTGTGTCCATCCAGTTCCCACGCTTCCATGTCTGGATATATCCAGAGTAATGTGGAGAGATGCTGAATGTACAGTCCAGTCCGAAAATATGTGTACAGCCAGGATGGCACTCGGATAGATCCAGTGACAGACATCTCACAAGATCCCTGGAGTTGGTCAGGAGTGTACACCGCCACTACACAGTATACCCTATACATGACAATATGTGACATCACCATCCTTCTCTTCCCTCAAAGTAACATTACAACCCTCATCTGCCCTCACTGTGACATCACCACCCTTCTCCACAGTGACATCACCACCCTTCTCCACAGTGACATCACCACCCTTCTCCACCCTCACAGTGACATCACCACCCTTCTCCATCCTCACAGTGATATCACCACCCTTCTCCACCCTCACAGTGATATCACCACCCTCACAGTGATATCACCATCCTCACAGTGATATCACCACCCTCTTCCACCCTCAAGGTACCTTTACACGCCGCTACTGGAGGATGGATACAACCCGCTACAGGCTACAAATGTAGCTTGTAGCGTCAATATAGCCCGTAGTAGCGGCGTGTGAAGACGGGACGTGACAGCCGGCAACAGATACATCTGTTTCCGAGCACTGCTCGAAAACAGATGGCTACACAGCCGATTGTAGCGAGCTGTATCGGCGTGTAAAGAAGGAACAGAAGGGTTGTTTCTACACCATGCTATGTAGCTGGGGCGTGACACAGGCTCCGGGTTTCCGCGCCCCTTCAGCGATCATTGGAGGAAGCTCCTGCGTAGCGATTGGTTGTCGCCGCACAGGGCGGCATATTTAAGGAGCTGACCAGTCACACTACACAATTGCTCGAGCGTCAAGTATTAATCAGCCTCCTGCGATGCCTGGCCAATCATGGTATTATTGCTTTGTCCTATCAGCGTACGGACGTCTCGTAATCCACAATTGTGGCACGCCTATGTGCTATCCCTGCTGCACCAGGTACACCCATAGTAGCTTGTTGTAGCGGTGTGTAAATGAGCGATGATGAGCTACAGATGGCTACTTGAGACACCCGGCGATGTATCTAGCTATAGATGTTGCGTAGCGTAGCGCACCTTGTGGCGGCGTGTAAAGGAGGTGCGTTTACCGTTTGTAACCGTTTGGCCGTGCTCGTGCACGTGAAGTAGCGGGTTGTATCCATCCTCCAGTAGCGGCGTGTAAAGGTACCTTCACAGTGATATCACCACCTTCTTCCACCCTCAGGGTACCTTTACACGCCGCCACGGCAGGCTGGATACATCGCGCTACAGGCTACAAATGTAGCTTGTAGCGTCAATGTAGCCCGTCGTAGCGGCGTCTGAAGACGCGACGCTACAGCCGGCGACAGATACATCTGTTTATGGGCTCTGCTCGAAAACAGATGGCTATATCGCCGATGGTAGCGAGCTGTATCGGCGTGTAAAGAAGCAACGGAAGGGAACTCTGGACACCCGGGGCTGTAGCTGCAATGTAGCTAAGGCGTGACCTCGGCTCCATGTTACCGCGCCCCATGTGCGATCATTGGTGGAAGCTGCTGCATGACGATTGGTAGTCGCTGCATAGGGAGGCATATTTAAAGGAGCTGACGAGTCACACTACACAATCGCTCGAGCGTGCTGTATTACTCAGCCTCCTGCGATGCCTGCCCAATCAGGATGTTATTGCTTCGTCCTATCAGCGTACGGAAGTCTTGTAATCCACAATTGGAGCACGCCTATGTGCTGTCCCTGCTGCACCAGGTCCGCCCATAGTAGCTGGTTGTAGCGGTGTGTAAATGAGCAACAGCTGGCTACTTGAGACACCCGGCGATGTAGCTAGCTATAGATGTAGCGTGGCGTAGCGAACCTTGTGGCGGCGTGTAAAGAGGGTGCGTTGACCGTTTGTAGCCGTTTGAGCGTGCTCGTGCACGTGAAGTAGCGCGATGTATCCAGCCTGCCGTGGCGGCGTGTAAAGGTACCCTCACAGTGATATCACCACCCTTCTCCACCCTCACAGTGATATCACCACCCTTCTCCGGCCTCACAGTGATATCACCACCCTTCTCCGCCCTCACACTAACATGATGACCCTTCTCCTCCCTCACAGTGATATCACCACCCTCACAGTGATATCACCACCCTCCTCCGCCCTCACTGTGACATCACCACCCTCCTCTGCCCTCACTGTGACATCACCACCCTCCTCTGCCCTCACTGTGACATCACCACCCTCCTCTGCCCTCACTGTGACATCACCACCCTCCTCTGCCCTCACTGTGACATCACCACCCTCCTCTGCCCTCACTGTGACATCACCACCCTCCTCTGCCCTCACTGTGACATCACCACCCTCCTCTGCCTCACTGTGACATCACCACCCTCCTCCGCCCTCACTGTGACATCACCACCCTTCACCCTCACAATAACATCACCACCCTCTTCTGCCCTCACTGTGACATCACCACCCTCCTCTGCCCTCACTGTGACATCACCACCCTCCTCTGCCCTCACTGTGACATCACCACCCTCCTCTGTCCTCACTGTGACATCACCACCCTCCTCTGCCCTCACTGTGACATCACCACCCTCCTCTGCCCTCACTGTGACATCACCACCCTCCTCTGCCCTCACTGTGACATCACCACCCTCCTCTGCCCTCACTGTGACATCACCACCCTCCTCTGCCCTCACTGTGACATCACCACCCTCCTCTGCCCTCACTGTGACATCACCACCCTCCTCCGCCCTCACTGTGACATCACCACCCTTCACCCTCACAATAACATCACCACCCTCTTCTGCCCTCACAGTGACATCACCACCCTTCTCCACCCTTACAGTGACATCACCACCCTTCTCCACCCTTACAGTGACATCACCACCTTCTCCGCCCTCACTGTGACATCACCACCCTCCTCCGCCCTCACTGTGACATCACCACCCTCCTCCGCCCTCACTGTGACATCACCACCCTCCTCCGCCCTCACAGTGATATCACCATCCTTCTCCACCCTCACAGTAACATCACCACCCTCTTCCGCCCTCAGTGAAATCACCACCCTTCTCCTCCCTTAGGGTACCTTTACACACAGCTACATTTGTAGCTTGTCACCAGGTAACTTACTGGTTGCAGTGAAATCATGGATACATGATTCCATTTGTACACAGCAACAAGATAGAACCATGTATCCATGATTTCACTGCAACCAGTAAGTTACCTGGTGACAAGCTACAAATGTAGCCGTGTGTAAAGGTACCCTTACAGTGATATCACCACTCCTCTCCACCCTCACACTAACATCACGACCCTTCTCCGCCCTCATTGTGACATCACGACCCTTCTCCGCCCTCATTGTGACATCACCACCCTTCTCCGCCCTCATTGTGACATCACCACCCTCCTCCGCCCTACTCACAATAACATCACCACCCTTTTCCTCCCACACAGTGTCATCACCACCCTTTTCCTCCCACACAGTGTCATCACGACCCTTCTCCCCCACAATGAGGTCACAACCCTCCTCCGCCCTCACAATGACATCATCTTTCTCCGCCCTCACAATGACATCACCACTCTTCTCCCTCACAGTGACATCACCACCCTTCTCCCTCACAGTGACATCACCACCCTTCTCCCTCACAGTGACATCACCACCCTCCTTCGCCCTCACAATGACATCATCATCTTTCTCCCTCACAGTAACATCACCACCCTTCTTCCCCACAATGATGTCACAACCCTCCTCCGCCCTCACAATGACATCACCATCTTTCTCCGCCCTCACAATGACATCATCATCTTTCTCCCTCACAGTAACATCACCACTCTTCTTCCCCACAATGATGTCACAACCCTCCTCCGCCCTCACAATGACATCACAGTGACGTCTGGTGCCCATAGAGCGGCTGTCGTAAGGTCCGGGCCTTACCTCAGCTTCTCTGCCACAAATATGACTCTTCTCTCCAGCAGCAGCGAGGCAAATATCCGGATAATCTGTCGGACGCTGAGACATCTGAAGAGACATTCGAAGTCCACATGTTCCAGCCGTGAATCCATCGGTCTCCGCAGCTCTAAGACCTAAAGTGACAATAAAGATCAATGAAACGTGCAGATGACCATCAGGAGGCACTGATGATATCACTTGTCTCCAGCACCTCATTCCCTGCACCCGGGAGGAACGTCTTCACTCGGATTGTCTTCCCAGGAGCTGGAAAGGGAGACTCCATCAGACTCCTCATAAACGGGTAGACGAGAGCAGCAGAAATCCCCCTCCTCCGCTCCACCTCATCCAGGATCTATGGAAAAGAAAGGAAGTCACTACTTACAATAAAAGCAAAATACCAGCTAACAAAGCAATGGAAAGAAAAGTGGCAGGACTGGCCCTCTGAGACATCATACTACTGAAATCCCCAGTATGGAGACAGCTGAGCTTTGCTACATCTGTATAGGGACCTGTCACAATCAGGAGACATCTGTATGTAGAGTCTGCGAACCGGCACTCCGCGAGTCTCCTCCGTAATAACTGGCGCCAACACAAACACCATGGGGGGATGTAATGAAGAAAGCGCCAGTATTACACCACTTAGTGCTATTGACCTGGAGCACCGCAGGGTGTCTGTCCATCCTCAGAGCAGACATACAGCGCTGACACCAGCTGCAGAGGGCGCTACCCGCCCCTTCCAGGCACAAGGACCGCAGAGCATGACTGTCAGAGTCCGGTCATGGGAACACTGAGGATCCGCACATGAGACGATGGTCAGAGGAGTCCGGGGCTGTAACAGTGAATGGACTGGACCTAGAAGAGGTGGCGGCTGTAACCCTTCACCTACTGCGACTGTTCAACTTGACCAGAGACCCTTGGACTCTTAGACGCCAGTGGGAATGGCATTATCTGTGCAATGGTCAAAAATGTCAAAACAATGCCTCAACCCTCCTCGACATAAACCTTCCTCCCCTAACAAAGCAGACACTGCACCTAACTGAGCAGACGCCGCACCCAACGGAGCAGACACTGCTCCCAACAGAGCACACGCCGCACCCAACAGAGCACACGCCGCACCCAACAGAGAAGACGCCGCACCCAACAGAGAAGACGCCGCACCCAAAAGAGAAGACGCCGCACCCAAAAGAGAAGACACAGCACCCAACAGAGAAGACGCCGCACCCAACGGAGCAGACGCCGCACCCAACAGAGCAGACGCCGCACCCAACGGAGCAGACGCCGCACCCAACAGGCCAGACGCCGCACCCAACAGAGCAGACGCCGCACCCAACAGAGAAGACGCCGCACCCAACAGAGAAGATGCCGCACCCAAAAGAGAAGACGCCGCACCCAACAGAGAAGACGCCGCACCCAACGGAGCAGACGCCGCACCCAATGGAGCAGACACCGCACCCAACAGGCCAGACGCCGCACCCAACAGAGCAGACGCCGCACCCAACAGATCAGACGCCGCACCCAACTGCACGAACCCTGCACCCAAATGCACGGACCCTGCAGCCAACAGAGCACATGCCGCACCTAACGGAGCAGACAACGCACCCAACTGCATGGACCCTGCACCTAACAGAGCAGGCGCTGCACCCTAACAGCGCCTGATGCCTCATGAATATGTGGATTGTGATATTTTCATTTCCAGATGTTTTTTTTCCTGATCTCTTACCTTTGAGAACAGGTCGAAGCATCCGAGTCGGCTGATGACGCAGTAAACCTCGGGGAGTCTGGGACCCTTCCCGCTGGGCTGCGTGACAGAGGATACAAGTCAGATCCCGGGGATAGCCCCTCTACACCTCTACAACCACCACAAAAATATCTAGGAAATATCCCTGCAGTAAAAAATGAATAGGTTACAAAAGATTATATCCCCCTGAATAGTGACCCGGCCGACAGTGCCCAGATGGCCCTCACAGGGGAACATCCCGCTGATATTAGGAAGTTTGCGTCCTCCCCTTCATTATCACATTGTGGTGGCTCCACCAGCTGTAATTTGGGGTCTCCCGGCTGTAATTTGGTGTCTCAAGGCTGTAATTTGGGGTCTTAAAGCTGTAATTTGGAGCCGTCAGTGATATTAATACTAAGCCAGAAACAGTCAGTGTTATTCTGAGGGTCAGGAATGTTCTGTTACCCTCCAGAACTGCTCCAGCTCTGCTACCACACAAGGTGAAACCTGACTACAACCCTAATATTTGAGCCAAAATTATAATTCACATCATATTGTTTTATTATATCCAGAGCTGAAATCACAGATATATGTCGGAGATTGATTATGTGTGGGGAGGTATCAGGAAATTATAGAGATGTATGGAGAGGACAGGTTATATACTGGAGATTATGTGTGGGGGGGGGTATCAGGAGATTAGGGCAGAGATGTAAGGAGAGGACAGGTTATATACTGGAGATTATGTGTGGGGGGTATCAGGAGATTAGGGCAGAGATGTATGGAGAGGACAGGTTATATACTGGAGATTATGTGTGGGGGGTATCAGGAGATTAGGGCAGAGATGTATGGAGAGGACAGGTTATATACTGGAGATTATGTGTGGGGGGTATCAGGAGATTAGGGCAGAGATGTATGGAGAGGACAGGTTATATACTGGAGATTATGTGTGGGGGGTATCAGGAGATTAGGGCAGAGATGTATGGAGAGGACAGGTTATATACTGGAGATTATGTGTGGGGGGTATCAGGAGATTAGGGCAGAGATGTATGGAGAGGACAGGTTATATACTGGAGATTATGTGTGGGGGGTATCAGGAGATTAGGGCAGAGATGTATGGAGAGGACAGGTTATATACTAAAGATTATGTGTGGGAGGTATCAGGAGATTAGGGCAGAGATGTATGGAAAGGACAGGTTATATACTGGAGATTATGTGTGGGAGGTATCAGGAGATTAGGGCAGAGATGTATGGAAAGGACAGGTTATATACTGGAGATTATGTGTGGGAGGTATCAGGAGATTAGGGCAGAGATGTATGGAGAGGACAGGTTATATACTGGAGATTATGTGTGGGGGGTATCAGGAGATTAGGGCAGAGATGTATGGAGAGGACAGGTTATATACTGGAGATTATGTGTGGGAGGTATCAGGAGATTATTGCAGAGATGTATGGAGAGGACAGGTTATATACTGGAGATTATGTGTGGGGGGTATCAGGAGATTAGACCAGAGATGTATGGAGAGGACAGGTTATATAATGGAGATTATGTGTGGTGGGTATCAGCGGATTAGGGCAGAGATGTATGGAGGGGACAGGTTATATACTGGAGATTATGTGTGGGAGGTATCAGGAGATTAGATCAGAGATGTGTGGAGAGGACAGGTTATATACTGGAGATTATGTGTGGGAGGTATCAGGAGATTAGGGCAGAGATGTATGGAGAAGACAGATTATATACTGGAGATTATGTGTGTGGGGTATCAGGAGATTAGGGCAGAGATGTACGGAGAGGACAGGTTACCGTATATACTGGAGATTATGTGGGGGGGGTATCAGGAGATTACATCAAAGATCAGAGCCACAGATGTCGATCACATTTGGTTCAGTCTCTGATTCGGAGGTTTCCGTTTGCCTGTAGTGATCACCTAATCAGTAGTTTCTCTGGTACAAACATCCCATTTTTCCTACCCCTTTGAGTTTCTGGGGATTTTTCTTCCAGGTTGAGTATATTCTTTACTGATAATTTCTGTCTGTATAATCTGAAGATGGTGAAACACATGGGAACAGGTGCAGAATCCCGGATTTCCAGATCCAGCACAGGGACGTGATCTCGTCTTATGTCCATATTAGGTAGAGGACCCGGACGGCCGCGGTCATTAAATAAAGTATGTTGCATTTTGGTTAAACCCCATTGTGTCAAATCTGAAGGAATTCTGAATGCGGCCAGGAGTCCTGGAGAGACACCAGGAAAGAGCGTGGTCGCTGCGTGCCAGGAAAAGCATCACATTCCTGAGTCACCAAGCGTCCAGGAATAATGAAACATCGCTCCAGACGGACTCCGCATCGTCCCAGAGAAAACTACAGCTTCATGGGCAACAGGGACTCCAAATTGTGAAATCTGGGAAACCGGAGAAGATGACGACACAAGGTCCTGTACGCGCTCCAGAGAGGATTATCCCTCAATCCGCTCTGAACTTGGAGAGGGCTACAATAATCTAACAATGCTGAGATTGCACTTCAAACAGAGGGATGTGAATGAAAAGAAAAAGGGGGAATGAGCGGTGGAGGGGGAAGAAGGGGGGAATGAGCGGACTCAGGGGAAATAAGTGGAGAAGGAGGAAGGGAAGAATGAGCAGAGGAGGGGGAAATGAGAGAAGGAGGAAGAGGGGAGCGAGTGGAAGAGGAGGAAGGGGTGAATCAGCGGAGGAGGGGGAAAGGGCAAATCAGTGGAGAAGGAAGGGGCGAATCAGCGAAAGAGGAGGAAGGTGAGAAGGAGGAGGAAGCAGCAAAAAAGGATGACCATTTTCTGGAGAGAAGGGTTCTGCACATTATTAGACCGGCCTCACAGCTTAGTTTTGCAGGGATGAATGTTCCTCTCTTTCTAGATGACATCTGGATGGATTACCACCATTTGTAAATCCAGTTTAGTGGGTCGTGTCATGAGCCTTTTAGTTTTGCTCTGGTCACCATTGTGTACAGAGAGGACGGCAGTCACATCATAATATTATCCAGTAATCAGATTACCAATAATGAGGAAATGTAAATGATCCGGATCCTGACCTCGGTAATGGCATTATTCAGGGCCATGTTTGTGTCTTACAATGTTAGTCTCCATAGTGAGCTATGAGTAATCTCGAGCTTTGCCAATACAATAAGTGAATGTAAACCACACGCTGCTCTAATCCCAGTCTGAGACTTTCAGATGAGGAGATCTGGACCTCAGGCTAGGAGACTCTGCTCTTCTGGATGAATAACTGCACCCCATGGACCTTCAGTTTTCCCCACAGACAAATTAAAGTCTTTGGACTGAGAAGCAGGAGCAGTGGACACGGGTCCTTATGTGATTCCTATCCTAAAATCTACCGTCACCCCTCCAGTGACTAATGATTATAAGAATTGCTGTCCGACTGCTTCCAAGAAAGCAGCCCAATCCCTCCTATAAGTACAAGCTCAGAGGCCAAGAAGCTTTCAAGGAATTTTGGAACGGACCTCACCCAGTATCTTCAACTGAGTAAAAAGTAAAACCGAGGCTCAAAACAAGAAAATGCTAAAGAAATCGTCAGGAAGTCAGGTACGACATATGGAGAGATGAGGATAGGGGCCAGTATCCTACTCTAGTGCTTCACTATCATCCCACATAAAGTGCACCATTATCATTCATACAGGAGATATCATTTCCGGCAGAGGTTGGGTAAATATTCATTGTGGCCCCAGAACTGCTGGAGATGACAAGACCCAGAGAAGATGCACAGATAGAAAGAATGATGACTGGGGAAAAAGGCTTCTTCTGTTCTTCTTCTTGGTCATCTCAATAACATGGACATTGGTCAACTAGAACCATTTCATCTGATCACCATTTTATAACATAACGGCTGACAACCGACCACTGGATGGAAAAAAAGTGACTTTTTGTTAATCATTGATGGCTAAAACTGGCTGGCAGGACATGATCGGACAGTGGCACTCTGCTCACTCTGTTCTTCCACTTTCAGTCGGTCATGATGATAATCAGATCATTTGTAGCAACAATCCGACATTCTGGTGACCAATCCTAGTCCTCAGTGTGTGGCAGACTCTTGGGTAGCTGGATCTCTATTATTATATGCTTAACTATGAAGATAATATAAAAATATCCAGCCGTAAGGATCCACCAACTCCATATGTGGCGCCCCTATGGCAAGGCGCCACAGGGAGGTACTGCACCCCAAACAGAAGGTGTAGTGCCTCCGTAGCCATGGATATGGAGGACCCTACAGAGTCTGCACCCTGCATCCATACAGTAGGCCACTTTAACACAGGGGACTGGTATTTAGTAGGTCCCAGGGTATGGAGCTTAGAGAGCGGGAGCCAGGGAGTGACAGTAGTGTCAGGCAGATGGTGTGAGACAGGGAGGAAGGCAGATGCAGGGGACCCTGCGGCTGTAACAGAAGGGCACCTCTAAGGAGAGGGGTGACCCAGACTTGGAAGGGGATTATTCCATGACTGGTTGGAGCAAGCTGGAGACCCAGGTCACCATATCGGAGCCGAGGCAGCTAGTAAAAGGTCTAACTCTAACTGCAGACCGGCAAGCTGAGGGCCCGACACAAGAGAGCCACAGCACCCCTAAAGAAGCCCAACATCAGTCCCGCAGCTGAGTCCACGACACCGACAAGTAAGAGACTTCAGGTAACAGAAACCGAGAACTAGAGACTTGGCTCAAGAGGGGAAAG
Source organism: Allobates femoralis (assembly GCA_033576535.1). Taxonomy (NCBI): domain Eukaryota; kingdom Metazoa; phylum Chordata; class Amphibia; order Anura; family Aromobatidae; genus Allobates; species Allobates femoralis. The sequence continues at coordinate 33,816,561 of JARQOC010000010.1, read as the reverse complement.
CACAGAGAGAGAGGAACAGGACCAGGACCACGAGCGCCATATTAAGGGCACCACTGCCAGACTCTGGAAAATCCTCCAAGATCTGCGGCTACAAACCCGATCAACCAGACTGTACCGTGTACCCTTTTCTACCTGGTGCGAGTAAAGAACTGTTTGAGCTGATCTGGTGTCTGGTCTCCTTCCATCTGCCGCCTGGAGGGCTTCTACAATATCATCGAGGTGAGGACTACTACTCCCCTCATCCACCCCGCTGCCCTGAGGTAAAGCTCCACCTGTGGGGAGCTGTACTACCAAAGCTGCATTTCATTACATAGCGGCCGGCCGCAGCGCTGGTAACCCTATTACCAGGTACCACAGGTGGCGTCACGTTACCATTCCCCCATCATCATCACCCCCACCCCCGAGGGTCCAGGGCACGGAACCAGGAACCGACCAGCCGTGATCCCCCACTGAAGTAACCCCCTGTCCCAGTATCCATGTACCCCTTACCCTGTCGACCGACTCACATACATGATTCAAGAATCTACTGTGAAAAGCGAGATGAAGACAATGTTCGGTGTGACCATGTAGCTGATTTCTTGGGGATGTAGTGCAGGGTCAGGAGATGTACTGATTCAGCTGACATTGCTTCTTCTAATGATGGGGGTAATTACTACATCTGTAGAAGCCGACCTGCTTCAGCGCTGACCCTCGTGTTGTTGCTTGAGTTGATATAAGATGGGGCACAGTCCTCCGGGTGTTAGTGGCTCATATTGCCTTTCGCTATATGCCAACAACCAGTGCACAAAGATTCATTCATTTTGCTGACTGCAATGTGATTTTCTGTGGATGTAAATTACCAGAAATGAGGATCTTCTATAAATATACATGCTTTTCTGGAAAGCCCAAAAGTCTCCTTCTCCATCTGATCAGTTATTTGCATGCCGTTCAGTGATCTGCTTGTGGCCAAAGTGAAGCCTGGGAAATTTTGAATTTGTTGATTCCAAGTGGGTGATAACACCTCAAAAAATATTCTGTCAGTTTTAAGAAAACGCCACATGACGTATGGACTCCACCGATGCGGATCAGAGTTCAGCTGTGGAAATGATTGCAGCTGAGATCATGTTATGTATCAGAAAAAGAAATGATTACAATTCGTGAAGGTGAAAGTGAAATGAATGGATCCAGTTTGCCATATTGCGCTGGTGTACAGGTCTCGTGCTTCCAGTGTCCCGGTATTATTACATCCCCACCAAAGTCTGCCCCATTGACATCTGCTTAAGTCACCAGGCTCTGCCATTTTGGTGCTGACTTCACAGTCTGACAGAGTGGAGCTGTCTTTGCTGTCCACCTTAAAGAGGACCCGTCACCAAATCAGGCATGGTGATCTAATTACAGCACTGGATACAACATGTCTGCTGCATCCAGGCAAGGGGTCCCCCAGCCCTTGAGCCCCCCTGTACCCCGAGTATAGAAAACTTACATCGTGCAGCCATAAAGGAGGTGGCTAGAGGCTGCAGCCAAAGGGCAGATTCACACCCCTTGCATGTGTAATCTGCCCACCGCTGCCAATCATTGTCTCCCTCTTCTGCAGTATAACGCAGAGTTTATTTTAGAAATGGCCGCTTAGCCCCGCCCCCTGCGGTGACATCACCGCTTATACCAGCCCTGCTCTATGGTTAACATAGAGCAGGGCGGGTATAAGCGGTGAAGTCACTGCAGGAGGTGGGGGGGCCGACCTCCTGCTCTGACATCACCACCATCCCCCGCCCTGCTCTATGTTAACCATAGAGCAGGGCGGGTATAAGCGGTGACGTCACTGCAGGGGGCGGGGCTAAACAGCCATTTCTGGGAGAGAAAAAAAAACTGTTATAATGCAGAAGAGGGAGACAATGATTGGCAGCGGTGGGCAGATTACACATGCAGGGGGTGTGAATCTGCCCTTTGACTGCAGCCTCTAGCCACCTCCTTTATGGCTGCACGATGTAAGTTTTCTATACTCGGGGTACAGGGCTGCTCAAGTGCTGGGGGACCCCTTGCCTGGATGCAGCAGACATACTGCATCCAGTGCTGTAATTAGATCACCATGCCTGGTTTGGTGACAGGTCCTCTTTAAGGAATTAACAACTAGCTTCAGCCTATTGAAAAGCACCACACCCTATTAATACCTTCAGCTTCATGCTGGAAGCTGCCAGAAATAGCTTTGCATTACCTGGGTGGTCTCCTGTTTTGTATTGGTGTTTTTTCTAGTTTTTGGACACGTCTTCTGCCTCATGATTTTGCACCTTGCTGCCACCATGCGTGTGACCCGACTCCCTGACTACTCTAACAGATCCTGATATTCTATTTTTCTGACCTCCCGGCTTTGACCCTGTTTGGTGACTTTCCTGTCTCTGAACTGCAGCCCTTCCATAGGCAGCAATCTCCTGGACCCTGTTGTAAATTCAGATCCCTGTATATGGAAATAAGGGAGTCAGGGTTTTTCAGAGTTCTGCCTAATGGAGCAACTTGTGCCTAGTCTTTCCGAGATACCCCTATTGTGCCTGTAACCTCAAGACATTGTAGTCAATATAACAAAGCACTCCCAAGTTGCTTTATGATGTGGATTTTTATTAATATCAGCAATGTGTAAATACAGATGTTTCGGTCACCAATGTGACCTTCCTCAGTAACACGTGTTGGAGTGGAGGAGCCGTGTGGAAAGATTGGTGTGGTGCAGTGGTATCCACCACTATGGAGATCGCGCAAATGTAACCTCAGACAGACGTCACAAGTATGGTCTCCACACATGCACCCAGTTATGCATATATCTAGGACACATATTTTCCATACTAGTACCTAGCTGTCAGAATTAATTTCTTTGTTGGATATCATTGCCCTATACAGAAGTGACAACTGCGCTTCACCCAAGATGAGATAGAACTTAAATAATGACGCATCATGGGAAATACATTTATATAATTGTACATCTCCAACATGGAAAATAAATTGTTATTATAAGACTTATAATATATTTACAATGCAAGAATCAAGAAAAAACAAACAAATAACGTATAACTGAGGCTGACTGGTAGATTGCAGGTTGATATCCCCTTAGCCCATCCACAAGTAAGGAGGTTGTGCTAGCAGTGCAAGTGCAAGTAGACCACCCATGAAGAAGCAATGTTGGCTTCTCAGTGCAGGTGAAGATCACCCATTCAGAAGCAATGTGGGATGGTCAGTACAGGTGAAGACCACCCATGAAGAAGCAATGTTGGCTGCTCAGTGCAGGTGAAGACCACCCATGAAGAAGCAATGTGGGATGGTCAGTGCAGATGTATGCCACCCTTGAAGAAGCAATGTGGGATGGTCAGTGCAGATGTATGCCACCCATGAAGAAGCAATGTTGGCTGCTCAGTGCAGGTGAAGATCACCCATTCAGAAGCAATGTGGGCTGGTCAGTACAGGTGAAGACCACCCATGAAGAAGCAATGTTGGCTGCTCAGTGCAGGTGTAGACCACCCATGAAGAAGCAATGTGGGATGGTCAGTACAGGTGAAGGCCACCCATGAAGAAGCAATGTTGGCTGCTCAGTGCAGGTGAAGATCACCCATTCAGAAGAAATGTGGGATGGTCAGTACAGGTGAAGACCACCCATGAAGAAGCAATGTGGGATGGTCAGTACAGGTGAAGGCCACCCATGAAGAAGCAATGTTGGCTGCTCAGTGCAGGTAAAGACCACCCATGAAGAAGCAATGTTGGCTGCTCAGTGCAGGTGAGAGCCACCCATGAAGAAGCAATGTTGGCTGCTCAGTGCAGGTAAAGACCACCCATGAAGAAGCAATGTTGGCTGCTCAGTGCAGGTGAAGACCACCCATGAAGAAGCAATATGGGATGGTCAGTGCAAGTGTAGACCACCCATGAAGAATCAATGTGGGATGGTCAGTGCAGATGTATACCACCCATGAAGAAGCAATGTGGGATGGTCAGTGCAGATGTATACCACCCATGAAGAAGCAATGTGGGATGGTCAGTGCAGATGTATACCACCCATGAAGAAGCAATGTTGGCTGCTCAGTGCAGGTGTAGACCACCCATGAAGAATCAATGTGGGATGGTCAGTTCAGATGTATACCACCCATGAAGAAGCAATGTGGGATGGTCAGTGCAGATGTATACCACCCATGAAGAAGCGATGTGGAATGGTCAGTGCAGATGTATACCACCCATGAAGAAGCAATGTTGGCTGCTCAGTGCAGGTGTAGAACACCCATGAAGAAGCAATGTGGGCTGGTCAGTGCAGGTGTAGACCACCCATGAAGAAGCAATGTGGGATGGTCAGTGCAGGTGTAGGCCACCCATGAAGAAGTAATGTGGGATGGTCAGTGCAGGTGTAGACCACCCACAAAGAAGCAATGTGGGATGGTTAGTACGGGTGAAGTCCACCCATTCAGAAGCAATGTGGGATAGTCAGTACAGGTGAAGACCACCCATGAAGAAGCAATGTTGGCTGCTCAGTGCAGGTGTAGACCACCCATGAAGAAGCAATGTGGGATGGTCAGTACAGGTGAAGGCCACCCATGAAGAAGCAATGTTGGCTGCTCAGTGCAGGTGAAGATCACCCATTCAGAAGCAATGTGGGCTGGTCAGTACAGGTGAAGACCACCCATGAAGAAGCAATGTTGGCTGCTCAGTGCAGGTGTAGACCACCCATGAAGAAGCAATGTGGGATGGTCAGTACAGGTGTAGGCCACCCATGAAGAAGCAATGTTGGCTGCTCAGTGCAGGTGAAGACCACCCATGAAGAAGCAATGTTGGCTGCTCAGTGCAGGTAAAGACCACCCATGAAGAAGCAATGTTGGCTGCTCAGTGCAGGTGAAGACCACCCATGAAGAAGCAATATGGGATGGTCAGTGCAAGTGTAGACCACCCATGAATAATCAATGTGGGATGGTCAGTGCAGATGTATACCACCCATGAAGAAGCAATGTGGGATGGTCAGTGCAGATGTATACCACCCATGAAGAAGCAATGTGGGATGGTCAGTGCAGATGTATACCACCCATGAAGAAGCAATGTTGGCTGCTCAGTGCAGGTGTAGACCACCCATGAAGAATCAATGTGGGATGGTCAGTTCAGATGTATACCACCCATGAAGAAGCAATGTGGGATGGTCAGTGCAGATGTATACCACCCATGAAGAAGCGATGTGGAATGGTCAGTGCAGATGTATACCACCCATGAAGAAGCAATGTTGGCTGCTCAGTGCAGGTGTAGAACACCCATGAAGAAGCAATGTGGGCTGGTCAGTGCAGGTGTAGACCACCCATGAAGAAGCAATGTGGGATGGTCAGTGCAGGTGTAGGCCACCCATGAAGAAGTAATGTGGGATGGTCAGTGCAGGTGTAGACCACCCACAAAGAAGCAATGTGGGATGGTTAGTACGGGTGAAGTCCACCCATTCAGAAGCAATGTGGGATAGTCAGTACAGGTGTAGACCACACACAAAGAAGCAATGTGGGATGGTCAGTGCAGGTGTAGGCCACCCATGAAGAGCCAATGCTAGATGGTCAGTACAGGTGAAGACCACCCATAAAGAAGTAATGTGGGCTGGTCAGTGCAGGTGTAGACCACCCATGAGGAGGCAATGCTGGATGGTCAATACAGGTGAAGACCACCCATAAAGAAGTAATGTGGGATGGTCAGTGCAGGTGTAGACCATTCATGAAGAAGGAATGTGGGATGGTCAGTACAGGTGAAGACCACCCATGAAGAAGCAATGTTGGCTGCTCAGTGCAGGTGTAGACCACCCATGAAGAAGCAATGTGGGATGGTCAGTACAGGTGAAGGCCACCCATGAAGAAGCAATGTTGGCTGCTCAGTGCAGGTGAAGATCACCCATTCAGAAGCAATGTGGGCTGGTCAGTACAGGTGAAGACCACCCATGAAGAAGCAATGTTGGCTGCTCAGTGCAGGTGTAGACCACCCATGAAGAAGCAATGTGGGATGGTCAGTACAGGTGAAGGCCACCCATGAAGAAGCAATGTTGGCTGCTCAGTGCAGGTAAAGACCACCCATGAAGAAGCAATGTTGGCTGCTCAGTGCAGGTGAAGACCACCCATGAAGAAGCAATGTTGGCTGCTCAGTGCAGGTAAAGACCACCCATGAAGAAGCAATGTTGGCTGCTCAGTGCAGGTGAAGACCACCCATGAAGAAGCAATATGGGATGGTCAGTGCAAGTGTAGACCACCCATGAATAATCAATGTGGGATGGTCAGTGCAGATGTATACCACCCATGAAGAAGCAATGTGGGATGGTCAGTGCAGATGTATACCACCCATGAAGAAGCAATGTGGGATGGTCAGTGCAGATGTATACCACCCATGAAGAAGCAATGTTGGCTGCTCAGTGCAGGTGTAGACCACCCATGAAGAATCAATGTGGGATGGTCAGTTCAGATGTATACCACCCATGAAGAAGCAATGTGGGATGGTCAGTGCAGATGTATACCACCCATGAAGAAGCGATGTGGAATGGTCAGTGCAGATGTATACCACCCATGAAGAAGCAATGTGGAATGGTCAGTGCAGATGTATACCACCCATGAAGAAGCAATGTTGGCTGCTCAGTGCAGGTGTAGAACACCCATGAAGAAGCAATGTGGGCTGGTCAGTGCAGGTGTAGACCACCCATGAAGAAGCAATGTGGGATGGTCAGTGCAGGTGTAGGCCACCCATGAAGAAGTAATGTGGGATGGTCAGTGCAGGTGTAGACCACCCACAAAGAAGCAATGTGGGATGGTTAGTACGGGTGAAGTCCACCCATTCAGAAGCAATGTGGGATAGTCAGTACAGGTGTAGACCACACACAAAGAAGCAATGTGGGATGGTCAGTGCAGGTGTAGGCCACCCATGAAGAGCCAATGCTAGATGGTCAGTACAGGTGAAGACCACCCATAAAGAAGTAATGTGGGCTGGTCAGTGCAGGTGTAGACCACCCATGAGGAGGCAATGCTGGATGGTCAATACAGGTGAAGACCACCCATAAAGAAGTAATGTGGGATGGTCAGTGCAGGTGTAGACCATTCATGAAGAAGGAATGTGGGATAGTCAGGGCAAGTGCAGACCACCCATGAAGAAGAAATATAAGCTAGTCAGTGCAGGTAAAGAAAACTCAGGAGGATTTGGAGATGAGTTAGTCCAATGATGATTTAGGAAAGAGATGAGGCAGCCCAATGCAGTGACTTACCCTATCTATCATGATCTGTGTAAACCTACTATTGGGTGGCTCAACCTCATTCCTCATGGATGGACTAAACCTACTCTTAGCTGGCACATCTCTATCCCTCATGGGTGGACTAAACCTGCTATTGGGTGGATGATGCCCATCCCTCACGGGTGATCTAACCTCACTATTGGGTGGCTCATCCTCATTGATAAACTAAACCCGCTCTTAACTAGATCATCTCCATCTCTCATGGGCAGACTACACCTGCTATTGTGGGCTAATCTCAATCTCTTATGGCACGGTGTAAACCTACTATTGGGTGGCTCATCCACATCCCTCATGGGCGATCTAAACCTGCTATTGCTATTGGGGGCTCATCTCCATCCCGTATGGGTGATCTAAACCTGCCACTGAGTGGCTCATCTCCATCCCTCATGGGTGGACTAAACCTGCTCTTTGGTAACCCATCCACATTCCTCATGAGAAGTCTAAACCTACTTTTGGGTGGCTAACCCCCATCCTTCATGGGTGAACTAAACTGCTATTTGGCGGCTCATCCACATCCTTAATGGGTGAACTACACTGCTATTGGGTGGCTCATCCACATCCCTCATGGACAGTCTATACCTACTATTGGGTGGCTCATCCCTAAACCCGCTCAAGTATAAACCTAGAGTTGTCTACCTCATCTCCATTCCTTATGAATGATTCAATCAAGCAAAGAGCTGGCTCATCTCCAGCACTCATTGGCTGTCTGAATCTGCTGTCCACCTCGGCCTTCACGCTTGTTCTACACCTGCATTGACGGGACCTGACCGCTCCTGCATGGCTGGTGTAATTCTGCACTATGCTGGAACAACCTCTTGCCTTGTAGGAGGACGGAGGTGATCAGAACCTGTGAAATGTTATCCAACCTCAATTAAAAAAAAAAAAGGAGGAGGCGGAAAGCTGGTGCCCGGGAGTCAGGACCCACATAATTCCTATCTGGTGCATCATTCCTAGCTGGTGCCCAGAGATCAGGACCCTTATCATTCCTATACTAGATGAGATACTGCAGAAGTGATCTGAGACATAAAGAGAAAGATTGTGTTGGTTTAGTTTCTTGCCCCTCTTTATGACCGGCAGGGTCGTCACCAGGACAGCAGATAATTGGACTGAAATCACTTATTTGGCACAGAAAAAGTAAGAACATTAATCTCCAGGAGACGGAAACACAAATATTATAAAATCCGCTGCAGAAAACATTTATAGAAAAATTCTGGAATAATCTTACTGTATCACGCATTAATGCTAATGGTCTACAGAGAAACTGAGCTGAGGGGCTCCGAGAAGATGAGACCCCCGGGTATCACATAAACAAGACCCGATGTTTGCTGCATCTGAGCAGCTCGAAAGACACCATAAAAGGAAAGGTAATGAGGTAATAAAATAAAGAACAGACGCATGGAGCTGTAATTCACCATCCTATATGAATGTATCTAATCCGATCCTATGTGATACTGTTTTCTGAGCCATATATCTAATCCTATCCTGTGTGAAGCTGTCTGCTGAGCTGTGTATCTAATCCTATCCTGTGATACCGTTTGATTAGCTGTGTGTCTAACACTGTCTTGTGTGATATTGACTGCTGAGCTGTGTATCTAACCTTGTCCTGTGTGATATCGTCTGCTGAGCTGTGTATCTAACCCTGTCATATGTGATACAGTTTGCTGAGCAGTGTATCTAACCCTGTTCTGTGTGAGAGTCTGCTGAGCCATGTATCTAACCCTGTCCTTTGTGATCCAATTTGCTGAGCCGTGTATCTAACTCTGTCCTGTGTTATACCGTCTGCTGATCTGTGTATCTAATCCTGTCCTGTGTGATATAGTCTGCTGAGCCGTGTATCTAACCCTGCCCTGTGTGATACAATTTGCTGAGCCATGTATCTAATCCTGTCCTGTGTGATACAGTTTGCTGAGCCGTGTATATAACCCTGCCCTGTGTGATACCGTCTGCTGAGCCGTGTATGTAATTCTATCCTGTGTGATACTGTCTGATGAGCGGTGTATCTAATTCTATCCTGTGTGATACCATCTGCTGAGCTGTGTATCTAATCCTATCTTGCGTGATACCGTGTGCTGAGCTTTGTATCTAATCGTATCCAGTGTGATACTGACTGCTGAGCTGTGTATTTAGTGTTATCATTTGTGATAATCAATGCTGAGCTGTGTATCTAATCCTATCTTGTGTGATACCATGGGCTGAGTTGTGTATCTAATGCTGGTGTGGTTGGCTGTGTTTGCTCCCGCAGCTGTGCTGACTTGTACTGTGACGATCACATTCCTGCGGTTTTGCCTCCTGCAGCAGACAAAAGCTGTGAAGGTAAATAACGATGTGATTACACAACGAGGCGTCACCACGGAGATGATGATAACAATGCTGAGAGTATTCCTCTACACAGAGCGTGAGATGATGAGGGGGCCGATCACAGCGCGTGAGAGGATGAGGGGCCTGATCACAGAGCGTGAGATGATGAGGGGCCCGATCACAGAGCGTGAGATGATGAGGGATCTCATCACAGAGCGTGAGATGATGAGGGGCCCGATCACAGAGTGTGAGATGATGAGGGGCCCGATCACAGAGCGTGAGATGATGGGGGATCTCATCACAGAGCAGGAGATGATGAGGGATCTCATCACAGAGCGGGAGATGATGAGGGGCCCGATCATAGAGCAGGAGATGATGACGGCCCCATCACAGAGCGGGAGATGATGATGGGTCCGATCACAGAGCAGGAGATGATGAGGGATCTCATCACAGAGCGTGAGATGATGAGGGGCCCGATCATAGAGCAGGAGATGATGACGGCCCCATCACAGAGCGGGAGATGAGGATGGGTCCGATCACAGAGCAGGAGATGATGAGGGGTCCGATCACAGAGCAGGAGATGATGAGGGATCTCATCACAGAGCGGGAGATGATGAGGGATCTCATCACAGAGTGGGAGATGATGAGGGATCTCATCACAGAGCGGGAGATGAGGGATCTCATCACAGAGCGTGAGATGATGAGGGATTTCATCACAGAGCAGGAGATGATGAGGGATCTCATCACAGAGTGGGAGATGATGAGGGATCTCATCACAGAGCGGAGAGATGATGAGGGATCTCATCACAGAGGAGGAGATGATGAGGGATCTCATCACAGAGCGGGAGATGATGAGGGGTCCGATCACAGAGCAGAAGATGATGAGGGGTCCGATCACAGAGCAGGAGATGATGAGGGATCTCATCACAGAGCGGGAGATGATGAGGGATCTCATCACAGAGCGGGAGATGATGAGGGGTCCGATCACAGAGCGGGAGATGATGAGGGGTCCGATCACAGAGCGGGAGATGATGAGGGGTCCGATCACACAGCGGGAGATGATGAGGGATCTCATAACACAGTGGGAGATGATGAGGGATCTCATCACAGAGCGGGAGATGATGAGGAATCTCATCACAGAGCGGGAGATGATGAGGGGCCTGATCACTGAGCGGGAGTTTATGATGGGCCCTATCACAGAGCGGGAGATAATAAAGGGTCTGATCATAGAGTGGGAGATGATGAGGGGCCTGATCACAGAGCGGGAGTTTATGACGGGCCCTATCACAGAGCGGGAGATAATAAAGGGTCTGATCACAGAGTGGGAGATGATGAGGGGTCTGATCACAGAGAGCAGCAGATGATGAGAGGTCCAATCACAGAGAGCAGGAGATGATGAGAGGTCCGATCACAGAGTGGGAGATGATGAGGGGTCTGATCACAGAGTGGGAGTTGATGAGCGGCCCTATCACAGAGCGGGAGATAATAAAGGGTCTGATCACAGAGCTGGAGATGATGAGGGGTCTGATCACAGAGAGCAGGAGATGATGAGAGGTCCGATCACAGAGAGCAGGAGATGATGAGGGGTCCAATCACAGAGTGGGAGATGATGAGGGGTATGATCACAGAGTGGGAGTTGATGAGGGGTCCGATCACAGAGCTGGAGATGATAATGGGTCTGATCACAGAGAGGGAGGTGATGAAGGGTCCGATCACAGAGCGTGAAATGATGAGGGGTCCCATCACAGAGCGGGAAACGATGAGGGGTCTGATCACAAAACGGTTGATGATGAGGGGTCTGATCCCAGAGTGGGAGGTGATGAAGGGTCCGATCACAGAGCGTGACATGATGAGGGGCCCCTTCACAGAGCGGGAAATGAGGAGGGGTCCGATCACAGAGCGTGACATGATGAGGGGTCTGATCACAGAGCGGGAGTTGATGAGGGGTCCGATCACAGAGCGGGAGTTGATGAGGGGTCCGATCACAGAGCTGGAGATGATAAAGGGTCTGATCATAGAGAGGGAGGTGATGAAGGGTCCGATCACAGAGCGTGACATGATGAGGGGCCTGATAACAAAACGGGAGATGATGAGGGGTCTGATCACAGAGAGGGAGATGATGAGGGGCCCGATCACAGAGAGGGAGATGATGAGAGGCCTGATAACAAAACGGGAGATGATGAGGGGTCTGATCACAGAGAGGGAGATGATGAGGGGCCCGATCACAGAGAGGGAGATGATGAGGGGTCCGATGACAGAGCAAGAGATGATGAGGGGTCCGATCAAAGAGCAAGAGATGATGAGGGGTCCGATCACAGAGCAAGAGATGATGAGGGGTCCGATCACAGAGCAAGAGATGATGAGAGGTCCGATCATCGCGCAAGAGATGATGAAGGGTCCGATCACAGAGCGGGAGATGATGAGGGGCCTGATCACAGAACGAAAGATGATGAGGGGCCTGATCACAGAACGAAAGATGATGAGGGGCCTGATCACAGAACGAAAGATGATGAGGGGCCTGATCACAGAGCGGGAGATGATAAGGGGTCTGATCACAGAGCAAGAGATGATGAGGGGTCCGATCATAGCGCAAGAGATGATGAAGGGTCCGATCACAGAGCGAGAGATGATAAGGGGCCTGATCACAGAACGAAAGATGATGAGGGGCCTGATCACAGAGCGGGAGTTGATGAGGGGCCTGATCACAGAGCGGGAGATGATAAAGGGTCTGATCACAGAGTGGGAGATGATGAGGGGTCTGATCACAGAGTGGGAGTTGATGAGGGGTCCGATCACAGAGCAAGAGATGATGAGGGGTCCGATCACAGAGCTGGAGATGATGAGGGGTCCAATCACAGAGCCGGAGTTTATGAGGGGTCCGATCACAGAGCTGGAGATGATAAAGGGTCTGATCACAGAGAGGGAGGTGATGAAGGGTCCGATCACAGAGCGTGACATGATGAGGGGCCTGATAACAAAACGGGAGATGATGAGGGGTCTGATCACAGAGAGGGAGATGATGAGGGGCCCGATCACAGAGAGGGAGATGATGAGGGGTCCGATGACAGAGCAAGAGATGATGAGAGGGTCCGATCACAGAGCAAGAGATGATGAGGGGTCCGATCACAGAGCAAGAGATGATGAGGGGTCCGATCACAGAGCAAGAGATGATGAGAGGTCCAATCATCGCGCAAGAGATGATGAAGGGTTCGATCACAGAGCGGGAGATGATGAGGGGCCTGATCACAGAACGAAAGATGATGAGGGCCTGATCACAGAACGAAAGATGATGAGGGGCCTGATCACAGAACGAAAGATGATGAGGGCCTGATCACAGAGCGGGAGATGATAAGGGGTCTGATCACAGAGCAAGAGATGATGAGGGGTCCGATCATAGCGCAAGAGATGATGAAGGGTCCGATCACAGAGCGAGAGATGATAAGGGGCCTGATCACAGAACGAAAGATGATGAGGGGCCTGATCACAGAGCAGGAGTTGATGAGGGGCCTGATCACAGAGCGGGAGATGATAAAGGGTCTGATCACAGAGTGGGAGATGATGAGGGGTCTGATCACAGAGTGGGAGTTGATGAGGGGTCCGATCACAGAGCAAGAGATGATGAGGGGTCCGATCACAGAGCTGGAGATGATGAGGGGTCCAATCACAGAGCCGGAGTTTATGAGGGGTCCGATCACAGAGCTGGAGATGATAAAGGGTCTGATCACAGAGAGGGAGGTGATGAAGGGTCCGATCACAGAGCGTGGCATGATGAGGGGCCCCATCACAGAGCGGGAAATGATGAGGGGTCTGATCACAGAGCTGGAAATGATGAGGGGTCCGATCACAGAGCGGGAGTTGATGAGGGGTCCGATCACAGAGCTGGAGAAGATAAAGGGTCTGATCACAGAAAGGGAGGTGATGAAGGGTCCGACCACAGAGCGTGACATGAAGAGGGGCCCCATTACAGAGCGGGAAATGATGAGGGGTCTGATCACAAAACGGGAGATGATGAGGGGTCTGATCACAGAGAGGAAGATGATGAGGGTCCGATCACAGAGAGGGAGATGATGAGGGGTCCGATCACAGAGCAAGAGATGATGAGGGGTCCGATCACAGAGCTGGAGATGATGAGGGGTCCGATCACAGAGCCGGAGTTGATGAAGGGTCCGATCACAGAGCTGGAGATGATAAAGGGTCTGATCACAGAGAGGGAGGTATTGAAGGGTCCGATCACAGAGCGTGACATGATGAGGGGCCCCATCACAGAGCGGGAAATGATAAGGGGGTCTGATGACATAGCTGGAAATTATGAGGGGTCCGATCACAGAGCGGGAGTTGATGAGGGGCCCCATTACAGAGCGGGAAATGATGAGGGGTCTGATCACAAAACGGGAGATGAAAGGTCTGATCACAGAGAGGGAGATGATGAGGGGCCCGATCACAGAGCGGGAGATGATGAGGGGCCTGATCACAGAACGAAAGATGATGAGGGGCCTGATCACAGAGCGGGAGATGATGAGGGGCTTGATCACAGAGGGAAAGATAATAAGGGGTCCGTGCAGACATTGGCCTCTGACAGTCCATGATCAGCAGCTGTACTGAGCGAAGACTCACCGGGTGGAAGACATGTGCTGCCGTGTTCAGCTCATAAGATATGTTATACGCTGAATTACATTGTAACAAATCCTCAGCTGTGAAAGCTGGCTATTTAGGATGACTATCCAATCTATTATGATACAATTGGGTTTGTCACATTGCCCCATATAAATGATAATTGGTTTGTCAGACCCCAACCCAACGTCGCTGTCATCTCCAGTGTTCATGCAGATTTACATTTTACTCCAAGAAGTAGAAAATAGAAAATATTTGGTGCTTACAAGTAGTCGTCGACAGTAGCCAAACCGCCTGCTGCCATCTTCACCCGTCAGCATGAAGGAGAACGTCTCACTATAACAGAAGTCAGACAGACATATAAAACCGTCCATAAAAAGGAGGAGACGTGTATAGAGCACCACGCAGGACCGCAGGGGCACGCACATCACCACACATCACCACAGGGGCGCTACTGACCTGCTGTACTCAGATACCGGCACCCAGTCTCGCGCATCCGGGAAACAGAACTGAGGAATGGCCTTCAGCCTCTCCTCCGCCTCCCGCACCTGCTTTGTGGGCCGCTCCAGCTGTGGACAAGGAACGCCAATCACCGAAAAAATATTAGACAGTATTATAGCAGTTCTATTCTTGTATATAGGGGCAGTATTATAGTAGTTATATTCTTGTACACAGGGGCAGTATTATAGTAGTTATATTCTTGTACATAGGAGCAGTATTATAGTAGTTATATTCTTGTATATAGGAGCAGTATTATAGTAGTTATATTCTTGTATATAGGAGCAGTATTATAGTAGTTATATTCTTGTATATAGGAGCAGTATTATAGTAGTTATATTCCTGTATATAGGTACAGTATTATAGTAGTTATATTCTTGTACATAGGAGCAGTATTATAGTAGTTATATTCTTGTATATAGGAGCAGTATTATAGTAGTTATATTCTTGTATATAGGGGCAGTATTATAGTAGTTATATTCTTGTATATAGGAGCAGTATTATAGTAGTTATATTCTTGTATATAGGAGCAGTATTATAGTAGTTATATTCTTGTACATAGGGGCAGTATTATAGTAGTTATATTCTTGTATATAGGAGCAGTATTATAGTAGTTATATTCTTGTATATAGGGGCAGTATTATAGTAGTTATATTCTTGTACATAGGAGCAGTATTATAGTAGTTATATTCTTGTACTTAGGGGACAGTATTATAGTAGTTATATTCTTGTACATAGGAGAAGTATTATAGTGGTTTTATTCTTCTATATAGGGGGCAGTATTATAGTAGTTATATTCTTGTATATAGGAGCAGTATTATAGTAGTTATATTCTTGTACATAGGAGCAGTATTGTAGTAATTATATTCTTGTACATAGGAGCAGTATTATAGTAGTTATATTCTTGTACATAGGAGCAGTATTGTAGTAATTATATTCTTGTACATAGGAGCAGTATTATAGTAGTTATATTCTTGTACTTAGGGGACAGTATTATAGTAGTTATATTCTTGTACATAGGAGAAGTATTATAGTGGTTTTATTCTTCTATATAGGGGGCAGTATTATAGTAGTTATATTCTTGTATATAGGAGTAGTATTATAGTAGTTATATTCTTGTACATAGGAGCAGTATTGTAGTAATTATATTCTTGTACATAGGAGCAGTATTATAGTAGTTATATTCTTGTACATAGGAGCAGTATTATAGTAGTTATATTCTTGTACTTAGGGGACAGTATTATAGTAGTTATATTCTTGTACATAGGAGAAGTATTATAGTAGTTATATTCTTGTACATAGGAGCAATATTATAGTAGTTATATTCTTGTATATAGGAGCAGTATTATAGTGGTTTTATTCTTCTATATAGGGGGCAGTATTATAGTAGTTATATTCTTGTATATAGGAGCAGTATTATAGTAGTTATATTCTTGTACATAGGAGCAGTATTGTAGTAATTATATTCTTATACATAGGGGCAGTATTATAGTAGTTATATTCTTGTACATAGGAGCAATATTATAGTAGTTATATTCTTGTATATGGGAGCAGTATTATAGTAGTTATATTCTTGTACATAGGAGCAGTATTATAGTAGTTACATTCTTGTATATAGGGGCAGTATTATAGTAGTTATATTCTTGTACATATGAGCAGTATTATAGTAGTTATATTCTTGTATATAGGAGCAGTATTATAGTAGTTATATTCTTGTACATATGAGCAGTATTATAGTAGTTATATTCTTGTACATAGAGGGCAGTATTATAGTAGTTATATTCTTGTACATAGAGACAGTATTAAAGTGGTTATATTTTTGTATATAGGGGGCATAATTATAGTAGTTATATTCTTGTACATAGGGGGGAGTATTATAATAGTTATATTCTTGTACATAAAGAGCAGTATTATAGTAGTTATATTCTTGAACATACATACCTTGGGAAACTGATAAGTAACCTCAGGAATATATGTGTTTTTTGAAGGTTTTTTCTTCATAGAAACTACCACAAAATACTCAAACAGTTCCCGTTCCTGCCATTCAATCAGCTCTAGCTCCAGTGTGCGGTAACTGGGGGCTCTGTTCAGCATGGACTGGATGAGGACCAGGCGCTGGGTATGTGCTGAAACAAGAACCCAATGAAATGTTTAAGTACAGGTGATCTATGAATGGCAGTAGGTTACTAATACAATCAGGAATTTATATGTTTCCTTTATTACTGCACTGAGGCATAAAGGGATATACAGGTGCATTGCAATAAATTAGAATATCATCAAAAAGATCATTTATTTCAGTAATTCAATACAAAAAGTGAAACACATAAATGATATAGAGTCATTACAAACAAAGTGATCTATTACAAGTGTAAATTTCTATAAATCTTGATGATTATGGCTTACAGCCAATGAAAACCCAAAACTCATTATCTCACAAAATTAGAATAATTAACACAAAACACCTACAAATGCTTACTAAGCATTTAAAATGGTCCCTAAAGGCCTTTTCACACAGAACAGGATCGCTAAGAGAGATTGCTTAATTAGGTCATTCTTAAGGTGGTGTCACACCTGGCGACGTCGCTAGCGACATCGCCGAAAAAGTGACATATCAGCGATGTCGCTAGCGACGTCGCGCTGTGTAAACAAGCGGCGCGACCGCGTTTTATCGCTGGTCGCAGGTTGACAGGTTTACGGGAAGAACCGTAAACCTGTCAACCGGCGAACTGCGATAAGGCTGGATCGCGCCGTGTGACATCGCCAGAGCGATGTCGGCGGCGATCCAGCCTATACCGCAGCGGTGCTGCGGATCGCTCGCTGGGCTGAGCCCAGCCCAGCAAGCGATGTCACCGCCCGCATCGCTGCGGTGTCGCCGGCCGCAGCGATACTGTGTGACAGCTGGCCAGCGATGTCGGAAGCGAGCGGGCACCCGCGCATTGCTTCCGACATCGCTGGCCAGATCGTGCTGTGTGACAGCACCTTTAAACTCCTGAAGAAGTGTACAGTGGGTACACAAAACGCGTCGAGTCTGTGGAGGAATAAAGACCTTTGTCTTAAGATCCGAGGTCCTTGGAGTGACTTTCTTGGCCAAATCTTCGAACAGCGCGATATTCAAGCCGGATTCCTATATCAACGCATATGATTTATACAACTCTTCTGGCGGATTGCTGCGTTCGACAGGATCCAATTGTCTGGTTTATTAGTGGTAGTGTCACACACAACCCAACCAGGTGAGTGCGACCATACTTACAATTGACTGATTATATCGGATAAGACCCTATTGTGCGCTTCCTCTCCATTTATCATTGTAACAATATGGCAGGTTTCTCCATCACATCCTCTCATTGTAACAATATGGCAGGTTTCTCCATCACATCCTCTCATTGTAACAATATGGCAGGTTTCTCCATCACATCTTCTCATTGTAACAATATGGCAGGTTTCTCCATCACATCCTCTCATTGTAACAATATGGCAGGTTTCTCCATCATATCCTCTCATTGTAACAATATGGCAGGTTTCTCCATCACATCCTCTCATTGTAACAATATGGCAGGTTTCTCCATCACATCCTCTCATTGTAACAATATGGCAGGTTTCTCCATCACATCCTCTCATTGTAACAATATGACAGGTTTCTCCATCACATCTTCTCATTGTAACAATATGGCAGGTTTCTCCATCACATCCTCTCATTGTAACAATATGGCAGGTTTCTCCATCACATCCTCTCATTGTAACAATATGGCAGGTTTCTCCATCACATCTTCTCATTGTAACAATATGGCAGGTTTCTCCATCACATCCTCTCATTGTAACAATATGACAGGTTTCTCCATCACATCTTCTCATTGTAACAATATGGCAGGTTTCTCCTTCACATCCTCTCATTGTAACAATATGGCAGGTTTCTCCATCACATCCTCTCATTGTAACAATATGGCAGGTTTCTCCATCAAATCTTCTCATTGTAACAATACGGCAGGTTTCTCCATCACATCTTCTCATTGTAACAATACGGCAGGTTTCTCCATCACATCCTCTTATTGTAACAATATGACAGGTTTCTCCATCACATCTTCTCATTGTAACAATATGGCAGGTTTCTCCATCACATCCTCTCATTGTAACAATATGGCAGGTTTCTCCATCACATCCTCTCATTGTAACAATATGGCAGGTTTCTCCATCACATCCTCTCATTGTAACAATATGGCAGGTTTCTCCATCACATCCTCTCATTGTAACAATATGGCAGGTTTCTCCATCACATCCTCTCATTGTAACAATATGGCAGGTTTCTCCATCACATCTTCTCATTGTAACAATACGGCAGGTTTCTCCATCACATCCTCTTATTGTAACAATATGACAGGTTTCTCCATCACATCTTCTCATTGTAACAATATGGCAGGTTTCTCCATCACATCCTCTCATTGTAACAATATGGCAGGTTTCTCCATCACATCCTCTCATTGTAACAATATGGCAGGTTTCTCCATCACATCCTCTCATTGTAACAATATGGCAGGTTTCTCCATCACATCCTCTCATTGTAACAATATGTCAGGTTTCTCCATCACATCCTCTCATTGTAACAATATGGCAGGTTTCTCCATCACATCTTCTCATTGTAACAATACGGCAGGTTTCTCCATCACATCCTCTTATTGTAACAATATGACAGGTTTCTCCATCACATCTTCTCATTGTAACAATATGGCAGGTTTCTCCATCACATCCTCTCATTGTAACAATATGGCAGGTTTCTCCATCACATCCTCTCATTGTAACAATATGGCAGGTTTCTCCATCACATCCTCTCATTGTAACTATATAACAGGTTTCACCTGCATATCACAGACACTAGTGAACATCTTGCTCTCTCACATATAAGAAAGTGAACAAAGGACCTAAATGACCGAAGTTCAGATAATGAGTGGTCCGAGACCTTCTATATAGGGCTCACAATCTGAAATGTGTAAACCAGCTGGAAAGTGTGTTGTACAAGGGGTCCCGTACCCTGAACAAACCAAGATCTGCTTCGCTCCCTGCAAGCGCTGCCCCCGCTCCGACACCATAGGACACATCTGGGGGATTGTGGGGTCATCGCTTCATTGTGACAAGCGATCAGAATTGTTTAAGCCAGAATGAGCCCCGCTAATCCTAAATTTGATGCTTTTTCCCCATTCTCATCCATGGTATCTCAGAGTGACACCCGACTCCGACACTCACTGACATCTCTACCAGAAAGAAAGGATGATCTTCTGCTTCTTATTGAGGTGGGTCTGGACAGACTCCTCTGATAACATCCACCCTCTGGACGGAGACCCCAGTGCAGCTCATTACTTGGGTTTATCCTTCTTGTTGTGAAGTTGTAATTTGCTTACTGTTATTTTTCTTGTAAATGAATAACAACCATAGTGAAAGTAAATAATCTACTTGAGTTTGAGGTTGTCCCACCTGCAGCCCTTGTTTCATCAGAGGCTCAGGATAATGTTGTTTCTCCTCCATGCTTTACACTGCTACTCTGCTTCTAATTCCCTGAGTATTAATCCCATATATTCGCCGCTCACCTTTGAATCGGTCGTCTGAGTCGCTTTCGCTCTCACTGTTGTCATCTGCACAAAGAAGAAAATATAATTGTCAATATCTCCCAGGGAGGACAGACAGATCCCAAAGAAGCACAGAAGTCACAGCACAGATCAGTGACCAGATCACAAGATCAGGTCACCAGATTCCATACCTCGTAGCGATGCCGTCTCTAAGTTGGACATGGAAAGCTTCTTTAACCTTTTCTTGCCTCGTTTGGCGCTGTAGATGGAGTTGATCCTCTGCACAAGCTGCAGGACAGGATTACTGACAAATTAGTGCTCCTGAGTCAAAAATCTAGGAGCAGCAAATAATCCTTCTCACTCATCTGCACTCTCTGCTCACTGATCACCCACCAATGACCAGTGGATTCAGTTTAACAGCATTATCTATTGTGGTCAGTGGATGTCCTAAAGATCTAATCATGTAATACAGGTGCATCAGATTTGCAACAGGCTATAACAACCAGAGGCTCAGCAGGTCATAACAGCCAGGCGGTCAGCAGATCATAACACCCAAGCAGGTATCAGGCACGGTTAGCACTAACAGTCCCAGTAGAGTCAGAAGAGATCTATAACAGCCAGAGATAAAGCGGTCAGCAGGCCATAAAAATCAGAGTCAGCAGGTTATAATAGCCAGAAGGTCAGCAGGTCATAATAGCCAGAGGTCAAGCAAGTATTAACAGCCAGAGGCTCCGCAAGACATAACAAACAGAATCTCATCAGGTCATAACAGTCAGAGGCTCAGCAGGTCATAAAAGCCAGAGGACCAACAGAGAATAGCATCCATAGGAACAACAAAAAATAACATCAATAGGGCCAACAGGTCATAACAGCAGAGGCTCAATTGGTCATAACAGCCAGAGGGTCAACAAGTTTAACAACCAGAGAGCTCTAACAAAGTACCAGAGAGGCTAGTCATGAAGGGGTAAATAATTGTGAGTCAGCAAAAGTGTCATTTTGTGCTTAAATTGGGAGACAGCTTGTTATGGGATGCTATGGGATTGTACAACAATCACCTACGTGTGAAATTATCAAAGTGATCTGAGTATTAAATTTGTTTCTAGTGGTATATTGTACTGACCTGTCATGAACATGGAGTGTATGAGTAACGAGTAACTTCCACCATCAATTGTCTACTGTTATGTGGTAAGTCATGTCTATGTTCTGCTGTTGTGATATTTTAATTTCCCTTCGGATCAACAAGTGAATCTTATCTTGTCTTATGT
Organism: Allobates femoralis; assembly: GCA_033576535.1. Taxonomy (NCBI): domain Eukaryota; kingdom Metazoa; phylum Chordata; class Amphibia; order Anura; family Aromobatidae; genus Allobates; species Allobates femoralis. The sequence continues at coordinate 33,795,100 of JARQOC010000010.1, read as the reverse complement.
TACTTGAGTTCAGCTTTTTACATTTTTGTTTCATTGGTTTATTTGAAAACAACTGAAATTTTGGAAACATTTCCTAATAAATGAAATTTGCAATGGTTGATTTTCATTGCAGCTCCATACTATCCATCAAGAGCTTACCTTGGGGATTCGCCGGGCCCTACGTGATGACAGGAGCCCGCTAGTGGTGCTGAGGCTGTCTTCATTCAAGCTGGTAGGGGAGGGTGGGATGGTCAGCTGTGCCAGGAGCAGCATGTCATCGTGACTGTGCCGCTTTGGTAGACGAGCTGTACGATGACCTTTTCTTTCGGAGGAATTTCCGACTCGCAGTGACTGGCTACCGCTCTTAGACGTGATCTAAATTTAAGATGGTGGAGATCAGTGACAGCAAGAGTGTTTCCCCGCTAGGGATGGCTTTAGCGGTAAGATGAGGTCCCGCTAGGGATGGCTTTAAAGGTGATATGAGGCTCTGCTAGGTATGGCTTTACAGGTAAGATGAGGCCCCGCTAGGGATGGCTTTATAGGTAATATGAGACTCCGCTAGGGATGGCTTTACAGGTAAGATGGGGCCCTGCTAGGGATGGCTTTACAGGTAAGATGAGGCTCTCTTTCTTTCGGAGATGAACCCGAGATCGCAGTGACGGCAATACCCCCTTGGACTGTTAAATTTAAGATGATGGAGATAGTGAGCTTAAGAGTGATTGACCCGCTAGGGATGGCTTTACGGTAAGATGAGGTCCCGCTAGGGATGGCTTTAAGGTAATATGAGGCTCTGCTAGGTATGGTTTACAGGTAAGATGGGGCCCTGCTAGGGATGGCTTTACAGGTAAGATGAGGCTTCCGCTAGGGATGTCTTTACAGGTAAGATGAGGCCCCGCGAGGGATGCTTTACAGGCAAGATGAGGCCCCACTACAGATGGCTTTACATTTACAGGCAAGATGAGGCCCCGCTAGGGATGGCTCTACATTTACAGGTAAGATGAAGCCCGGATATGGATGGCTCTACATTTACAGGTAAGATGAAGCCCGGATAGGGATGGCTCTACAGGTAAGATGGGGCCCCACTAGGGATGGCTTCACAGGTAAGATGGGGCCCAGCTAGGGATGGCTTTACAGGTAGGATGAGGCCCCGGTAGGGATGGCTTTACAGGTAGGATGAGGTCCCGGTAGGGATGGCTTTATGGACAGTTGTTTTACCAGTTTCCATCTATAAACAAAACGTTAACTTCTAAACATATTTCTGCTGCAGTGTAAAGAATGACAGGCTTACGTCTTGCCATTGCAACCTAAACTTTACAGGTGTCATAAAGAATACAGGCTGCCATTCCTTACACTGCAGGCCACCTTTCTTTACACTGCAGGCCATCTTTCTTTACACTGCAGGCCACCTTTCTTTACACTGCAGGCCACCTTTCTTTACACTGCAGGCCACCTTTCTTTACACTACAGGCTGCATCCAGAAACTGGCGAAACAAACGCAACAGACTTAAAGTTAATCATGTGCCTTCTTCCTCCTCCAGAGCAGCCAGGTTATAGATTTGAGTATGATAGACTTATCGCTTGGATCCAACCAATGAGAATTCAGAAATATTTGCTGCAGAAATAATATTTGCAATGACTGAAATGATTCTCTGTACATCATTTTCCCCTTCATTGCACATAGGCTTTCAGTATATGGTCATTTTGGATCCAGACCCATTTGTGGTCAACTTTTAATAAAATCATTTAATAAAATAATTGCAAGCCTGACTTTTAATAAAATCATTGGATAAAGAAAACAATAAAATAGTCCAGTCACAGATTGATGGATTCTAAAACAATGTAGGAATTGATCTAGTAATGCACTTTATAGCCGGGGGCTCATCTCGGGGACCACCATGGTAGGGTTGGGTTAGTACTATCAGTCTGCATGTGACTCTGCAGGATCAAATAGCAATCTGTGAACAGGATTCAGAGGCAGGTGTCATGTTCATACAGAGCTGTCTGGTGCAGCCATCCTATATACCATGATCTGCGCTCATTCTAGGGGTCAGGTACCCAAACTTGAACTGTTACATGATGAAAGAGTTCACGACTTTCATCATGTAACAGTTATCAGTGAATGATAAGAAAACAAATCTCTTTCCAGTCCTGATAGTTTGTTACAATGTATCAGTCTGGAGTCCATTCTAATGTGCAGACTGGATACAGCTGTATCCCCTCCACTATAAGAAGTGTCTACAAGAATGACAACAAGCAGAGATCTTAATAATGGTGAAAATATGAAACCCAGAAAGTGAGAAAACATGTTATTATTGATAAACCCTAGATGAACCTGTGGGGGTCCGGCGTACCTGGGTGGGTGTCGTGTACTTCCTCTCCGGTGTCCTCAGCATCCTGTTTGAAGGTGGTTTGGAACCATCAAGTGACAGTGGGGATTTTCGGGCCGAGTGCCGTCCCTTCAGGTCCACATCCTCGTAAGGGTTCTCCTTAGGCGAATCGCCTTGTTTTTCAACCAAGAAGTAAAAACAGACTCAAGTTTAGAAAAATACGAAGAAGTGAAATGAAGGCGAACAGTAAAATCTGCTGAGATTCCTGCGTGACTCATTCCCCCATCTGCAGATGGGATCTGGCACCATGTCCTCCAGTATCCATCCGAATGCACAAAGAATCAGGAGGCGCGCTCCGGAGAGCTGCCAGCTGCACCGTGTCTCTGGATCAGGCTCTCGTGAGTGGGAATAGCATCCCAAGAGCTGCCATCGACTCCCTGACTAATGAGGTCCTACAGGAGAAGAGGGGCCGGTTAACCCTTACTGCCGCCGTCTGGTCTCATTCGTGCCAGAGTGACGTGGGAGAGGGACGGGATCAGAATTATTAATAAACCAGAACTGGGCAAATCCCAGGAATCAGGGGGCAAAGGCCTCACTACAATGACTGCAGATCCTAGAGATCGGGGCTTGTTCTAGAGGGTTCTGGATTACTGAGCACTGCACTGGCCATATACAACATGGGAAAGTGTCTGAACCCAGCAGTGCTAGTGTGGGGGGCAGTGTGTACGAATGTAGGGCTGGGGGCAGAGGCATAACTTAAAGCTCATGGGCCCCGATTATTGCAAATCTTTAATAGCAGTAGTCTTATTCTATAGGCCAAAAGGGACCTTTGGGGCCCCCTCGGCTCCAGGGCCCGGGTGTCATTGCAACCCCTGCACCTACTGTAGTTATGCCCCTGGCTGGGTGGATGGGCAATGCTATAAAACAATGGATAAATAGTGAATCAGAGCCTAATCCTGACAAAATCCCCCAAACTAATCTTCATAGGTCCCAGCGCCCAGAGTGGGATCTCTACCTGTCTAATGTCTGGTGGATCCATATCTCCCCTTCATACTTCGCCATAGACAACTTCCCCGGTCTGATAGCCACAAACCACAAACCATGAGCCACAAACCACGAGTATGAAGAGCCTGATAACTGTATAATGGAAAGTTCTGAAACTCCCAGAAAATGCTTTGCTTTAAAGCTTCAGCATTTCAGGAGCTTTGCTTGCTGTCAGTGAAGGAGACTGTAGTGAAATATGTATCTCAGGGACTGGACACTAGACCAGTAAGGGGTTAAATCCCATGTACATCCACAAGAGGTCACAACCTGCTTTATATAAGCCACACACTAACTTCACAGTCACACTGACTCTAGTCTCCCCAGGGGGCATCCTGCCAGCAGGGCAATAAATTCACACATATTGGGAGCCTCAAAGAGGAAGAGAATTGATAAGAGAGAGAAGCCATCTCAATAGTGAGCTTCAAACAGACCCACAGATGGAAAGGGAAATCAGGAGACCTAGTCAGAAGACAAAGAACATTTTAAAACATAATATATGCATGGCTAAATGAGTTAGAGTCCAATCATAGACCCAGAAGTAGAATGTTAAACTAGAAGACCGATCTAGAATCTGACCCCCCCAGTCTGAGTCTATATCTGGGCTCACGCAGCTACAGCTCCATGTCACAAGATGGGTCAGCGGAAGCTGCTGTGATCATCCTTCCAAACCTCTGCTCTCCCCATCGGGCAACAGAAGCAAAGTTTAGGTTTCTGTAAGTTTCTCCCTTTTATTTCATTGTTTGCATATGTGTATGTCGTTTTATTATTTCTATTTTTTATATCTTTTATTGTAAGCACTGTACTTTTTATATTAAAGCTTAAAACTTTAATAAGTCTGAACCTTGTATACTCTAAGAATTCACAGCCCGAGGAAGGTGTGATGTTGTTGATTGTCTGATAAATCTTAGTTTAGGGAAACTCATCGGCCCCCCAAAATCCGATGGGTGGTGGCAGGGTGTGTGAAGCGGGGCGGTCTGAGTCGGGGTGTGATTGATGCTCCCTTTCAGCATAGGACAGAGGTCGAGAGCTGGATTGAGTGAGAGGAGATAGATTAACCCTTACAGGCGCAACCCCAAGTCACGTGCTGAGAAGTGGGTACGTGACAGAAACCATTATTACAGATGGCTCCAGTAACTGCTGTAACAAACCCTAGGACAGTAGCGCAGGTCACATTCACTCAGCAAGCACAAATCCTGACAAACGCTAAAGACATGAACCAAGAAGACTTGTAGGAAAGTTTCTGAACTTCTCTTTATGCAGAGATTGGAACAAGCACAAATTGCAAGACAAAGGAGGACGATGTGATAAAAACCAGCGATGCTCGTCACCCCGGACATGTCATTATAGGGAAGACGAGAACTGTTGCCCCATAATGTTTCCTCTCCCTGTAACCCTAATAATGAGGATTGCTCCAGGCGGGAGATCTCTGGGGTAAAAGCATGAAAGTGACCCCCAGCCACAAGGATGAGAGCCCCCCATGTGATCACACTGCGTGATCTAAAGAATCACCATCGATATAATGGAGGGGAACAGGTGAAATATGTGCAGACAGAACAATGAACATGGAGATAACGTACGGCGCGGAGCATCACTCACCTCCCACACATCTGCTGAAATACTCTGCAATGCTGAGACCCTGTCACCTTCTTATTTTAATCTCAACCAGTGACCCACAAAGCATTTTACAAAGTCCTCTCCTGAGATGCTCTGGCTGCTGTGGAACCTTTCCTCCATTGGACTTACATTTTGCACTCTCTGATAAGATCAGTAGGTTTTTTTGCTGAAACACTCTGTGCTCCTGTGAGCCTGATCCCCAGACAGACTGGCGGGCTATGTTCTTTATATTTTATCAGGGCCAGGTAGACTCCTGTTCTTCATCAGACCGGAGGTGACTCTACTGCGCCTGGTAATAAAATGATTACTGGAGAGATTAGGATGTAAACGTTTCCTTCTCTTCCCGTCCTAAATTAATTCAATAAGAGAATTTGGCAACTGCAGTGAATTATAATTTATTCCAAATCTCTGCAGAACATTAGACTGTACGGAGAAAACGGCAGCGGATCACTCCCATCATCCAGAGGATGGGATCTGGTGAGAGTGCGGCAGATCCGGCAGAGGATCACTTCCATCATCCAGAGGAGTGGGATCTGGTGAGTGTGCGGCGAATGCAGATCACTCCTATCATCCAGAGGAGTGGTGATCTGGTGAGTGTGCGGTGACACAGCAGCAGATCACTCCCATCATCCAGAGGAGGGGGATCTCTGGGTGTGTGGCGAACGTGGCAGCGAATCTCTCCCAACATGCAGAGGAGGGGGATCTGGTTAGTGTGTGCCAGATGCAGCAGTGGATCACTCCCATCATCCAGAGGATGGTAAGTGTGATCTGGTGAGTTTGTGGTGGATGCGGCAGAGGATTAGTCCATCATCCAGAGGAGGGGATCTGGTGGGTGCGTGGCAGATGCAGCAGTAGATACTCCCTTCATCCAGTGGAGGGGAATCTGGTGAGTGTGCGGCGAATGCGGATCATTCCCATCATCCAGAGGAGGGGAGATCTGGTGAGTGTGCGGCGGAGGCAGCAGCATATCACTCCCATCATCCAGAGGAGGGGATCTGGTGGGTGCGCCAGAGCAGCAGTGGATCACTCCTATCATCCAGAGGATGGAAGTGTGATCTGGTGAGTTTGCGGTGATGCGGCAGAGGATTAGTCCTATCATCCAGAGGAGGGGATCTGGTGAGTGCGTGGCAGATGCAGCAGTAGATACTCCCTTCATCCAGAGGGATCGGTGAGTCGTGGCAGATGCACTGATATCCTCATCAGTGGAGGGCTCTGTATATGTGGCGAATGCGGATCATTCCCATCATCCAGAGGAGGGGCGATCTGGTGAGTGTGCAACGGATGCAGCAGCAGATCACTCCAATCATCCAGAGGAGGGGGATCTGGTGGGTGCGCAGTGGACACAGCAGTGGATCACTCCCATCATCCAGAGGAGAGGGATCTGGTGAGTGTGCAGCAGACACAGCAGTGGCTCACTCCCATCATGCAGAGGAGGGGGATCTTGTGGCTGTGCGGTTGTGCCACGGCCGGGGACTTGCTTTATATTAGACAATTACTGTCTGGCCCCGGCAGCTCCACACATGGATATGGTTTGTCGCTGTGCACTGCGGCTCCAGTCGTGCCAGCACATTTGCCAAGTCTCCCGCCTGGGACAAATCTGCCGTTCTCAGGAATTGAAGCGGCCATAGACACAACATTGGTGAAAAACGATCTGATATTAAGTGAATGTCCCAGAAAAAAAGTCACCAAATCCAAATAACACAAGGACTGGAGAGAAGTTATGACAAGACTGCGGTGTCTGATCATCACAGTGTAGAGAAGAGATAGATTATATACATTGTATAGCACTAGAAGGATCGGATTCGGATCAATTTTCCCGTTCTCCCTTTCAAGATCAGTTTGCCCTTTTCACCTGCAGATTGTAAAGACGCGTCTGGCTCATATCCAGAGCTGCATCCACTATACAGCTGTTATAACATGCCACGTACTCTAGTCACATCCAGAGCTGTGATACAGTAAGTGCAGCCTACTGACTGAGGCCTCATTCACACATCAGTATATGTGTCCAAAACACAGAAGAGGGGTTGATCTTTCCATTATAGTGTTTCTCTGTATACTCCTCTCCTGGCTTTGTCATAGAAAGACTAATACAAAATACTGAGGTGTGAATGAGGCCTTAGAGCAGCGGTAGGGAAGTAAAGACCTTGAGAGCCGCACACAGTCCAGGTTTTCAGGATTTCCTTAGTATTTGACAGTTGGTAAATTAATCTCCTGCAGAAGTGATGGTTCCAACTGTCAAATACTAAGGACCTCCTGAAAACCTGCACTGTGTGTGGCTCTTGAGGCCTGGAGTTCCCTACCCCTGCCTTAGAAGATACCACAGATCTGCAGAAAATACAAGTGTGGAGCCCACTGGGACCGGGTACTCGGTACCAGACCGGGATATCACGGCGGTCTTGGTCTGGACCGTGTCCCGAGCCCACAAGTAATGGTTGGGGATATTTACAGGGGATAGAGTCGTGACGCCACCCGTGGTGTGTGGTCATGGGTGCCCACCGCTGCTGCAGAACCTCCGGGGATGATAGATAGCAGCCTGAGATGTAACAGCTCTCCATGGGCAGAGCCTGGTTCCCCGGGACAGTGGTGATAATAGTCTATGGATGATGCAGAGTAGGGACAGTGGTAGATATGGTAGCAGTTTGTGAGGGGAAGTAGGGCTTGAGCACAAGGATTACACAGACTCATGGTTTTGTAGTTTTCCAAGTCTTTACCACTAGGTGTTTCTCAGCAGAGTACTGTCCACGGAGTCTGTACCGGGGCTGGGTTACTCTCACCCTGACCGGGTCCTTGGCCTCCCACTCCTGCGCTGTGTGTGTGGCCCTGCTGCCGCTTTAGCTAGGCTGCCGGCCCTGTCTCCTCTCACGGGTACCCACTTGCTAGGCAACTTGAGTCTTATCTTTGTGTATCTGACCTCGCCTAGTTGCTTCGCTGTGGTACGACGATGACACCGACAAGGAACCGGAGGGAGCCTCGGGGGGAAGCACTCCAGAAGCAGCATGGTGGATCGCATGGCAGCGGAAGCAACGAGGAGTTCAAGCCATCTTGAGCTCCACGGAGACACGAGCTACACTGCGAGTCACGACTGGAGGCTCGCCACCCCCACAGTACCAGTCACTGCAAAGTTCCCGGCCAACAATGGATGAAAGAGACCAGGTGACGATGCAACGGCGATGAGAGGACTGGTACCAACGTGAGCAAGCGACCAGGCGACTCTGCGAGGAAGCAAGAGCCCAGCCCCCACTTCCACTTGACCTCTGCCGATCAGGAACAGTCGTCTCCGTCTACCAGGAGGACGGTTGGGGATTCCTACGGGAACCTGGACTAATAGACGATGTCTTTTTCTCCCGGCGAGATGTAGAATCGTACTTGCACAAAGGACATCCACGGCGAGATCTGTACAGAGGTGAGCAAGTGACCTATGAACAGTAACCCGGCCCGTTAGGCTGGTTCGCTATACGGATTTACCGTTGTTCAGATAACCCTCGTTAAACTGTAGACATTGTGATGGGCGTCCTCAGCGGCCTTGCACCACAGCAATGTTTATTTCTGTAGATGATGGGTGTCCTCAGCAGCCCCAGACCTGATTATATGTATAGATGATGGGCGGCAGCCCAGGACCTGTTTATATGTGCAGCTGATGGGTGTCCTCAGCGGCCCTGCACCGCAGCGATGTTTAATTCTGTAGATGATGGGCGTCCTCAGCAGCCCCGGCCCTGTTTATTGTGCAGATGATGGGCGTCCTACACCACAGCGGTGTTTATTTGTGCAGATGTGCAGGATGATGTATATTAAATTTTTCACTTCCACAATGTAAATCGCATTCACTGGCCACAACACTCAGAGACCTATTCAGGGGGAGAACTCATTACTGGCAAAGGAAGAAGCGCACCTGTGACTCCTAACTAAAGGCAGCAATATTAACCCTACATAGGAATCGTAATTTACAACTGCACAAATAGCAATCGCATAAAACTATAAATACAGGATCATTCTGGTTTACAAGACACAGTAAAAATAGAGCAACGATATCTAGTTGTCTTTCAGCAGAATAGTGAGTGCACCTCTGGAGTATAATACACGAAGTAACTCAGGATCAGTAATGTAATGTATGTACACAGTGACTGCCCCAGCAGAATAGTGAGTGCAGCTCTGGAGTATAATACTGGAGGTAACTCAGGATCAGTAATGTAATGTATGTACACAGTGACTGCCCCAGCAGAATAGTGAGTGCACCTCTGGAGTATAATACACGAAGTAACTCAGGATCAGTAATGTAATGTATGTACACAGTGACTGCCCCAGCAGAATAGTGAGTGCAGCTCTGGAGTATAATACAGGAGGTAACTCAGGATCAGTAATGTAATGTATGTACACAGTGACTGCACCAGCAGAATAGTGAGTGCAGCTCTGGAGTATAATACTGGAGGTAACTCAGGATCAGTAATGTAATGTATGTACACAGTGACTGCCCCAGCAGAATAGTGAGTGCACCTCTGGAGTATAATACAGGAGGTAACTCGGGATCAGTAATGTAATGTATGTACACAGTGACTGCACCAGCAGAATAGTGAGTGCAGCTCTGGAGTATAATACAGGAGGTAACTCAGGATCAGTAATGTAATGTATGTACACAGTGACTGCACCAGCAGAATAGTGAGTGCAGCTCTGGAGTATAATACAGGAGGTAACTCAGGATCAGTAATGTAATAATGTACACAGTGACTGCACCAGCAGAATAGTGAGTGCAGCTCTGGAGTATAATACAGGAGGTAACTCAGGATCAGTAATGTAATGTATGTACACAGTGACTGCACCAGCAGAATAGGGAGTGCACTAGTGCAGCTCTGGAGTATAATACAGGAGGTAACTCAGGATCAGTAATGTAATGTATGTACACAGTGACTGCACCAGCACAATAGTGAGTGCAGCTCTGGAGTATAATACAGGATGTAACTCAGGATCAGTACAGGATAAGTCATTTTCGTGATCATATGGGGGTGGATGTACAACACATTACCTATACAGTTTATGTTGGGGCCCTTGCAGTACTTTAGGAGCAGTAGGACTGTGATCTCTAACCACAGATTTGCCTTATGAATAAACTTTAAGATCCATCTGATTTTAGATGATTAAGGGTGTTTTCACATCTGCATTTTCTGGTCATCATAATGGGAGACCCAGACAATGGGGTTTAGGGCACTGCCCTCCGGAGGTCACACTAGGTACTACAAGTTTGTAGACACCGCCTCCTCCGCTTATAAACCCCTACCGCAGGGAACATCCTCAGTTTTAAACTTAGTGTGCTCGGAGGATCACGCTTTGCTTGCACTTCACTGCATTCTCACTACTTACGTGATGGCGTCTGAAGACAAGGTAATACGGTCCTATCGGGACCGGTGACAGCCTCCCCGCTCACCCTTAGTGGCACACGCTGGTGGAGGTACCGGAGGGCCTAGAGCCTGGACACTTCGTGTTCTCCCGGTACGCTGTTACGCTCCTCTCCATCCCTCTCTGGGGGGCTCTGGAGAGTGGGAGATGGGAGCCTTGCACAGCTCCGCTCCGTCCGAGGCCTCCCTAAATGGTGCTTACAGACCGGACTGGAGCCAGCCCAGTCCGAGGCCTCCCTATATGGTGCTTACACTCCGGACTGGTGCTGAGCGGCCCAGTCTGAGGCCTCCCTAAATGGTGCTTACAGACCAGACTGGTGCTGCACCCCCGTCCGAGGCCTCCCTAAATGGTGCTTACAGACCGGACCGGCACTGAGGCACTCTGTGTCTCCTGCGTGCCTGGGGGTAGTGTCTGGCACTTTATGTGTTTCAGGACACTCAGACCGCGCGTTACCCTCGGGTCCGCGGTTCTGCGGGTGTACCCTGTGCTGGGGTCACCCTGGCTGACCGCCCTGTGTGACACAGGGGCTGAGGCCGTAGGCTGCGGATGTTTGTCCCCTCATGCTGTGGATGGTGTACATGCAGTCTGTGTATAATGTTTTTACACTCTTTCCCGCGCTGCGGGCTCCGGCTCCCTCATGCTGTGGATGCTTGGAGGATGGGAAGCAGCCCGTGCGGTGACGTCATCGCTGGGCGTGTGTGTGTGTTTCCCGCGTCTCTTCGACGCCGCCCACAGTTTCACTGTCGGCGGCCATCTTTACCCTCACTTCCCGGTTGGGATTCTTATGCAGCGTGCGTCTGCACTCCAGAGGGGAGACCGGAAACCGTCGCGGAGGTCACACACACACCGCTTCCTCATACCGCTTTACTGCGGTCGGTAAGCCACCGGGATTCCCGGTTTTGTTGTCGGCAATTTGGCTTATTTTCCCCTACTGTGGCGATGTCCTCAGCTGGGAAGCGTGCTGCTAAGGCGGCAGTAACCACCATTACCTGTGCTACATGCAATGGTACACTGGTGGAGGGTCCTGCAATAACTGCGGACGCCCAGAGGCCCGGGCTGGCACTGCTGAGTCAGCAGCTCCGGTGCTATACCCTGAGGTTCAGGTGATCTCAGGGCCATGGGAGACTCAGAATAAGATCAATGAATCTCTGCTGTCTCAGCTGTCCTCCATGTCGCAATCCCTGGAGGCACTTAATAGGAGACTGGATAGCCCAGCTACTCCATCCAGTTACCCCCGGGTGTCCCCCTCTTCTGCTGCGAGACCCCTTAAGCGGGCTCGTCGTGAGGATTCACCCGAGCTCCATACTCTCTCTGAGGAGGAGCGTTCCTCTGATGGTGAGGAAGATGATGGGGGTTCAAATTTCGGGTCTGTGTCTGTATCTGAACCACCAGACGGGGTGGAGGATCTGGTGTCCTCTATCAACGAGACTTTACGTCTCGTGACACCCCCTGAGGAGGTGACGGTGCACCCGAAGGAGGTCTATCAATGGCTGCGGCCGGAGGCTAGACCAAGTGGCTCCTTCATGGACCACACTAATTTTGGAAGGGTGGTTAGAGCTCCCAGGTTACATCCTGGGCGGCGTTATGTCCGTAAAACCAAGGACAATCGCTTCCCCTTCCCCCAGGAGGTGCTTCAGGAGTGGTCGCAGTCCCCGAAGGTGGACGCTTCCATGACCAGGATTGCTGCACGCTCCCTTTTCTCTGCCTCTGATAGCTCCTCACTGAAGGATGCTACTGATAGACAGGTCGAGCAGCTCGCCAAGTCTTCCTATGAGGCTGTGGGGTCTTCATTTGCCCCTAATTTTGCCACGGTCTGGGCCTTACAAGCGATTACTACCTGCTTGGATGGTATCTCTGACATGGCAAGATCCAGTCCAGAGGTCCTAGCACTTACCGAAAGGGCACGGGCCTATGCGGACTACGCCAGGACGGCGACTCTGGAAACTGCCACTCGCTCAGCTGTGGCTTCGGCCAATGCTATAGCGATCCGCAGGTTGTTGTGGCTGCGTCTTTGGGACTCAGATGCCACATCCAAGAAGATTTTGCAGAATCTTCCGTTTGCTGGTGACAGGCTTTTTGGCACCGAACTGGACAAGCTAATTAAGGATTCTGCTGAGTCTAAGATACCGCAGAATAAGCCTAAGCCACGGTATACCGTTAAAAGGAACCCAAAACAGTGGTCCTTTCGTTCCAGCTCGCAGTCATCAGCCCCGTCCGCTCGCACGGACCGAGGGGGAAAGCCCGCTTCCCAGTGGCGCTCTAAGAGTCGTCCAAAGAAGCCGGCGGGGGCGGCAGCTGCCACCCCCAAACCCGCCTCTACATGACTCGCTCTTTCATCCTGCCTCCCCACAGGTGGGGGGCCGCTTGTCTCGCTTTCAGGACAAGTGGCTGCTTCACGTTCAAGATCAGTGGGTTCGAGACGTGATCTCGCGAGGGTACAGGATAGAGCTGACGTCAAAACCGATATCCCGATTCCATCGGTCGGTCCCGTCACCAGAAAAAGCTCAGGCTTTTTACCAGGTGTTGGAGGGTCTCCGCGGAGACGGAGTGGTGGTCCCGGTACCTTCCGGAGAGAGGTTCAGGGGTTTTTACTCCAACCTCTTTATCGTCCCGAAGAAGGACGGATCCTTCCGCCCAGTACTGGACCTGAAGTTGTTCAACCATCACGTGTTGGTTCGGAAGTTCCGTATGGAATCACTGCGCTCCGTGATCGCAGCTGTGTCACAGGGGGACTTCCTAGCGTCCATAGATATCAGAGACGCTTACCTTCACGTACCCATTGCACCGGCTCATCAGCGCTGGTTGCGATTCGCAGTGGGGGAAGAACACTTCCAATTTGTGGCACTGCCATTCGGGCTAGCCTCGGCACCGCGGGTGTTCACAAAAGTGATGGCTTCCATGATGGCTCTCCTGCACATGCAGGGACATGCCGTCATTCCCTATTTAGACGACCTGCTGGTCAGGGCGCCATCAGAACACCTCTGTCAAGAGAGCCTGGATGTGACCATGCGGTCTCTGGAACAGTTCGGTTGGCTCCTCAATATTCAGAAGTCAACGCTAGTTCCGACCCAGTCTTTGACATATCTGGGCATGGACTTCAACACAGCCTCAGCCCTGGTGTCTCTGCCACGAGTCAAACAGATGGCGATCCAATCAGGAGTACAAGCAGTCCTCCTGTCACCACACTCATCCCTACGGGTATTGATGAGACTGGTGGGACGCATGGTAGCGGCGATAGAGGCGGTGCCGTTCGCACAGTTTCGCCTCCGTCCTCTCCAGCTGGAGATTCTTCACAGATGGGACAAGAGGACGATCTCGCTGAATCGGCTGGTGACACTGTCACAACCGACCAGGGACTCCCTACAGTGGTGGCTCCAGCCACGTCACCTGTCACGAGGCCGGTCCTTCCTAAAACCGTCATGGTTAGTGGTGACCACAGACGCCAGTCTGAAGGGCTGGGGTGCGGTGTTCTTGCACCACAGGGCTCAAGGCCTCTGGACTCAGTCGGAGTCGGCATTGCAGATCAACGTGCTGGAGATCAAGGCGGTCTATCTGGCGCTCCTGGCGTTTCAGAAATTCCTGTCAGGACACCCCATTCGGGTGCAGTCCGACAATGCGACGACCGTCGCCTACATAAATCATCAGGGAGGGACCAGAAGTGCTCAGGCCCTCGCCGAAGTCCACCGCATTCTAGCCTGGGTGGAGGAAAACGGCTGCCTGATCTCCGCAGTTCACATCCCAGGGGTCGAGAACTGGGAGGCCGACTACCTGAGCCGACAGGGCATGGACGCCGGAGAGTGGTCTCTTCATCCAGACGTCTTCCGGGACATCTGCGGCAGATGGGGCACTCCGGACGTGGATCTGATGGCCTCACGGCTGAATCATCAGGTGCCCCAATACATGGCAAGATCGTGGGATCCTCAGTCTCTGGGGGCGGATGCCCTGATCCTGAGTTGGTCCAGCTTCCAGCTGCCATATGTGTTCCCGCCTCTGGCTCTGATTCCCAGGGTCCTGTGGAAAATCAGGATGGAATGCAGAGTAGCCATTCTAGTGGCTCCAGATTGGCCCCGGAGGTCCTGGTACCCGGACCTGTGGCAACTGTCAGGCGGAGACCGGTGGGCTCTTCCAGAACGCGCAGATCTACTCGCGCAAGGCCCATTCTTCCACCTCAATTCCAGGGCCCTCAGATTGACTGCATGGCTCTTGAGGCCTGGCTGCTGACGTCCAGAGGATTCTCTCCTACAGTGGTTGCCACTATGAATAGGGCTAGGAAACCTGTCTCCAGGAAGATATACCACAGAACGTGGAAAATCTTTTTCTCCTGGTGTGCCTCTGGTGGACGCTCACCGTGGCCATTGTCCATCCCGACATTGTTGGCTTTCCTACAGTCGGGGTTGGAGTTGGGATTATCCCTTGGCTCTCTGAAAGGTCAAGTATCAGCACTTTCAGTGCTGTTTGACAGGCGCTTGGCGCTCCTGCCGAAGGTCCGCCAATTTCTGCAGGGGGTAGCTCGGGTGGTTCCGCCTTACAGGCGACCTCTGGACCCTTGGGACCTCAACATGGTCCTGGCGGCTCTGCAGAAACCGCCGTTTGAGCCACTGAGAGACATCTCTCTCTCTCGTCTGTCCCAGAAAGTGGTCTTTCTGGTGGCAATTACGTCCCTGAGAAGGGTCTCAGAATTGGCTGCACTTTCGTGCAAGTCACCCTTTCTGGTGGTTCACCAAGACAAGGTGGTGTTGCGCCCACGGCCAGAATTCTTGCCGAAGGTGGTTTCAACGTTTCACCTAAACCAGGAGATTGTTCTCCCATCATTTTGCCCCGCTCCCGTTCATCAGGTTGAGCGCGACCTCCATACTCTGGATCTCGTGAGGGCTGTACGCATTTATGTGTCCAGGACCGCCTCCTTTAGGAGTTCGGATTCCTTATTTGTCCTCACGATGGGTCGCTGTAAAGGGTCCGAGGCTTCGAAGTCGACCTTGGCCAGATGGATCAAGGCTCCCATTCAGGAGGCTTACCGGACTTCTGGTTTGCCTCTCCCGGTGGGATTGAAGGCTCACTCTACCAGAGCCGTAGGTGCCTCCTGGGCTTTGCGACATAGAGCGTCTGCTCTACAGGTGTGTCAGGCGGCCACTTGGTCCAGCCTGCACACTTTCTCTAAGCACTATATGGTGCATGCCCATGCCTCTGCGGATGCAAGTTTGGGCAGGCGGGTTCTCCAGGCGGCGGTTGCCCACCTTTAAAGGGAACCATGTGTTATCCGTCTTGTTGAGGAACTCTTCCCGCCCTGGGGTATTGCTTTAGGACATCCCCATTGTCTGGGTCTCCCATTATGATGACCAGAAAAAAGAGAATTTTGTTTACGTACCGTAAATTCTTTTTTCTTTAATCATCAATGGGAGACCCAGCACCCACCCAGTTGTTCCTTTGCATGTTTTTGCATTTGCTCTGTTCTCTGTTGAGACAGTGTTTGCCGGGTTGTTGAACCGTTTGTACACGGCATTCTTCCCGATGTTTCGGGTGTGGTTTATTTCCTCCTCGCAGCTTGTAGACCAAACTGAGGATGTTCCCTGCGGTAGGGGTTTATAAGCGGAGGAGGCGGTGTCTACAAACTTGTAGTACCTAGTGTGACCTCCGGAGGGCAGTGCCCTAAACCCCATTGTCTGGGTCTCCCATTGATGATTAAAGAAAAAAGAATTTACGGTACGTAAACAAAATTCTCTTTTTTTGGGGGTTCCGACACAAAATCCTGTTGCCTTCTGATCAGGCCTGTGTCCCTATATTTAACATTGGGATGCAGTGATGTCAGGTGGCATCAGGATTTTGCCTCATGTAGATGAGTGCGGCGTTTCCGCCACACCCCCGACCACAGAATCTTGCAGTTTGGGGCTGCTTCAAAAATCCTGATGCGGCGCAATGCGTCAAAACGATGCATTGCTGCCTAGGAGGCCACATCCAGCCGCTGGTGAATACGGCCAGGATGGATGAGGAGTTCACACTGAGCATGCTCAAAGTAGTTTGAGCATGCTCAGAGCAGCTCCGGGGTGTGTTCTTTTTCTCGCTCCCTCCCCTCTCGCCTGATGTGGCCAAGATGCATATGTGAAACCAGCCTAATAAAGCTTCTGCCAAAAAACAAAGAGCCTGGATGTAACAATAATCCAATACAGCTACTATGGTCTTCTGAAGCAGCAGAAGTCATCACATGCCTGTGTCAACAGATATGGACTACTGGTAAAAGGTCCAAGGACTAGGCAAGATCAGTGTTTATTCCTATTCCGATGAAGGGGGATGCTTCTAATTGTGGAAACTATCAGACTATTGCGCTCATACCTCATACCAACAAAACACTGTTGGAGATCCTACAAAGACGGCTACAGCCTTACTTTGACAAAGAGTTGCCAGAGGAACAAGCAGAATTCAGAAAAGCCAGATGTAATTGCTAACATGACATAATGGAAAAAGCCAAAGAATACAACAAGGCGGTCTACTTTTGCTTAGACTACAGCAAAGCCTTCGACTATGTGAAACTTTGGAATACCATGAAGGATATGGCTGTGCCAAACCTTTACATTGACCAAGAAGCAACATGCCGGACAGTACACGGTGACACCACAGGTGGCTCAAGTGGTTAGCACTGTAGCCTTTTCAGCGCTGGGGTCTTGAGGTCCTGGGTTCAATTCCCACCTAGGACACTAAGGACAACATCTGCAAGGAGTTTGTATGTTCTCCCCGTGTTTGCGTGGGTTTCCTCCGGGCACCCCGGTTTCCTCCCACATTGTAAAGACATACTGATAGGATGTTTAGATTGTGAGCTCCCAAGAGAGACAGCATTACTCATGTATGTAAAGTGCTATGGAATCAATAGCGCTATATAAATGAATAAATAAATAATAATAATTCATAGTAGAGCAGGGCATTAGACAAGGAGGCACCTGGTCACCATTTCTTTTCACTTTATATATAGAAGCTATTTTCAGGAAGGCTGGACTTGCCGATGAAGTAGAAGGAATCAAAATTGGTGGAAGAATCATCAACAATCTAAGATATTCAGATGATACAACACTGATAGCAACAAGTGTAGATGGAATGAAGGACTTAATACGGAGAATCAAGATGAAAGCTCCAACATGGAATCCTACTCAATACGAAGAAGACAAACTACTACTGCCAGGTACGATCAGATGGACGGCGACTAACTAGAAGTCATATTGGACTTCTCGGACTAACGATCACTCAAGATGGAGCAACGACACCGGAATTCAATAGGAGAAAAGCTATGGACAAACCAACAATGAAGTCAATGGAAAAGGTCTTCACATCAAAGAGCATGTCACTGGTGATGAAGATATGGCTCGTACATAGTCTGCTCTATTCTGTAGTAACATATGGAAGAAACACCTGGACGATAGAGGGACATGACAGAAGAAGAATCAACGCCTTTGAAATGTGGAGCTGGATGTTTTCAATACCATGGATGGCAAGAAGAACAAATAAATCAATACTGGAACAAATCAAGACAGACATGTCACTGGAAGAAAGGATCACAAGCTATGACTTGCCTACACATCATACGAAGAGAAAAATCACTAGAGAAGGACATCATGGTAGGAAAAATAGAAGGAACAAGGTGAAGAGGAAGACCACCAACCCAATGGCTTGATACTGTCAAGATAACAGCTGAGAGGACCCTGTTGGCCCTATCTAGGCTTGGAGAAGACCCTGGTGATCCGATCTAGACTTGGAGAAGACCCTAGTAGCCCTATCTATTCTTGGAGAAGGCTTTGTTAGCTCTATTTAGGCTTGGAGAAGACCCTGGTGGATGTATCTAGATTTGGAGAAGACCCTTGTGGAACTATCTAGGCTCGCGCAAGAAGATCTTCCTACAAAGCGTTTATCAATCAAGTCGCCATGGCTTGAGATCGAGCTGAAGGCCAATAATAATAATAATAATAATAGGGAATAATCATTCATAAAGTCTTTGTTCTTTAGGGACAGTCAATAACTGCAGATATCACTATGCAGGGGACATTACGACTAATTACAGGAGATGGAGATTGCAATCAGCGAGACAGAGGAGGCTCATCCAGTCCGCGGGGAGCACAGACATTGTGCAGAGGTCACTGCGCTGTGCTCAGCCCAGAGATGGATTTTCTTTTTCTCCTTTATATAAATACAGTCTGGATTGCAGCCATGTATTATCCCTCCCGGCTCTCGCCGGTTGCTCAGCAGACAATGTGTTTTCAATATCGGCCTCCGCTGAGCTTCCCGGGTAACTGATGAGTAATGAACTTGCGTTCACTCCATGTTTGGCCGGGGATGCGGAGAGACGCCGCTGGCTGCGGTTGTCCCGGCTGTCAGTCGCACCTCAGCGTCTCGTAGACTGGTGTAACCCCAGGGAGGGCAGGTGGAAAGTGTAACTATAGAGGGTAACACACAAAATGCAGCACCAGTGTAATCACCAAGACTCCAGGGACTTTATACAGGTTCCCTCTTAAGCTTCCTCTTCTGACCCTAAACATTTTTTCATTACCCATTTATTGGGTAAAGTTGGGCCATGACAGTTCCCACAGGAGGATAACCAGTTTTCTATTCTCTTGATTTGTAAGATTTCTCCCTTCTGTGTAACTTGCTGTTCACTGCATGTTCTGAAGAGTAATCTGTCTACAGGCAGAAACATGGACCGGAGGGGTGTCTACATGATGTGGGGGCGGGTCTCTCCGCAGGACGTGGGGGCGGGTCTCTCTGCAGGATGTGGGGGCGGGTCTCTCCACAGGACGTGGGGGTGGGTCTCTACACAAAGGGGGAACGGGTCTCTACACAAAGTGGGGGCAGGTCTCTACACAAAGTGGGGCGTGTCTCTACACAAAGTGGGGGCGGGTCTCTACACAAAGTGGGGGCGTGTCTCTACACAAAGTGGGGGCAGGTCTCTACACAAAGTGGGGCGTGTCTCTACACAAAGTGGGGCAGGTCTCTACACAAAGTGGGGCGTGTCTCTACACAAAGTGGGGGCAGGTCTCTACACAAAGTGGGGGCGTGTCTCTACACAAAGTGGGGGCGGGTCTCTACACAAAGGGGGGCGGGTCTCTACACAAAGGGGGGGCGGGTCTCTACACAAAGTGGGGGCGGGTCTCTACACAAAGGGGGGGCGGGTCTCTACACAAAGGGGGGCGGGTCTCTACTCAAAGGGGGGCGGGTCTCTACTCAAAGGGGGGGCGGGTCTCTACACAAAGGGGGAACGGGTCTCTACTCAAAAGGGGAATGGGTCTCTACACAAAGTGGGGGCAGGTCTCTACACAAAGTGCGGGAGGGTCTCTACTCAAAAGGGGGTGGGTCTCTACACAAAGGGGGGTGGGTCTCTACACAAAGGGGGGGTGGGTCTCTACACAAAGTGGGGGCGGGTCTCTACACAAAGGGGGGTGGGTCTCTACACAAAGGGGGGGTGGCTCTCTACACAAAGGGGGGCGGGTCTCTACACAAAGTGGGGGCGGGTCTCTACACAAAGGGGGGTGGGTCTCTACACAAAGGGGGGTGGCTCTCTACACAAAGGGGGGCGGGTCTCTACACAAAGTGGGGGCGGGTCTCTACACAAAGGGGGGTGGGTCTCTACACAAAGGGGGGGTGGCTCTCTACACAAAGGGGGCGGGTCTCTACACAAAGTGGGGCGGGTTTCTACACAAAGGGGGTGGGTCTCTACACAAAGGGGGGTGGCTCTCTACACAAAGGGGGGCGGGTCTCTACACAAAGTGGGGGCGGGTCTCTACACAAAGTGGAGGCGGGTCTCTACACAAAGTGGGGGTGGCTCTACACAAAGGGGGGTGGGTCTCTACACAAAGGGGGGCGGGTCTCTGCAGGAAGTGGGGGCGGGTCTCTGCAGGAAGTGGGGGGCGTGTCTCTACAGGAAGTGGGGGCGGTCTCTACAGGAAGTGGGGGTGGGTCTCTACAGGAAGTGGGGGCGGGTCTCTACAGGAAGTGGGGGCGGGTCTCTACAGGAAGTGGGGGCGGGTCTCTACAGGAAGTGGGGGCGGGTCTCTATAGGAAGTGGTGCTAGGCCTCTCTACAAGAAGTGGGGGTGGGTCTCTCTACAGAAAGTGAGGGTGGGGCTCTACATGAAGTGGGGGCGGGTCTCTCTACAGGAAGCGGAGACAGGTTTTTGTCTCTCAACAGGAAGTGATGGGTGTCTGTTTCTGTACAATAAATGGAGACAGGTCTTTCTAGGTATAGTGTGTGTGGACACCAGCCATATTAGTTGTCACCAAAATACAGATTTGACTGACTTTATTACTGAGGATGTTTTGATTTGGACACTTTCCACACAGATCATATAGATAGATATTCACATCCTTACCCACAATATCCTCGTAGGCATTCTCCTCTAAAGTGCTCTTAGAACCAGAACGACGCTTCTTGTCAGTACCATTCTCTACTGGTGAAGGGGAACCCGGGGAGGGAGCGCCATGGGTGTCCTCAAACTCCAGAGATTTCCTATGAAAAAGAGAACTATAAGTGTACAACCGGTATAATCTGGGCATCACCTGTATATAATTAGATATGTACAGCTGGTATAACCTGAGCATCTTTTGTATATAATTATATATGTACATCTGGTATAACCTGGGCATCTCTGTATATAATTATATATGTACAGCTGGTATAACCTGGACATCTCCTGTATATAATTATATATGTACAGCCGGTATAACCTGGACATCTCCTGTATATAATTATATATGTACGGCTGATATAACCTGAGCATCTTTTGTATATAATTATATATGTACAGCTGGTATAACCTGGACATCTCCTGTATATAATTATATATGTACAGCTGGTATAACCTGGTCATCTCCTGTATATAATTATATATGTACAGCCGGTATAACCTGGGCATCTCCTGTATATAATTATATATGTACAGCCGGTATAACCTGGGCATCTCCTGTATATAATTATATATGTACAGCCGGTATAACCTGGACATCTCCTGTATATAATTATATATGTACAGCTGGTATAACCTGGACATCTCCTGTATATAATTATATATGTACAGCTGGTACAACCTGGTCATCTCCTGTATATAATTATATATGTAGAGCTGTTATAACCCACCATATACTGCATATAATTATATATATTCAGATGGTATAACCTGGGCATCTCCTGTATATAATTATATATGTACACCAGGTATAACCTGGACATCTCCTGTATATAATTATATATGTACAGCCAGTATAACAAGGACATCTCCTGTATATAATTATATATGTACAGCTGGTATAACCTGGGCATCTCCTGTATATAATTATATATGTAGAGCTGTTATAACCCAGCATATACTGTATATAATTATATATATTCAGCTGGTATAACCTGGCTATCTCCTGTATGCATTATATCATTATATATGTACAGCCGGTATAAGTTTATATTTTTGTACCTCTGTGATCGGCGGTGATCCTTCTTGGGCTTTCTGGTGACAGGCGGTGCCGGTGTTGAAGGAAGAGGCGGTGGGGATACAGGTGATGAGGACGGAGGTAGATTATTAGGGTTATTCCGGTGTCTTTTATCAGCTTCATACTCAAATGTCCTTTTGGGTTTGGGGACAGGGTTCACATCGGCTGCGGGGCTCTCGGGGGCCACAGTTGGATTACTGGAGTCTGCAGTAGTTCCTTGTTTTGCCTTTGCACTTTTCTCATTACAATGATTGTGTTCATTCATGGTATTTACATTCCCAGATTTGTCGCTCGGACTCTCTAAAGTACCTGATGTTATGGAGCGTTTTCTCCCCAGATCCACACTAAAACAACTGCTGGGCAGCTGCGGCAGCCCCATGCCTGGGTTTTCCTTCAGCGCCTGCTCGATCTTCTGGATCCGGTTCAGCACTGCGGACGACTCTTTCCTGGGCCCCCTGATAAAAGCATTAGCGGGTTCTGTTCTGCTGGAGCGCCTTTCATACCGATGGAGAGAGTCTCGCTCTGATGCCGTCGTTTCCTCCTCCTCGGTCTCAGGGTAAGAGCAATCAGAAAATGTTCTGCTCATTGTCCGGTAGCTTTTAAAGTCAAACGTCTTTTCACTGCATGGCGATGCCAACATACTCGGGCATCCTTCACTGGTGGACTGGTCACCCGGGTCTCCTCTGTCCACAAAGAGGCTGAGACGTGGAGAAGGTTCTCCTCTGCATTCCCATTCTGAAATCTTACGTCGAATGTCCAGCACCTGCGAGCGGACAGTGTTTCTGTTGTGCGGCCGGGTCCGCTGATTGGCGGCAGAGCCCAGTGACAGCGTGCTCCGGTTGATCTGGAAGTTGCCTATTAAATCACTGTCCTTGGCCTCCAAGACATTTTCTTTCTGGTTGGGTCCTTTAAATACTGAAAGTCTTTTATCCAGACACGCGACGCTAACTGATTTGGACAAGGGATTGGATATGTCAACCCCCGGAGGGTGAAGGCGGGAGTCTCGCACCTTCAATCCTCGCAGGGTCCAGTCTTTGATGACCAGCTTGTGGTTGGGTATGTTGGGGAATCTGTTGGCTTTGCAGAACTCCTCGCTGTCACTGAGAGGATATGACGGGGTCCTGACTGGAGATAAAACTGGTGGAGGAGATACTGACTGGGACCTGGAAAAAGGAGAAAATTTTGTCACAACAGGACATCAACATCAAGATCAAGAACACATTGTCACAACATCACATCAATATCAAGATCAAGAACACATTGTTACAACATGACCCCCATCAAGATCAAGAACACATTGTCATGGCATGACATCATATCCAGAACACATTGTCACAACATGACCACCATCAAGGTCAAGAACACATTGTCATGGCATGACATCATATCCAGAACACATTGTCACAACATGACCACCATCAAGATCAAGAACACATTGTCATGGCATGACATCATATCCAGAACACATTGTCACAACATGACCACCATCAAGATCAAGAACACATTGTCATGGCATGACATCATATCCAGAACACATTGTCACAACATGACCCCCATCAAGGTCAAGAACACATTGTCACAACATCACATCAATATCAAGATCAAGAACGCATTGTCACAACATGACCCCCATCAAGGTCAAGAACACATTGTCATGACATGACATCATATCCAGAACACATTGTCACGACCTGACCACCATCAACATCAAGAGCATGTTGTCACGACAAGACATCAAGATCAAGAACACATTGTCACAACATGACTCCCATCAAGGTCAAGAACACATTGTCACAAGATCACATCAATATCAAGAACACATTGTCACAACATGACCCCCATCAAGGTCAAGAACACATTGTCACAACATCACATCAATATCAAGATCAAGAACACATTGTCACAACATCACATCAATATCAAGATCAAGAACGCATTGTCACAACATGACCCCCATCAAGGTCAAGAACACATTGTCATGACATGACATCATATCCAGAACACATTACCACAACATGACCCTCATCAAGGTCAAGAACACATTGTCATGACATGACATCATATCCAGAACACATTGTCACGACCTGATCACCATCAAGTTCAAGAACATGTTGTCATGACAAGACATCAAGATCAAGAACATGTTGTCATGACAAGACATCAAGATCAAGAACATGTTGTCATGACAAGACATCAAGATCAAGAACACATTGTCATGACATGACATCATATTCAGAACACATTGTCACGACCTGATCACCATCAAGTTCAAGAACATGTTGTCATGACAAGACATCAAGATCAAGAACATGTTGTCATGACAAGACATCAAGATCAAGAACATGTTGTCATGACAAGACATCAAGATCAAGAACACATTGTCATGACATGACATCATATCCAGAACACATTGTCACGACCTGATCACCATCAAGTTCAAGAACATGTTGTCATGACAAGACATCAAGATCAAGAACATGTTGTCATGACAAGACATCAAGATCAAGAACACATTGTCATGACAAGACATCAAGATCAAGAACATGCTGTCATGACATGACATCAACATTTACTCAGTGCCTGCACATTTTACAAGGGAATCTAGGACTGGATACTTTCTGCACTACAGGAGGTCAGATAAATGGCAACTCCGCATTTTTATGGAATTTGTTCCTGGAAATGTTTAAAAGTATTCTTATTAAAAGGAGACTGGCCAGAAAATAAAGGTCCCTTTAGTATGTCTGGTACGCATTCACTATTATTATCTTCTCTATTCATGAAGGTCGAAGTCCATAGCCTGAGGCTGCACTGCTGAGACGCTGATGCTCTCCTTGCGTGGATGTGAATCACTTTGGATTCTGCCTGGTGATTATGCCCATGGTCCATACACACGTGGACATTGATATACATGGCGACTCACATGACACCCTGATACCATAGACATCAGTCTGAGTTACAGGTTTCACATATTACCAAAATACACTCGGTCATTTTTACTTCTGGCACTAGCCAAACCTGAACCATCTATGACATGTAGCAGGCCAAACTTAGAAACCTGCCCTCCACATTCAACATCATAAAAAGTCCCCGGACACAGAGCTCAGAGATTGCAGACACTGAGATCCTAGCACACATTCCCATGACACATGGTTTCGGGAGGAGTGGCACTGCACATGACATGGAGTGATGGGGTGACACAGCACAGGGCATGGAGTGATGGGGTGACACAGCACAGGGCATGGAGTGATGGGGTGACACAGCACAGGGCATGGATTGATGGGGTGACACAGCACAGGGCATGGATTGATGGGGTGACACAGCACAGGGCATGGAGAGATGACGTGGCACAGCACAGGGCATGGAGTGATGGGGTGACACAGCACAGGGCATGGAGTGATGGGGTGACACAGCACAGGGCATGGAGTGATGGGGTGACACAGCACAGGGCATGGAGAGATGACGTGGCACAGCACAGGGCATGGAGTGATGGGGTGACACAGCACAGGGCATGGAGTGATGGGGTGACACAGCACAGGGCATGGAGTGATGGGGTGACACAGCACAGGGCATGGAGTAATGGGGTGACACAGCACAGGGCATGGAGTGATGGGGTGACACAGCACAGGGCATGGAGTGATAGGGTGACACAGCACAGGGCAAGGAGTGATGGGGTGACACAGCAAAGGGTAATGGAGTGATGGGGTGACACAGCACAGAGCATGGAGAGATGGGGTGACACAGCACAGGGAATGGAGTGATGTGGTGACACAGCACAGGGCATGGAGTGATGGGGTGACACAGCACAGGACATGGAGAGATGGGGTGACACAGCACAGGGCATGGAGTGATGGGGTGACACAGCACAGGGCATGGAGAGATGGGGTGACACAGCACAGAGCATGGAGTGATGGCGTGACACAGCACAGGGCATGGAGTGATGGGGTGACACAGCACAGAGCATGGAGAGATGGGGTGACACAGCACAGGGCAAGGAGTGATGGGGTGACACAGCACAGGGCATGGAGTGATGGGGTGACACAGCGCAGGGCATAGAGAGATGGGGTGAGACAGCGCAGAGCATGGAGAGATGGGGTGACACAGCACAGGGCATGGAGTGATGGGGTGACACAGAACAGGGCAAGGAGTGATGGAGTGACACAGCACAGGGCATGGAGTGATGGGGTGACACAGCACAGGGCATGGAGTGATGGGGTGACACAGCACAGTGCATGGAGTGATGGGGTGACACAGCACAGGGCATGGAGAGATGGGGTGACACAGCACAGGGCATGGAAAGATGGGGTGACACAGCACAGGGCATGGAGCGATGGGGTGACACAGCACAGGGCATGGAGCGATGGGGTGACACAGCACAGGGCATGGAGCGATGGGGTGACACAGCACAGGGCATGGAGCGATGGGGTGACACAGCACAGGGCATGGAGCGATGGGGTGACACAGCACAGGGCATGGAGCGATGGGGTGACACAGCACAGGGCATGGAGCGATGGGGTGACACAGCACAGGGCATGGAGCGATGGGGTGACACAGCACAGGGCATGGAGCGATGGGGTGACACAGCACAGGGCATGGAGCGATGGGGTGACACAGCACAGGGCATGGAGTGATGGGGTGACACAGCACAGGGCATGGAGTGATGGGGTGACACAGCACAGGGCATGGCGTGATGGGGTGACACAGCATAGGGCATGGAGTGACACAGCACAGGGCATGGAGTGATGGGGTGACACAGCACAGGGCATGGAGTGATGGGGTGACACAGCGAAGGGCATGGAGTGATGGGGTGATAGCACAAGGGATGGAGTGATGGGGTGACACAGCACAAGGCATGGAGTGATGCGGTGACACAGCACAGGGCATGGAGTGATGGGGTGACACAGAACAGGGCATGGAGTGATGGGGTGACACAGCACAGGGCATGGAGTGATGGGGTGACACAGCATAGGGCAAGGAGAGTTAGGGTGACACAGCATAGGGCATGGAGAGATGGGGTGACACAGTTCAGGGCATGGAGTGATGGGGTGGCACAGCACGGGGCATAGAGAGATGGGGTGAAACAGCACAGGGCATAGAGATGGGGTGTATAGAGAGGAGCAGCAACGTTCTCCTGGGTGGGTGCCGGGCCAGAGGTCTCTTCCCACTGCTCACATCAGCCTGGAAGAGCCACTAACTAATATGGTAAAGAAAATGTCCCATGGCTGCCAGAGATAGTACTGTATAGCTGAATATATGGAAATACCTTGGCATATATCACCTATGTACATGTTCTCTATGCCTCTGACCACTAAACTGGACCTCCAACTGACCACAGCTCCATACATATAAAGGGGGTGTCTCAGGAACACTGGGGAGTCACCCACAATCAACACAGCTCCATGCATACAGGAGGGGGGGGTCGCACATAATCACTACAGCGCCATACATATATGAATGGGGGGTCATACACAATCACTACAGATCAATGCATACAGGAGGGGGTCTCGGGTCATTGGGGGTGGGGGTCCAGTGGTCGAGGCCCTAGAGATCAGACATTTATCATCTCTCGTGTTTATAGATGATCCAGTCTATACAGACTAATTATCAAATAATAAGAAGTTCTACAACTTTTCAATTGAGATTTTGTTAGAATTCCTCATCACTTTCAGAATCTCTGCTTGCTGTGAATTAACAGCTCTCCTAGCCTAATGCTTCTCACAGTGGAGGGTTTGTTACAGAGTGTCAGTGGTGGTTGCAGTGGATGGTGAGTCCTGACCTTTCCCTGCTGATGTCAGTGCAGTAATCTCCATTCTCCAAACACACAAGTTAGCAGATTCTGCAAATAATTGTCAGGTCGCTTGTATTATTCCTCTTGCTCTGGTTACATGTGACTGCTGGTTTTGAGTGCACGCCAAGGAGACATGGCGATGACTGTGGGGATTCACAGTGCAAATGTCTACAGAGGAATCCGGCAGATGTGAGGCTGAAGAAGAAGCAGAGTCACGGCTGACACCGCCAGGCAACGGGCTACTAAACTTAGGCCCCTTTCACATCAGCGTTTTTTCAAAATGCAGCAGATCCGCCAAATTAAGGGTGCGTGCACACGATCAGTCTTGCCGCTGCATCCAAAACGCTGCGTAGTACAGTATAAGCATAGAGGATGGGATTTCAAGAAATCCCATCCTCACTATGCGTAACCCGCCCGCAGCGTCTTTGGAGCTGTGGTGCGGGTTGCCGGGAGTGGGCTCCTCCGCAGCATGTTCATTTCATGCTGCGGAGTCGGATGCGGCTTCCATCGGGTCACAGCAGGGAGAAGCCGCCCTGCACCCACCGCACACGGTGAGTACAGGGTGGCTGCGGTCTCCCTGCGGCCACCCGCGGCTTCCCTCAGGTCCGGAGGAGCTGCGTCCAACACGCAGCTCCTCCGGATCGTGTGCATGCACCCTTACTGCATCTGCCGCCTAACGGCCGCACTTGCGGCACACTTGAGGCAAGCCCTATGCATTGTTTATGGGGCGTGCGGCAAGTGCGGTATTGCCGCGGTTGAGGCACTTGCGGCCGCAAAAAAAGCTGCTGACCGCGGGGTTTTTTGCGGCCGCAACTGCTGCTAGCGCCAGAACCACGGCAATACCGCACTTTCCGCACCTACAGCAAGCCCCATAGACAATGCATAGGGCTCCACTCAAGTGCGTCCGTTAGGCGACAGATGCCGGATCTGCCGCATTTTGAAAAAAACGCTGATGTGAAAGGGACCTTACACCCAAGATAAAAATAAACACTGCTGCGTGTTTGTTACAATTGCATCTAATGCACCAGTTACATTCAGTGATACATTGTGTAGTTCACCGTATACCTCACACACAGTGGGATCAGAGAATTGGGGCATGTTCACATACAGCGTTTTTGCAGTTTTTGTCATGAAGATGCTTCTTACACTGCCAGTAAAAGTGATGAGATGTCAGAAATGTGAACACAATTTTTCCCCTGTTCTGTACCGGAGGGAGAACTGCAGCATTTATTTTAGAACATTTCAACTTTTTTTCACCCATGTAAAGCAATGACAAAGTGCAAAAATGTAGGAAACAGATTTGCAGATTTTGGTGATTAAAACTAACTTTATTAAACATGTTCTGTGCTGAAGCCACATGTAAGCAGCGACCTAAAAAAACTCAGCTACAAAACAATTCCAAGAAACACCACAAAAGGCAATGAAACCTGTGCTTTGAATGCTGTGGTTTTACTGCAAGACAGCAGGTTTTGGAGTGTGAACAAATCCTTACTAAGAAAACTATCCAGGAGAGCCCCAAAATATAAAGCTTCCCAGAGGCAGATGATATTCTCCATGAGGGTGGGGCAGATCTTTCCTTGTACACGTTCAGTAATGCTGGCTGCACCTGTCCACCTGAGCAGTCTCCCCCTCCCAGCACTGACCTTATGGACGGCTGCCATCACCTACCTGTGTATTCAGCCCTGGGAACAGCAGTGATGGGGGGGGGGAATCAGTGTCTCCTCCTGTAAATGCACCCAGATCCCCAATGTCTCCTGACGTCTCCCCGCCAGCTGTACACAACATAGGTGCGTCCTCACCTGAGATCTCAACCTAAGAAAGTACCCAGCAAGCCAAAGGGCGGGTCACTCCACAAACCTTAGATTAACTCCTGCGGCTGCCAAGGAAAGGGAGGTGGATGTATAACAGGTGCCGTCCTGACAACATAACATCACCGGATGGGAAATGTGAGAATCCAGAACGCAAGCGTCCCGGCCCGTACATCCAGAACGCAAGCGTCCCGGCCCATACAACCTGAACACAAGCGTCCCGGCCCGTACATCCTGAACACAAGCGTCCCGGCCCATACATCCTGAACACAAGCGTCCCGGCCCGTACATCCTGAACACAAGCGTCCCGGCCCATACATCCTGAACACAAGCGTCCCGGCCCGTACATCCTGAACACAAGCGTCCCGGCCCGTACATCCTGAACACAAGCGTCCCGGCCCATACATCCTGAACACAAGCGTCCCGGCCCGTACATCCTGAACACAAGCGTCCCGGCCCGTACATCCTGAACACAAGCGTCCCGGCCCGTACATCCTGAACACAAGCGTCCCGGCCCGTACATCCTGAACACAAGTGTCCCGGCCCATACATCCTGAACACAAGCGTCCCAGCCCGTACATCCTGAACACAAGCGTCCCGGCCCATACATCCTGAACACAAGCGTCCCGGCCCATACATCCTGAACACAAGCGTCCCGCCCGTACAACCGAACACAAGCATCCCGGCCCGTACATCTTGAACACAAGCGTCCCGGCCCGTACATCCTGAACACAAGCGTCCCGGCCTGTACAACCTGAACACAAGCGTCCCGGCCCGTACATCCAGAACGCAAGCGTCCCGGCCCGTACAACCTGAACGCAAGCATCCCGGCCCGTACATCCTGAACACAAGCGTCCCAGCCCGTACATCCTGAACACAAGCGTCCCGGCCCGTACATCCTGAACACAAGCGTCCCGGCCCGTACATCCTGAACACAAGCGTCCCGGCCCATACATCCTGAACACAAGCGTCCCAGCCCGTACATCCTGAACACAAGCGTCCCGGCCCATACATCCTGAACACAAGCGTCCCGGCCCTACATCCTGAACACAAGCGTCCCGGCCCGTACAACCTGAACACAAGCGTCCCGGCCGTACATCTTGAACACAAGCGTCCCGGCCCGTACATCCTGAACACAAGCGTCCCGGCCTGTACAACCTGAACACAAGCGTCCCGGCCCGTACATCCAGAACGCAAGCGTCCCGGCCCGTACAACCTGAACGCAAGCTTCCCGGCCCGTACATCCTGAACACAAGCATCCCGCCCGTACATCCTGAACACAAGGTCCCGGCCCGTACATCCTGAACACAAGCGTCCAGCCCGTAATCCTGAACACAAGCGTCCAGGCCTGTACATCCGAACACAAGGTCCCAGCCGTACATCCTGAACACAGGTCCCAGCCATACATCCTGAACACAAGCGTCCGGCCCGAACATCCTGAACACGAAGGTCCCGGCCGATACATCCTGAACACAAGCGTCCCGGCCCTACATCCTGAACACAAGCGTCCCGGCCTCATACATCCTGAACACAGCGTCCATGCCCGTACATCCTGAACACAAGTGTCCCGACCAGTACATCCTGAACACAAGCGTCCTGGCCGTACATCCTGAACACAACGTCCCGCCCATACATCCAGAACACAAGCGCCCGGCCCCGATACATCCTGAACACAAGCATCCCGGCCGTACAACCTGAACACAAGTGTCCCAGCCCGTACATCCTGAACACAAGGTCCCGGCCCGTACATCCAGAACGCAAGCGTCCCGCCGTACAACCTGAACACAAGCATCCGGCCCGTACATCCTAAACACAAGCTTCCCAGCCCGTTACATCCTGAACACAAGCTCCCGGCCCGTACATCCTGAACACAAGCGTCCCGGCCGTCATCCTGAACACAAGCGTCCCGCCCGTCATTTAAAGCACAGTGTCCCGGGTTACTTTCAAACACAAGTGTCCCGGGTTGTACTTTCAAAACACAAGTGTTCTGGGCTGTACATCGAGAACACGAGGGTCCTGGCAGATACATTCAGAACACGACCGTCCTGGCCCGTACATCCAGAACACGACCGTCCTGGCCGATACATCCAGAACACGAGCATCCCAGCTTGTACATCCAGAACACGAGCGTCCCAGCCTGTACATCAAGAACACGAGCGTCCCGGCCCGTACATCCAGAACATGAGCTTCCTGTCCCGTACATTCAGAACAAGAGGTCCCAGGTTGTACATCCAGAAAACGAGGGTTACGGTCCGTACATCCAGAACACGAGCGTCCTGGACTGTACATTCATAACACAAGCATCCCGGCCTGTGCATCCAGTACACGAGCATCCCGGCCCATACATCCAGAACACGAGCATTCCGGCCCATACATCCACAACACGAGCGTCTTTTTGTGGGAACGAACTGAGGGACTTTCCATAAACAGGATAAAAGTTTCTGAAGTTATAAAGTTTTATGACACTAACAGAAGAACTGATGATTACAGGAGAAAACAAGTATAAAATCCCACAAAAGGCTGAGCAATCAAGAAAGAGGATCTCAGGGGAGGAGAAGTGAAGAAAAGAGGGTCCCAAGCAGCGCTGAGTATTTCACAAAAGGAGTGAGTTGATCTTGTTCCAGATTAGAATAAAAATGACCGTACATAGTTGCTGGAGTAGAGGAAAATGAATGCCAAATTGTATCCCAAAGGCTGTTCTGTTGTTTGTATTAATATTGAAGCGTTATGTCATCATTGTTAAGTAATTGCAAAATAAACTGAGATTTGTTGGTGCCGAATGAATCCGTCCGCCCCACCCTGTAACATTCTGGTGGCTGGGGGGCACTTTACAGGACCCCTCTATTTTACATCTCACAGACAAATTCCTATACGAAACGATTTTGCCTCAGGATAGAAGAGGAAAGTAATTATAAAGCGGGATGTGATAATTATCAGCCAGGGCTGACGCACGCCCCGGCTTGGAGTAATGACATGATAATTTGTCAGGCTGAGGAAAGGCTTCATGTAATGCACTAAGATGATAAACATGATGAATAGGATTAACGCGTTTCACAACCTGACGTTCCCTGAGGCAACGAGCCGCGCACATTTACACAAGGTGAATCACAAGAATCGCAGCGTCTCACATTAAATACTGAAGAAATCGAGACCACGGCTTCAATTACTGCATCTATGACCACATTGTGACTGCAGGGCGAGGAGCGGCGTACCGGGGGTAATACACATGGCTGTGCATAGCTCACTGCACAGTGGATGGCGTACCGGAGGTAATACACATGGCTGTGCATAGCTCACTGCACAGTGGATGGCGTACCGGGGTAATACACATGGCTGTGCATAGCTCACTGCACAGTGGATGGCGTACCGGAGGTAATACACATGGCTGTGCATAGCTCACTGCACAGTGGATGCTGTAACCGGAGGTAATACACATGGCTGATCCATAAGCTCACTGCACAGTGGGATGGCGTTACCGAGGTAATACACATGGCTGTGCATAGCTCATGCACAGTGATGGCGTACCGGAGGTAATACACAATGCTGTTGCATAGCTTCACTGCAAGTGATGGCGTACCTGAGTAATACCACATTGCTGTGCATAGCTCACTGCCACAGGGATGGCGTACCGGAGGTAATACACATGGCTGTTGCAATAGCTACTTGCACAGTAATTTGACACTTTATGGTCCAGATCCAGATAATCCAGCAACACAAATAGTATGTGCCAGCACTGCGGCATCATGATGGATCTGTATATATCAGAGTCTGATTATTGGGAATATACAACATGTACAGTTGTGGCCAAAAGTATTGACACCCCCTGAGATTCTGTCAGATAATACTCAGTTTCTTCCTGAAAATGATTGCAATCACAAATTCTTTGGTATTATTATCTTCATTTAATTTGTCTTCACTGAAAAAAACACAAAAAGAATTGTCCTAATGCCAAATTGGATATAATTCCACACCAAACATAAAAAAGGGGGTGGACAAAAGTATTGGCACTGTTAGAAAAATCATGTGATGCTTCTCTAATTTGTGTAATTAACAGCACCTGTAACTTACCTGTGGCACCTAACAGGTGTAGGCAATAACTAAATCACACTTGCAGCCAGTTGACATGGATTAAAGTTGACTCAACCTCTGTCCTGTGTCCTTGTGTGTACCACATTGAGCAAGGAGAAAAGAAAGAAGACCAAAGAACTGTCTGAGGACTTGAGAAACCAAATTGTGAGGACGCATGAGCAATCTCAAGGCTACAAGTCCATCTCCAAAGACCTGAATGTTCCTGTGTCTACCGTGCGCAGTGTCATCAAGAAGTTTAAAGCCCATGGCACTGTGGCTAACCTCCCTAGATGTGGATGGAAATGAAAAATTGACGAGAGATTTCAACGCAAGATTGTGCGGATGGTGGATAAAGAACCTCGACTAACATCCAAACAGGTTCAAGCTGCCCTGCAGTCCGAGGGTACAACAGTGTCAACCCGTACTATCCGTCAGCGTCTGAATGAAAAGGGACTGTATGGTAGGAGACCCAGGAAGACCCCACTTCTTACCCCGAGACATAAAAAGGCCAGGCTGGAGTTTGCCAAAACTTACCTGAGAAAGCCTAAAACGTTTTGGAAGAATGTTCTCTGGTCAGATGAGACAAAAGTAGAGCTTTATGAGCAAAGGCTTCAACATAGAGTTTACAGGTGAAAAAAAGAGGCATTCAAAGAAAAGAGCACGGTCCCTACAGTCAAACATGGCGGAGGTTCCCTGATGTTTTGGGGTTGCTTTGCTACCTCTGGCACTGGACTGCTTGACCGTGCGCATGGCATTATGAAGTCTGAAGACTACCAACAAATTTTGCAGCATAATGTAGGGCCCAGTGTGAGAAAGCTAGGTCTCCCTCAGAGGTCATGGGTCTTCCAGCAGGACAATGACCCAAAACACACTTCAAAAAGCACTAGAAAATGGTCAGAGAGAAAGCACTGGAGACTTCTAAGGTGGCCAGCAATGAGTCCAGACCTGAATCCCATAGAACACCTGTGGAGAGATCTAAAAATGGCAGTTTGGAGAAGGCACCCTTCAAATATCAGGGACCTGGAGCAGTTTGCGAAAGAAGAATGGTCTAAAATTCCAGCAGAGCATTGTAAGAAACTCATTGATGGTTACCGGAAGCGGTCGATCGCAGTTATTTTGGCTAAAGGTTGCGCAACCAAGTATTAGGCTGAGGGTGCCAATACTTTGGTCTGGCCCATTTTTGTAGTTTTGTGTGAAATGATCAATGTTTTGCTTTTTGCTTCATTCTCTTTTGTGTTTTTTCATTGAAGACAAATTAAATGAAGATAATAATACTAAAGAATTTGTGTTTGCAATCATTCTCAGGAAGAAACTGAGTATTATCTGACAGAATTGCAGGGGTGTCAATACTTTTGGCCACAACTGTAACACCTGAGAGGCTCCGGATTCACAATCCTATGCACCACATGCCCCACCTGTAGCCACTGATCATCAGACGGTTACGATACACAACCTGGGCGCCTCCTGCCCCTGTCTGTAGCCACCAATCATCAGACGTTTATGATACACGACCCTGGCCACTGACCACAAGTCATTTACCACAACCATCTACCAATCTCCCAAGATCCAGGCAAATCATGGGCGGTGTCATCAGGAATGCTGGACCTCCCTCCTCCATAGTTACTTTGCTGCTGCTGGCATTATTTTCCAGCTATGTATAGGGGTGGCATTATTTCTTAGTACCGTAATTTGTTAGTACTGCATGGCGGTATTATTCATGTGTGTGACATGGTTGCATTATCTAATAATACAGTATGGTATTACTAATTAGAACTACATGGTGGTATTATTCATTAGTACTGTGTGGAGGTATTAGTTATGTGTATAGGGCAGTGGCATTATTTATTAGTAGTGTATGGTGGCATTATTTATGTGTATGGGGTACTCTCATTATTTATTAGCACTGTATGGTGGCACTATTCATTAACACAGTATGGTGTCATTATGTGTATAGGGTAGTGGCATTATTTATTAGCATTCTATGGTAGCATTATTTATTAGCACTGTATAGTGGCATTATTTATTAGCAGTATATGGTGGCATTATTTATGTGTATGGGGTGCTGTCATTATTTATTAGCACAGTATGGTGTCATTATGTGTATAGGGTAGTGGTATTATTTATTAGCATTGTATAGTAGTACTATTTATTAACACTGTGTAGTGGCATTATTTATTAGCAGCATATGGTGGCATTATCTCTGTGTATGGGGTGCTGTCATTATTTATTAGCACTGTATGGTGGCATTATTTATTAATACTGTATGGTGGTATTATTTATTAGAGCTGTATGCAGGTATTATTTATGTGTATGGGGTAGTAGCATTATTTATTAGCACTGTATGGTGGCATTATTTATTAGCCCTGTATGCTGGTATTACTTATGTGTATGGGGTAGTGGCATTATTTATTAGTACTGTATGGTGGCATTATTTATTATTATTATTTATTTATATAGCACCATTAATTCCATGGTGCTGCACATAAGAAGGGGTTACATACAAAGTTATAGTTTACAGTAAACAATTTAACAGTGACAGACTGGTACAGAGGGGAGAGGACCCTGCCCTTGTGGGCTTACATTCTATGGGATAATGCAGAAGAGACAGAAGGTTGGGGGTTCAGCAGCCCTGGTGGTGGTGAGGTGGCAGCTCTGGTGGTGGTGAGGTGGCAGCTCTGGTGGTGGTGAGGTGGCAGCTCTAGTGGTGGTGAGGTGGCAGCTCTAGTGGTGGTGAGGTGGCAGCTCTAGTGGTGGTGAGGTGGCAGCTCTAGTGGTGGTGAGGTGGCAGCTCTAGTGGTGGTGAGGTGGCAGCTCTGGTGGTGGTGAGGCGGCAGCTCTGGTGGTGGTGAGGCCGCAGCTCTGGTGGTGGTGAGGCCGCAGCTCTGGTGGTGGTGAGGCCGCAGCTCTGGTGGTGGTGAGGCCGCAGCTCTGGTGGTGGTGAGGCCGCAGCTCTGGTGGTGGTGAGGCCGCAGCTCTGGTGGTGGTGAGGCGGCAGAATTGTCAGAGATGGGTTTTCAGGTTCCATTTGAAGGATCCGAGCGTGGTGGATAATCTGACGTGTTGGGGAGCAGAATTCCAGAGGATGGGGATATTTGGGAGAAGTCTTGGAGGTGATTGTGTGAGGAACGAGTAAGTGTGGAGGAGAGGAGCAGGTCTTGGGAGGATCAAAGATTACGTGAGGGAAGATATTGGGAGATTAGTTCAGAGATATAGGGAGGGGACAGGTTGTGGACGGCTTTGTAGGTCAGTGTTAGTAGTTTGAACACAGTATGGTGGCATTATTTATGTGTATAGGGTAGTGGCAGTATTTATTAGTACTGTATGGTGGCTTTATTTATTAGCTTTGTATGCCGGTATTATTTATGTGTATGGGGCAGTGGCATTATTTCTTAGCACTGTATAATGGAATTATTTGTGCACATGGGGCAGTGGCATTATTTATCATCACTGTATGGTGGTATCATTTCTGTGTATGGGGCAGTGTCATTATTTATCATCACTGTATGGTGGTATCATTTCTGTGTATGGGTCAGTGTCATTATTTATCATCACTGTATGGTGGTATAATTTCTGTGTATGGGGCAGTGTCATTATTTATCATCACTGTATGGTGGTATCATTTCTGTGTGTGGGGTAGTGTCATTATTTATCATCACTGTATGGTGGTATCATTTCTGTGTGTGGGGTAGTGTCATTATTTATCATCACTGTATGGTGGTATCATTTCTGTGTATGGGCAGTGACATTATTTATTAGCACTGTATGGTGGCAATATTTATGTGTATGGAGCAGTAGTATTATTTCTTATATGGTGGCATTATTTATGTGTATGAGAGCTGTACGGAGATATTATTTAAATGAAATGGTGGCATTATAGCATATTATTAGATAAAAGTATTTTATGGCGGCACTATTCATTAATAATTTATGGCAGTGTTAGGAGTGAGTACTAAAAGTGCTGATGGCGGCACAAACCTTAGCCATGGTCGTATTCTGGGGTGGGTTGCAGGGGTCTATCAGAGGACGTGTCTCCTCTCTCCATACTAAGCCAGCACACACCATTGTTCTACCTTATAGTTATGTCTACAAAAACTTCCTGCACTGCAAATACCAAACCAAAACCTCCAAGAGCTGTCATTCAGGGCGGAGAAGCGTCTGACAGCGGATTACAAGGGACACCGTACAATGGGTCAAACTAAGAGAATATTAAAGGTACAGTCGACTACTGTGATGTGTGATGCAGTCTGCTGGGCTCTATCTAATCCTATCATGTGTGACAGTGTCATGTATGCTATCTTCTGCTAAACTGCAGTATCTAATCCTATCATGTATGAGCCTGCCTGATGCGCACTCATTCTGTTCCTGTTCCGGATGGGTTCCTGTTCTTATATCTGGTGTAGTAACGCTGCCTCCTCGGGTCATCATCAATCTAGACATAAGCAAACAATGTGATCACATACACTGTCTGGGCTGTGGACCTCCGAGGTCTGAGGCGCGGATCCTCCCTTACTGGGATCTACGAATTTCCAGAGTCTTGGGGAAAGGATCTCCAGTTTTAGATGAAATGGAGGTAAGGTGGATCACTGGAGTCTTGAGGAGAGGATCTCCAGTGTATGGGGGATTGAAGTAAGGCGGATCACTGGAGTCTTGAGGAGAGGATCTCCAGTGTATGGGGGACAGAAGTAAGGTGGATCACTGGAGTCTTGAGGAGAGGATCTCTAGTGTATGGGGAATGGAGGTAAAGCAGATCACTGGAGTCTTGAGGAGAGAATCTCCAGTGTATGCGGGATAGAAGTAAGGTGGATCACTGGAGTCTTGAGGAGAGGATCTCCAGTGTATGGTGGATAGAAGTAATGTGGATCACTGGAGTCTTGGGGAGAGGATCTCCAGTGTATGGGGAATGGAGGTAAAGCAGATCACTGGAGTCTTGAGGAGAGGATCTCCAGTGTATGGTGGATAGAAGTAATGTGGATCACTGGAGTCTTGGGGAGAGGATCTCCAGTGTATGGGGAATGGAGGTAAAGCAGATCACTGGAGTCTTGAAGAGAGGATCTCCAGTGTATGGGGGATAGAAGTAAGGCGGATCACTGGAGTCTTGAGGAGAGGATCTCCAGTGTATGGGGGACAGAAGTAAGGCGGATCACTGGAGTCTTGAGGAGAGGATCTCCAGTGTATGAGGGATGGAGGCAAAGCGGATCACCGGAGTCTTGGGGAGAGGATCGCCAGTGAGTGGGGAATGCAGGTAAGACGGATCACTGGAGTTTTGGTGTTAGGATCTCTAGTGTATGGCAAATAGAGGCAGGGCAGATCACCAGAATCTTGGGAGAGGATTTCCAGTGCACAGGGAATGGAGGTAAGGTGAATTACTAAAGTATTGGGGCTAGCATCTCTAGTGTATGGGGAATGGAGGCAAAATGGATCACAGGAATATTGGGGAGAGGATCTCCAGTGTATGGGGAATGGAGGTAAGGAAGCTCACCGAAGTCTTGGTGAGGAGGATCTCCAGTGTACGATGTGGGGAGAGGGGAAGAATTTTTATTGTCTGTGGGTTGTGTTGGTCTCCACTGTCTGAGGGAGACACAGATCTGTGGTCTTTACTGTAAGGGGATACGTGTATACGACTCTAGAGGCTAAAATACAACAGAGGTATAGTACTTCACACAGCTGAGGGTAAGTCACAATCTACACAGTAGGATCTGTCCTGGTTGTAGTACAATATCTTTCTGTGTATGAAAATAGAAGTCTCCTCTTTCATCCCACCATCCACTCCATGGAAGCGGCCTGTTCATATAATGAACACGCTGCGATCAGCAGGATATGGATGGTATCATGTCAAGTGGCTTGTCAGAGAGGATCATCCCAAACCCAGTAGAAAGATAGATCTTCCTGAGATCTGCATGTTGTCCCCTTCCTCTACTAAAAGGTTATATAGCCCCAGCATGTAGATAACAGAGTAGATTGTGAGCTCCTGGGGACAGAGGTTTGATAGTAATAGTGATGATCGGTGACGTCCTCTACTGTTTGGTCCTCTGTATTCACGTACCTCGTCCTGCTATGTAGAAATTTAACTATCTCTGGCCGCAGGTCTGACATTGAAATCTACATTCCTCACGTCTTCGCTGGAGGAGCAGAGAAATCATTTGACGGTCAATATAGTTTTTTAGGAGAAGGATCATCAAAATTCCCTAAACTGAAGAAAGCTAATGAAATATTACAGTCCTGTAAAATCAGAAGCAACGAGGCGATGCCCCGAGGGACTGAGCCACTGCTGCTGCAGGAAAGAAGACCCTCTGGACCTTTCCAGAAATCTCACACATCTATATCATATACAGCCAATAGATGTAACACATCCTCCAGACTCAGACACTATGGGATGAGCACTGCTTAGTAGACACAGCCCTCCCTATATATCCCATGTAATGCAGAACTCCTCCTGAATGAGCGTCAGAATATCAGATGTTTGCACCAAGATTGACTTCATAGGAAGACACCAGGTATTATCTTATAGGAAAAAGCAGAAAAAAGCGGCAGACCAAGAACCAGAGAAGCACGTGAGAAGAACCCCGAAATTACAGGAAAAAGCCCCTATAGTACCTGACACTGCTAGACTGCAAGCTCCACAATCCAGGAACTGAGTCTAACCACCCTGTAAGGCCGGTTTCACACCACGGCAAGATCAGGTCCGGGGCTGTCCGGTGTAAACATGACAGCCCTGGACCCGAATTTACGCAAATACAGTCCTATGGGGCCAGATGGAGCTGGATGGCAGCTATTTGCCATCCGGTTTCCATCTGTCCAGGAGGATCCAGGACTATTCAGATTTTTCTCCCGGACACAAAAACATTGCTTGCAGTGCTTTTGTGTCTGGGGAAACATCGGACACAATCGGATCCTCCCCTAACATGGGGGTCTATGGCGCCGGATCCTACATAAAATCGGATCTGGATGCCAGGTGCTGGAGTTTAGCATCGAGCGCTGCTAACCTCCAGCACCATGAGCTGTCCCCTGCAGAGATTTCAGGACCGCGGCCAGCTCCCCACTAGCCACGATCTTGAGATATCAGCAGCTTCAGATGCGCTCGGCTGCAAACCGGACCGGAGGGCATATTTGCACTCCGGATCTGTTTCAAGATCGGGCCCGGGGCTTTCCGGTTCACACCAGACACCCCCGGACCTGATCTTGCCGTGATGTAAAACCGGCCTGCGCGGTTTTTTTTTCTTTGTTTTGTGCTGCGTTTTTGTTGTAATCGGCTGGAAAACTGGATCCATTTTTTTTTGAGTGGTTACAAAACCGGTTCCATTTTTTATGTGTTTTTTGATCCGTTTTGGAGTGCTGCATTTTGTTTCCCATTTTGGAGGGCTGCTATGGGAAAAACGCAGGAGAAAAACGCCACAGAAACTGACATGTCATTTTCAAGAACGGAGCATCCTAAAGTTAAACAGATCACTTTCAACCTTCTAGTCTATTCTTGAAGAGGTTAATTTTTTTCCAACCAGGCAGAGATTGCTAATGGATAACACCTTTCCTTGCCCCTATAGGCCTACATTCTCTATTGCTCGCAGGTATTAGATAGCCTATAAAAATGAATCAAAGTTGTGCCAGAAAATAGGTAGGAAGGAGTCTAGGGACCCAATTGAAAAGACACACCTTGGCGTGGTAACTGGGTGGTTGGTGGTTTATGAATGCACATTGATAAAGTGTTTTCTTTTTCTCCTTT
Organism: Allobates femoralis; assembly: GCA_033576535.1. Taxonomy (NCBI): domain Eukaryota; kingdom Metazoa; phylum Chordata; class Amphibia; order Anura; family Aromobatidae; genus Allobates; species Allobates femoralis. The sequence continues at coordinate 33,753,917 of JARQOC010000010.1, read as the reverse complement.
TAGCTTAACTGCAATTTTTCATTTATCATATTTTGTCATTGATAGTGTCACTTATTGTATGTATTTAAAAGAGCACAGTCTGAATGGCAAAACCCATAGACTTTGCTGGGATGTCATTTAAGTGATCCGTTTTCTGCAGTGCACTGGAAAATAAATGATCAAAAACGCAGTCTGAATGTAGCCTAAGTGTCATTACCCCGAGTGTCAGTGTCATTATCCTCCTCCCCGAGTGTCATTGTAATTATCTAGTACCCCAAGTGTCAGTGTCATTATCCTTTACCCCCAGTGTCATTATTCTGTACCCCCAGTGTCAATATCCTGTACCCCCAGTGTCACCATCCTGTAATTCGAGTGTCAGTTTCATTATCCTGTATTGCCAGTGTCAATGTCACTATCCTGTATCCCAAATGTCACTGTCATTATCCTGTACCCCCAGTGTCAGTGTCATTATCCCGTACCCCAAGCGTCAGTATCATTATCCTGCATATATAGGACGAAGCGTCGCTTGATTCTCATTGCTGCCAAACTGATTGATTGTCCCTGAGGAAGGAGCTGGATATTGGCTCCGAAACGCGCCGAATTAAACGTACACCTTTATCCACATACTCCAGTCTTCTGGTCTTCTTGGTAGCAGCGCAGATCGAGCAACACTTCGTCCTATATATGCTATTTTTGGACCGTGGTTACCCGTGGATGTGTGGATCTAGCAGCAGCTGCCTATTGAGCTATTAAACTGGTTGTGGGTATACACAACCAGACCAGGTAAGCAGATTCCGTCTTTTGATACATCCACTCTCCACATTTAGGAGATAAGACCCTATTGCGCATTATATCTCACTTTCTAGAGTATAATTTATCCAGTATCCCCAGTGTCATTATCCTGTACCCCCCCCCGTGTCAAAGTCATTATCCTGTACCCCGAGTGCCAGTGTCATTATCCTGTACCCCAAGTGTCAGTGTCATTATCCTGCACCCCAAGTGTCAGTGTCATTATCCTGTACCCCAGTATCATTATCCTGTACCGCCAGTGTCAGTGTCATTATCATGTACCCCAGTGTCAGTGTCATTGTCCTGTACCCCAGTGTCAGTGTCATTATCATGTACCCCAGTGTCAGTGTCATTATCATGTACCCCAGTGTCAGTGTCATTATCATGTACCCCAGTGTCAATGTCATTATCCTGTACCCCAGTATCAGTGTCATTATCCTGTACCCCAGTATCAGTGTCATTATCCTGTACCGCCAGTGTCAGTGTCATTATCCTGTACCCGAGTATCAGTGTCATTATCCTATACCCCAGTATCAATGTCATTATCCTGTACCGCCAGTGTCAGTGTCATTATCATGTACCCCAGTGTCAGTGTCATTGTCCTGTACCCCAGTGTCAGTGTCATTATCATGTACCCCAGTGTCAATGTCATTATCCTGTACCCCAGTGTCAATGTCATTATCCTGTACCCCAGTATCAGTGTCATTATCCTGTACCCCAGTATCAGTGTCATTATCCTGTACCCCAGTGTCAGTGTCATTATCCTGTACCCCAGTGTCAGTGTCATTATCCTGTACCCCAGTATCAGTGTCATTATCCTGTACCCCAGTATCAGTGTCATTATCCTGTACCCCAGTCTCAGTGTCATTATCCTGTACCCCAGTATCAGTGTCATTATCCTGTACCCCAGTATCAGTGTCATTATCACGTACCCCCAATCTCAGTGTCATTATCCTGTACCCCAGTGTCATTATCCTGTACTGCCAGTGTCAGTGTCATTATCCTGTACCCCAGTGTCATTATCCTGTACTGCCAGTGTCAGTGTCATTATCCTGTACCGCCAGTGTCATTGTCATTATCCTGTACCGTCAGTGTCATTATCCTGCACCGAGTGTCAGTGTCATTATCATGTACCCCCAGTGTCAGTGTCATTATCCTGTACCCCAGTGTCATTATCCTGCATCGCCAGTGTCAGTGACATTATCCTGTACCGCCAGTGTCAGTGTCATTATCCTGTACCGCCAGTGTCATTGTCATTATCCTGTACCGTCAGTGTCAGTGTCATTATCCTGTACCGCCAGTGTCAGTGTCATTATCCTGTACCGCCAGTGTCATTGTCATTATCCTGTACCGTCAGTGTCAGTGTCATTATCCTGTACCCCCAGTGACATTGTCATTATCCTGTACCCTGAGTGTCAGTGTCATTATCATGTACCCCCAGTCTCAGTGTCATTACCCTGTACCCCAGTGTCATTATCCTGTATCGCCAGTGTCAGTATCATTATCCTGTACCGTCAGTGTCATTATCCTGTACCCTGAGTGTGATTATCTTGTACCCCCAGTGTCAGTGTCATTATCCTGTACCGCCAGTGTCAGTGTCATTATCCTGTACCCCCAGTGTCATTGTCATTATCCTGTACCCCGAGTGTCAGTGTCATTATCCTGCACCCTGAGTGTCAGTGTCATTATCCTGTACACAGTGTCAGTGTCATTATCCTATACCCCCAGTGTCATTGTCATTATCCTGTACACAGTGTCAGTGTCATTATCCTGCACCCTGAGTGTCAGTGTCATTATCCTGTACACAGTGTCAGTGTCATTATCATGTACCCCCAGTGTCATTGTCATTATCCTGTACACAGTGTCAGTGTTATTATCATGTACCCCCAGTGTCAGTGTCATTATCCTGTACACAGTGTCAGTGTCATTATCATGTACCCCCAGTGTCAGTGTCATTATCTAGCTCCTGCACCCGAGTGTCATTATCCTATACCTCGAGTGTCAGTGGTATAGTCCTGTACCCTCAGTGTCACAGTCCAGCACCCTATGAGTACATGCTCTCCAGCATTTTTTACCGTTCCAGAGTATCCCGCGGTATCCTACAGCCTCCAGCAGTTTGGGAGATGGCTGCATTTTTGTTGGCCGTCATGGTCATTTCTGCTCTCTGTGGAGCTCAGGACCTGGGATAAAAAGAGACAATGGAGTTAAAAACTATTCCCAAAGGCAGATTCTATGCAGCTGTCACTCACGAGCTGTCACACAGCCCATGTAAATCTGCAAGCTCAGAAAGCTGCTTTTGCTGCATTATGTTGGGAATGTGTCAGCCCTCATTGCATTTCTGTAAATTCATGAGCATGAAACCTGGGTTATCGGCCCCTCCAAAATGAAAGGTATCTTGGATGTAGAGATACAAGGGACCCAGTGACTGTAAATGATAAGGCAATTTATCATCCTTAATTACCTGTACCAGTGACAGCGCTGCTAGATATAATAGATGTTTAGACTGCTTTCACATAGGCTTTTTTGAAAAAATGCAGCAGATCTGGCAGATGTACTGCATCTGCCGCATTTGCCGCCTAATGGCTGCACTTGCAGCACACTTGCGGCAAGCCCCATGCATTGTCTATGGGACTTGCAGCAGGTGCGGCAAGTGTGGCTGTGGTAGATGCAGCAGTTGCGGCCACGGAAAAAAAACGCTGCTGGCAGCACTTGACCACAAGCCTCATAGACAATACATAGGGCTTGCCGCAAGAGTACCGCAAGTGCGGCCGTTAGGCGGCAAATGCGGTAAATGTGCCGCATCTTTTCAAAAACGCCTATGTGAAAGGGCCTTAGCGTTTCCATCTTGTACAGAATCCGAAATCACCAGGACTGAACTTCGGGGAAAGTTCCGTTATGACAAGAGGTCGGAATAACATCAGACCCACGATGACAGAAATGTGACCCTGAATCACTGCATATTACCATCATCTCTGAGAACCCTGAGGACCAGCAAAAACCCTCTGTACAGTCTATGAAAAGCTGCAATTAGAAAATCAAAAATCCCTCAACAGAAAGAAGGAATTAGACTCTTATATCGGCAAATAGTGAGGGACATTGAAGCAGAAAATTAATAATTTCAAACAGTACATCTATACTGTACACTGCAGCTACCAGTAGAGGGAGCACAGGAGCTTAATGTATACAGGGAGCTTCCCCCTACCGGTGACTGCAGACAGGATCTGATCATGAATCTCTGTATACAGGGAGCTCCCCCTACTGGTGACTGAATACAGGATTTTATCATGTATCTCTGTATACAGGCAGCTCCCCCTACTGGTGACTGCAGACAGGATCTGATCATGAATCTCTGTATACAGGGAGCTCCCCCTAGTGGCGGCTGCATGACAGAATCTTATCATGTATCTCTGTATAAAGGGAGCTCCCCCTAGTGGTGACTACAGACATACTCTTATCAGGTACCTCTGTATATAGAGAGCCCCCCCTAGTGGTGGCTGCAGACATGATCTTATCAGGTATTTCTGTATACAAGGAGCTCCCCCTAGTGGTAGCTGCAGACAGAATCTTATCATTTATCTCTTGTGAGGTAGCGCCGGGATTGCAAGACAAACGGCTGTGAGCCCGGTATCAGTTCATACAGTACCCGGATTTATTGATGAGGCACAGCTGTGGCACAAGTCGCCGGGTTCTGGGACGCAGCCAGGTACAATGCATACATCCACTGTTCAGTAACACGGTCCCTTCAGGTTAGGAGTTCTCTTCGGTCTAAGTCGCCCTGGGCTCCTGGGTAAGGCCGTGTTTTAATAGCACACAGCCTCTCACACCCTGGACCTGACCACTCAGCAGGTTCTTCTGCCTCAGCTCAGGCCGAAGCTCTCCACAGAGAGCACTTTGGCGCAGTTACCGGGCTCTTCGCAGTGACGTCAGTGATGAAGCTAAGTCTCTCAATTCATTTATTCCTGTACAGTATTTACTAAGTTCACTTATCCCATATGCATTCCTTAGCTGAACAGACAATCCTGCAATGTTATAGCCATTAAGCTTGTTCCCCTCCATATATGTGTTCAGTGTTGCAGCAACTTCTTTATATTAAGTGCACACACATATTTTTTGCTTGCACCTGCACATTAAGGTGATGCCAGTCCTTATATATATAAGAAGCTCTCCACAGAGACCCCCGCCCTGTCTCCTAACCTAGCATTTAACCCCGTGTCTACCTCCGGGGAAACCTACAAGACCCGGCCTGGAGTGGAGCGTCCCTCTATCCTACCTTCCATACCGGGTTCAATACGTGACAGTGCACATTCTGGGGGACACATAGCGGCCCTCGCATATGATCCCCCTCACTGTCTCACACTCTGTATATAGGGAGTTCCCGTTAGTGGTGGCTGCAGACAGAATCTTATCAGGTATCTCTGAATACAGAGAGCCCCCCCTCACAGCTGTGGCTGCAGACATGATCTTATCAGGTATCTCTGTATACAGGGATCTCCCCCTAGTGGTGACTGCAGACAGAATCTTATCATGTATCTCTGTATACAGGGAGCTCCCCCTAGTGGTGACTGCAGACAGAATCTTATCATGTATCTCTGTATACAGGGAGCTCCCCCTAGTGGTGGCTGCAGACAGAATCTTATCAGGTATCTCTGTATACAGGAGCTCCCCCTAGTGGTGGCTGCAGACAGAATCTTATCAGGTATCTCTGTATACAGAGAGCCCCCCCCCTCACAGCTGTGCTGCAGACATGATCTTATCAGGTATCTCTGTATACTGGGAGCTCCCCCTAGTGGTGGCTGCAGACAGAATCTTATCAGGTATCTCTGTATACAGAGAGCCCCCCCCTCACAGCTGTGCCTGCAGACATGATCTTATCAGGTATCTCTGTATACAGGGAGCTCCCCTAGTGGTGGCTGCAGAAAGAATCTTATCATGTATCTCTGTATACAGGAGCTCCCCTTAGTGGTGGCTGCAGACAGGATCTTATCATGTATCTCTTTATACAGTGAGCTCCCCTTAGTGGTGGCTGCAGACAGGATCCTATGAATCTCTTTTCTTTTTCATCAGTTAAAATTTAATTGAACATTTTCCAAACAAACATACAAAAATGCATCAAGACATCATGGCCCTTTCCAACATGAATACTTAGGATGCATTCCCATAACCCCTCCCCCACCCCCCCCCCCTTCCCGACAGCAAACCCACTTCACAACAGCCCATGATGTGATTTAGAGAGTTGAGTAGCAGTTATCGAGGTATACCAATTATTCAATTCTTCAGACCAATTTGCACCGAGCATTGTGTTCAGTCATACTTCCTCATCTCATCCACAATTTATCCATGTCAACCACATTTTCTCAAAGAATGCAATTTTTTCCCTTTTCCCATAAATACATTTTTCCATGTAAATCAAGTCATCTACCTGTTTCATAAATTCACCTCTGCTTGGGGGAAGATCATGAATCCAATGTCTTGCAATCAGTTTCCTCGCTATAAAAAGTAATTTTGCAATAACTTTCTTTAGCGCATTTTCAATAGCCACTTCCTCTACATAGCCCAACAGGCAAACCACAGGCTCTCTAGGTATGTTACACCCGTACACTCTTTCTATCAGGTTAATAACTGCCGTCCAATATGGGGTCAATCTTGGGCAAGACCACATCACGTGGTAAATGCCTGCATTATCCCCCCTGCATCTCGGACATTCTGAATCAGTCCTCAGACCCGCACAATACATAACCACTGGCGATCTATACACTCTGTGTATTACATATAAATGCGACAGTCTAGCCGGATTCACATATAGACAGTTTGGCTACATATTCCAGAATACTAGTCCATCTAGCATCCGATATGTGTCCCACCTCTTCCTCCCATTTCAAACGTGTTTTTATAGGGAAAAAAGGAGGAATGTATGTAGTAGATATCACTCCTCTCGAAAGCCCCTTATGGCAAATGTAATCTAGAACGATATCATCTTGTATTTGCAAGGCTCCCGCCACACCCCTTGCACTAACTGCATGTTGTATCTGCATATACTGGAACCAACCCGACTCAGGCAGTCCAAATTCCAATCTTAATTGCTGGAAGGTTTTTAATCCCTGTCTATTCATAATTTGATGCATAAGCAGAATACCCCGATTTTCCCAGTCCGTAAGTCTTCCTATTTTTATTAATTCCGGGAGATTCCCATTATTCCATATGGGAGTATATTTTGTCAGATTTGTCACCCCTCTCAGTTGCTTAAGTCTTATCCATAATTTATGTATAAGGTCAAGTGCTGGATATCTCCTTCCCAAAGAGCCCACAGACCCATCCTCAAGTCCATCCATCAGAGGGGATCTACCAACTATCTTTTCCAGTACTTTCATAATGGGACTATTCTCTGGTTTACAAGCCCACTCCCGCAGATATTGGCTCTGAGCTGCCAGAAAGTAAATCCCCGGGTGAGGTAACGCCAGTCTATGTATCTCTTTACACTGTGAGCTCCCCCTCGTGGTGATTGCAGGTAGAATCTTATCATGTATCTCTGTATACAGGGAGCTCCCTGTAGTGGTGACTGCAGACAGAATCTTATCATGCATCTCTTTGTACAGGGAGCTCCCCCTCGTGGTGACTGCAGACATGCACTTATCATGTATCTTTGTATACAGGGAGCTCCCCCTCGTGGTGACTGCAGACATGCACTTATCAGGTATCTCTGTATACAGGGAGCTCCCCCTAGTGGTGCTGCAGACAGGATCTTATCATGTATCTCTTTATACAGGGAGCTCCCCTTAGTGGTGGCTGCAGACAGGATCTTATCATGTATCTCTGTATACAGGGAGCTCCCCCTAGTGGTGACTGCAGACAGAATCTTATCATGTATCTCTGTATACAGCGAGCTCCCCTAGTGGTGACTGCAGACAGGATCTTATCATGTATCTCTTTGTACAGGGAGCTCCCCCTCGTGGTGACTGCAGACATGCACTTATCATGTATCTCTGTATACAGCGAGCTCCCCTAGTGGTGACTGCAGACAGGATCTTATCATGTATCTCTTTGTACAGGGAGCTCCCCTAGTGGTGACTGCAGACATGCACTTATCATGTATCTCTGTATACAGGGAGCTCCCTTAGTGGTGGCTGCAGACAGAATCTTATATATCTCTTTACACTGTGAGCTCCCCCTCGTGGTGACTGCAGGTAGAATCTTATCAAGTATCTGTATACAGGCAGCTCCCCCTAGTGATGGCTGTGTTATTTGGCAATTTTGTATCAGAAATTAGTTCAAACCTATAGAAAAATATCTAAGGAAACAAATTAGGACACCATGTTGCTCCAATTACCACTATAGTAAAGCAAAATGGAATAATAAATGTATAAGAAGTGTGACAAACATTAGATATACTTAGATACAGAAACAGCCCAGTTTGGGGTCCTTCGGGTCTTTTGGGCTTCCTACTTTTCTATGCATCATGTTTTTGAGTCACCCATATACTTTACAATTTAGTTACACAGATAACAGATTGATCTTGACTTATAAGTGATCTCCATTGATATCCAGAGCTGAATTCACAATTCTGCTGAGAGCAGTTTTGAATGCAGTTGCAGTGATCAGACAGATACCTATGGGGGCTGAAAAGTCTTCACGTTCTATATCTGGCTCCTATACTTTCTGATCTTTAATAAACACAGCAGACAATGAGACATGCATGTGCAGATGCAGCTCTGGATGTGACTGGAGTAACGCTGGCCTCAGACATCATCAGCCACAGGAGATTTCTTGCAGACGAGATCTCGTCATTCAGAATATGATTCTTACACAGAGAATCTCACTTTGCTAAATCCATCGAGACGCGTGGGGTTCAGCCAAGTGCTAGTGCAGCGGGGGAGGGGTGCAGTGGGGTGTCCGGGTGTCGGGGGGCTGTGGTTACAGAACATTTATTCTTATGGCCTTTAATATCATCTCATTGTTTTATGTTGTACAGACAGCCGTGACTGCTCCAGACCGCAGTCACATGACCTCCCTCCATTCAGCTGCTTCATTCTCCCCATTTTCCATGTTCTAAGTTTGGATGATTACGAAAGAAGTGTGTGGGGGAGGGGATCCCCAGCCCCTCAGACGTTACAGTTACGGCTCCCATAAATAGAAATGTTATATTCCTGTATAATCCTATAAATATTAACAGCCGTCAGATGACGCACTGCCGCCCCTGCTGCATCCTAAATACCGCGTGCTCCATAAAGACATCAAAGGCAGACGATCACTGCGGTCTCCGACCTGCGGGGCATAAAGCTATCCAGGTGAGAGAGTGAGAGCGGCACTGATCAGCGCTGCAGCCGATCACTGTGGCCTCCGACCTGTGGAGCACAAAGATATCCAGGTGAGAGAGCGAGAGCGGCACTGATCAGCATTGCAGCCAATCACTGCGGCCTCCGACCTGCGGATTAGAAAGATATCCAGGTGAGAGAGCGAGAGCGGCACTGATCAGCGCTGCAGCCAATCACTGCGGCCTCCGACCTGCGGATTAGAAAGATATCCAGGTGAGAGAGCGAGAGCGGCACTGATCAGCGCTGCAGCCAATCACTGTGGCCTCCGAAATGCGGGGCACAAGGATATCCAGGTGATAGAGCGAGAGCAGCACTGATCAGCGCTGCAGACGATCACTGCGGCCTCCGACCTGCGGGGTAGAAAGATATCCAGGTGAAAGAGCAAGAGCGGCACGGATGACAGCGCTGCAGGCGATCACTGCGGCCTCCGACCTGCGGAGCACAAAGATATCCAGGTGAAAGAGCGAGAGCGGCACGGATGACAGCGCTGCAGGCGATCACTGCGGCCTCCGACCTGCGGAGCACAAAGATATCCAGGTGAAAGAGCGAGAGAGCGGCACGGATGACAGCGCTGCAGGCGATCACTGCGGCCTCCGACCTGCGGAGCACAAAGATATCTAGGTGAAAGAGCGAGAGCGGCACTGATGACAGCGCTGCAGCCGATCACTGCGGCCTCCGACCTGTGGGCAAAAAGATATCCAGGTGAGATATAGAGCGCAGCATGATCAGCGCTGCAGGCGATTACTGAGGCCTTCCGACCTACGAAGCAGAGAGATATAAAGTGAGAGAGCGAGAGCAGCACTGATGACAGACGTGCAGCGTTACTGCGGCCTCTGACCTGCGGAGCAGAAAGATATCCAGGTGAGGAGCGAGAGCGGCACTGATCAGCGCTGCAGCCGATCACTGCAGCCTCCGACCTGTGGAGCAGAAAGATATCCAGGTGAGAGCGAGAGCGGCACTGATGACAGCATGCAGCCGATCACTGCGGCCTCCGACCTGTGGAGACAAAGAATCCAGGGGAGGATGAGAGCGAGGCGGCACCAATGACAGCACTGTGCCGATCACTGCAGTCTGCCGACCTGGGGGCAGAAAGATATCCAGGTGAGAGAGTCGAGAGCGGCACTGATGACAGCACTGTGGCCGATCACTGCGGCCTTTGACCTGCGGGCAAAGAAATCCAGGTGAGAGAGCGAGAGCGGCGACGGATGACAGCACGTGCATCCCTCCAACATGCGGAGCAGAAAGATATCCAGGTGAGAGAGCGAGAACGGCAATGAATAGCGCTGCAGGCGATCACTGCAGCCTCGACCTGTGAAGCAGCAAAGATATCCAGGTGAGAGAGCGAGAGCGGCACAATGACAGCACTGCGGCCGATCACTGCGGCCTCCGACTTGCAAAGCAGAAAGATATCCAGGTGAGAGAGCGGCACTGATGACAGCACTGCAGCCTCACTGGTCCGACCTGCGGAGCAAAAGATATCCAGGTGAGAGAGCGAGAGCGGCACTGATCAGCGCTGCAGGCGATCACTGCGGCCTCCGACCTGTGGAGCAGAAAGATATCCAGGTGAGAGAGCGATAGCAGCACTATGACAGCACTGACGGCCGATCACTGCGGCCTCCGACCTGTGCAGAGCAGAAAGATATCCAGGTGAGAGAGAGCGGAGAGCGGCACAGATGACAGCGCTGCAGCCGCGATCACTGCAGCCTCCGACCTGCGAAGCAGAAAGATATCCAGGTGAGAGAGCGGCACTGATGACAGCCGCTGCCACCTGCCGACCTGGGAGCGCAAAGATGTCCAGGTGAGAGAGCGAGAGCGGCACTGATCAGCGATGCAGGCGATCACTGCGGTCTCCGACCTGCAGAGCAGAAAGATATCCAGGTGAGAGAGCGATAGCAGCACTGATGACAGCACTGCAGCCGATCACTGCGGCCTCAACCTGCGGAGCAGAAAGATATCCAGGTGGACAGAGTGAGAGTGGCACTGATTAGCGCTGCAGCCGATCACTGCAGCCTCCGACCTGTGGAGCAGAAAGATATCCAGGTGAGAGCGAGAGCGGCACTGATGACAGCAGTGCAGCCGATCACTGCGGCCTCCGACCTGTGGAGCACAAAGAAATCCAGGCGAGAGACGGAGCGAGAGCGGCACCAATGACAGCACTGTGGCCGATCACTGCAGTCTCCGACCTGCGGGGCAGAAAGATATCCAGGTGAGAGAGTGAGAGCGGCACTGATGACAGCACTGTGGCCGATCACTGCGGCCTTTGACCTGCGGGGCACAAAGAAATCCAGGTGAGAGAGCGAGAGCGGCACGGATGACAGCACTGCATCCTCCAACATGCGGAGCAGAAAGATATCCAGGTGAGAGAGCGAGAACGGCACTGAATAGCGCTGCAGGCGATCACTGCAGCCTCTGACCTGTGAAGCAGAAAGATATCCAGGTGAGAGAGCGAGAGCGGCACCAATGACAGCACTGCGGCCGATCACTGCGGCCTCCGACTTGCAAAGCAGAAAGATATCCAGGTGAGAGAGCGGCACTGATGACAGCACTGCAGCCTCCGACCTGCGGAGCACAAAGATATCCAGGTGAGAGAGCGAGAGCGGCACTGATCAGCGCTGCAGGCGATCACTGCGGCCTCCGACCTGTGGAGCAGAAAGATATCCAGGTGAGAGAGCGATAGCAGCACCAATGACAGCACTACGGCCGATCACTGCGGCCTCCGACCTGCAAAGCAGAAAGATATCCAGGTGAGAGAGCGGCACTGATGACAGCGCTGCAGCCTCCGACCTGCGGAGCGCAAAGATGTCCAGGTGAGAGAGCGAGAGCGGCACTGATCAGCGATGCAGGCGATCACTGCGGTCTCCGACCTGCAGAGCAGAAAGATATCCAGGTGAGAGAGCGATAGCAGCACTGATGACAGCACTGCAGCCGATCACTGCGGCCTCCAACCTGCGGAGCAGAAAGATATCCAGGTGGACAGAGTGAGAGTGGCACTGATTAGTGCTGCAGGCGATCACTGTGGCCTCCAACATACAGAGCAAATATATATCCAGGTGATAGAGTGAGAGTGGCCATGATCAGCACTGCAGGCGATCACTGTGGCCTCCAACATACAGAGCAAATATATATCCAGGTGATAGAGCGAGAGTGGCCCTGATCAGCACTGCAGGCGATCACTGTGGCCTCCAACATAGGCTGGGGTCACACACACAGATATCTGGGCAGATATTGTTCACAGATCTCTGGTTGCAGTGAAATCATGGACACATTGCTCCATTTTGTGGCTGTGTACAAATGTAACAATGTGTCCATGATTTCACTGCAACCAGAGATCTGTGAACAATATCTGCCCAGATATCTGTGTGTGTGTGACCCCAGCCATACAGAGCAAATATATATCAGGTGATAGAGTGAGAGTGGCCATGATCAGCACTGCAGGTGATCACTGCGGCCTCCTACCTGTGGAGCAGAAAGATATCCAGGTGATAGAGCGAGAGTGGCACTGATGACAGCACTGCAGGCGATCACTGCAGCCTCTGACCTGTGAAGCAGAAAGCTATCCAGGTGAGAGAGCGAGTGCGGCACTGATGACTGACATGCACAGGAAAGCCTGGAAGAGATATTGAGCAGAAGTCAGAGCGATACTGAGAATATGAAGAGCGAACAAAGAAAGTGACAGGACTAATTACTATACTAATGGATAGCAGCTCCTCAATTACTGCTGATGTGGCACCCCAGGGGTTAATGTGCCACAGTAACAACACCAAGGGTTAAATCCCCACACAACCCACAACACTACACTAGCGCCTCCAGGCCAGAAGGGGAGATAAAGCTGCTCCCCTATATATTCTGGTGTGGAGAGGAAGTGAGCAGTTAGTTCAGTTCCTGGGAGAACTGAGAAAGAAGGACTGGCGTGTAAAGGAGCTGCCTTAGGCTCCCCACGGTCCGCTGCTCAATTCCAGGCCTAGCCAGGGTCTGAGGGAAGGAGTTAAGAGGAACAGAGGAACACATCTGGGAGACTGAGTTACCCTATAACTCGCCCAGGAGGAGCGCAAAGACCGGATACCGGATGCGAAATTGTGCATGACACCAGCAGCACAGTAAACACTGGACTAGTGGAGGTTATATATCTTCACTGTACCACAGCGAAGCAACACGGCGGGGTCAGAAGCACAAAGATAAGACTTAAGTTGCCTAGCAAGTGGGTACCCGTGAGGGGAGACAGGGCCGGCAGCCTAGCTAAAGCGGCAGCAGGGCCACACACACAGCGCAGGAGTGGGAAGCCAAGGACCCGGTCAGGGTGGGAGCAACTCGGCCTCGGTACAGACTCCGTGGACAGTACTCTGCTGAATAACATCTACAGTAAAGACTTGGAAAACTACAAAACCGTGAGTCTGTGTAATCCTTGCGCTCAAGCCCTACTTTCCCTCACAGACTGTTATCATCTCTACCACTACCCCTACTCTGCACCATCCATAGACTATTATCACCACTGCCCCGGGGAACCAGGCTCTGCCCGTGGAGAGCCGTTACATCACCGGCTGCCAAACATCATCCCCGGAGGTTCTGCAGCAGTGGTGGTCACCCTGACCACACACCATGAGTGGCGTCACGACTTTCTCTCCTGTAAATACCCCCATTACTTGTGGGCTCGGGACACGGTCCGGACCAAGACTACCGTGATACCCCCTGTGATACCCCGGACCAGTACCGAGTACCCCGTCCCAGTGGGCTCCACACTGACAACCAGCCTGTCTACATGTGTGAGGTGTCAGTTCCGCCCCCTGGGGATGACATCCCTAATTACTCCTGGCCTCTGGGTCACAGGGGTGCGGTGACTCATTTTCACAATATCTATGTTTCTGTTGACTCCACTTCTCAGCAAAAACCCTAGTTTAACCTCCACATGTGAATAAGCCTCAGTACCGGCAGTGAGGGGTCAGTTTGCCCCCGCGGAGGCGCACAGATCCACCAGATTTGCTTTTAATCGGTTTAATAAACCATAAAATGTTTTCTTGGAGCTCAGACATCAGAGCGGAAAGGAATCTGTGACCGAGAAGGAAAAAATCCTGAATTTCCAGATGTCCCTATTTGGTGGGGAATGTAGCTGCAAATCACAGAGATAATAGAAAACCAGAGGGTACCACATATGATAGGATTAGATACACAGCTCAGCAGACAGTATCTCACAGGATAGGATTAGATACACAGCACAGCAGATAGTATCACACAGGATGGGATTAGATACACAGCTCAGCAGACAGTATTACATAGGATAGGATTAGACACACAGCTCAGCAGACAGTATCACACAGGATAGGATTAGATACACAGCTCAGCAGACAGTATCACACAGGGTAGGATTAGATACACAGCTCAGCAGACAGTATCACACAGGATAGGATTAGATACACAGCTAAGCAGACAGTATCACACAGGGTAGGATTAGATACACAGCTCAGCAGACAGTATCACAAAGGATAGGATTAGATACACAGCTCAGCAGACAGTATCACACAGGATAGGATTAGATACACAGCTAAGCAGACAGTATCACAAAGGAGAGAATTAGGTACACAGCCCAGCAGAAGGTATTACACATGATCGTATTACAGTCTCAGACAAATGTTATGTCGCTTATCCATGTTATGTAGTAAAAGCTTATAACCTGATGTTAAATTCATCCATTGGTTGTATAAATGACTGTTTTGAAAGCAGAAACCCTCCAAAATGTGGTTTAGGTTAAGAAAATAAATTGGCATCAATGCTGAAATATTGATCATTTAATGAACACAGAATGGTCAGATTTTAGCAAGACAAAAGTTTTGTTGCCTGGTCATATAATGCACCCAATCCTAGTTTACATCTTCACCTGTGCTCCGTAAATGATCGGTTAATTAGTGGGTGTGTATAAAAAGAAACCCGGCACCCCAGACCTTCACTTGAACTGCACCTTGAGCTCTGACAACATGCCAAAAATCCACCCTGCGACCAAAGCCCAAGAGGCTGAAGACCAGATCCACTGCAGAGGTGGCTGGCATCTTTAATGTGTCTCAGCGTCAAGTACAAAGAAATAAAAAAGATCTGAAGAGACTGGAGATCTGTTTGACAAGCCCAGGTCCGGCAGCCCCCGCAAGACAACTGCTTAGGAGGAACATTTGTTGATTAGAAAAACCAAAGCAAGCCCCTCTTCCACTGCAGCAGAGCTCCAACAGGCCTGGTCACCTCAAGTCCCTGTGTCAACTAGAACAGTTTGTAGGATTCTGTCTCGAAATGGCCTCCATGGTAGAATCAGTGCCCAGAAGCCAACACAGCAAAAGGCAAATAAAAAAACCAGAAGGTGGTTTTCTCTGATGAATCTTCAGTAGAATTAAGCCCCGGTCTCACATAACGATGTGTCAGCGATGCCGACAACGATCAGCATCGTTGATGCATCGTTGACACATCGTTATCAGGTCGCTGGTGAGCTGTCACACTGACAGACTTCACCAGCGACCTCTGGGCAGCCAGATCGTTGGTACCCAGCGTCCGCTCGTTCCCTGCATCCTGGGAGCGGACGGACGCTGGTAACCATGGTAACAGCGGGTCTCTCCTGCACTTAGAGACCCGCTTGTTTACCATGGTTACCGGCACCCGCCCGCTTCCGAGTTGCGGGGAGCGAGCGGGTGCCGACCTCTCCTATCCTGTCCCTCACTATTCTCATCTCTCCCTGCTATTTTCCTGTTCCCTACTCTATCCCCTATCCTAAACCCTAATCCTATCCCTCTCCTTGTTCTAAATAAAGAAATCCCCCCCCCGAGGCTCACCGGCATCAGAGGCTCCCATACCGGCATCTCTGTAATGGAGATCTCAGGGGTAAAGGACCTATGATGAGGTCAGTATCATGTGACCGGCCTATACTGTACAGTATAGGCCGGTCACATGACTGTGACCTCATTACAGGTCCTTTACCCCTGAGATCTCCATTACAGAGATGCCGGTATGGGAGCCTCTGATGCCGGTGAGCCTCGGGGGGGGATTTCTTTATTTAGAACAAGGAGAGGGATAGGATTAGGGTTTAGGATAGGGGATAGAGTAGGGAACAGGGAAATAGCAGGGAGAGATGAGAATAGTGAGGGACAGGATAGGAGAGGATGCACCCGCTCGCTCCCCGCAACCCGGAAGCGGGCGGGTGCCGGTAACCATGGTAAACAAGCGGGTCTCTAAGCCCGCTTGTCACCCTGGATGTCATGTTACAGTGCTGCTGTGCGGCGCTGTGACATGGCGGGGGATCCTGACAGGTCGCTGATCGCTGCCCCCGCCGGTCACACACACCGATGTGTGGTGACCAGCGGGGGGGCCAACGACCAAAAAATGGTCAGGAGCCCTGTGCAACGATCAGCGACCTCACAGCAGGGGCCTGATCGCTGCTATCAGTCACAAGCAACGATATCGGTAAGGATATCGTTCCTACGTCACAAATAGGACGATATCGTTACCGATATCGTTATGTGAGACCTAGGCTTTACACCACAGCCGCCCCAAATACTGCAGGAGACCTACTGGATCCCGTATGGATCCAAATTTGGTGGTGGAAAGATCATGATCTGGGGTTACATTCAGTATGGGGGTGTGCGAAACATTTACAAGGTGGAAGGCAATATCAATAGCCTAAAATATCAAGACGTATTAGCTACCTCTTACATTCCAAATCATAAAAGGGGTCAAATTCTGCAGCAGGATGGTGTTCCATCTCATACACCCATCTCTACAACAAAGTTCCTCCAGGCAAAAAAGATCAAGGTGCTCAAGGACTGGCCAGCCCAGTCACCAGACATGAACATCATTGAGCATGTTTGGGGTAGGATGAAAGAGAAAGCTTGGAAGACAAAAACAAAGAATCTAGATGAACTCTGGGAGGCATGTAAGATTGCATTCTTTGCTATAAGCGACATAACTTCTGTCAGGGACTGTAGATACACAGCTCAGAAGATAGTACCACACATGTTGGGATTAAACACACAGCTCAGCAGACACTATCACACCAGGATGGGAATAGATACACAGGTCAGCAGACAGGATAACACAGGATGGGATTAGATACATGGCTCAGCAGCAGTGACATAACTTGAAGCTTAGGGGCCCAGATGTAAAAGCTCCCAAGGGGTCCCTAATTATTGCAAATCTTTTTTTTTTTTTTTTTTGTGTTTAAAACAAATGTTATTGCAAATCTTTAAAAGCATTAGTCTTTTTCTGTAGGCCAAAGAATTGGATACATGGCTCAGCAGATGGCACCACATATGATAGGATTAGATACACAGCTCAGCAGACAGTATCACACAGAATAGGATGTCTCTGGTTTTTATCAGGGATAGCTCCTGGCTTATAAAGTTGAGTTAAAAATAATAGCAGTCTGTTCAAAAACATGAGTTAAGCCCAAAATCTTTATAAAGGCTGTGTGCTCACGATTAGTAAAAGCAGTGTTTTGGACTGTCTTGCAGCGTTGTACAGCAGCAGCACAGTGGATGGGATTTGAAGAAATCCCATCCTCACTATGCTTCATTCCACCGCAGCTTGATTTCATTTAATGCTGTGGAGTCAGAAGCGATCCCCATCGGGTGAATGCAGGGAGAAGCCACCCTGCACACACCGCAGATCGTGGGCCAGAGGCACTGTGTCCAAGATCGTGAGCACGCACCCTAATAGTTTTTATTTCCAGTATTGGGAACATTGCACACTGTTTTCTAAATCAAAACATTGAAAAATGTATATAATGTTTAACCACTGTACAGAAACCAACAAAAAGTTAACATTGTGCTGTTCAGAAAGTGTCTGCATTTATCTTTTTGAGAATTATCATCCCGTGAATCACTGACCTAATATTTAGTTGTATTACCATAGTGTTTTAGAACAGCTTCACATCTATGTTGCATGAAGTCAACCAACGTCTGGCTCCTGTCAACTATTATTCCAGCCCAGGATGCTTTGACTACATCCACAATTTATTGGAATTTATTGGCGTTGTCTCAGACATGGTATTTTTTATGTCACCCCACAAGTTATCTATCGGATTAAGGTTCAGGGATTGGGTTGGACGCTCCATAACCTCAATTTGTTGGACTGGAACCAGTATTTTGCTCTTTTACTGGTGTGTTTAGGGTCGTTGTCTCATTGTCCCATTTCAAGGGCAATTCCTCTTCAGCGTAAGGCAATATGACTTCTTAAAATATTGTGATAGCTGTTAACTGGTCCATGATCCCTGGTATATGGTAAATAGGCCAACACCATATTAAGAGAAACATGCCCATATCATGATGCCTCACCACCAGCTTCACTGTCTTCAGAGTGGACCGTGGTGAATTCTGGGGGTCGTCTGATGAACCGTCTGTGGCTCTTGTGCCCAAAATGAACAATTTTCCTTTCATCAGTCCACACGATGTTCCTCCATTCCTCTTTAGGCCAGTTGATGTGTTCTTTCTTCAGTACACGTCCTTTCTATAACAGTGGGACTTTGTGGGGACGTCTGGCTAATAGATGATCTTCACACCGGGTCTTCTGTCTCAGTCCTCACAGGTAACTTGAGACATCTTTGATCCTCCTGGGGCTGATCACTGGCTGAGCCTTTGCTATTTTTGATATTCTTCCATCCATTCGATGGTCGTCTTCTGCTTTCTTCCATGTCTCTCTGGTTTTCCATTATAAAGCAGTGGAGATCATTTTAGCTGAACAGCCGATCATTGTCTGCACTTCTTTAAAAGTTTTACCCTCCAATCAACTCTTTAATTAAAGTCCACTGTTCTTCTGTAAAATGTCTCAAACACCCCATATTTCTCAGGCTTTCAAGGAGACATGCATGTACAACATGTGCTGGCTTCACCCTTATATAAAGGGCCACCTCTGATTCCCACGTGTTTCTTCACAGAATGATTGACCGCACTAATTGAACTCCACACTGCGATTATTTTGGACACACTCCCTGTGAATTAATTATTCAAATACACAGACTCAAGAATCTACTGCATCAACTGGTGAATTGTTTGACATGTGGCGATATAATTTATACCAAAAACAGGGAATAATCTGTGGTTACTCATACTGGACAGCTATTATATTGAACACTACTGTACGTTTATCCATTGGGTTCCATCAGGGAGCTGAGTATAGAATTTTCTAGATTCACATCCCATTTCAACCCTTCGTCAGTGGCTCCATCGGGTCTCACATCGGAATCCCTGCAGAATGGGATTGGGACGTTTGAGCTCACGGAGCCATTGACTGTAATGCAGCAGACAGATGTCCTCAGTATCCATCTATTGAAGACTGTCCTTCAGTATGGTCTATGGGAGACTTCATCTGCTTCATTAAAGTAAATGGCTCTGTCAGCTCATACATCCCAATCCCATCCTTGAGTGCTTCAGATGTGAGACCCGACATTGCCACTGATGAAGGGATGAAACGTGCAGCGGGGAACTTTACCTTGTACTGCATATTGGGCTTGATACAGCACTGTATATACTGTATACTCAGGAGGTCTGCTTCGTGCTCAGGGTCCGTCCTGTGCGGTGTCCCAGGTGGAGGACACATCGTGCACAGAACTTGTTTGTCTGCATTGTGGGATGTTCTGTTTCGCAAAGTCCTTTTCCAGGAATCCAAAATAAACTGTTTTCTGGCTCTGAGAGTAAAATAAAGAGCTGCGGGCAATGACGTGTGTAGCTAAGCCCATAATGTGCGATACCCCAGAGTGCTGCACAGCACCTTACTATATATACTACAGAAACCAAACAATGATGAGCTGATGTATCTAAGCCTATCTTGTGTGATACTGTCTGCCAGTTTGTATATCTTAGCCTCTCCTGTATGATACCCTCTGCCGGGCTGTGTATCTCATCCTCTTCTGCGTGATACCCTCTGCAGGTCTGTGTATCTCTGCCTCTCACATGTGATACCCTCTGCAGGGCTGTGTATCTCATTATCCCTGTGTGATGCCCTCTGCTGGACTGTGTATCTCAACCGCTCCCATGTGATACCCTCTGCTGGGCTGTGTATCTCAGCCTCTTCTGTGTGATACCCTCTGCAGGGCTATGTATCTCTGCCTCTCACATGTTATACCCTCTGCAGGGCTGTGTATCTATTATCCCTGTGGGATACCCTCTGCAAGGCTGTGTATCTCATTATCCCTGTGTGATGCCCTCTGCTGGGTTGTGCATCTCTGCCTCTCACATGTGATACCCTCTGCAGGGCTGTGTATCTCAGCCTCTTCTGTGTGATACTGTCTGCTGGGCTGTGCATCTCAGCCACTCGTCTGATACACAGCCTGGCTCAGTGTATCTCATCCTCTCCTGTATGGCCCCGGGCTGTGATAGATGGCTGCGGCTCGGGGCCCCGGAGTATACTCAGCTATCAATCTCATGATGTCATCAGTTACAACTGTCAGAGGAATAGAATATTTTCGGATAATTGTCTCCAGCTGTGAATCACGCAGAACCCTGGATCAAAATCCACCGATCGCTAAACATATCTCCTCTGACCGCGTCCTGGTGATCGGGTAACGTTCTCCATAGTATCGCAAGTTACGATGTCTCATCTCCAGCACTACAAAAATTGCTAACCCTCCATACCCCTGAGATGTCCTGCAGGGACAGGGAAGGTGCAATGCCCAATTACCAAAGTCACCTGTATCAAGGGAGTCACTCTCCTCTCTAGGATGGGTATAGAGTTTCTGGGGCGCCCGATGCCCGATCTGTTCTCGCTCTCACCTCGCCCTCCTCTTCAGGATGGGTCCAGGGTTTCTGGGGACCCAGAGCCTGATCTGATCTGTTCTCACTCTCACCTCGCCCTCCTCTCTAGGATGGGTACGTAGTTTCTGGGGCGCTCAATACCTGATCTGTTCTCACTCTCACCTCGTCCTCCTCTCTAGGATGGGTACGTAGTTTCTGGGGCGCTCAATACCTGATCTGTTCTCGCTCTCACCTCTCCCTCCTCTCCAGGATGGGTACGTAGTTTCTGGGGTGCTCAATACCTGATCTGTTCTCACTCTCACCTCGTCCTCCTCTCTAGGATGGGTACAGAGTTTCATGGGCGCTCAATACCTGATCTGTTCTCGCTCTCACCTCTCCCTCCTCTCCAGGATGGGTACAGAGTTTCTGGGGCGCTCAATGCCTGATCTGTTCTCGCTCTCACCTCGCCCTCCTCTCCAGGATGGGTTCAGGGTTTCTGGGGCGCTCAATACCTGATCTGTTCTCGCTCTCACCTCTCCCTCCTCTCCAGGATGGGTACAGAGTTTCTGGGGCGCTCAATGCCTGATCAGTTCTCGCTCTCACCTCGCCCTCCTCTCCAGGATGGGTTCAGGGTTTCTGGGGCACCCGATGCCCGATCTGTTCTCACTCTCATCTCACGCTCCTCTCCAGGATGGGTACAGAGTTTCTGGGGCACCCGATGCCCGATGTGTTCTCACTCTCATCTCACTATCCTCTCCAGGATGGGTACAGAGTTCCTGGGGCGCCTGATGACTAATCTGTTGTTGCTCTCACCTCGCCCTCCTCTCCAGGATGGGTACAGAGTTTCTGGGGCACCCGGCGCCTGACCGGTTCTCATTCTCACTTTGCTCTCCTCTCCAGGATGGGTCCAGGGTTTTTTGGGCGCCTGATATCTGATCTGTTCTCGCTCTCACCTCACCCTCCTCTCCAGCATGGGTCCAGGGCTTCTGGGGCATCCGATGCCCAATCTGTTCTCACTCTCACCTCGCCCTCCTGTTGTAAGGTTTCCAAGTTCTTCATAGAATTCCTGTATCTTCTGTCCTCGTCCAAGATGAAGTTTGTGCCTCACCTTGCCCTTGAACTTCATGTCAGTCCGGTTATAAGTCCAGATCTGGGCTTTAATCACTGCCTGAGTATTTTGTGATAATTGGTCTCTTTGAGTTTCCTGGTTGCTGCTACACTTGCTTATCTGTGCTCCGCACTCTGCTTCATTAATCTTATCTGCCTGCAGCCTAAGGTGTATTATCCTGATCCTGCTGTTGCTTTCATCCCTTCAAGATCTCTTGGACAAAAGCTTCATACTTCTTGGGTCTGTAAGAACTTGATTCTACATTTAATTATCAGTGTATTTTTACCCAGGACTAAATCAGTTGTGGGTTGTTGGTGCTGGACTTGAGCGGGATTTTTCAGCCCTTAAGGTACCGTCACACGCCGCAATGTCACCTGGAAATCATAAAGGCGATGTGTCGCCCCGGAGCAATCGACGTGAAATTGCCTCACGGTTGCGGCGTGTGATTGGGCAATTTTGCAGCGATAAATTGCCCCTTGTCCTTCGCCTAATTCCTGAAGAGTGCTCAGTAATCAGCCGCAATCGTTAAGGCGATATTTTCGTGTTGTGGTGTGTGACAGGGCGATAGTCACCGTTGCCTATGATTTCCCGTAGGCGTGCCTCAGCGTGCTGGAGTCCGCACCCCGTCTGAGATGATTGCTGTGGGCTACTGTGTTCCCATTGGCTGTCAGCTGACAGGGCGCCATATTTGAAGAGCTGTCCGTTCAGCACCACACACATCTTTAGCTACACAACCGTCCGCAAACTCAGTGCAATTACGCGCGACATTGAATAGCACAAGCTATGTTGTCTGCGTGTATTAAGTTGCGCTGTGTGGAGTCTAGTGCCACACATGACAGCTCAGATGTTGGGCTACACATCGTAGATGGGAGCCATGGGCCACGCACTACAATCACCCTGCGTGTGTGATTTTGGTGACGCTGCTGGGTACATTGTACTGCTCCTACTCCGCGGACGTCTAACTTATTAGCGCACTGAACCTTGTTTGGCGGTGCCAGTACGTGTGGTGACGTCATCACATTTTTGTTCGTTCCTCCCTGCCTGCCAGGTGCCTGCCTCTCCCCTGCACATTGTAGATGAGTCATGGCGGTCGCACAGCGTGCTGCCACATGGGGTATGGCTGAACTCCTAATACTGATAGACCAGTGTGACCGGCATATCTACTGGTGCCACCAGCATCACCGCCATCCATGGCTGCGCAAGCAGCACATACTGCGCCAAATCCAGCGGGCCCTGATCCAGACAGTGGGTGTAGAGAGGACCCGCAAACAGATTACAAAAAAGTTGGCGGACTTCAAACACAAGTCCCCAGGGCGGATTGTGGAGATTCGTGCCCGGATTGCCAGGCTGCGTGGTGAGTATGTGGCAATGACAAACACACACACATGCCAATCATCATACTCCAAACACTACCCAACCATCATGTGGTATTGTGCCATGGCAGATAGTGTGACATAAACCACCAAGTGGATCGGTCACCAATGTGCATGTGCATGTTGGTCACACTGCAACATGAAGGTGCAGAATACACTCATATGTTTTGTTAATGCTGACTGCTATAGTGGTCCTTCACCTGTGTGTGGCCGAACACAGGTGTGTAATTACAGCAAAGTTTTCCACAACATATTAATGCTAATTTGAAGGGACACATCACACCTGGCAGCACATATGTGCGCACTCTGACACATAGCATTTCACAACACATTGATCACAATATGGAAAAGTGACAACAAGCTGACTGCTATGTGTTTGGCCCCATGGGACCGTGTCCACACACATGGAGAATGCAATGGGGTTTGTGGGTGATGTAGGTACACTTCAGTACACACATGCAAACATGTACACATAGTTCAGCCATGGCAGCTCTGGCATGGCATGGACCAATGCAGGCACATATGTCCATAGTGTTGTTTGTAGCTTACCGCAATCACCTACAGACACACACCTAGCCATTCTTAGTGTAATCCACTGTACTGCACAAGACCGCTCCTGTGCGACACTTTGGCGCCTCAAAAGTGTGTTGCAGGAGCCACAAATGACGACACGAGCATGTATTTGTGACAAACTCTGATAGACAATGGCGTCATGTATTAGCCAGCCTTCCAGAGCAGGCTGACCAATCGTAACGCTGTTGCGTTGTCCAATGAGCGTGTATGGGGCGCTGTGTAAACCACTGTGGCACGCCTATCTCCTCGCCGCGCTGAACATGTACGCCCACATTGCCTTTGAGATTGCGTGTGAAGCGGCGATGGAATGAGGCAAGGTTGGTTCCGTAGGTGAGGCGATTTCCGGAGCGACACATCGCATTAGGTTCAGGGCGAAATTGAGGCGTGTGATGCCGCCATCGGCAATCTGAGGCGACCATGAAAAACGTGCACGCCGCATATCGCCAGCCGAGCTTGCGGCGTGTAACGGCACCTTAAGAGCTAGACTGAAAACCATTTGTTTGTGGGACACTTCTCTGCATAGTATTTCTGGAAAATGACATATTTGTTTGCCGGACCTTCTCTGCATATTATTTCAGGATTTTCACGTATTCTTTGCTGGACATTTCTCAGCATATTATTTCTGAACATTCATTCACATTTTAGTGCTGGTTGCACTTGCATTTAATTTTAGGATTTACTTGTTAGTTTCTGTTTCTTAACCTGCTTGATTATTATTTGCAACATAATTATTTACCCAAAACCTTGGTCTCAATTTCGTCATTACGGTATCTCATGCTATCAGATTCCTAAGTATCCACATAATTGTTACACCCCTCCAGGATGGGTCTTGGGCAGGGGTAGGGTTTTTGAGGCCTGGAGTTCCCTACCCCTGGTGTAGGGTTTCTGGCGTGCCCGATGCTCGATCTGTTCAAACTCTCACCTCGCCCTCCTCTCCAGGATGGGACCAGGCTTTTTGGGACACTGGATGCCCGATCTATTATCGCTCTCAAAGCAAAATGGAGGAAGTTATCCCAGAGAAAGTGATTACATCTAAATACAGGTGTATCTCAATTAATTAGTATATCATCAAAAAGTTAATTTATTTAAGTAATTCAATGCATAATGTGAAACACATTATATAGAGTCATTACAAACAAAGTGATGTATACAAGTGTTTATTTCTGTAAATGTTGATAATTATGGCTTACAGCCAATGAAAACCCAAAGTAGGGAGGATGAAGGGTTAAAAACTGTGCTGTCGCATTCCATGATACATCAAAGGGTGTTTCAGGGCTCCCTGTCCTCTGAGCCCTGAAATGCATTGACTGATAAAGTAATATTATATTCACCCTTTGATGTCTGGAGGAATACAGCAGCGTGGTTTTTAACCCTTCATCCTCCATAGTCTATATGCACCACACTGGGGACTGCAGGAGCCGTGATATGCTTTTATAGTGGTTGTGACTCTAATACCTATTTAGGTATTTAGGTCATATTTTACCTCTCAGACCCTTCATCCTCCCTACTTTAGTTTTCACTGGCTATAAGCCATAATCATCAACATTAACAGAAATAAACACTTGGAATAGATCACACTGTGTAATGACTCTGTATATTATATGTGTTTCACTTTATGTTTTGAATTACTGAAATAAATTAACTTTTTGATGGTATTCTAATTCATTGAGATGCACTTGTCTCATTGGTGCAGCCGCAAAGGGGCCCAAGAGGTCAGGGGGCCACATCCACCTCCAAAGCAGGTGAAATTGTGCATAATGAGCTATTGGGCTGCAGGAGCCCATATATTGTTCCTGCACCTTTCCAGTCTGTTCACTACCACAGACGGAGGACTACCTGGCAGCAGCTTTACTGATCCCCTAGTGATAATCTCCTAGTAATAAATCAGTATTTTTATGAAAACTATACCAGGCACCTCAGTAAATGATACATCGCTGGACTCGGAGACTCTGTCTGTCACGCGCTTAGATTGCGCTGACTTTGTTTGATGCTGCTATGTGTGTTGTGCCTGCATTTCTTCAAGAGCTGATTGAGATACAGTTGTGAAAGTCTTGATCCTGTCTTGCCTCCTGTGTTATGCTCCAGAGCTGCACTCACTATTAGGCCGGTTTCACATATCCGTGTCACCACGGACGTGTGAAACAAGGCGAAATTGGGGGTAGGGCGTGCACACATGTGTCAAGGACGTATGACACGTGTGCAGTCCATGTGCTATCCGTGTGCTATCCGTGGGGCCGTGGATAGCACATGGACAGCCTGTCACCCACATACTTACCTCCCTCCAGCGCCGCTGCTCCTCTCTCTTCCGGTCCGCTCTAGGGCTCAGTGTAGTGAATATTCATGAGCCCTAATGAGCGGCACCGGAAGTGAGAGGACCAGACACCGCTGGAGCGAGGTGAGTATAAAAATCTTTACTTTCTGGCTTTTTGCCTTTGTCCGTGCACATGGATGTCATAGTGTGAACATCCGTGTGCAGGACATTTGGGCAAAAAATCTGTCCGTGGCTCTGCATAAAGAAACGGACAAGTCGCTGTGTGGAGCACACGGACACGCATGTGCTCCACACGGAGACACGGTCCATGCGGAAACACGGACATGGGTCCATAGGGGATCGTGTGTCCCCGTATGTCTGTGCCTCCGGCATGTGTCTGCACGGACTGCACACGTTCCGGAGGCACGGATGTGTGAAACTGGACTTAGGCTCAGCTGCTGGTTGAGGGCTTGATGTGAGGCTTTGGTGTGATTCACCTGGAATCCCCTCCCCCTGGCTTTAAATAGCTTTTCCCCTCCTCTGTCCGACGCCGCTGATAGAGGTAGGCTTTGTTGCTGTGCTGAAGTCCTTGCTTTGGGAGTAGCTGGGACTCTGGATCTGTGGGTGGAGGTAGTGGCCCTCAGCCTAGGGCTAATCAGGAGCTCAGAAAACAGGGTGGAGACTAGGACCTCCTCACCATCAGAGGTACCTCTGAGAGCAGGGCAAGCAAGGGACCCACAGTGTAAGGGTCAGATTAGCTCCCCCTGAATCCCCTCGCCCTCTCACCATCCAGTTACCTGATTCCCTCACCTCCTATGCGTGACACTGTCTCTACATTATTCTGCCCTCAGATTAGATGATGAAGTGCCATAGAGCGATTGCTGTTAAGGCAGTGTTCTCACTGGGACGCATATTATGGATGTTTTACTTGCTCAATGCAGACAGCATATTGAGGAGCATCAGATGGCCCAAATTGTTACAAAATATCACAAAATATACTACTCGACTCCTCAATCTCTCGCCGATGCAGCACAGATAATCTATACGTCTGCTGCTGTTGGCAATTATATTCCACACCGCTTGAGCCAAACAGCGGCCTCAGATGATGCAGAAAACCGACAGCGATCGGTGAGTGCTACTGGCGCTATAACCACAGCTTATATATAGGATCCACTGCCTCATCTCTTAGGAATGGCGAGGATTGTAGCGGCTGCAGGTTTATTGTATCTTTTGTTCTTGACGTTGCAGGTGCAAACACAACAGGAATATTATAAATGGGAGCGTCCTGGGAGCCGGGCCAGTTGTGTCACCAGGGATGGACAGACTGACAGCCAAGTGCTGGACAGCCTGGAAATGGCCTAATCTGGGGTGAAAAGATGAACGTTCAGGACCGATACAGCCAGGTACAGACACTTGTACAGCCCGACATGTCAGTCACTAGGGGTCAGGGGACAGTGGGGTAACTACAATAGGTGCAGGGGTTGAAAGTGCACCAGGGACCTGGAGCCTAAGGGGCCTCAAAGGTCCCTTTGGCTTATAGTAAAAGACTAATGCTATTGAAGATTAGCAATAATAGCAGGCCCCGTTGGAGCTTGCACATCGAGGCCCATTAGCTTCAATGAGTACACCTTGTGGCTCTGCAGCCATGGGAGACTACAAATCCCAGCCTGTCCTCACAGCTAGGTATCCTCCAGTACATGCGGGTAATGAAGCTAGTCTAGAACTACAATGACTGCTGTAAGTTGCCTGGAAAAAAATGAGGCTATTCAATGCTGCAAGCTTAACTAAAGACCCCTCTCCTTACTGAGGTTTTGCCTCTCAATCTATGTGCAGCAAAATCCTAATGAAACACCATTTGCAGCCGTGCTGCAGTGTAAGGCATGGTGAAGGTGCAGAAAAGCAGTCAGAGCCTGTGAGGAGACAGGAGGAGGATTTCAGAGGAGATCAAACATCAATAGATAATGCAGCTCAGCTGGAGTCACTGAACATGGCTGGGTCCTAACATAAGAAATGCTGCAGTGTAAGGGTATGTGCACACTGGTGGGTTTAGTGCAGGTTTAGCAGCGGAAACCGCCGGTCGGTTTCCATGAGTTTTATGTAAATTTATGTTAATCCAAAAGCGGCTTTTGGGTTAACATTAAAACCTATGGAAACCGACACCCGGTGTGCACACACTGGCGGTTTACACATGCTCATCTGTTGCTAAACCGCTGGATTCCCAGCGGGTTAGCAACGAATGTGCATGTTCTATAAACCGGCCGGTTATGCAGCGGCTGCAAGCAGAATCATGTGCTGCTTCCAGCCGCTGCATAACCGCCGCCGCTAACCCGCTGTGCACCCGCCCGTCACCCACCGCACATACCCGCCAGGAAGCCGGTGGACGGCTGCAGAGCTTCCTGGCGGGTCCGCCCAGCCGCCGCCAACCCTAACCCGCCAACGTATGTGCACATACCCTAAAGCATGGTGGAATAACAGAAAGAAGACCAGAGCCTGCAAAGAGGCAGGTGGAGGATTTCAGAGGAGATCAGACATCAATAGGTAACACAGCTCTGCCGGAGTCACTTATGGATACTGCAACAAACCTGTAGTAAAAAGATAAAGCAGGAAACTACAGTAGACAACGCAAAAAAAACTGCAGTGTAAAGTATGAGGGAGGGACAGCCTGGATACAAGACGACGTCAGACACAGACAGACAATACAGAGCAATGGAAGATGCTGATCAGACTATGAGGCCACTTTTCAGTGACTTGTGAAGTCCTATGTTGTGGGTCACCACAAGGCTGGGACACTCTGTATGGGTCACATAGGACACAGCCCTAAAATATCCCACAACCCATAAAACAAAGGCATCATTACTTTCCTGATACAATAACAGCAGCACCATGACCCTGCAGTACTAATCAAGTGCAGTTATAGGGACACAATAGACGTGGCGGGACAACCAGAATATGTTTACACTGCATTCATCCAGAAAAGTCTCTTTAAGGCTGCATTCAGACAAACATATAATACGGACAAGGATCGCATCGCATGGACTGGCCGGCGGCTGCCCTAACCTGAGTTTGATGGTTGCATTGAAATCCATGAAGCTGTCACAATCGTTCAGGAGAGCCGTGGGCGGTACGACACTGAGATGCGATCCTCGGGTCATACCACCGGCCGACTGACTGCGCCCTAAAACTGAGGTGACAACAACGAGAGGAGGAAATAAAGTTCTCTGGAATTATCGGCGAGTGGATCCCACAGTCAGGGACAGCAGAATCTGGATCACAGGAAGTCGATCCCACAGTCAGGGGCGGCAGTATCTGAATCAAAGGAAGCAGATCCCGCAGTCAGGGGCGGCATAATCTGGATCAAAGGAAGCAAACCCGCAGTCAGGGGCAGCAGACTCTAAATCAAAGGCAGTGGATCCCACAGACAGGAGCAACAGAATCTGGATCAGATGGAGCGGATCCCACAGTCATGGGCGGCAGAATCTGGATCACAGAGCAGAAAATGACATGTCAATTTGTGCTGTGTTTTCCCGAGTGTTTTTCCCATAGGGGAGACCTTCAAAATGAGAAAAGCGCAGCACTCAAAAACGGATGCGATTTTTTTTTTTGGGCGCTTTTGTTTCACACCTCCTATTTTACAGCTAAAAACGCAGCAGAACAGAAGAGGAAAAAAACACATAGTCTGAATATATCCTTATACAGATTGTAATTCAGGATCAGTACATGATCAGTAATGTATGTACACAGTGACTGCACCAGCAGAATAGTGAGTGCAGCTCTGGAGTATAATACAGGAGGTAACTCAGGATCAGTAATGTAATGTATGTACACAGTGACTGCACCAGCAGAATAGTGAGTGCAGCTCTGGAGTATAATACGGGAGGTAATTCAGGATCAGTAATGTAATGTATGTACACAGTGACTGCACCAGCAGAATAGTGAGTGCAGCTCTGGAGTATAATACAGGAGGTAACTCAGGATCAGTAATGTAATGTATGTACACAGTGACTGCACCAGCAGAATAGTGAGTGCAGCTCTGGAGTATAATACAGGAGGTAACTCAGGATCAGTAATGTAATGTATGTACACAGTGACTGCACCAGCAGAATAGTGAGTGCAGCTCTGGAGTATAATACAGGAGGTAACTCAGGATCAGTAATGTAATGTATGTTACACAGTGACTGTACCAGCAGAATAGTGAGTGCAGCTCTGGAGTATAATACAGGAGGTAACTCAGGATCAGTATAACTAACCAGCAATAAGTGATGAGTTTTATATGTAAACTATAAAACAGTGGTTGGAGCTCATCTCAATATCACATATACAGTATGAGGATTAGGTCAGGCTGGTCTGAGTCAGTGTCGGAGTTTGAAGTTATTTGGATCCATAGATTCTCACATACATGATGATAAATTATGGAATTATTTATGAAGTGCAATCTTTCTACTGAATCTAAAGTTCATGAGAAAGTTCTGAAAGCCATGAACGTGACCCTCACAGCATTGATGGGGGCATAATCCTGGCATTCTACAGACTTGGCATTGGGCACAGGTATGGGGCAGAACATGGCTGTGCAGGTACCAGGGACTTTTCAATGTTATCACTATTGAATTAAGGATCACAGAGAAAGAAGGAATGCAGAGCTAACATGAGCAAGAATTGCAGAGCGGCTGCCAACATCCAGGCGGAGAGTGACATGAAGCCCCAGCAGGTTCCTCCAGTGTGGACGCTACTTTAGATTCCATCTAAAATGTAAAAATGGAAACACACTAATGAATGAGACACAAGAGCGATAACTGAAATAGCAGGGAAAGAGACCCTTAGGATTATAGGGTCAGAACTGACAAAGACTGACAGTCAGCAGAGACAATGGCAATTAGGAGAGACTATGGGGGGCAGAGGAAGTCAGGAGGGTCACAGACAGACAGGAAGGTCAGAGACAGTCAGGAGGGAGAAAAAGAAGAACAAAAGAGACAGTCGACAGGCAGGATGACCAGAGACAAGGGACAGAGACAGTAAAAAGCGACTGGGGGTTGGAGGCAGGGGTGTAACTACAATAGGTGCAGGGGTTGAATCACACTCGGGTTCTGGAGCCTAGGGGGCCCAAAAGTCCTTTTGGCCTAAAGAAAAAGACTAATGCTATTAAAATTTGCAATAATTGGGGGCCTCGTTGTAATTTTCAATCAGGGTTCCATGAGCTTCAAGTTACACCACTGGTTGGAGGGTCAGTAATAGAGATGAAAGGCAAATCATCAAAAGTGACAGAAGCAGTCAAGAGAAAGACGACAGAGGACAGAGGGAGCTTCAAAAGAGACATCAGTGGGATGGGTGAGATAAGAGTGATTTGGTGGCATCATCAGCTATCACAGCGCAGAATGAATGTGTATTACATGCAGGTGATGATTGGGATTTTATCATTGAAAGCACAAAACTAAAATCCAAAAAAATCCCAGCAGATACAGGGCAAGATGTGGATTGTAAAACTCCATCTATTCGCTTTGTACTGTGCTTAATCTGCACCTAAAATGGCAACAAATCCTCCCCATGTAAAGGAGCCTGCGGCCCAGCAGCCCCCGGGGACCATACCTTCCCCATGTGAAGGAGCCTGTGGACCACCAGCCCCCAGGGGCCTTTGCTTCCCTATGTGAAGGAGCCTATAGACCAGCAGCCCCCGGGAGCTTTTCCTTTCCCATGTGAAGAAGTCTGCAGACCAACAGCCCTTAGTGATCTTTGCTTCCCCATGTGAAGGAGCCTGCAGACCAGCAGCGGGATCTTTCCTTTCCATAAGGAGACTGTGTGGATCCAGCTACGCTTGTACGTGCTTTACCTATGGAAATCTCCCCTGTGAAGGAGCCTGTGGACCAGCAGCCCCGGGGACCTTCCTTTCCCATGTGAAGGAGCCTGGGATCAGTAGCCCCCGTGGGCCTTTGCTTCCCCATGTGAAGAAGCCTGTAGGACCAGCAGCCCCATGGGCCTTTCTTCCCTTTTGAAGAGCTGTGGATCAGCAGCCCTATGGGCCTTTCTTCCCATGTGAAGAAACCTGTGGACCAGCAGCTCCCTGGGGCTTTTCCTTCCCATGTGAAGAAGTCCTGTGGACCAGCAGCCCCAGGGGCCTGTCCTTCCCCGTGTAAAAGCCTGTGGACCAGCAGCTCCTATGGGCCTTTCCTTCCCTGTGTGAAGAAGCCTGTGGACCAGCAGCCCTGTGGGCCTTTCCTTCCCCATGTGAAGAAGCCTGTGGACCAGCAGCCCCGGAGGCCTTTCCTTCCCCATGTGAAGTAGCCTGCGGACCAGCAGCCCTGTGGGCCTTTCCTTCCCATGTTGAAGAAGCCTGCGGACCAGCAGCCCCTGTGGGCCTTTCCTTCCCCATGTGAAAATGCCTGTGGACCAGCAGCCCCCGTGGGCTTTCCTTCCCTATGTAAAAGAGCCTGGCATTATGTAAGCCCTTGTGGGCATTTCCTTCCCCATGTGAAGGAGTCTGCAGACCAACAGCCCTTGGGGGTCTTTGCTTCCCCATGTGAAGGAAGCCTGCAGACAAGCAGCCCCCGGGGGCTTTTCCTTCCTCTATCAGCAGTATTGAGTACAGCATGTAATAATGGAACAATCCTTCCAGTGTGTTAGAATATTATCCTCCACTCGCGTCCTTATCGCAGGATGAATGACATCTGGAACTGTGAGCCCATTGTCACCACCAAGGTCACCTGCCAACCACAGAGGTAAAACCGAGGGAAATTCAGATTAATTATCCAGTAATGCAAATGACTCAATCAATCCAGCAAAGCCGCAGATTCCAGGTTATGTCAGGATTGTGTCACAGCCACAGGAAGGCAATGATATATCTGGTGGTTACGTCTTCTACTATTAGACCAGGACATGATTAAAAAAATCTCAATCACTGTATATTAAAGTCTCTCAACATCCTAATATATTCTCAGTTTGCTTTACCACTACTTGTTATCAGTGAATGGAAACTTCGTCATCCAGATGCCTTGTATCAATGTACCAGCCTCATCCTTAAAGCCTTCAGGATGAGACAGAAAAATCCTAGATCTTCCCATGTAGCCATGATAGAGGCAGAGGGATGAGGGATGAGATTCAGGAGCTCTGTCCAGTGATCACAGGAATAGTCAGTGTCTGCGGAGCAGAACATCCTTCACCTGCTCTGATCACTGGGTCTGTCCTGTGTCAGGCTGGGCATCACCTATGAATGGATACACAAGGGCGCAATGGGTCTTATCTTCTTATTATATAGTGTATGCAGTGCACTAACTGCTCACCTTAGTCAGTTGTATGACCCACAACCGGTATCCGCGCTCTAATCCAGCTGCCGCAGGACTCCCCACTCAGGGTGGCCAACGTGATATCACAAATGATGGAAACAATGCGGTCTGCCGTACAGGAGATATTGTTCGGTGTCTTTATTTCTCGACGCATTTCAAGACCATCCCGGCCTCTTCCTCAGGAGTATGTTGATGATCTCCTGAGGAAGAGACTGTGACGGTCTTGGAACGTGTCGAGAAATAAAGACACCGAACAATATCTTCTGGACGTTTATTTTTTCCACACCCAGCAGCGCGGACCGCATTGTTTCTGTCCTTTGTGATATCATGCTGGGCATCACAACAGAGATTGGGGCAGGTGGAGAAGGTCAGCAATGCAGACTAGCAACATGAACACCACACCAGCCTCCTGCAAAGCCACTCACTCATCTCTCTTATACTCCACACTCCTCCATCCTCCTCCTCCCTCCAGACTCCTCCGTCCTCCTCCTCCCTCCAGACTCCTCCCTCCTCCTCCTCCAGACTCCTCCGTCCTCCTCCTCCCCCAGACTCCTCATTCTCCTCTGTCCTCCTCCTCCAGATTCTGTTTTCCTCCTCCCTCCAAACTTCTCCGTCTTCCTCTTCCCAGACTTCTCCTCCTCCTCCCTCCAGAATTCTCAGTCCTCCTCCTCCCTCCAGACTTCTCAGTCCTCCTCCTCCAGACTCTCAGTCCTCCCCTCCCTCCAGACTCCTCAGTCCTCCTCCTCCCTCCAGACTTCTCAGTCCTCTCGTCCTCCAACTTCTCAGCCCCTCTCCTCCAGATCCTCTATCCTCCTCTCCCTCCAGACTCCTCTATCCTCCTTCTCCCTCCATATTCCTAGGTCTTCCTCCCCCTCCAGACTCCTCTATCTTCTTCCTCCCTTCAGACTTCTCCAGCTGATATCTTAACCCCTTTATTGCCTGAATTAAAATCTACATATATGCATACAAATGAATTTAACTGGTATGATGTGAATACGAAACAGTAGGCATTAAGGTATTAATATAACAAATAATTTGTCTTTTTTTCGGACATCCACAGGTGGCCACATCCAAAAGGCTGTCAGCCGGACCTGGTGATGCTTCGCCGACATTCATCTGATGTGTATTACACCTTATATGCATACATATAGACATGTAGACTGTGACCTCGTGGACAGGAACTCTCCGTCGTGATCAGCAAGCATTGACTGCTCATATGTACTGTACTGTCCTGTACCCCCACTGTTATGTAAGGCATGGAAATCAATGGCGCATATAGAATAAATAATAATAATAATAATAATAATACAGTGATGATTTAAAGGTATCTGTCACCATGTTTTTGCTTCCTAATTGAGGGCAGCAAGATGTAGAGAGTGAGAACAATTTCCCGTGATGTGTCACTTACTGGGCTGCTAGCTGAGGTTTTATCAGTAGAGGACTAGTAACCATGCCGTGTACGCCTCCATATTCATGAGCTCTGCATGACTCCTCCATCACACTGATTGACAATTTGTATACTTGTACATGTGGATAGGCAGAAAGATGTTAATCTGTGTAGAAGTGGGGTTATACACAGCTCGCATTCAGAGGACAGGCAGATCTGCATCAAAGAAAACTACAATAAACAGCCCAGTAAGAGACATATCACTGGAATCGGGGTCTCTGCCTCTACATCATGTTGCTCTCAGGAAGGGTGGCAAAAACCTAGGGACAGATTCCCTATAATGGCAAATCTGATGAGTATGAGGGGTTATTTTCTGTCCTGTCCTCTCTCGGGCGCTCCTGGGCAGGCGAGCGCGTCCTCCGTGATGTGGCCGCTGACTTCACATCCACAATCCCTGCCAGGTGCAGCTCTGTGGTTCCCTCCTGAGTCGGGCAGCTGCTCGGTGCCAGCATTTCCAGTGGTACGAAGACTCATGACCTTGGCACTGAGGCCAGATATAGAATTGATTTCCCGGGCAGGCGGATAACACAGCGGCCAGGTGCAGGCCCACGCTGCTCACACTGATTAACATTGTTGAATGTTGTCCATGTCTGGTCTGCAATTCCAGGATTAGGGCTCAGGACTCAGAAAGACGAAAATCTGATGTGTACAGCGATGTGGAGGGACAGGCCGAGGGTGAAGAAGAGCAGAGGGTACTGATGCCCCCCACACCATTGTGTGTGCACCTGGCACAGCACCAGCTCCCAGCAGCTGTCCCTATATGGGGGGTAATCCTAATAATGGATTCACAGAACATATTACAAATGAAAGAGACTTGTGCTGTGCGTGTCACAAAGAAGCACAAGGGGCATATGTGGGAATTCAGTTTTTTCCCGTAATGTTGGCCCCAAAAAGGATTTTCCAACCCATCCCATGCTTCCCTACAGATAAGTGTCTCCAGGGATTGGTTGTTTGCTCACCCAGATTCCTTCTTAAGGCCGTCTGACAGCTCATATATCTATATGGCCAGCTGTGCAGACCAGCTTCTCATAGATGTAACAGCGCTGAACGCCATCAGGTCATTCGAGTATCCCTGTCCCAGACAATGCCAAGAGTTTACCAAAGGCCCTACATAAAGATTAATATCAATCACTTGTTCTAGAAATTACCAGACTTTTTGCTTGTTTCTTGTGCTGATGTAGAATGTGCGCTGTAGATTTTTGATGTCCATATTCTGCACTGGTAAGTTCGTGTTCTCTTGGTGCGTTTTTTGCTGCGTATTTCATGCGGATTTTGCTGCTTTTTTTTTTTTAACAATTGTTTATTGTTGTGACTGTGAATAAAGGTTGTTTAACAGCTGGACAGAAAAACGGTTTCTTGATGTCATAATGTGACGTGGAGCTCTACTGTTTTTCGGTCACCAGCACAGGTATAGCAGGCAGCTATGGGCTGACACCCGCCCCCAGCTGCCTAGTTTTACCTGGCTGGTATTCAAAAATAGAAAAGAGCTCTTTTTATGTCTTGAAATATATAAAAAAAAAAAAATTACAGGAGCTTTGCCATATTATTGGTTTCCAGCCAGACAAAACTAAGCAGCCCATAGCTGCCTGCTGTACCTGTGCAGGTGATCAAAAAAACAGCAAAGCTCCACATCATCACCACAAACTACTCAATGTGCAGCAAATACTCACTGTGTGAACAATGCTGTTATTTTGTAGCTGACATTGAGCTCTATGGGTGCTGCAGAATTGTCAAAAATACGCCAAAAAAAGTGGGATAATCGGGGCAAAAACGTGGGAAATCTGCAGCATCGGCACATTCCATGTGTGAAGCTAATCTACTCTCTGGTCCAGCAGGAAAGCAGCTCTGGAGATGAATGAAGAAAATAAATGAAAGTGTCACAAAATTGCTAAATGTCTCATCTTTGTAGACAAAACTGTTCAAATGTTGCAAACAAATAACGTGAATGATACTTGTCCATGGAATGTGCAGTTGAGCCCACACCTGATAGAGGACACTTCTGACCTGTCTAGACAGCAGGTCCTTGTGAAGAATGTCCCCGCATCCCCCCATAACAACCAGGGGGGTGACAGGACAACAACCTGACCATAAAAAGGTCCCAAACACCAGAGAGATCACAGGTCAAAAACAAAAATCATGAACAGAGGAGCCCAGGTGCAAAAAGGAGGGGAAGGAGGAGCGGGTGAGGATATGTTATAACTGAGCATGACGATGACAATATGCGTCAGCCAAAAGAAAGGCTGAAAAGAGGAAAACTGTGGGAATGAATGAAAGCCGAAAACAGAAAGCAAAAAAAAGGGTTCACAGAGGCCGTTAGGCTCTGCGGCACATGGTGCCATGTTTGATGCTTTTATACAACACAGATTTTGAGAATCTTCATGTTTATCCTGAAACCAGCAAAGCTATGAGAGTTCAGAAGGGCTGTGCCATAGGTGCTTTTTTCCTTGCAGATTTGGTGCAGATTTCTTTTTTCTGCACCAAATATGTAAGGAGAAAAAGCATCAATCAATGCACCGTGGGCACAGGGACCTTAGGAGGATTCATGGATTTCGACAGTGAGATTCCCGGCAATAGCTGCAAAGTGTGAATGAAAATGTGTTCAGCAGGGGGGAAGCCGAGCGGCGACTGTGATGAATGGAAGGCTGCATGCCCAAGTCTGACATGCAATGCTCAGGTACTCTGACTATATGCCAGCAGACGACTCCATCCATTATTATCAGGGGCGGACTGGCCCAGGTGGCAGGGGGGCAAGTGCCCCCTGGGCTGGTGGTACCTAGGGCTGCCCACTTATGGAAAGGGCCGGGCCCCCATCCCCCCGGGTGGGCCGCCGAAAATTTCAGACAGCACAACCCCCCTTCCCCCCCGGTCCTCACCTAAGGGCTGGAGGGACTGAGATGGGCTGCCGAAAATTTCCAATAGCACCCAGCCCCCCCTTCCCAGTCCTCACCTAAGGGCTGACGGTAAAATATTGCCACCCAGGGTTTGCGTGGCCAGTCAGCCCCTGATTATTATATATAGTAGGTCAGATCTGCCTTTTCCAGCAGTTATGTCCCTGGACATCTAAACTCTGGACCAGGCAGACACTGTATTTAATGTACCATATGTCCCCTATTCACATGTACAGAATCATGGAATTAAAAATTAAATAATAGCAACTATCGCATGTCCCATACACTCCAGGAAGGAAAGGACTGCAGATGAGGACCAGACTGGGCACAAAGACGGCACAGGAGGAGGATACAGCATACAGTGACGGCACAGGAGGATGAAAATTGCGCACAGTGACTGCACAGGAGGAGGAGACTGCGCACAGTGACTGCACAGGATGGAGGAGACTGCGCACAGTGACTGCACAGGAGGAGGAGACTGCACACAGTGACTGCACAGAGGAGGAGACTGCACAACTGACTACTGACTGCACAGAAGGAGACTGCACAGGAGGAAGACTGCGCACAGTGACTGCACAGGAGGAGGAGACTGCGCACAGTGACTGCACAGGAGGAGGAGACTGCACAGGAGGAGGAGACTGCACAAACTGACTACTGACTGCACAGAAGAAGGAGACTGCACAGGAAGAAGAGACTGCGCACAGTGACTGCACAGGAGGAGGAGACTGCACACACTGACTACTGACTGCACAGAAGGAGACTGCACAGGAGGAAGAGACTGCACACAGTGACTGCACAGGAGGAGGAGACTGCGCACAGTGACTGCACAGAAGAAGGAGACTGCACAGGAGGAAGAGACTGCACACAGTGACTGCACAGAAGCAAGAGACACCGAACAGTGACTGCACTGGAGGAAGAGACTGCGCATAGTGACTGCACAGGAGGAAGAGACAGCGCACAGTGACTGCACATGAGGAGGAGATTGCACACAGTGACTGCACAGGAGGAGGAGACTGCACACAGTGACTGCACAGGAGGAGGAGACTGCATACATTGACTGCACAGAAGAAGGAGACTGCACACAGGAATTGCACATAAGGAGGAGATTGCACACATTGACTACATAGGAGGAGGAGACTGCGCACAGTGACTACATAGGAGGAGGAGACTGCGCACAGTGACTACATAGGAGGAGGAGACTGTGCATAGTGACTACACAGGAGGAGGAGACTGCGCCCCGTGACTTTACAGGAGGAAGAGACTGCACACAGTGACTTCACAGGAGGAGACTGCACACAGTGACTACATAGGAAGAGGAGACTGCGCACAGTGACTGCACAGGAGGAGGAAACTGCACACAGTGACTGCACAGGAGGAGAAGGCTGACCACAGTGACTGCACAGGAGGAGACTGCACACAGTGACTTCACAAGAGGAGGAGACTGCACACAGTGACTGCACAGGAGGAAGAGACTGCACACAGTGACTGCACAGGAGGAAGAGACTGAACCCAGTGACTGCACAGGAGGAAGAGACTGCACACAGTGACTGCACAGGAGGAAGCGACTGCCCACAGTGACTGCACAGGAGGAAGCGACTGCACACAGTGACTGCACAGAAGGAAGAGACTGAACCCAGTGACTGCACAGGAGTAATAGACTGCACACAGTGACTGCACAGGAGGAAGCGACTGCACACAGTGACTGCACAGAAGGAAGAGACTGCACACAGTGACTGCACAGGAGGAAGAGACTCCTTGCAAACAGAGGAAAAGTGCACAGTAAAGTTCTTGTTTTTAGTTGAATGAGCTCATCACATTGCTCAATGCTGATGGACTTTGCTCTTGGTCATTTATCACAAAGAGATGACTTCAATTAAATTTTCATTGAAAAGGGAAGATCAGAATCTCATGTAGATGCAGACTGCTCTTTCAGCAGCCGGTGTCCCGGAACCGGTCCGATTTTATGTTGGTTCCGGCGCCCATAGACTGCAATGCTATGGGTGCCGGATCCAGGAGGATCTGGTTTTGTGCGAATTTGCTCCAGACACACTAAAAACGCTGCAAGCTCCGATTTTGTGTTTGGAGCAAAAAACGAAAACAGCCGGATCCTCCTGGACAGACACAAAACCAGATGGCAAAAAACTGCCATCCGGCACCATAGGGATACAATAGGGGCAAAATCGAATCTGGGGCTGTCCAGTTCACATTGGACAGCCCCAAACCTGAAAAACTGTGGTGTGAAGCCAGCCTAATACTTAGGGTGGCTTCACACCTCGATTTTCGCCCTGCCAGGCTGTGTCCGGTACTTTGCAGGAGGCACCGGACACAGCCTGACAGCTCCGGACAAATAGAACTGGAGGGTTAATATGCCCTCTGGTCCTGTTTGTAGCCGGATGCTGCAGAGCGCAGCTGAGGTAGCTGTCCCCTGCTGAATGGTGCTGAACCTCTTCACAGGGGACAGCTCCCTGGTGCTGAAGTTTAGCATAGCTCACACTGAACTTCAGCCGCCGGTGTCCGGTTCCCGGATCCTCCCAGATCTGGGCAATCCGGTGCCATAGACTCCCATGTTAGGGAGCACCAGATTGCCCCAGATCCGGGAGGATCCAATTTGGGCAGATTTTTGCCCTGGACACAAAAACGTTGCAAGCAACGTTCTTGTGTCCGGGAGAAAAATCCGAATTGTCCCGGATTCTCCCGGACAGATGGAAACCGGATGGCACATAGCTGCCATCTGGCTCCATCCGGCCTCATAGGGCTGCATTACTGCAAAATCAGGTCCGGGGCTGTCAGGTTCACCTGGACAGCCCTGGACCTGATTGTACCATGGTGTGAAGCCAACCTTAGCAAATCTGGAAAACATGACCTGTTGGCGGCCTTCGAGGACTGGAGTTCCTCACCCCTGCTCTATAGTAATCTAAGCTAGTACGAGCATGGGAAACCCCAATGCCCTACATTTATGTTTAGACATCTGAACCGTGCACTCAGATAGATAGATAAGTAGATGTGAGATGGACGGACAGACATTCTGCAGCGTGTATCTGTGACATTGATGGATATTTGGCTATGATATAATGGCTCAGTGACCTCGAGCTGTTGCTGAGGATAATGTGATTTCGCCATTATGTCGTGTCACACCAGTGTCCCCCCATGAACTGTCAGCTCTTGTGCGGTTTGTCTGTAAAGAGCGTGGAAGCAGGAGAGTAAGACCAAAGGGGCCAATCCGCGTCCAGCACCATTGTCCCTGGAAGACAAAGCCGCTCTGTGTGCAGCAGAGGCCTGGAATCTGCTCCTTCAAAATGGACTGAGACTGGCCAAAAATGGAGCCTCCAATGGCCTCTGTGCCCGGAGGTGGCGGTCATCTTTACCGGTCTAAGTTTGTTTGTTTACACTTCCTGCCTGAGGGAAATTCCTGCCTGGATCATTAGCAGATGCAGCAAATGAGCAGATTGTAATCTCTGGCTCTGTGCAGCCCCTGTTATTCTGCATTAATCTCCCCTTTGTCATTTGTTAACACTGTCAGTACCAGTGAAGTTCACAGCCGGGAAACTCCAGAGACACATGAATTCCAGCACTTCAGCGGTTAATGGTAAAATGTGGAAGTTTCTGTAGGTTCCATCACCTTCAAAACAAAGTGACACAACACACAGGAACCCGACTGTCACCAGGATCCCGCATTACAGGAGGAAACCGCTCCAAATCCCGCATCACAGAGGAAACCGCTCCAGATCCCCGCATCACAGGAGGAAACCGCTCCAGATCCCTGCATCACAGGAGGAAACCGCTCCAGATCCCCGCATTACAGGAGGAAACCGCTCCAGATCCCCGAATCACAGGAGGAAACCGCTCCAGATCCCCGCATCACAGGAGGAAACCCTCCAGATCCCCGCATCACAGGAGGAAACCGCTCCAGTTCCCCAAAATAAGCCCCTTGGAGTCGACGCTTGGCCGAGAGGAAAAAATACAAAGGATGCATTTGTCATATATTGTTTTTCCAACTGAAAACTTTGAAAATCCAGAAAGTATGTGAAACAGAAAGGGTTAAAAGCCACAATGTAATCTCTGTGTTGTGCCTGATCAGACAATGGAAAGACCGAAGTCACCGGCCACGACGGATCAATCAGATCATGGAAAAGACCAAACTCACCGGCCATAATGGATCAATCAGATCATAGAAAAGGCCAAAGTCACCGGCCATGATGGATCAGTCAAGATCACAGAAAAGGCCAAAGTCACTGGCACAATGGATCAATCAGATCATTTAAAAGACTGAAGTCACCGGCCACAACGGATCAATCAGATCATAGGAAAGACCGAAGTCACCGGCCACAACGGATCAATCAGATCATAGGAAAGACCGAAGTCACCGGCCACAACGGATCAATCAGATCATAGGAAAGAC
The DNA here is from genome assembly GCA_033576535.1 of Allobates femoralis. Lineage (NCBI taxonomy): Eukaryota > Metazoa > Chordata > Amphibia > Anura > Aromobatidae > Allobates > Allobates femoralis. Next base: position 33,711,837 of record JARQOC010000010.1, on the reverse strand, counting down.
CGAAGTCACCGGCCACAATGGATCAATCAGATCATAGGAAAGACCGAAGTCACCGGCCACAACGGATCAATCAGATCATAGGAAAGACCGAAGTCACCGGCCACAATGGATCAATCAGAAATGGAAAAGACCAAAGTCAGCGGCCACAATGGATCAGTCAGATCATAGATAAGACCAAAGTCACTGGCACAACGGATCAATCAGATCATGGAAAAGACCGACCTCACCGGCCATAATGGATCAATCAGATCATAGAAAAGACCAAAGTCACCGGCCATGATGGATCAGTCAGATCAAAGAAATGACTGACATCAACGGCCACAATGGATCAATCAGATCATTTAAAAGACTGAAGTCACCAGCCACAACGGATCAAACAGATCATGGAAAAGACCGAAGTCACCAGCCAAAACGGATCAATCAGATCATAGGAAATACCGAAGTCATCGGCCACAACAGATCAATCAGATTGTGAGCAGTGCAGACTGTAGACGAATGTGGGCTGAGCCCGCCTATATAAAGGGGTTCATCTGATGGTCTAATCTGTATAGGGGCGCCAGGTGCCGGATAGTGGGCGAGGTGTCCATCATGTCTGATTTCAGGGAGCGATCCCAGCACGATGTCTCATATTGTCCATATAAATCTACAGCCCCGCACACATCACAACAGCTTTATTATTGTGTCCATCTGTCCTTACAAGAATCACCCCAACAATCACCCAGTAACGACAAAAATGATTTATCATGGCGGCTAAAGGACTGTACGATATACATTGCACCGTGTGAGCGTCCCTGTACGGTATACATTGTACCCGTGTGAGCGTCCTGCTACGGTATATATTGTACCCGTGTGAGCGTCCCGATACGCTATACCTTGTACTTGTGTGACCGTCCCTGTACGGAATACATTGTATCCGTGAAACTGTCCCTGTACAGTATACATTGTACACGTGTGACCATTCCTGTATGGTATACATTGTTCCCGTGTGAGCATCCCTGTACGGTATACACTGTACCGTGTGACGGTCTCTGTACGTATACATTGTACCCGTGTGAGCGTGCCTGTATAGTATACATTGTACCCGTGTCAGCATCCCTGTACGGTATACATTGTACCCGTGTGAGAGTCCCTGTACAGTATACATTGTACCCGTGTGAGCATCCCTGTACAGTATACACTGTACCCGTGTGACAGTCTCTGTACGTATACATTGTACCCGTGTGAGCGTGCCTGTATGGTATACATTGTACCCGTGTGATGGTCTCTGTACGTATACATTGTACCCGTATGAGAGTCCCTGTACAGTATACATTGTACCTGTGTGAGCATCCCTGTACGATATACACTGTACCCGTGTGAGCATCTGTGTATGTATACATTGTACCTGTGTGACGGTCTCTGTACAGTCACATGACGTTCACATGGGTACAATGTATACCGTTCAGTGAAAGTCATTTGGGTATAATGTATACCCTACAGAGACCATCACACGGGTACAATATATTCCCTACAGAGACAGTCACACAGGTACAATGTATACTCTACAGATACTGTCACATGGTATAATGTATACCCGTGTGACAGTATATGTAGGGTATAAATTGTACCCGTGTGTCGGTCTCTGTAGGGTATACATTTTACCCGTGTGACGGTCTATGTAGGGTATACATTTTACCGTGTGACGTCTCTGTAGGGCATTACATTGTACCCGTGTGACGGTCTCTGTAGGGCATACAATTGTACCCGTGTGACGGTCTCTGTAGGCATACATTGTACCCGTGTGACGGTCTCTGTAGGGTATACATTGTACCCAAGTGACGTACACTGTAGGTATACATTGTACCCTGTGACGGTCTCTGTAGGGTATACATTGTACCCAAGTGACGTACACTGTACGGTATACATTGTACCCGTGTGAACGTCATGTGACCAGGGTGACAGATTTTGCCTTTTAATTCATGGCCACCATTAATCCGGCTCCATTTACACAAATCCAAGGCTTTTCTCTATTTGCTTATGGGTTTATCTCCAGAATAGATCCACAATGTGCGGCCATGACATCACTAATGTGTAACGGATTAACCCTTCTTGCAGCACATTGCACCAAGCTGAGATCATCTGCTCTCGTATCTAACTCCGCCGACACAGAAAAGTATAAATCTTATATAATAAAAGTCACAAAAGGACAAAAAGGACAACAATGTGTATGAGGAAAAAGGAGAGTGGGGGTTGTAGTCGTTACCTCCAGGGTGCAGCCTCTCCGCTCCATTCTCAGCTTTGTATTTCCCACACAAATCCTTATCCTATAGTCATGTGTAATGTCAGCAGATCCAGACCCCTGGGAGACGAACATGTGCGCCCCTCATCTGCCTCGTGTGACCCCACCGGGACGGACCTCTCCCCTCAGGATATCCAGGGCCAGGGATGGCCCCAATGTGAAGTTTGTAGCCCCCACAGCCAGCAGCAGAGTGTCAGCAGCAGTGTGCAGGGAGTACAACCCCTCTCGTCCTCTCCACCCCCAGCACATCATCCAGTGATAGGAGAGGCTGAACACAAAGAACTTTCTTCATTCATTTACATATGGCAGAAACTTTCACTCACAGGAGGCAGCTGATAACAGGAGCCCCCAATCAGAGGAGTGGGCTGAGTGCTGCTAGTGTAATCCCACCCTCTGAGATTATATATATCATATTATATACATATATACATTACACCTGGACAACGCCGGGCTCTACAGCTAGTTCATAAGAAGTATGAATTTACTCAGATTATGGGAATAACCCTTTAATACCGGGTGAATGTAAGCAACAAAAATGGGATCTTACCTTGAGTTTGGCTCAGAAGTAAGTTAAATAACAAGAGGCTGCCGGGACCCAATCATCCTTCTACTTCTGGAAGACAAAAGTGTGACTGCTCCAGAAAAAGAACGATCAGACCTGCAAAGTAAGCACAAATGAGAGAAATGAGCAAATCTATTATATAATCACGAATGGGATTTTGCCCCTTTTGAATCCGCTCACGCTGCGAGTCAATGTCGTCATGTGGATACGACCGAAGCATTGGCCGCGCAGCGGCCATTGCGAGCAGTTCTAGAGGCGACTCGCTAGCATGGCGAGTCGCCTTAGCAGCGCAAAGCATTGGCCGCGAAGCGCCATGCGAGTCAGAGACTCGCTCTTCTAGAATCCCGATGCATCTGCATCGGGCACCCAGCTAGTAATAGTAATAATAAACCAACAAAGGTCACAGACCTGCTGCATTTGGTACTAATGTTCCTCATAGGATGGGAGTGTACTATGAGGTTCTGCAGCAGCTTGGAGTGTACTATGAGGTTCTGTAGCAGCTGAGGTATGTACTATGAGGTTCTGCAGCAGCTGGGTAATGTACTATGAGGTTCTGCAGCAGCTGGGGTGTGTACTATGAGGTTCTGTAGCAGATGAGCTGGGTGTGTACTATGAGGTTCTGTAGCAGATGAGGTATGTACTATGAGGTTCTTCAGCAGCTGAGGTGTGTACTATGAGGTTTAGGAGCAGCGTATGTGCGCATTATGAGCATTATGCACCTTTCCAACTAGTACCATCCCCTCTCTGTTGAAGTCCCTCAAGACTCTGTCCTGGGACTCCTTCTTTTCTCCATCATGAAGTCCCATGGCTTCCAGTACCACCTGAACACTGATGACACTCAGATCTACCTCTCTGGCCAGACGTCACCTCTCTGCTGTCCAGAATCCCGGAGTGTCTATCAACCATATCCTCCTTCTTCTCCTCTCACTTCCTTAAACTAAACGTAGACAAAACTGTCTACAAAACATAAACTAAGCGTAGACATCTTTCCCCCATCTCGCGTACCTTCCTTACCTGATTTATCTATCACAAAAAATTACATCACACTTTGCCCTGTACCTGAAGTCCACTGCCTCGGAGTAACCCTTGCCTCCGCCTTATCCTTCAAACCGCACATTCAAGCCCTCATCACCTCCTGCCGTCTCCAACCCAAAAATATTTACAGAATCCGTCCCTTCCTCAACCCTCAATCTACTAAACTACTAGTGCATGCCCTCATCATCTCCCGTCTCGACTACTGCAACCTCCTCCTCTGTGGCCTCCCTGCTAACACTCTGAAATCCCTCCAATCCGTCCTCAACTCTGCTGCCCGACTAATCCACCTCTCTCCTCGCCATTCCTCCACTTCTCCCCTCTGCAAATCCCTCCACTGGCTACCAATGCCCCATCGTATCCAATTCAAACTACTAACATTGACTTACAAAGCCATCTACAATCTGTCCCCCCTCCATATATCTCTGAACTAATCTCCCAATATCATCCAACTCGTAATCTTCGATCCTCCCAAGACCTCCTTCTTTCCTCCACACTTGAACGTTCCTCATCTAACCGCCTGCAAGACTTCACCCGAGCATCCCCCATCCTCTGGAACTCTGCACCCCAAAACGTCCGACTGTCCCCTACACTCGGAACCTTCAAATGGAACCTGAAAACCCATCTCTTCAGAACAGCTTACCACCTCACCACCACTGGACCCGGCACTCTACCACCACCAGAGCAGATCCAACCTACTGTCCACCTCCCCACTGCTCTGTAGAATGTAAACCTGCAAGGGCAGGGTCCTCTCTCCCCTCTGTAGCAGTCCGTCGCTCTTAGTTTGTTCATTGTATTTTTAACTTGTTTGTATGTAACCCTTACTCATGTACATCACCATGGAATCAATGGTGCACGACAAATAAATAATAATAATTATGAAATTATGAGGTTCTGCAGTAGCTGGTGAGTGTACTATGAGTTTCAGCAGCTGCTGAGGTGTGTACTATGAGGTTTAGCAGCAGCTTACATATGTACAATAAAGTTCAGCAGCAGCTGAGATGTGTACTATGGGGTTTAGCAGCAGTTTACATATGTACAATAAAGTTCAGCGCAGCTGAGATGTGTACTATGGGGTTAGCAGCAGTTTACGTATGTACAATAAAGTTTAGCACAGCTGAGATGTGTACTATGGGGTTTATCAGCACTTTACGTATGTACTATGAGATTCTACAGAAGGTGTGTATTATGAGGTTCTGCAGCAGCTGAGATGTGTACTATAAGGATCTGCAGCAGTTAATCTGTAGTATGAGGTTCAGCAGATGAGATATGTACTATGAATTTTAGTAGAAAGAAGAGAGTGGCCCAGCTTCCATTTGATGAATATCGACAATTCATTATTCATTTCCCAGCACCTTCCAAATTACAACATGGTTACATGGATCAGCAGGTAGATGACATGGCAGGTGGGTGCGGGCGTCTGGTGGGCGACGAGAAAGGACACTTTGTCCGAAACGCAAGCCTTTCTCACCCTCTTTTTCTAATCCTTGGCTGTTCAGGACGCCGGCCCGTGCACCCCGTGCCTTTGCGTGGTGAGCTGAATCCCTGTTTTCTAACTATGAAGTTTAACAGTAGCTGAGGTATGTTACGAGTTAGCAGCAGATGAGGTGTGTACAATGAGGTTAGCAGCAGCTGAGTTTGTACTGTGGGTTCTGCAGCAGCTGGGTAGATTATGAGCACGCAGCGGCTGCATTATATTAGTGTTTTTCCATAATACTTAAGATTGCTATAGAAAGTATCTCATGGAAATTCCCGGACTGAGCGCATATGAGCAATGACTGAGGGTTTACAGCGCTCTCACTTACAGAACCATTAAATACAATGTATCATTCCAGGGCTCATGTGACGGCACCAAAAACAAAGGTTCTGTGTTCTATAAGCCACAAAGTAACTGGCGTCTCAGATCTGAATATTCCGGAAATGTGAGTACATGACACCATTATATCATCATGGAGGGGACGTTCTGCCACGCTGAGTGGCAATGAGGGCAGATCGTCTTCAGGTACCTGGTGAGGAGGATGAAGAGACACCAGAAGGTAAAGTGTGCCGAGTCCTGAGAACTGACCTGAGAGATCATCAACAGGATCTGAGATCGACTGCAAATCACAGACAATATGGAGGAAAGTATGTGCCCCCCCCCCTATCCAAGGGTTTCTCTGTTCCCCATCTACATCCATAGACATTTATATGGAGTCGTCCTCTACAGATATAATTGCTCCGCTCTTCTAGGATCCCTACCAGATGTTAGAGGCATCTGTGGGAACTTTTGCCCTTATATCCACAAGAGCATTTGTGAGGGAACACTGATGATGGGGGAGGTTGGGTTCACAATGTCCATTATAGCGTGGAGCTGGGGTCTCTTATAACACTCCAGTACTGATATAACCTCCAGACATTACATATGTGACTGATATCAGCTCCTTTTATAACGCTCCAGTACTGATATACCTAAGGCGGCCATCACACGGTTCAATGTCCTGCACGATATCGTTTAAGTGATCTGCGTTTTGATCGCTAAGCGATATCGTTTGTGCAGTCGCTGCGTGTAATCAAGCGATTTTACAATGTAAAATCGCTTGATTGTAGAAACGCAGATTTGTGAGCCGGAGCTCATATCAAGCGATAAACGCTTGTTCAATCTGCTTCATCGTGGTGTGTGACACCATGATGAACGATCTCCCAGCGGCAGAGCCTATGCTGGGAGATGGTATCTATGGTAAACGTCGGGTTACTAAGTGCAGCGCGGCGCCTAGTAACCCGATGTGTACCATAGTTACCAGCGATCTCGCTGCTCCACATCGCTGGTGAGTCTGTCTGTGTGACATCTCACCAACGATGTGAGCGATATCGTTTGCGATCGCGCGTGCACGTGATCGCTAACAATATCGCTCACGATATTGTAGCGTGTGACGGCCGCCATACAGACATTACATATGTGACTGATATCAGCCTCTCTTATAACACTCCAGTACTGATATACCAAAGGCGGCCGTCACACGCTCAATCTTGTGAGCGATATTGTTAGTGATCACATGCACGCCGATCGCTAACAATATCGTTCACATCGCTGGTGAGCTGTCACACAGACAGACTCCCAGCGATGTGGACCAGCAAGAACGCTGGTAACTATGGTAACATCGGGTTACTAGGCGCCGCGCGGCGCTTAGTAACCCGAACGTTTACCATAGATACCATCTCCCAGCATAGGCTCTGCCGCTGGGAATCAGTTCATCGTGGTGTCATACACCACGATGATGCGATTGATCAAGCGTTTATTGCTTGATATGAGCTCCGGCTCACCAAATCTGCGATCAACAATCAAGCGATTTTACATTGTAAAATCGCTTGATTACACGCAGCGACGCACAAACGATATCGCTTAGCCGATCAAAAAAGCAGATCGCTTAAGCGATATCGTTCAAGAAATTGATGCGTGTGACGGCCGCCATACAGACATTCCATATTTGACTGATATCAGCTCCTCTTATAACGCTCCATACCGATATAACCTTCAGACATTACATATGTGACTGATATCAGCCTCTCTTATAACACTCCAGTACTGATATACCCTCCAGACATTACATATGTGACTGATATCAGCCCTCTTATAACGCTCCAGTACTGATATACCTCCAGACATTACTTGTGTGACTGATGTCAGCCCTCTTATAATGCTCCAGTACTGATATACCCTCCAGACATTATTGTGTGACTGATGTCAGCCTCTCTTATAATGCTCCAGTACTGATATAACCTCCAGACATTACATTGTGACTGATATCAGCCCTCTTATACCTCCAGTACTGATATAACCCCAGACATTACATATGTGACTGATATCAGCCCCTCTTATAACACTCCAGTACTGATATACCCTCCAGACATTACATATGTGACTGATATCAGCCCCTCTTATAATGCTCCAGTACTGATATAACCTCCAGAAATTTCATATGTGACTGATATCAGCTCCCCTTATAACGCTCCAGTACTGATATAACCTCCAGACATTACACGTGGACTGATATCAGCCCCTCTTATAACATCCCCAGTACTGTTACACCATACAGACATTATATGTAACTGATATCAGCTCCTCTTGTAACACTCCAGTACTGATATAACACCAGACATTACATATGTGACTGATATCAGCTCCTCTTATAACCTCCAGTACTGTTACACCATACAGACATTATATGTGACTGATATCAGCTCCTCTTGTAACACTCCAGTACTGATATAACACCAGACATTACATATGTGACTGATATCAGCCCTTCTTATAATGCTCCCTACTGATATAACCTCTCAACATTACATGTGACTGCTGATATCAGCTCCTCTTATAATGCTCCAGTGCTGTGATATAACTCCAGACATTACATATGTGACTGATATCAGCCTCTTTTATAACACTCCAGTACGGATATACCCTACAGACATTACATATGTGACTGATATCACTCCTCTTATAACGCTCCAGTGATGATATAACCTCCAGACATTACATATGTGACTGATATCAGCCCCTCTTATAACGCTCCAGTATTGATATAACACCAGACATTACATATGTGACTGATATCAGCTCCTCTTATAACGCTTCAGTACTGATATAACCCCAGACATTACATATGTGACTGATATCAGCCCCTCTTATAACACCAGTACTGATATACCCTGCAGACATTACATATGTGACTGATATCAGCCCCTCTTATAACGCTCCAGTGCGATATAACCTCCAGACATTACATATGTGACTGATATCAGCCCCTCTTATAACACTCCAGTACTGATATAACCTCAAGACATTACATATGTGACTGATATCAACTCCTCTTATAACCTCCAGTGCTGATATAACCTCCAGACATTACATATGTGACTGATATCAGCCCTCTCATAACGCTCCAGTATTGATATAACACCAGACATTACATATGTGACTGATATCAGCCCCTCTTATAACGCTCCACTACCGATATAACCTTCAGACATTACATATGTGACTGATATCAGCTCCTCTTATAACGCTCCAGTACTGATATAACCCCAGACACTACATATGTGACTGATATCAGCTCCTCTTATAATGCTCCGGTACTGCTTGCTGTATGCACAATAGAGAGCTGCTAGACGCATGCACAATAGATGGCTATAGGCTATATGCACAATAGATGGCTGTGGGCTGTATGCACAATAGACAGCTGCTAGCTGTATGCAGTATGCACAATAGATGGCTGATGGCCATATGCACAATAGACAGCTGCTGGCCATATCCACAATAGATGGCTGCTGGCTGTATGCACAAGAGACAGCTGGCGGATGTGTGCAAAATAGACGGCATTTAGCTATATTCACATTAGACGGCTGCTGGCTGTATGCACAATAGATGGCTGCTTGATGTATGCACAATAGGCAGCTGTTGGCCGTATGCACAATAGATGGCTACGGGCTATATGCACAATAGATGGCTGTGGGCCTGTATGCATAATAGGCAGCTGCTTGATGTATGCACAATAGATAGCTGCTAGCTGAAGGCACAATAGACAGCTGAGGGCTGTATACACAATAGATGGCTGCTGTATGCACAATGGTTGGCTGTGTGCTCAATAGATTGCTGCTCTATATCTTGTATACACAGCACTCAGGATGTAGTGTAGACCTGTATATACAATATAGTGCTGTGTAGAGACAGACACACAGACATCATACTCACCAGACATGGGCAGAGGCTCTGACATTCAAATCCTGCTGGAGCGCTGTGGGTGACGTCCTGTATGTACTGCGCATGGCAGGCTATTAGGTGCATGTGCAGTACAAACCTGGCCGAGCCGGACATCACTGAAGATGTCAGTCGGCCAACTGAGCCCCCTCTGTTTCAGTGGCGTGGCAGTGATTGACAGGAGAGGGGCCCCTTTGAAGAGGTGAGGGGGCAGGGACCGGAAGATGGAGTGGGGTGTGGGTGCTGGGTTAATGAAGTGCTAATTAATTATCCTGGACCTCCAGGCCCCACTCTCCTATGGGCTCCTCATAGTAAACAGTAATCATGTCCTGAAGGCGGCCCTGCTTGTACGCCTCTATTGTAGCAATAAACTGTTGTTTCTTAAAAAACCTTAATACAGACGTTTGGAGCACATATTCGTGTTCAGCATATCAAAATGTATATAATACAACAAAATTTTCTCAGGGGACAAGAACTTCCCTGAAATTTCTTGTGCAGTGTTATTGGAGGTCTTGGTCCTGACTTATCAGAACCACTGACCGTTTTCTATTTGACCTTACAGACGTTTCGGGCGTTGCTGTTACCCTCTGGTTTATGTGCACCGTGCGGTGGCACCTATTACTGCACAAAATCTGTATATGGCTGCCATACCATGCTTACTTCACTCAAGCTAGAATCTCCTCTAAGAACTAAGTACACCCCTAGTGTGCTACTTGTACTAGCAGATGAGAGCCGCCTTTATAGCTGCATGGCCGAACGACTGTACAGAGATGGTCACATTGGTCAGTGGAGATGACAATTACTGCACACTACTCTGGCGCCTCGATCATTGATTTTCTATTAGCGGCCTTGACCCCGCAGTCCAGAACGCTGTGGATCGGGCAATGGGACACAGTCCTCATACAGGGACATATACTGTACAGTACACAGGTGATGGGTGATTGTCAGCAGGGTCACTGTGCTCTTATCTCTCACCCAGAGTGTGAAGGGGGCAGCGAGGGAGAAGCACTCTGCCCTTCTGGACTGGGAGGATGGGTGTGATGGGAAATGAACCAGCACCAGTAATAATCGCCCTTTCTTATCTATAGACACCAGGAAACCAAAAATCACAGCAACCCAACACTAAGGGCTTCCAAGTACTATGTATTACAATGTGTCAGTCCGGAGTCCAGGCCATTTATCTCACAGAGGATTGACTACACTGATAAATTGTAACAAACCCCAAGTTGTGAAGTGCAAGGGTGGGTCTATCGTGCCCTCTGTGTAGCTGTACAGGGGCCCGGAGGTTTGGGGGCCCTACCCACAAGAAGTAGAAGTAAAATAGTTATTGGGATGGCCCATCCACAGGGGCCCTTTGTTGCTGTATTAGATCCTACAAAGGCATTAGATTTGAAGTCAGAGTTTTTGTCTCAGGATAAAAATAAGGAATATCCCAATCAGTGACAGTGAGAAGAGATCTCAAATGAGGAATTAGAATACAAGCGGGAGAGGTTATCAATGCAATTCTGACATTTTGGGAGCTACAAATTAAAACAATTTGTTGTGCACATATTCTACAAAACATTCGTCAGGAGGCGACGGCCCTCTTGAGGGGGTGGGGGAGGCACTCTGGAGTGGACGGGACTGGCACTCTGGAGGAGATGGAGGAGGCAATCTGGAGGGGGAAGCACTGTAAAGGAGACGTGGCTACACTCTGGAGGGGGTGGGGGAGTCACTCTAGAGGGAATGTTGCAGCACTCTGGAGGGGGCGGCACTCTGGATGGGGTGGGGGAGTCATTCTGGAGGGGATGGTGGTGGAACTCTGAAAGAGGCAGAGATGGCACTCTGGAGCATGCGAGGGCAGCACTCTGGAGGGGATGGGGCGGCACTCTGGAGGGATGGGGCGGCACTCTGGAGCATGCGAGGGCAGCACTCTGGAGGCGGCAGGGACAGCACTCTGGAGGGGGCAGGGTCACACTCTTGAGGGGATGGCACACTGGAAGGGGTGGGGGAGAGGCAATTTGGAGGGCAGTGGCGTCAATTTGGAGGGAGCAGCATTCTGAAGGGGGTGGGGGAGTCACTTTGGAGGGGACAGGGTGGCACTCTAGAGTGGGCAGGGGCGGCATTCTTGGGCGGAAAGGAACTACACTCTTGAGGGGCAGGGGTGTCAATGTGGAGTGGACAGGGCAGCACTCTGGAGGGGGAAGGGGCAGCATTTTTGAAGGGGCAGGTGTGGCACTCGAGGGGACAGGGGCAGCACTGTGGAGGGGACAGGGGCAGTATTTTGGAGGGGGAAGGGGGGTCACTCTGGATGGTGCAGTGGTGTCACTCTGGAGGGGGCAGGGGCGGCATTCTTGAGGAGGCAGGAGCAGCACTCTTGAGGTGGCAGGGCAGCAGTCTGGAGGAGCAGTGGTGTCACTCTGGAGGGGGTGGATGTGGCCCTCTGGAGGGAGTAGTAATGTCACTGTCGAGGGGGTGGCAGTCTGGAGAGTACAGGGGGGAGGGGAGGGGAGGGGGCTCCATTGTACCATCAGATATAACCCAAGACTGAAAAAACTTAACATAATATTTGTTCCTAATCTACATGTGCTCATCGCAGGCGTAGGTCTGATTTTTTCCTTTCAGCTCTTGACACGTTTGTTTTCAGACAGTCATATAAAAAGGTGTAAAATACGGGCCAAGGTCACAGAAGGCTTCATTATTTCATGATTCATCGTCATTTCCAGGACTCCAGCCCGGCTCCAGATATGGAGGGTTACATGCAGGGATCTGATGAAATACACGGCTCTCGCTTATGTCACATTTATGGTATTTTTACATATGTTGAACTTCTGGGGAACATGGGCCGCTCCCTGTGAGAACACGCTGAGAGCGCTCTGGCCTCAACCCAAAAGAATGGGAATTAAAACAATTGTAAACTGCTCAAATGACAAGAGCGAGAAGCTGCAGCCGGTCCCAGAAGACTGGGCCCAGGTACTCTGCAGGTATCATGGGGACATATCATCTGCTGGATGGCAAAAGCTTCACCAGGAAACATCACACAACTTTCCTATAGTCCTGAAAAGGATGAAAGTGAGCTGCATAGAGATCACTGGACAGATATCACAGGACAGATATCACCAGTCCAATATCACCTGTCAGGCACCAAACCGTGACATATCCCTTGTCAGACATCACCACACTAATATGAGTGGTCAGATATCACAGATCAGACATTACGCTCTTACAGTATATCACTGGTGGATTCGCTGCTCAGGGCCCCAAAATTCCCTTTAGCCTATAGCAAAAGACTATTACTATTAAAGATTTCCAATAATTGGGGGCCCCGTTGGAGCTTTTGCATCAGGGCCCATGAGCTTCAAGTTACCCAACTAATGTGATGGTTGAGTAACAATTGCTCAATCCCTGCACAGTCTTCACAGCTCTTCTAGATTCCTGGGTAACAATCCCTGCACAGTCTCCACATCTCTTCTAGATTCCTGGGTAACAATCCCTGCACAGTCTCCACATCTCTTCTAGATTATTGGGTAACAATCCCTGCACAGTCTCCACAGCTCTTCTAGATTCTTGGGTAACAATCCCTGCACAGTCTCCACATCTCTTCTAGATTATTGGGTAACAATCCCTGCACAGTCTCCACATCTCTTCTAGATTCTTGGGTAACAATCCCTGCACAGTCTTCACATCTCTTCTAGATTCTTGGGTAACAATCCCTGCGCAATTTGCACAGCTCTACTTGATTCCTGGGTAACAATCTCTGCACAGTCTCCACATCTCTTCTAGATTATTGGGTAACAATCCCTGCCCAGTCTCCACATCTCTTCTAGATTATTGGGTAACAATCCCTGCCCAGTCTCCACAGCTCTTTTAGATCTTTGTGTAAGGATCTCTGCACAGTTTCCACCATTCTTCTAGATTCCTGGGTAACAATCCCTATGCAATCTGCACAGCTCTTCTAGATTCCTGGGTAACAATCTCTGCACAGTCTCCACAGCTCATCCAGATTCCTGGGTAACAATCCCTGTACAGTCTCCACCTCTCTTCTAGATTCTTGGGTAACAATCCCTTCCCAGTCTCCACAGCTCTTCTAGACTTTTGGGTAACAATCTCTGCACAGTCTCCATTGCTCTTCTGGATTTTTGGGTAACAATCGCTGCACAGTCTCCATGGTTCTTCTAGATTCCTGCACAGTCTCCACCGCTCTACTAGATCTTTGGGTAACAATCCTTGCACAGTCTCCACAACTCTTCTAGATTCTTGGGTAACAATCTCTGCCCAGTCTCCACAGCTCTTCTAGATTCTTGGAAAACAATCCCTGCCCAGTCTCCACAGCTCTTCTAGATTCCTGGGTAACAATCCCTGCCCAGTCTCCACAACTCATCTAGATTCCTCAGTAACAATCTCTGCACAGTCTCCACAGCTCCTCTAGGTTCCTGGGTAACAATCTCTGCACAGTCTCTATGTAAAGTTATAAGGGCCCAGCGCATATCTTCCTAAAATCAATGGCTATGTGTTATCTCTATTGATTGATTCACACTACTTTGATTTTCTTATCAAATGGTTTATTAAAGTATTAAAAATTCATAATAAAATTAATTAAAAAATTCATAAAAAATATACTATTTCTCTTTGTACATAACAAATCCACTCTTGGAAATTAATTTATATTCTTAGTCCGGTATTTCTTCTTATATATTTTTTGGACACTACTCTTTATGATGAACTGTGTTCTTCAATTAGTAACAGGAATCCTAAAAATGATATATTAAGTTACCAGTTGCTTTTTCTCTGGTTTTATAATTTGTAACATTACTACTGTTAGACCCTTACTTTACACTGGGTCTCCTCCTATAATGCCTCTCCTATATGTAGTAGCTTTTTAGGATTCTCAGTGCCCTTTAGCTGATGAGAAAATGTAAAATATTATATTGGTGGTTTGTTTTCTTTATTGATCAATTTATTCTGCTTATTATGTAACAATACCTGTGAGGATTTCGGTGCGTTCTCATTATCACCTCCCACTGTGTGTTTTCTATCTCCTCTTGTTTACAGTCTCCACAGCTCCCCTAGGTAACAATCCCTGCGCAATCTGCACAGCTCATCTTGATTCCTGGGTAACAATCTCTGCACAGTCTCCCCCGCTCTTCTAGATTCCTGGGTAACAATCCTTGCCCAGTCTCCACACCTCTTCTAGATTCTTGGGTAACAATCCTTGCCCAGTCTCCACAGCTCTTCTAGATTCCTGGGTAACAATCCTTGCCCAGTCTCCAGATCTCTTCTAGATTCCTTGGTAACAATCTCTGCCCAGTCTCCACAGCTCTTCTAGATTCCTGGGTAACAATCCTTGCCCAGTCTCCACATCTCTTCTAGATTCTTGGGTAACAATCTCTGCCCAGTCTCCACTACGCTTCTAGATTCCTGGGTAACAATGCCTGCACAGTCCCCACATCTCTTCTAGATTCCTGGGTAACAATCCCTGCCCAGTCTCCACAGCTCTTCTAGATTCCTGGGTAACAATCCCTGCCCAGTCTCCACAGCTCTTCTAGATTCTTGGGTAATAATCCCTGCCCAGTCTCCACGGCTCTTCTAGATTCTTGGATAACAATCCCTGCCCAGTCTCCACATCTCTTCTAGATTCTTGGGTAACAATCCCTGCTCAGTCTCCACAGCTATTCTAGATTCTTAGGTAAGAATCCCTGCACGGTCTCCACAGTTCTTCTAGATTCTTGGGTAACAATCCCTGCCCAGTCTCCACAGCTCTTCTAGATTCTTGGGTAACAATCCCTGCCCAGTCTCCACAGCTCTTCTAGATTCTTGGGTAACAATCCCTGCCCAGTCTCCACAGCTCTTCTAGATTCTTGGGTAACAATCCCTGCCCAGTCTCCACAGCTCTTCTAGATTCTTGGGTAACAATCCCTGCCCAGTCTCCACAGTTCTTTTAGATTCCTAGATTGAAGGATTACAGTGCTTGTAACAGTCGCTGCTTTTTTCCCATAAGGATTTAGAAGGTTTTCTCCCTGGGAATCCATAAATAGTTCAAGCAGCGCCACAAGAAATTATTGCAAATCTGCACAGTGGAAGAACGATCGCCCTCCTGCAAAGTAAAAAAACACAACTTTAGGAATGTACCAGGGGAGCAATCTGTGGCTCCTTGGATAAATCAGGAACAGATCAGACATACTCAACTTCATGAAGCATCAGTCCTGACATTTTACTTTAAATAATATCAAAGTATTTAGCAAAAAATGATTTTTTTATTTTCACCCTTAAAATAATAAATTAAAAATCTCCTGTTGTGTGCACAGCTCTGATGCAGAGAGAGTCCCCGCTTATATTCCATATGCCATACCCGTCTCATGTACAGCACTATGGAATCCATGGTACTGTATACATAATAATAAAATCATAAAAATAAGAAGAAAAATATGCTGTGTTATATGCGATGCTTAGTCTGATGGCCGTATGTTCTTCACAAATCCACTGGACTTGTGTCATTAGTCTCGCACCTTACACCTTCTTTCTGGTGTATTTTATTCTATACATGGCGGACTGTCAATACTTCATCTAGAACAGTAACCACCATGGAAATCACTGCAATTAGAAGATTAAATGCTGGGTATTGTGGCGCCACACAGTGGAAAAGTGTCTTATTACACCACAAAAGGTATCAAACTACTGTACAAGACTATTATTTTGTTTCTCCTACTGAGAGCAATCAATCTTATTACACCACAAATCCCAGCACTGATCAGAGGTGACCGATGATCATAGAATCATAGCAAAACAGAGTTAGAAGGGGCCTCTTGGGTCATCGGGTGCAGAGCCCTCCTGGATCATCATGTGAAGGGACCTCCCGGGTCATCATGTGAATGGACCTCCTGGGTCATTGTGTGAATGGACCTCCTGGGTCATCGTGTGAAGGGACCCTCCTGGGTCATTGTGTGAATGGACCTCCTGGGTCATCGTGTGAAGGGACCCTCCTGGGTCATTGTGTGAATGGACCTCCTGGGTCATCGTGTGAAGGGACCTCCCGGGTCATCGTGTGAAGTGACCCTCCTGGGTCATTGTGTGAATGGACCTCCTGGGTCATCGTGTGAAGGGACCCTCCTGGGTCATTGTGTGAATGGACCTCCTGGGTCATCGTGTGAAGGGACCTCCTGGGTTATCGTACGAAGAGTCATTCTGGGTCATTGTGTGGAGGGACCTCCTTGGTCATCGTGTGAAGTGGCCTCCTGGGTCATTGTGTGAAGGAACCCCTGGGTCATCATGTGAAGGGATCTCCCGGGTCATCGTGTGAAGGGGCCTCCTGGGTCATTGTGTGACGGAACCCCTGGGTCATCTAGTGAAGGGACCTCCTGGGTCATCGTACAAAGGGCCCTTCTGGGGCATTGTGTGGAGGGACCTCCAGGGTCATCGTGTGAAGGGACTTCCTGGATCATCATGTGAAGGAACCTCCTGGGTCATCCTTTCAGGAGACCTCCCGGGTCATCGTAGAGGGCCCTTCTGGGTCATTGTGTGAAGGGACCTCCCGGTTCATCATGTGAAGGGACCTCCCGGGTCATCATGTGAAGGGACCTCATGGGTCATTGTGTGAAGGGACTTCCTGGGTCATTGTGTGAAGGGACCCCTTTGGTCATTGTATGAAGGGACCTCCTGGGTCATCTGGTCCAACCCCCTGCTCAAAGCAGGATTCACTAAATCACCACAGACAGATGTTTGTCCAGCCTCTGAGTGAACACTTCCACTGAAGGAGAACTCACCACCTCTCTTGGCCGCCTGTTCCACTCATTGACCACCCTCATTGTCAAAAAGTTTTTTCTAATATCTAATCTGTGTCTCATCCCATTGCTTCTAGTCTTTCCTTGTGCAAATGAGAATTCAGCTGTTCCCTCTACAGTGTGACAGCCCTTGAGATATTTGGCAACAGCTTTTAAGTCTCCTCTGACCCTTCTTTTTTGCAAGTTAAACATTCCCAAATTCTGTAATTGCTCCTCATAGGACATTGCTTCCAGACCGGTCACCATTCTGGTCAATCTTCTCTGAACTTGCACCAGGTGTTTGATGTCTTTTATATAATGTGGTGCCCAGAACTGGACTCAGTATCCAGATAAGGTCTGACCAAAGAGGAGTAGATGGGGATAAAGACTTCACTTGATCTAGACTTTATGCTTCTGTTAATACATTCCAGAATTGTGTGCCTTCTTTGCTGCTGCATCACACTGTTGACTCAAGTTCAGTCTGTGATCTATTAGTATACCCAAGTCTTTTTCACACATGCTGTTGCTTAGCTCTATTCCTCCCATTCTGTGTATGCTTTTTTCATTTTTCTTGCCCAGATGTAGGACTTTGTATTTCTCCTTGTTATAAGCCATTCTGTTAGCCGCTGTCCAGTGTTCCAGTTTGTTTAGATCTTTGTGAATCCCTCTCTCTCTCTTCTCTAGTACTAGCTATCCCTCCTAGCCTTGTTTCATCAGAAAATGTAATCAGTTTACCCTCAATTCCTCCATCTAAATAACTGATAAAGATATTGAACATCACTGGATCCAGGACAGAGGCCTGTGGCCTCCACTTGAGATATTCTTCCATCTGAATGTTTATCCATTCATGACCACTATTTGGATTAGATCACTAAGCCAGTTATGGATCCACCTAACAGTTGTCTTGTCAGTTCCACACTTGGTCATTTTTTCAATAAGGATGGTATGAGATATTTTGTCAAATGCTTTGCTGAAGTCAAGATATGCTATATCTACTGCGTTTCCCTGATTCACCAAGTTAGTGATTCTGTCATAGAAGAAGACTAAGTTATTCTGACATGATTTATTAGTTACAAACCCATGCAGGCTCTGGTTAATCACTTCATTCTCAACCACGTACTTGCATACATGTTGTTTAATAATTTGTTATAAGATCTTTCCTGGTATAGAAGTCAAGCTCTCAGGTTTATAGTTCCCTGGATCCACCTTTTTCCCTTTTTTGAAGATTGGGACAACATTTACTCTTCTCTGGTTCTCTGGGACTTGTCTTGTTCTCCAAGAATTTCAAAGATTATGGAGAGTGGTTCAAAGATTTCCTCTGCTATCTCCTTCAGGACCCTGGGGTTTAAATCATCTGGACCTGGAGACTTGGATTCATTTAGGGTGCCTTCACATTTGCGTATGGGAAGGCAGCGTATTGCTGCGTTCCCATACGCAGTCAAACGCATGCGCACTGCGTTCCTATGTTTAACATAGGAACGCATAGTGCCTGCGTTTGCTGCGTTCGGGTGCGGATGTGGACGATATCTGCTCCTTCCGGTGTCCAGCATCCGCACCCGGGACGCAGCCAGTTGCATTTTTTTGTGCGCTCGGGGAGTTTGGACAATCAGCAAGCGTCCCCAAGCGTACAAAAAATGCATTGGCTTCAATGGGTCCGCAGTGTTCAGCGCTTGACAGCGCTGGAGAACGCTGCTGACCCATTGAAAAATCTCCCGGTGGCCGCCGGTGATGTCACAGGAGCTCACCGACGGCCACCGGGAGATCAGCTGAGCCACTGCTGTCCTCCTCCTCCCCGCCACCTGTAATGTGCTAGCGGTGTCGGCGGGGAGTACAGCTGATGTGACAGCTGTTTGAATCTTCCTGCGCCGACATCTCCTCTCAGTGTCGGCGCGGGAAGATTCAAACAGCTGTCACATCAGCTGTTCTCTCCGCCGACACGTCCCGGTGCTTACCGGCGGCGGGGAGGAGGAGATCTCCGGCGCTGAACTCCTCCTCCGGCCCGCCCCCAGACAGCGCCGATTGGCTGCCGGGCTCCCTAGTGATGTGTCCGCAGGCGGACATTATCCGCTGCGGACACATCATTTCCCCACTGCTTTTGACAGCATTTGTGTCTGCATGCCATCAGCATGCAGACACAAACGCTAATGTGAAGCCAGCCTTATGTTAGCTAGTTATTCCCTCACTATCTCTCTGTTTATAGATTACCTGTATTCTTCTATTCCTTTAGTAGTATACTGAAGATCAGTTGATGGTACATTTTCTTTCTGAGAGCAAACAGATGGAAAATAGGAATTTAAAAGTTCGGCTTCTTTGCGTCATTTTGTACCATGTCATCATTTTCATCCTATAAAAATCCTTTAAGGTACCGTCACACAGGGAGATATCTCCGGCAATGTTGCCGGCAACTGAGGGGCGTGGCCAGGTTGCGGCGACATCGCCGGAGAGTTGTCTCGTGTGACAGGGCGATAATCAGGGGATAAATCGCCTGAGTAATATCGCCAGGTTTCCCAACAATGTTGGGAAACCTGGCGATGTTGCTGAGGCGATCATGCCTGATCGCCCTGTGTAACGCGGCAACCTGCAATGTTGCGGGCGATTCCGCCTATCTACAACATTGCGGGTTACCGCTCGCTGGGTTGCTGGGCAACCCAGCGAGCGATAGCCGCGGCAACTAGCCGGCGACATCGCCGGTAAGTTGCTCAGTCTGACATCTCCCCGGCGATGTTGTCAGGGATGCGCACTCCCGCGATCGCCGGCAACATCGCCGGCGATGTCTCCCTGTGTGATGGTACCTTTAGATTCCTTGAATTTTCTTTACTTTTGACATTCCCCATGATTTACTTTATCTCTTCAGCTTTCTTAGATGCCTTGATCCCGTGCACAAGTTCGGCCCCTTTTCCCAAACTTTCTCACTCTCTGATAGAACAATATACGGTGATAACAGGATTTTTTTTTTTCTCAATGAGGTGGATGGGAGCTAAGCGCAGCGTGACAGAAGCTTTACACAAGACCTTACATGAGGTAGATGGACAGCTTTGGAGACTCTTCCATGACGTCCCTATGTATCAATGAAACACAGCAGAGAAAGCTGATGATCAGCAGAAATCCAGCGCTGAGGTGTGGAGGTCGGGAAGTCAACGCCATGACTCACTTTTTGGAAGGTTTGCTCCAGGGAAGTTTTGGCAGCAGATACTGTCCGCAGTCCCGTGTGTTCAGGTCCCAGCTGCTCGTGAATCTCTGATCTGCCAGGACAGCGGACTACACGCTGATTTATTTGGTAGACACAGCTCTGCAGTGAAGTAAAGTGAGATTCCAAAAAATGTCTCACTACCTCAGTAATAGGAGCAAATCGATTAAAAAAAAAGTCTTCATGTGCGATGTATGTGCCATGGGCTGCGCCGTAAGATGTCCACATAGACAGCTGCTTGGATAGGAGCGAGTGAAGCCTCACGTGTCCTATAGCAGGAAAAATGAACACAATATACAAATAATTAAACCTTTCCTGAGGAGTGGGATAAGGCATGTTGATTGTCTGCATGCCTGATCCATTGTTTGAATGCATGTGTATGGGGGAGCAGACAGCACTGTTAGTCTCTGGTGGTCCTGCATCATCTGCACCGTCTCTCGTGGTTCTGCACAATCTCTCATGATTCTGCACCATGTCTCATAGTTTTGCACCTTCTATCGTGGTCCTGCACCGTCTCTCGTGGTTCTGCACCGCCTCTCGCGGTTCTGCACCGTCTCTCACGGTTCTGCACCGTCTCTCGCGGTTCTGCACCGTCTCTCGCGGTTCTGCACCGTCTCTCGCGGTTCTGCACCGTCTCTCGCGGTTCTGCACCGTCTCTCGCGGTTCTGCACCGTCTCTCGTGGTTCTGCAATGTCTCTCATAGTTCCGCACCACATTAGGCACTCACAGGATGAGGAGCACCCAGGAAAAAAACGCTTAAAACCATCATATGGAGCAGGAGGCACAGGCCAGAGGAGAGATGGAGGGTGAGAACCAGGGTCAGGAGGGTGAGAAAAAAAGAAGGTGTCAGAGGTCAACACAGAACTTCATGTGTCGGCAAAGAAAAAAAAGAACATGAGAAAAAGAAGAGTAAAGGTAGGAGAGAGGGACCATGGCGGATGGCTGTACATAGATTGTGTCCATCCAGTTCATCTATTTCTGCTCCAACAGAACATGGCAGCACTGCTATATTGTCACATACAAGGGCCCCACAGATGTAGTGCTGTTACACTGTATCGCTCTGTGGTATCGAGTACATGGCCTCACAGATGTAGTGCTGTTACACTGTATCGCTCTGTGGTATCGAGTACACGGCCTCACAGATGTAGTGCTGTTACACTGTATCACTCTGTGGTATCGAGTACACGGCCTCACAGATGTAGTGCTGTTACACTGTATCACTCTGTGGTATCGAGTACACGGCCTCACAGATGTAGTGTTGTTACACTGTATCACTCTGCAGTGTCGGGTACACGGCCTCACAGATGTAGTGCTGTTACACTGTATCACTCTGTGGTATCGAGTACAGGCCTCACAGATGTAGTGTTGTTACACTGTATCACTCTGTGGTATCGAGTACACGGCCTCACAGATGTAGTGTTGTTACACTGTATCACTCTATGGTATCGAGTACACGGCCTCACAGATGTAGTGCTGTTACACTGTATCACTCTGTGGTATCGAGTACACGGCCTCACAGATGTAGTGCTATTACACTGTATCACTGTGTGGTATCGAGTACACGGCCTCACGATGTAGTGCTGTTACACTGTATCACTGTGTGGTATCGAGTACACGGCCTCACAGATGTAGTGCTGTTACACTGTATTACTCTGTGGTATCGGGTACACGGCCTCACAGATGTAGTTTTGTTACATGTATCACTCTGCAGTGTATCGGTACACGGCCTCACAGAGAATGCTGTTACACTGTATCACTCTGTGGTATCAAGTACACGGCCTCACAGATGTAGTGTTGTTACATGTCATCACTCTGCAGTGTCGGGTACACGGCCTCACAGATGTAGTGCTGTTACACTGTATCGCTCTGTGGTATGGTAACGATCTCACAGATGCAGTGTGTTACAGTGTATCACTCTGCAGTGTCGGGTACACAGCTCACAGATGTAGTGTTGTTACAGTGTATCCCCTCTGTGGGGTACACGCCTCCAATGTATCGTTACACTGTATTACTCTGTGGTAGGTACACGGCCTCACAGATGTAGTTTGTTACAGGTATCACTCTGCAGTGTCGGTACACGCCTCACAGAATGTTGCTACACTGTATCACTCTGTGGTATCAGTACACAGCTCACAGATGCAGTGTTGTTACAGTGCATCCTCTCAGTGGGGTACACGGCCTCACAGATGTAGTGCTGTTACACTGTATCCTCTGTGGTATTGGTATACGTCTCACAGATGAGTGCTGTTACAGTGTATCGCTCTGTGGTATCGGGTACACGGCCTCACAGATGTAGTGCTTGTTGATTCACTCAGTGTAGAAAGATACAATCTTGTGTTGTGTCACTTTTATGCTAACGAATGTAAAATAAATGATGTTTAGCAGTTGAATCACTCGTCCATCGGCATGTATGACAGTATTGATGAACTAATCACTTGCATGACAACTAAAAATGTAGTTGAATTTGCTCATATACTTACAGGGACTGGAACATTGGCAAAAAACAACTGCCTAGATGAGTGATCTTAACAGGTCATGCAGTTGGTAAGTCAAAGTCTTTACGGACCCCTAATTATAAGTACAAAAGGCTGTGTCTAAATCTGCCATGCTCTTGAACTAACATGTGTACCGTGGTAATGAGCCAAAGCCTCACAGATGTAAGTCGATTCTGTATACATTGACGCTCTAATAGCTTACGATTACACACACTGTCAGGTGTTTTACAGGATTTGAGTCTCTCAAGATTAAAACCTTTGCAATGTATGTGTCCTGCCAAAAATCATTGCAGTCAGTCAGCTCTGGACAATGGTTTTTTTGTGTGTAATTTGGTTTGCGAGAGACCTCAGTCCTTGACGTTTAGAGCTGTAGTCTCACTAGATAGTAATCTACTGCTGCAATGTGTCAGTAAGTATAATGCTACCCATTGGAAGGACCGTGCACGGATGTAGTGCGTTACACTAATCCTCGCAGTGCAGGTACACAGTACCTCATGTGATAGTCTGTACCCTGTATCGGCTTGTGGTATCAGTACACAGCCTGCACAGATGTAGTGCTGTTACAGTATCGCTTGCTATGCCGAGTAACAGCTACAGATGTATGCGTTGTACACAGTGTATCCTCTGTGGTTCGAGTACAAGGCCTCACAGATGTAGTGCTGTTACACTGTATCGCTCTGTGGTATCAAGTACAGGCCTCACAGATGTAGTGTTGTTACACTGTATCGCTCTGTGGATCGAGTACACTGCCTACAGATGTAGTGCTGTTACACTGTATCGTGGTGGTTTCGAGTACACGGCCTCACAGATGTAGTCTGATTACACTGTATCGCTCAGTAGGTAATCGCGTGTACGGTGCCTCACAGATGTAGTGCTGTTACTGTATCGCTCTGTGGTGTCGAAGTACATGGCACCACAGATGTAGTGCTGTTACACTGTATCACTACTGTTGGTATCGAGTACACGGCCTCACAGATGTAGTGCGTTACACTGTATCACTCTGTGATATCGAGTACAGGCCTCACGATGTAGTGTGTTACAATGTATCGCTCTGTGGTAATCGGGTATACGATCTCACAGATGTAGTGCTGTTAACACTGTATCCTCTGTGGTATCGAGTACACGGTCCATCAGAGAATGTCTGTTACACTGTATCACTCTGTGGTATCGAGTACACGCCTCACAGATGTAGTGCTGTTACATGTATCGCTCTGTGGTATCGGGTACACGGCCTCACAGATGTAGTGCTGTTACACTGTATCGCTCTGTGGTATCGAGTACACGGCCTCACAGATGTAGTGTTGTTACACTGTATCGCTCTGTGGTATCGAGTAACGGCCTCACAGATGTAGTGCTGTTACAATGTATCGCTCTGTGGTGTCGAGTTACGCTCACAGATGTAGTGCTGTTACACTGTATCAGCTCTGTGGTATCAGTATACGATCCTCACAGATGTAGTGTGTTACATGTATCACTCTGTGGTATCGGTACAGGGCTCACAGATGTAGTGCTGTTACACTGTATCACTCTGTGGTTCGAGTACATGCCTCACAGATGTAGTGCTGTTACACTGTATCACTCTGTGGTATCGAGTACAGGCCTCACAGATGTAGTGCTGTTACACTGTATCACTCTGTGGTATCAGTATACGATCTCACAGATGTAGTGCTGTTACATGTATCGCTCTGTGGTGTCGAGTCAACGATCCTCACAGATGTAGTGCTGTTACACTGTATCGCTCTGTGGTATCAGGTAAACGGCCTCACAGATGTAGTGCTGTTACACTGTATCACTCTGTGGTATCAAGTACACGGCCTCACAGATGTAGTGCTGTTACACTGTATCACTCTGTGGTATCGAGTACACGGCCTCACTGATGTAGTGCTGTTACACTGTATCACTTTGCGGTATCAGATACACAGGCTCTAGCAGCTCATGTCATGGAATGACACTACAATTATACATTGTGATGTCATGGATTGCAGAACTATGATGTCATCACACTTCCTGCCATTCTGCAGAGCAGGAATAACAGTAGCCTCCTGTGGTGGACATTTCGCCACATGTTTACTCCATTAGAAAAGGCGCCATCTGCTTCCACGTTTATGGAGTAATGAAATCCCTGCCCCAAAGTACAAGTAGAAGAAGCCAAACACTGAATACTGAAGATCCCGGGATCTCGGCTCTGACAAACTCTAAAGCAGTCCTCTATACATACTAGTGCATTTCAATGAATTAGAATATCATCAAAAAGTTAATTTATTTCAGTAATTCAATACAAAAAGTGAATTGCATATAATATGTAGAGTAATTACAAACAGTGATCTATTTCAAGAGGTTTTTTTTCTGTTAATGCTGATGATTATGGCTTACAGCCAATGAAAAGGTCATTATTTCAGAAAATTAAAGTAGAGAGGATGAAGGGTTAAAAACCACACTGCGGTATTGCACGAGACACCAAAGGGTGAATAATATGATTTATTAGTCAACGTGTTTCAGGACTCCCAGAAGCGCTCTGAAACATGGCAATAGTACATTGATTTTTGAGGATATTCTAATTAATTGAGATGCACCAGTGTGTGCGTGTGCGTGTGCGTGTGTGTGTGTGTGTGTGTGTGTCATATATATATATTATATAAAGCTGAATGTGTGTATATATATGTGTATGTGTGTGTGTACATCCGGGATTGGCATCTACACCGTCGCAACTACAGCCACAAAATTTTGCACAGTCACACGTCTGGACCCCGAGAGCATCATAGGCTATGTTGTGAGGCGAAATTTTAACCCTGCGCGTTCCAATTCACCAAACAATTTTGGCCCTATGTACATAATGGAGAGAAAGTGACAGTTACCAGTTGACAGTTGTGAATGAGAGGGACTTGGGGCCCTTTCACATCAGCGTTTTTCGTAATTCGCGGCAGATGCGGTGAAAAAACCGCATCTGCCGCGTTTGCCGCATAACCGTTCCACTTGCGGCACGGTTGCGGTTTTTCCCATAGGAAGTATAGGGGGACTTGCGGCAGATGCGGCAAGTGCGGTTTTGCACTTGTGGCAGGTGCGGCAGCGAAAAAAACCGCGGTCAGCCGCGTTTTTTTTCGCGGCCGCACCTGCCGCAAGTGCAAAACCGCACTTGCCGCACCTGCCGCAAGTCCGCCTATACTTTGCATGGCAAAAACCGCAACCGCGCCGCAAGTGCAGCCGGTATGCGGTAATCGCGGCAGATGCGGTTTTTTCACCGCATCTGCCGCGATTTAAAAAAAACGCTGATGTGAAAGGGCCCTTAGAGCCCTTTCACATCAGCGTTTTTTTCAAATCGCGGCAGATGCGGTGAAAAAAACCGCATCTGCCGCGATTACCGCATACCGGCTGCACTTGCGGCGCGGTTGCGGTAAACGCCATGCAAAGTATAGGCGTACTTGCGGCAGGTGCGGCAAGTGCGGTTTTGCACTTGCGGCAGGTGCGGCAGCGAAAAAAAAACGCGGTCAGCCGGTATGCGGCAATTGCGGCAGATGCGGTTTTTTCACCGCATCTGCCGCAAATTTAAAAAAACGCTGATGTGAAAGGGCCCTTAATGATAGCGCCAAAGACTAACAGCACATACCAGCATATAGTCACTAAGGTGGGGCCCTGACATGGAAAATTCACCACGCACGGGGACATGTGCACACACCATATGCACACAAAGAGTAACAGCTAAGGTGGAGCCCCAACATTGGATACTCACCACGCACCCGAACACAAACACACACACCACAAAGAGACTCACCCAAACAGACACCCCCCCCACAGGGACACACACACATACACACCCTATAGGGACACATGCACTCACCCCACAGGGACACACACACCACAGGGACATACACACCCCACAGGGACACAGAGACACACACACATACCCCACAGGAACACACAGACCCCATAGGGATGGATACACACCACAGAGACACCCCTCCCCCCACAAGGACACACACCACAGGGACACCCTCCCCCCCACAAGGACACACACACTGGGACACACACACACCCCAGGGACACACACACCTCAGGGACACACACACCACACAGACAGACACAGATGTGCACAAATCACCTCACACAACTCGCCTCATACGTCTGGTATCTTTAATTTCCAAAAGTAAACATCTGATTAAAAACAGCCAATGTGCAACACATGTGCCATATAGGGAATTAAGGCAGATGTCAGTCACATGAGCTGTCTATTATGTGTATGTGTGAGGTAACATATACTGCCCGGCCGGGGGAGGGTTTACTGTTGGCTGGAGATTTATTAGGCTGCCTATAGCAACCAATCACAGCTCAGCTTCTATTTTCCTACAGGTCATTAATATGACAGCTATAATAAAATAGAATTTTAATATAGCTAACAGCAGTTATTTATTAACCCGGGCGTAGCTGGGTACTAGTTCGGGTTAATACAGACCTTTCGTAGCTCTAGGACACAGCCGTTATAATAGGTATTCCCACAGACCAGTATGGCTGTCAGGCTCTATCTTTACAAAGCACTCACTGATCTCAGGGAGACCAGTCAAGGAAACACAGTGGGCAGCCGGCTAAAGCGCTCAAACACAGTGAAGTCCATGATGCATTGCTCCCTGGAAATTTGAATATGCAAATGGAGTCCGTGGAGCCTCGATTAAGAGTCTCAAACACAGGACTAGCCAGATATCCCTCCAGGGAAGGACCTAGCCCTGGGGTGCAATTCTTGCGGAGAGCACCATAACACCATATTAAGTGGCCCTTTTCGTCAATATCCCACTCAGTTACGAGTTAAGGATATGACAAGGGAATTAACAGAGCCAGGTATCCATCCACAGACAGCTGTTTCGGGTTTGCCCCTCATCAGTGTGGAGTAGAATTTGGCTAGGTGGGAGCAATGCCTGGTAGACCAACATCACAAAGTATCTCACGATCTCAGGGAGACCAGTCAAGGAAAACACTGGGGGAAGCCGGCTAAAGCGCTCAAACACAGTGAAATCCATGATGCATTGCCCCCTGGAAATTTGAATATGCACACACTGACACATCCACCTGGGCTGCTATACAATCAGTACACATTGCTCTCTCAGCCGCTCATTGGTCTCATGATTCCTTCAGGTATTAACACACTGTGTACCGGACAGGCTACAGCACTCACTCTCAGCTGCTAATTCGCAGTAAAACCGGCTCATGTGAACAGGTTCCTAAGCCGACAACCCATGTGATGCATCCCGGCCATGGGACCATGATGCCAGCTGTGCCTCACAATATATATATAATATAATATTTTATTTTATATTATATATTATGTGTGTGTGTGTGTGGTGTGTGTGTGTGAAAATGTAACCACCCAAACCAAATAATCCATTTCCAAAAGCACTAGCAGCCTTTACCCTCAGTTACCAGTTGACAAAGTGCTGTAAGTAAGTGCTCCAACTACCACCCTTCAGGAACCCAGTGAGCATGCCACAGTGGCTGGTGATTGAAATCATTCTTAACACACGCAGGGCAGCAGAGTTGTACGCTGTTTCGTAATATTAATCTTCTCCAGACTCCGCACCCCAGGAGCGCCTCTCAATCCTTTTTGTCTTACATCCCTCCAAAGCAGACAAATCATCAGCACCATCAGCAATGACATCCCTCTAGTGCAGGCAGAACACCGTCACCATCAGCAATGACATCTAGTGACGAGCGAGCATGCTCGGCACTACTAGTTGCTCGCACGAATATCTCGGTACTCGGAGTACTCGGCGAGCACCGAGTACCGTTGAGATGCTAGGACTCTTCGCTAATAATTATCGATCTGACACAAATACACAGCTCCCTTCAGTGCACACAGTGAGCTGGCACCTCACAGAGAGCAGATTGATTGTTAGGATCCCTCTGGGGGGCACAGCAAGGTGTTGTATGCTGCGGCGATTTGAAAAAGCCCGCCCTTTATCAAAAACACTTGTTTTATAACCGGAAGTCTGTCGGCGGAGCCTGTCACTAATTGATTTACATTGGGCTCGGTGCTCTGGCCGAGTACACGAGTATCTTGGGACACTCGGCTAGAGCATCGAGCACCCGAGCATTTTAGTACTCGCTCATCTCTAATGACATCCCTCCAGTGCAGAAGAACACAACATTGCTATAGAGCTCAATACTAAATCCAAAATGCTACAGTCCTGCTTTGCCTCCACTTCTAAACGTTGGCTCTATAGTCCCATGATTTCTACATATTTTCCTAATCAGCAGACTATTAATACAATCGCAAGGGCGCAAATGTCTGATCACATAGATGTCACCTGTACAACACTTTATACTGGCATCAGATTTCCTTTTACAATTCTAGATGTTAACAGAGAATCTGTCACTCAGGAAATCGCCATCTAGAACAAGAAGCAATCCTGCCCCATATATAGCAAATTTATTATTATTATTAATAATAGAGCACCACTGATTCCATGGTGCTGTACATGAGAAACGGTTACATACTAACAAAATAAAAATACAACGAGCAAACTAACAGTGACAGACTGGTACAGAGGGGAGAGAGGACCCTGCCCTAGTGGGCTTACATTCTACAGGGCAATGGGGAGGGAGACAGTAGGTTGGGTCTGCTGTGGTGGTGGAGCACCGGGTCCAGTGGTGGTGGAGTGGCGCGGGTCCAGTGGTGGTGGTGGTGGCACCGTGGTCATTGCAGGTTGTAAGCTGTTCTGAAGAGATGGGTTTTCAGGTTCCGCTTGAAGGTTCTGAGTGTGGGGGACAGTCAGACGTTTTGGGGTGCAGAGCTCCAGAGGATGGGGGATGCTCAGGTGAAGTCTTGCAGGCGGTTAGGTGAGGAACGTACAAGTGTGGAGGAAAGAAGGAGGTCTTGGGAAGATCGGAGGTTACGAGTTGGATGATATTGGGAGATTAGTTCAGAGATATATGGGGGGAACAGATTGTGGACGGCTTTGTAAGTCAATGTTAGTAGTTCGGATGGGATATGCTGGAGGATTGGGAGCCAGTGGAGGGATTTGCAGAGGGAGAAGTGGAGGAATGGCGAGGAGAGAGGTGGATTAGTCGTGCAGCAGAGTAAAGGTACCGTCACACGCAGCAATATTGCTTGCAATTTCACTGGCAATTTGCTGGTTGCAGTGAAATCATGGACACATTTTTCCATTTTATTGCCATGTACAAATGGAACAATGTGTCCATGATTTCACTGCAACCAGCAAATTGCCAGTGAAATTGCTAGCAATATTGCTGTGTGTGATGGTACCTTTAGGACAGATTGGAGAGGTGCAAGAATGTTATCAGGGAGGCCAAAGAGGAGGAGGTTGTAGTAGTTGAGACGGGAGATTATGAGGGCATGCACTAGTAGTTTAGTAGATTGAGGGTTGAGGAATGGATGGATTCTGGAAATATTTTTGAGTTGGAGGCGGCAAGAGGTGGTGAGGGCTTGGATGTGTGGTTTGAAGGACAATGCAGAGTCAAGGGTTAATCCGAGGCAGTGGACTTCAGGTACAGGGCAAAGTGTGATGTAATTTATTGTGATAGATAGATTTGATAAGGGAGGTGCGTGAGATGGAGGAAAGATGATGAGTTTGGTTTTGTCTACATTGAGTTTTAGGAAGCGACAGGAGAAGAAGGAGGATATGGCTGACAGACACTCCGGGATTCTGGACAGCAGAGAGATGACGTCAGGGCCAGAGAGGTCGATCTGAGTGTCGTCAGCATGGAGGTGATACTGGAAGCCATGGACTTATGAGTTGTCCCAGATCAAGGGTATAGATAGAAAAAAGGAGGGGCCCCAGGACAGAGCCTTGAGGGACCCCAACAGAGAGGGGATGGGGCGATGATGTTGTGTTGGAGTGGGAGACACTAACTGTACCTTTACACGTCGCAACATTGCATGGAATTTCACTTGCAACTTACTGGTTGCAGTGAAATCATTGACACATTGTTCCATTTGTACATGGCAACAAAATGCAACAATGTGTCCATGATTTCACTGCAACCAGTAAGTTACAAGTGAAATTGCATGCAATGTTGTGATGTGTAAAGGTACCCTAAATGTGCGGTTGGAAAGGTAGAAGGAGATCCAGCATATCACACATTATATCACACATTGTCCACTCAGAAATCTTGTGCTTATTGTACAATACAGATGATATTTTGCACATTGCAGAAATTAGAAAGAATAAAAATCTTTATCAGATTACAGGAGAGTGTTTATTACTATCGGATGTCACCAAATGTTATAGATACATTTTATCACCGTCATTACTGACTCTGCACAGGTATCGCTGTTATTACCGACCCCGCACAGGTATCACCATCACTGCCGACCCCGCACAGGTATCGCCGTCATTACTGACCCTGCACAGGTATCACCATCACTACCGACCCCGCACAGGTATCGCCGTAATTACTGACCTGCACAGGTATCACTGTTATTACTGACCCCGCACAGGTATCACCTCACTGCCGACCCGCACAGGTATCACGTTATTACGACCCGCACAGTATCACCATCACTACGACCGCACAGGTATCGCCGTCATTATGACATGCACAGGTATCACTGTTATTACTGACCCGCACAGGTATCACATGACTGCCGACCCCGCACAGGTATCACCGTTATTACCGACCCCGCACAGGTATCACCATCACTACCGACCCCGCACAGGTATCACTGTTATTACCGACACCGCACAGGTATTATCACCATCACTACCGACCCCGCACAGGTATCACTGTTATTACTGACCCCGCACAGGTATCACATCATTACTGACTCCGCACAGGTATCACCGTCATTACTGACCTTTGTTATATGGCGGCCAGCCATGGTCTGAATGGCTGGTATACATTGCAGAGGCAGAGGTCTGATGCAATGTGAATGTTTCACTGTTCAGCATTAGATAAAAACAGTTAATGCAAGTACGTGTGTTCATGAGTTAACACACCTCCTCCAGGGGTGTGGTCGGGGCTGATATCATGTAGCTGGTCCTAGGCCACAGAATCTGACTTCAGCAAGCTTTGTTGCTGTTTTGAAGTGGATGGAGTGGCCATTTTTCCTGGAAGCACATGGTAAGAGGGATCATGTGTGTTTGGAACGTGCCCCAGAGCTCTGGACAAAAAGAGGGACCTGAAATCCCTGTTTAAGGACAGGCCAAGGCCAGTGGATGGTTTGTATGGAAACTGTTTGTGTTGCGTAGAGCCTGAAGAAAGGTTCAAGCTTGTGTATCCTGCCTGGTTTATGAGGATATCAATAAACCAAATGAACTTTTAAACTTGAGAAACATTTCCTTGTGCGACCTCGACGACCGGCAACCTGAGTGAGTAACCCCGTATTATAACAAACTCTTACACCCCACACAGGTATCACCATCATTACTGACCCCGCACAGGTATCAATGCCATTAATGACCCCATATAGGTATCACCGCTATTACTGACCCCACATGGGCGTCACCGTTATTACTGACCGACCGCACACGGGAATCGCTGTCATTACTGACCGGACAAAGGAATCACTGTCATTACTGACCCTGCACAGGTGTCAATGCCGTTAATGACCCCATACAGGTATCACCGCTATTACCAACCCCACACGGGAATCGCTGTCATTACTGAGACCGCACAGGTATCAATGCCATTAATGACCCCATACAGGTATCACCGCTATTACTGACCCCACACGGGAATCGCTGTCATTACTGACCCTGCACGGGTATCGCTGTCATTACTGACCGGACACAGCAATCACTGTCATTACTGACCGACACAGCAATCGCTGTCATTACTGACCCCGCACGGGTATCGCTGTCATTACTGACCCCGCACGGGAATCGCTGTCATTACTGACCCCGCACGGGAATCGCTGCATTACTGACCCCGCATGGGAATCGCTGTCATTACTGACCCCGCACGGGAATCGCTGTCATTACTGACCACGCACGGGAATAGCTGTCATTACTGACCCGCACGGGAATCGCTGTCATTACTGACCCCGCACGGGAATCGCTGTCATTACGACCCCTCACAGGTATCGCCATCATTACAGACTCCACCAGGTATCGCATCATTACTTTCCCCGCACAGGTATCGCCGTCATTACTGACCACCACAGGAATCGCTGTCATTACTGACCACACACAGGAATCGCTGTCATTACTGACCACACACAGGAATCGCTGTCATTACTGACCACACACAGGAATCGCTGTCATTACTGACCACACACAGGAATCACTGTCAATACTGACCACACACAGATATCGATGGATCGGCTTCAGTTTTGGATTGAGTAACTCTCGGTGCTCCATCGTTCTTTCTCCTGTTTATTTCCTTCATGTTCCAGGACATTATCAGGATACGGCTTTTGGACACAGGAATGTTTAGACACGTATTCATCGGTGGACAGCACTGAGTCCTGGACGTCTCCACAGAATGAGACAAAGGGGATGAGATGTTCTAACAACTACAGCAACTTGGGAAGGTTCACTATTCTGTAACTCGTAAGGAACAATGTGTCATATCAGGTCAGACGAATGGCGGGATTAAAGGAAGCATTAAAGGAGCACAGATTACAAAATAAAAGGAAGAGCAAGTACACTGGGGGTACAGGGTGATCGCAATGGCGCTGCCGCTCGGGCTATAGGGCGATCACACCAAAACTGGGGCTATGACACTGACATTGGGGGTGCAGGATAATGACGGGGCGATGGCACTGATACTCAGTGAACAGAATAATGACACTGGGAATACAGGATAATGACAATGACACACTGGATACGGGATAATGACACTGCCACTCGGGGTAAAGGATAATGACACTGTCACTCGGGTACAGGATTTGTCTGAGGACTTGTCATCTGCATCCTTTCGGCGGTGTGGTTCTTTGACTCATTTCTTTCATTTCTACTATTGGAAACGATGCAGCAGATGTCACAAAGTACAGGAGGAATGTCAAGGACCCCGTGGAGCTGTGAACTGAGGGGGCGCCTGGCTCTTATTTACTGATCAGTCTTGCTGCCCAAATTCTGCACTGACACAGTAAAGCAGGGTCTGAGCTGAAAACAGTTCAGACTGTGCAGATCACCTGGCACATTCTTGTCACTGACTGGCTGCAGTGGTCAGTTACGGGTGATTGTCCTGTCCAGGCATTATGAAACAACCTTCTAAACCAGTGATGGGCAACCTTTTGAGCTTCATGTGTCAAAATTCCCCAAAAAACCGAGCATAACTCGGGTGGTGTGTCACCTTGCGAAAAAAAAACATAATGTTTTGATATTTATAGTTTAAATAACAAATATGTATAATTATTTAACTTACCTGCTTAGTGACTTCTTTGTTAATCTGTCAGTTGGTTTCTTTTGTTGGTCTTGCTGTTATTTAACTTGTGCGGGGTGCCATGAACTACGATAAGTGAGGCGGAGGGGGAATTCTTCCAGTGATGGCGAACCTTTGGCAGTCCAGCAATAGCTGGACTGCCACAGGTTCGCCATCACTGATTTAGTGACTTTTTTGTTGCTGAATTTCATTGGCTAAATCTTCAATTGAAGGTTGGTATTTTGTACACTTCAAGGCCAAGCAAGCGCTACTAAGTTTATCTGTCAATCTGTTTCTTTTGTTGGTTTTGATATTATTTAATGCTGAGAATAAGGTCTCACAAAAGTACGTAGAGGGAAAAATAGTAAGTAAAGCCATTGCTATATTTTTCAGGGTGCTAAAAGTGTCTGGTAACCGATTCCAGGCACTCCAAATTTCCTGTTCATAGTGGCACTCCTCTTGATTCTCCAAGCGGCACCTTTCTAGATTCTCAAGCTTTGACCTCAGGTCAACAAACACCTGACCCCAGATGCTGTCCTGAAATTCTGCAAGTTGCATCTCCAAATCATCAATTTGTATCCATTAGAATCTACACCCTCGTGACTGCCGGCTCCACTCTCACCCTCCGAGGTGGCTTCATGCTTTTACTTCTGTAATGTTTCCTAGAAGTGCTGGGATTATTCTCAGGGCATCTGGCAAAAATCTGCAAGTCTAATACAAAACATACTGGGGATTCAAGAGCGTCCTCTCAGGAGCGCAGCATTCGCATAATGTAACTGGACAATTTCTATTATACACGATATAAATCCACTTATGTGTCATTAAAATAAAGACTAACTATTACTGTAATCTGCAGCTGTGACATCATTGGTGACATCACTGAGAACACCTCCTATCATCACTAGAGATCGGCGGTGACATCACTGAGAACGCCTCCTATCATCACTAGAGATCGGCGGTGACATCACTGAGAACGCCTCCTATCATCACTAGACATCAGCGGTGACATCACTGAGAACGTCTCCTATCATCACTAGAGATCAGCGGTGACATCACTGAGAACGCCTCCTATCATCACTAGAGATCAGCGGTGACATCACTGAGAACGCCTCCTATCATCACTAGAGATCAGCGGTGACACCTCTGAGAACGCCTCCTATCATCACTAGAGATCAGCGGTGACATCACTGAGAACGCCTCCTATCATCACTAGAGATCAGCGGTGACATCACTGAGAACGCCTCCCATCATTACTAGAGATCAGCGGTGACATCACTGAGAACGCCTCCTATCATCACTAGAGATCAGCGGTGACATCACTGAGAACGTCTCCTATCATCACTAGAGATCGGCGGTGACATCACTGAGAACGTCTCCTATCATCACTAGAGATCGGCGGTGACATCACTGAGAACGTCTCCTATCATCACTAGAGAGCAGTGGTGACATCACTGAGAACGTCTCCTATCATCACTAGAGATCAGCGGTGACATCACTGAGAACGCCTCCTATCATCACTAGAGATCGGCGGTGACATCACTGAGCGCCTCCTATCATCACTAGAGATCGGCGGTGACATCACTGAGCGCCTCCTATCATCACTAGAGATCAGCGGTGACATCACTGAGAACGTCTCCTATTATTACTAGAGATCAGCGGTGACATCACTGAGAACGTCTCCTATCATCACAATAGATCGGCGGTGACATCACTGAGCGTCTCCTATCATCACTAGAGATCAGCGGTGACATCACTGAGAACGTCTCCTATCATCACTAGAGATCGGCGGTGACATCACTGAGAACGTCTCCTATCATCACTAGAGATCGATGGTGACATCACTGAGAATGTCTCCTATCATCACTAGAGATCAGCGGTGACATCACTGAGAATGTCTCCTATCATCACTAGAGATCAGCATTGAAATCACTGAGAACGTCTCCTATCATCACTAGAGATCAGCGGTGACATCACTGAGAACATCTCCTATCATCACTAGAGATCGGCTGTGACATCACTGAGAACGCCTCCTATCATCACTAGAGATCGGCTGTGACATCACTGAGAACGCCTCCTATCATCACTAGAGATCAGCGGTGACATCACTGAGAACGTCTCCTATCATCACTAGAGATCGGCGGTGACATCACTGAGAACGTCTCCTATCATCACTAGAGATCGGCGGTGACATCACTGAGAACGTCTCCTATCATCACTAGAGATCGGCGGTGACATCACTGAGAACGTCTCCTATCATCACTAGAGATCAGCGGTGACATCACTGAGAACGTCTCCTATCATCACTAGAGAGCAGTGGTGACATCACTGAGAACGTCTCCTATCATCACTAGAGATCAGCGGTGACATCACTGAGCGTCTCCTATCATCACTAGAGATCAGCGGTGACATCACTGAGAACGTCTCCTATCATCACTAGAGATCAGCAGTGACATCACTGAGAACGCCTCCTATCATCACTAGAGAACGGTTGTGACATCACTGAGAACGTCTCCTATCATCACTAGAGATCAGCGGTGACATCACTGAGAACGTTTCCTATCATCACTAGAGATCAGCGGTGACATCACTGAGAACGTCTCCTATCATCACTAGAGATCAGCGGTGACGTCACTGAGAACGTCTCCTATCATCACTAGAGATCAGCTGTGACATCACTGAGAACGCCTCCTATCATCACTAGAGATCAGCGGTGACATCACTGAGAACGTCCCCTATCATCACTAGAGATCAGCAGTGACATCACTGAGAACGTCTCCTATCATCACTAGAGATCGATGGTGACATCACTGAGAACGTCTCCTATCATCACTAGAGATCAGTGTTGACATCACTGAGAACGCCTCCTATCATCACTAGAGATCGGCGGTGACATCACTGAGAACGTCCCCTATCATCACTAGAGATCAGCAGTGACATCACTGAGAACGCCTCCTATCATCACTAGAGATCGATGGTGACATCACTGAGAACGTCTCCTATCATCACTAGAGATCAGCGGTGACATCACTGAGAACGCCTCCTATCATCACTAGAGATCAGCTGTATATAATCAAAGGAGACTGTTGTGCATCTCCTCAAGACTGAGGAATTAAAAAAACAGTGTTATATACAGTATACAGTAACGTAGGTGGGTTATACTGAGGTCAGTGTCGGGCACAGTCTGTGTTACTGCTGATACCAGAAGCCTCGCACACTATCTGCATTCACACCAGGGCCTTGAGCCGTCTGATTACGTGATATTCTGCACACTGACATTTAAGCAAAGATAAAAAATCCTCCCATGAAAATAAGAATGTAACAGTGTCCTATGAGGAGACACATGGTGCATCGTGCCTCAGTCCTGTACCCTGGTGGTCCTATATATACTAAGGCACATTGCACCACACAGTACACAAGCCGGGGTCGGTGGCCGGTATAGAGCGACACATTGTAACCCGCACCTCAGTATCACCACTATGTGCTTTGTGTCCTTGCTGACCCCTTGGGTGAAGTGCAGCATCTCTCGCTTTACTGCTCGCGTACAGAGAACCCCTTGTTTGTCCATCCTGTTGTCAGGAGACCACAGATCCGCTCAGGAATTGCGCAAGTCACAAATCTGAAGCAGATTTCCCCCCCGAGCTGAAAGTAACCAAAAATTTCCACTAAAGCAGTGAACACGTGACGATGACACATACATAAAACAAAGAAATCCAGGAATCGGAGGGACACTGTGCCAGATTATCAAATATTCCGGACTATCTGAAAGACACATAAAGGATTTGTGGCAGCACAGAGTATGGATACCACAATGTCATTATCTCCCCCGGGGAGTAGTGTCATACCTGAGAGCAACAGAGGGAATCCACACCAGGCAAAACCCAAAGCACACAACAGCTTTCTGCCTCCAGGTCTGAAGGGGCAGATGTAAAACCCGGGTTCAGGGTAGCTTCCCTATAAATTCTGGTCTGGAGCGGAGTTAGTCAGCTCAGTAAGGAGGAGTACTGCGGAAGACACCCTGTGGGCTAGAGCAGTGCTATGCTCGCCCCAGGAAAGCTAAGCTTAGCTGAGGTACCTAAGGCAAGGGTCTGAGGAAGTCGAGGAGAGCCTGGGGAGAAGAACGGTGTCAAGCTCACCCCAGAGGAAAAGCACCAAGAAACGGACACCAGAGTCAGAGGCTGTGCAGGGCCTAATGAGCCGGTAGCTAATACCGGACGGTGAGGAATTCTGAGTTCCCCATCCACACCAAGTGTCCGGAGTCAAAGCAGCATCAAGAGCCCAGGAGCAGCTGCCCGTGAAGTGGAGCTAATAAAGGACTCGAGCTGCCTGTCATACTGGCATGTGCAGAAGAGAGAGAGAGGGCCGCAGCTCAGCTTAAAGCAGCACGGACCCACAGGAGAAAGCACAGAAGAGAGGCCTCAGAACTTGCAGAGTGTGGAGAACCCAGAGTTGCTCCCAAGTTACACGGACTCATAGTAACAGCATCTGCGGTTGGACTTGTATTTCCAGTAAAGGATCTAAGGAACCAACAAAATGTGAGTGTGTCTGTTAATGCGCATCCTCCATCCTGCACCCTACACCCTTCCAACATCCACTGCCCTGGGGATCCCCTTTGCCCGTGGGGAGCCGCTCCATCCTAGCTGCCCGTCCATCATCCCCAGAGGTTCTGCAGCAGCGGTGGCTACCCATAGCCACAAACCACGGGTGGCGTCACGAATAACTCCCTTATAAATCACCCCTTTCCCTACCTAAGCCAAGAACTGCCTTTTACAACTGAACCAAGGGTCACGGAAGCCGAGTCTCGACCCCTGTGACTCCCCAGAAGTGCTAAACAGCTCGGTTCCGAGTACCATACGGCCCTGGGCGACACAGCTTCAGCTTTTGGCATCATGAACAGGATATCGTGCCTGACTTATACAGTTACTGTGTGCCGTGAACTGTGTTGATCTACATGTTTTTGATTGTCACCATTATTAAAACTTGAGGGGCGCGAGAAGCTGAGGGGGCATATCATCATGGGTGGTACCATGCAAAGAGCGCAAAAGGAAGATGAACTGCGCTCTGACGACATCTGGTGGCTTACAAACAACCATACTTTATTTAGACACATTTTAAGTATCAATCACACCCTTTTTCAATTTTAATTTTGGGTTCCTCACAATGTGTTACATGTTGGACTCACAATCGTATGGATCAGTCGCACAATGCTATTAGAACCCAAAAAGAAAAAATTGCGACACACGATCCAATTATTGGCAAAAAGTAGAAATTATCTTTATTAGGATCAGGTAAATTGCATATGTGCTCAGTTACAGGTCGGAAACATGTGCATGGAAAATTGGTGAAACACTTTATATTGTGTTATAATTTAACAATAGTACCTCTACAGCATTACATACATATACAATATATCAGGCACTTCAAAATCATGGAAAACTAGTATCACTGAGGGTCTATCAGAAAACAACAGTGTACGTTCAATCAATTGCTGGTGGTACATGCAAATCATTTTATATCCAATGTCATCCAATGTCATATGATACATAAACAGGATGGCAACATTGATCTTCACCACGGAAGTGAATGACCTGGTGGGCTAAGGTTCACTGGGGGGAGGAAAATGTCGGAGCCGGGTGGAGAGGAGCCTGCGCAAGGGGCGGTCGCACCCAGTCGGCAGCACAGGGTGTGGCCCAAGAAGCAGCCGGAGCTGAGCCGCCACCGCGGCGCCAGCCATAGCCCCGGTAATGCCATTCCTGACGCCGTACACGCCAGGGGCGACGTGGTTGCCGCAATACTCAGGAGAACCAAGAACCCTGGCAGACTTCAGGGAGAGATTGAACAATTTATATAAAGGGAAGACCTAATGGTGGGGTTACACGTCCCGATATCGCGGCGATATCGGAGGCAACGACGCGGGAGCGCGCATTTAGTGCACGTTTCTCCCTGCATCGCATCGCCAGTTTACACGCCGCGATATCGGGATGCAACGTCCCTCCGATGTGTACGCCCACCAACCCAGGAACGACCAGTTAACATGGGAGTGAATGGGTGACGTGAGCGTAGACATCGGAGTTGGGCTGTCACACGCAGCGATGCTGGTACAACGGCCTTGCGATATCGGCGAGTTGAATAGCTTTGCTATTCAACTCCGATATCGTTTTGGCATTGTTCCAGCATCGCGTTGGATGCTAAAACAATACAACGCGCACACGATATCGGCTCCAACTCGCGACCCACGTGACTTTTTGTCGGAGTTGGGTCGGAGTTGGACGCCGATATCGCGGCGTGTAAACCCACCAAAAGAGTTAGCATATTGATTGGACAATTGACTGGTGCAACCAAGCGGGAGGTAAAGTCCTGGCTGGACACTGACAAAGACACTGTTGAACATTTAATGGCCAGACCAAAAGTCACCTTTGACACCCATACTGCCGCCAAAGCTGAAAATAAGATTCTTCGGGTGTAAACAAAGGGTGCAGGATAGCATCAGAGACTTTGCTTTAAACCTCAAGGAGGTGATGAGGGCAATAAAACAGACAGACCCAGAAGAGAAAAAGTTGCTTATTGAACAGTTTAGGCTGCCTTCAGACTTGCAGATGCATCTGCAGCGTTTTGCAGATGCATCTGCAAGCATCTGCATGCAGACCGCGGCCCCTATGTTTATAATGGTGCGCACGGCGGTCTGCAGATGCTTGCAGACCGCCGTGCGCTCTCATTGCCCGCCATTAGTGATCTGTGCGCACGCGGATGCCTGCGCACAAATCACACACTCCTGCCCGCACCAGGGACGCAACATCTCGCGTACATGGTGCGGGCGGGAGTGTGTGATCTGTACGCAGGCATCCGCGTGCGCACAGATCACTGATTATTGAGGGGCTTTTGTCCCCTGCCCACAGAGTCCAACTGCGTATGATGGCCATCCAGAACCCTGATCTACACTTTGCACAGTTTAAAGACCAGGCCATTGGCATACTGAAAGAAGAAGCAACAGCCAGTGGCCCAGAACCTGCACAACGCATGGCCATAACATACCACCAAGAGGGGCCGCAAATCCCACAGGCCACGGCAGGGGCCAATGCACAAACTTTTGAGCATATCACAACTGAGGCTCTGAACCTAAAGGTTGAGGCACTAACTAAAAATGTCGCAGAGATGGTCCAAGCGATGCAGGGTTCCAAACCGGTGGGGAAGATCGAATTGGCATCTAGCAGAGATGACGTCCCGTGGATGCGACTGAGGAGGAACCCACCGACCAGAGGACGACCCAGCGACCACTATGACCCTGAAGGAAAGCCCATCTACCACCAATGTGACAAGCCAGGCCACGTCGCAAGGTTTGTACTTTAAAGGAGAGCATCCTGGGGCAGCGGGCCACCCCTCAGGAATAGGACAACCTGGCCCACCGAACTGGCGTAACAGGTATGTGGGAGGAAGCCCAGTCCTGCCTGTCGTACTAGATGGCATCCCCATGAACGCTTTGTTGGACACCAGCTCACAGGTGACATCAATACCATATATCCTTTACAAAAGATACTGGGCAGACTCTGACATTACACGTAGCCCAGATGATGACTTTGTTATCTATGCTAGTAATGATTAAACCTGTGCCGCAGATTGGGTTTAAAGAAGTAACTATACAGGTGGGGCGGGTGGAATTGAAGGCCCAAGGATTGATAATTGTTGATGTGAGAACGTAACTCAATGATAACCTTAGGCACTAATGTCATTGAAAATTGTCTGGGAGAGGTTATTGTGTTGTTACAGCAGACTGCTGAAACTGCCAACCTCGGGCAGCAACGAGTCCTGCAGAAAGAGATAAAAGCCCTGATGCAGAGGCAGCAGGTGGAGCTGTCCAGAAGAGAAGTTGGCAGTGTAAGAGTAAGTGATCTGGTACCCATTGTAATGCCCCCAAGAAGTGAAATGATAATCTGGTATAGGGCAGCAATAGGCCTTATAGGGCAAGATTATTATTAATCCCCTGGTGGAGCCCATGTATTCAGACAGTAGGCCCACTGTCCTGACGGCCAGAGGGGTAGTTGATGTACGCAAGGGGAGGGTACGAGTACGTATCCTAAACTGTGGTGAAGAAGACGTCAAACTGCCTAAGTATGCTACCATTGCTAAATTGTACACTGCCGATAACAACTCCATCCAGGCAGTAGAGCCCTTGAACCCGTCTAACCAGGCAGAGGACAATGGCTCTGAGGGAAAGCTGGAGGATTGGTGCCAAAAGTTACACGTAGTTACTGACTCCACTCCTTCACACCAAAAGCATGGGGTTTACAGGGTAGTGCAGGAATATGAACAAGTCTTTAGCAAACATCCTTTAGACTTTGGGCAGGTAAAAGGGGTTCAACGTCATATCCCCACAGGTTATCATGTGCCCATTAAAGAGAGATATAGGCCTGAACCGCCAACTCACTATCAATGTGCCAAAGAAATGTTAAAGGAAATGAAGGAAATGAAGGAGGCTTGGGTGATAAGAGATAGTAATAGACCCTGGGCAGCTCCTCTAGTCCTAGTTAAAAAGAAGGATGGTACAATGAGAATGTGTGTAGATTACACATAAGGATGCATACCCATTACCCAGAATTGAAGAGTCATTGGCTGCATTAAGAACTGCTAACTACTTTTCCACCTTAGATCTTGCCAGTGGGTATTGGCAGGTTCCTGTAGCACAGGTGGACTATGAGAAGACAGCGTTTGCCACACCAATGGGCCTCTGTGAGTTCAACTGTATGACATTCGGACTCTGTAACGCACCAGGAACATTCCAGAGGTTGAGGGAGTGTTGCCTGGGGCACAAGAACTTTGAAACCATCTTACTCTACCTGGATGATGTCATAGTCTACTCCAAGACGTATGAAGACCATCTAGAGCATTTGGCAGAAGTGTTTGAAGCCTTGTCCGGTTATGGCATGAACGTGAAGTCATCCAAGTGTCAATTGTTTAAGCCTAAGCTACTTTACCTCGATCATGTTATCAGTGCTGAAGGTGTAGCACCAGATCCCAAAAAAGTCACTGTCATTAGGGACTGGCCAAAACCCACCAGTGTCAGAGGTGAGGCAGTTCCTGGGGCTAGTACTACAGGAGATTCATCAATGGGTTTTCGAAGCTCCCCTGCAAGACCTCCTGGTAGGAGAATCCAAGAAGACTAAGAACCCAAGTCCTCCATTCGAGTGGGGCAGTAAGGAAATAGACTCTTTCAATTAGTTGAAGTGGGCCCTGACGGGGGATGAGATCCTAGCCTATCCTGATTACAGCCAG
Organism: Allobates femoralis; assembly: GCA_033576535.1. Classification (NCBI taxonomy): domain Eukaryota; kingdom Metazoa; phylum Chordata; class Amphibia; order Anura; family Aromobatidae; genus Allobates; species Allobates femoralis. Next base: position 33,668,239 of record JARQOC010000010.1, on the reverse strand, counting down.
CCATTTGTGTTATATACTGATGCCAGCAATGTTGGATTGGGAGCAGTGTTGTCACAGGTACAAAGAGGCAGAAAAAGAGTGATAGCCTATGCCAGCAGGAAGTTCCGTCCTACAGAAAGGAACCTAGAGAACTACAGCTCATTCAAATTGGAGTTTCTAGCCATAGTCTGGGCAGTTACGGAGCATTTCAAGCATTACCTGGCTGCAGCGAAATTTACTATCTTCATGGACAACAATCCGTTGACCCACCTGCAGGCAGCAAAGCTAGGTGCACTGGAGCAGCGGTGGATGGCCTGGCTGTCAAATTACAACTTTACCATCAAGTATCGGGCAGGCCACAAGAACGCCAAAGCTGATGCATTGTCCAGGATGCCCCATTTGCAAAATGTGGGAGAAGATTTTCACCGCCCTAGTGTGTCTCAGTGTTCTAATTGTGTGAAGGATAAACGTCAAGAGGCTGTGCTAAATCCATTACCTCACCATGGATGGGCAGAAACTCAAGACAGTGATCCAGCTGTTCACCAAGTCAAGGTGTTATTGACCCAAGAAGGTTCCCATCCTGGTCCAGATGGTCCACAAGAAGCACAGCAGCTGTGGAAGGAAAGAAGTAAGTTGTTCATTTATGGAGGCTAGCTGTGCAGACACCACACGAACCCCAGAACCCATGAGCTTGTCTGGCAAATAGTTGTTCCACAAAGAGATGTTCAGATGGTACTTGAGGCATATCATGATGGCGCAGGACATTTCAGATGGAAGAAGTTGGAGGTTCTACTGAGAGAAAGATTCTACTGGGTTGGCATGAGAAAAGCCATTGAAAACTAATGCAGAAACTGTAGTCCATGCAACCTAAGAAGGAAAGATCAAGATAGTCAGAGAGCCCCACTACAGCTAATTGCTACCAAATAACCGTTAGAACTTGTGGCCTTAGATCACGTGAAACTGAGTCCAAGTAACACAGGCCATGATGTCTATGCCCTCACCATAGTAGACCACAATTCTCATTTTCTGGTGGTAGTACCTGTAAAGAACTTAACAGCCAAGACAGCGGCCAGAGCTTTTCAAGCCCACTTTTGCAGACCACATGGTCATTCTCAACAGGTATTAACAGACCAAGGACAAGCTTTTGAAGCAGAGATATTTCAAGAGTTTTGTAACCTGTATGGGTGTAAAAAGATAAGAACCACTCCGTACCACCCACAAAAAAATGGAATGTGTGAAAAGATGAACCAGGAAGACATTGACCTGCTAAAAACATTGCCATTGGAAGAAAGAAGCATGTTGATGCCTTTGCCCAAAAAGCTCTACTTTTGTCTCATCTGACCAGAGAACATTCTTCCAAAACGTTTTAGGCTTTCTCAGGTAAGTTTTGGCAAATTCCAGCCTGGCTTTTTTATGTCTCGGGGTAAAAAGTGGGGTCTTCCTGGGTCTCCTACCATACAGTCCCTTTTAATTCAGACGCCGACAGATAGTACGGGTTGACACTGTTGTACCCTCGGACTGCAGGGCAGCTTGAACTTGTTTGGATGTTATTCGAGGTTCTTTATCCACCATCCGCACAATCTTGCGTTGAAATCTCTCGTCAATTTTTCTTTTCCGTCCACATCTAGGGAGGTTAGCCACAGTGCCATGGGCTTTAAACTTCTTGATGACACTGCACACGGTAGACACAGGAACATTCAGGTCTTTGGAGATGGACTTGTAGCCTTGAGATTGCTCATGCTTCCTCACAATTTGGTTTCTCAAGTCCTCAGACAGTTCTTTGGTCTTCTTTCTTTTCTCCATGCTCAATGTGGTACACACAAGGAACAGGACAGAGGTTGAGTCAACTTTAATCCATGTCAACTGGCTGCAAGTGTTATTTAGTTTTTGCCAACACCTGTTAGGTGCCACAGGTAAGTTACAGGTGCTGTTAATTACACAAATTAGAGAAGCATCACATGATTTTTCTAACAGTGCCAATACTTTTGTCCATCCCCTTTTTTATGTTTGGTGTGGAATTCGATCCAATTTGGCATTAGGACAATTCTTTTTGTGTTTTTTTCATTGAAGACAAATTAAATGAAGATAATAATACCAAAGAATTTGTGATTGCAATCATTTTCAGGAAGAAACTGAGTATTATCTGACAGAATTGCAGGGGTGTCAATACTTTTGGCCAACACTGTAGTTAGATAATATTTCTGCACACAGAAACATTTTTGGAATACAAAATCACTCTGACTTCTTATATTCAGGATTATTCCGCTTCTAGACTGACGACAGCTCTATAAAGGAACACTGAGAACATTATCATCAGAAATACAAATTACCTAATAATTCTGCACACTGTGTGCATACTGATACAAGACGTCACTATACACTGCGATACATTACTAGAGCGCCTGAAACTGTGTATACAAATTAAGGTCATGATGCTCATTCATACATTTCCACCACAGTGTATATCACAACATAGTCTGAGGATACGTTGATATGGACCGATCTGTGGCACTAAACCATCGATCAGTAAATCTTTACAGATCAGCGGTTGTGTGACAGCCAGACCACGCTGAATGATACACACTAAACAATCTATGATGTACACGATGCCTTTATTCTCGGAAGTACAAATCCTGTTTAACCAAATGTGTTGCTGAGAATGATGATTTTTCTCATAATCTCCTTGCAAACCGTCCCATCTCTTCTCACAGCCCGTCCCTTCTCTCCTCGAAGACTGTCCTCATCTTACCTGGCAGCCCGTCCTTTCTCTCCTCAAAGACCATCTCGTCTTTCCTTGCAGACCATCCCGTCTTTCCTCGCAGACCATCCTGTCTCCCCTCGCAGACCATCCCGTCTCCCCTCGCAGCCCGTCCCGGTTACCCGGTGAAGTAAAGCTTTGACTCTGCTGAATCCTTTCAAATATAAACTGTTTTACTACAGCATCACTGCCCCGGTGGTCCAGTCCTGCCTGCGGGGACTATTCCATCCAAGCCGCAATACCACCGACCACCGGAGGACTGTAGCAGCGCTGGTGACCCCTCACCAGACACAGCAGGTGGCGTCACAAGGACAACTTGTAAATAGAAATCCCCAAAAGGATTCCTTCCCCATTTTCAGTTGACCCCCAGGGCCACGGCTCCGGGATGGCAACCCGTGAATTCCCTGACTAGAAGAAGAGAAAGCCCGAGAGCCGAGTATCCCACAGCCCTGGGTGCGCGTCAGCTCCTCACAGACCGTCCCGTCTCTCCTTGCTGCCCACCTCATAGGTCCCATGCAGCCCATCCCGTCTCTCCTCACAGACCATTCCGTCTCTCTTCACAGAGCTTTTCTGTCTCCCCTCAAAGCCCATCTCGTTTCCTCTCGCAGCCCCCAAGTCTCCCCAAGCAGCCCATTCTGTCTCTCCTCGCAGCATGTCCCATCTCTCCTTGCAGCCCTTCTTGTCTCTTGACTGCTAATCCTATGACTTCAGCAACTTCCCGAATGTGGGAATGATGCACATGTTTACAGAGCTGTCAGTGGGGGTCTGCACCCCACTATGGAGCAATGATTACTTTACTCTCTGCTTCTGGTGGTTGGAGACTCATTAAAAATGGAGAAGAGAATTTTATAGAACAGCCATGACCTAGAACATAAAAACTCCCAAAGTGAGCTCCGCACCCAGTAACATAAACACTACACACCAGACACAATCAGTATAACTGTGCATTGTGATCATCACCCCCAGGTCATCATCCACCCACACCCACAATACTAGACCACCACTCCAATAACAGTGTGGTCAGCGTGTCATGCAGATAGATGACACTAAGTATTCACTGATCTCAGGGAGACTAGTCCAAGAAAACATTGTGTGCAGCCGGCTAAAGCGCTCAACACAGTGAATTCCTAGGCGCACTGCCCCCTTGTCATATCATTAAGCTCGTAAAGAGCTGGATATTGACTCAAAGGGCCACTTAATATGGTGGTTATGGTGGTCTCCTCAAAGAGCCACCCCATGGCTAGGTCCTTCCCTGGAAGGTTATCTGGCTAGTCCTGTGTATGAGACTCCTAAACGATGCTCCACAGACTCTATTTGCATATTCAAAATTCCCAGGGGGCAATGCGCCTAGGAATTCACTGTGTTGAGCGCTTTAGCCGGCTGCCCGCAGTGTTTTCTTGGACAGGTCTCCCTGAGATCAGTGAATACTTAGGGCCACGTCACACGGTTCAATTTACTGAACGATATTGTTAGCTATCACATGCACGCGCGATCGCTAACAATATCGTTCACATCGTTGGTGAGCTGTCACACAGGTAGACTCACCAACAATGTGGACCAGAGAGAATGCTGGTAACCATGGTAAACATCGGTTACTAGGTGCTGCGCGGCGCTTAGTAACCCGATGTTTACCATGGATATGAACTCCCAGCATAGGCTGCGAGGAGCTGGGAGCTCGTTCATCGTTGCTCTGCCGTGTCACACGCAGTGATGCTGCGTGTCCACCGGCCGACCAACGATAGATTTGTGAACATGTTCACAAATCTGCAATCAGAAAATGATTTTTCAAAGGAAAATCATTTGATTACACGCAGCGACGCACAAACGATATCGCTTAAGCTATCAAAAAAGCAGGTCGCTTAAACATATCGTTCAGTAAATTGATGCGTGTCACGTGGCCCTTAGTGTCGTTGGTCTACTAGGCATTGCTCCCACCTAGCCAGAATCCTACTCCACACTGATGAGGGGCAACCCCCCGAAATAGCAGCTATCTGTGGATGGATACCTGGCCTTGGTATTCCCTTGTCATATCTTTAAGCTCGTAAGGAGCTGGATATTGACTCAAAGGGCCACTTAATATGGTGGTTATGGTGGTCTCCTCAAAGAGCCACCCCATGGCTAGGTCCTTCCCTGGAAGTATATCTGGCTAGTCCTGTGTTGAGACTCCTAAACGAGGCTCCACAGACTCTATTTGCATATGCAGATAGATGGGCAGTCTAACATCTCGACTCCATACCAGGCACATCATCACGCGTGGATATGTCACTGACCTCCAACACCAGCTCACAATGTCCTTAAATACTCTGCACTAATGGGGCCCTGCTCACTACACTCAGACTGTGACATTCTACAATATCAGCACACTCTTCATATATCTTGTGTGTTGCTTCTGCCACTGACTCTGGTCAAATAAGATCAGCATATCTCTCCTGAAATCATCCGTACTGCTGTAGATGATGCACTTTGAGCATAATATATGCTATGGTGACCTGGATACAGGAGAGCACATGGCCCTGGCTGACTACACAAGATGAGGCTCAGCATATAGCAGATACACAGTGGGCAATGTCAGGACTCGGGGATCTGTGACAAGGTCAATCATCCTAGGAATGAATGGGAAAAACCAGAGAGACAGAAATGAGGGCAGACATCTGCCATCAGTCCTCTGCCCTCCGCTTCCCATGTACCTCACACTACCAGATATTACGGACCAGGAGGAACCGTGTGGTTGCACCATGAAAAGGGGAATGAAAAAGACACCTGTAAAATGGTCGATCTAGGGCTGGTCACATAGAGCAATGAATCAGCGTAGATGTACGTACCCCCTACTCCCCACTATTACATTGCCAGTAAAGGTCACATCCATCATACAGAATTCCCGGTAATATCATAAAACCCTGCACAAAGGAAATCTGCATTATACTGACCATTTACCAATAACCTGATCTGATAATGTGGGGCTTATTCCCAGATATGTATCACTGTGATCCATGCTCTGAAGAGGATGACCCCCTCTGATTATGGGAATGGTGGGGCCGTAGTTCCCTCACTGCTCCTCCTTGTCACAGCTTTCCCTGCACAGCAGTGATTTTAGCAAGATCCTATTAGACGAGGATACCCCTTTAAGTGCATCGATCCTTATCTACTGAAATGACCTCACACCAAATCCATATCCAAAAACTAAAATCACCATGGGCCAAACAAAACTGAATACGGAGAGTTCACTGTCTGCTGCCTCATGAGAACAGTCTAGAAGGCACTGTCCGGCTATCAGAGCGCTGTAACGTATTCTAAGAACTCGCAACGGTCAGTGAGCTGTCTATGGACTACGGTCAGTGAGCTGTTATGGTCCGGTCAGGAGCCGTCTGTGGGTACGGTCAGTGAGCCGTCTGTGGGCCGGTCAGTGAGCCGTCTGTGGGTGCCGGTCAGTGAGCCGTCTGTGGTGCTCGGTCAGTGAGCCGTCTTGGGTGCCGGTCAGTGAGCCGTCTTGGCTCGTCAGAGCGTCTTGGTGCCGGTCAGTGAGCCGTCTCTGGGTGCCGTCAGTGAGCCGTCTGTGGGCTCGGTCAGTGAGCCGTCTGTGGGTGCCGGTCAGTGAGCCGTCTCGTGGGTGCCGGTCAGTGAGGCGTCTTGTGCGGTCAGTGCCTGGGCGTCAGTGAGCGCTGGTGGTCTCCTCTGTGGGCCCGGTCAGTGAGCCGTCGTTGCTCAGTGAGTCTGTGGGTGCCGGTCAGTGAGCTTTTGGTGCCGTCTAGGTGAGCGTTGTGGTGCCGGTCAGTGAGCCGTCTAGTGGTCGATGAGCCCTCGTCATCCGATCTTGGTTGAGTGTCAGCTCTCTTGCTGTCAGTGAGTGCTGTCCGGCTGACCTTCTGTGCGCATGCATTTGGGTGCGGTCTACCCGTCTTTGCGCCAGTCAGTGTCACGTATTGATTGCTCCACAGTCCACGTAAATAGCTCTACTGCAGTTAAACCAGAGTTTATTTCTCCTGGTTCAGTCGGATTAATATTGAAGTTGCTGTGTATGTGCTGTAGGTGGAGGTAAAGGTTATCAGTGACCACGCCTTTAGTCTTTAAATAGCCTCCCGTTCATCCAGATGACATTGTTGTTACTGAGTTCACTCTGCTTTGACCTGTGAACAGTGAAGATGGCTGTACACCTGCTGAACCTTCTTGCTGCAATTTCCTTGAAGGTTGCGGTCTACCCCTGTCTTTGGTGGGAGGTGAGAGGGCATAGCACAGGGTTGGTTGAGGAGCAGAAAGCAAGGGTGGTGGCCCAGACGTCTTTTCCATGTGAGGTACCTCTGGGTATAGGGCTAGCCAGGACCCCAGTCCAGGGCCAGACTAGCTACCCTTGTTATACTAACCAGCTTCGTTTCCCTCATCCGCTACACATGTGACAGTCAGTGAAATGTCTGTGGGCGTTAGGCACTGAGCCATCTGTGGACTATGGTCAGTGAGTTGTCTTTGGTTGCCGGTCAGTGAGCAGCCTGTGGCACCGAGAAACATGCATCCTGCGAGCGCCGCACAGTGAGCAGTCTGTGGGCGCCAGACAGTGAGCAGTCTGCGGGCGCCGGACAGTGAGCAGTCTGCGGACGCCGGACAGTGAGCAGTCTGCGGACGCCGACAGTGAGCAGTCTGCGGACGCCGGACAGTGAGCAGTCTGCGGACGCCGGACAGTGAGCAGTCTGTGGGTGCCAGACAGTGAGAAGTCAGCGGACGCCGACAGTGTGCAGTCTGTGGGCGCCAGACAGTGAGAAGTCAGCGGACGCCGGACAGTGTGCAGTCTGTGGGCGCCAGACAGTGAAAGTCAGCGGACGCCGGACAGTGTGCAGTCTGTGGGCGCCAGACAGTGAGAAGTCTGCGGACGCCGGACAGTGTGCAGTCTGTGGGCGCCAGACAGTGAGAAGTCTGCGGACGCCGGACAGTGTGCAGTCTGTGGGTGCCAGACAGTGAGAAGTCAGCGGACGCTGGACAGTGTGCAGTCTGTGGGCGCCAGACAGTGAAAAGTCTGCGGACCCCGGACAGTGTGCAGTCTGTGGGCACCAGACAGTGAGAAGTCAGCGGACGCCGACAGTGTGCAGTCTTCGGGCGCCAGACAGTGAGAAGTCTGCGGACGCCGGACAGTGTGCAGTCTGCGGACGCCGGACAGTGTGCAGTCTGCGGGCGCCGGACGGTGAGCAGTCTGTGGGTGCCAGACTGTGAGAAGTCAGCAGACGCCGGACAGTGAGCAGTCTGTGGGCGCCAGACAGTGAGAAGTCAGCGGACGCCGGACAGTGTGCAGTCTGTGGGCGCCAGACAGTGAGAAGTCAGCGGACGCCGGACAGTGTGCAGTCTGTGGGCGCCAGACAGTGAGAAGTCTGCGGACGCCGGACAGTGTGCAGTCTGTGGGCGCCAGACAGTGAGAAGTCTGCGGACGCCGGACAGTGTGCAGTCTGTGGGTGCCAGACAGTGAGAAGTCTGTGGACGCCGGACAGTGTGCAGTCTGTGGGCGCCAGACAGTGAGAAGTCTGCGGACGCCGGACAGTGTCCAGTCTTTGGGCGGTAGACAGTGAGAAGTCTGCGGACGCCGGACAGTGAGCAGTCTGTGGGCGCCAGACAGTGAGAAGTCTGCGGACGCTGGACAGTGTGCAGTCTGTGGCGCCAGACATGTGAGAAGTCTGCGGACGCCGGACAGTGTTCAGTCTGTAGGCGCCAACAGTGAGAAGTCTGCGGACGCCGACAGTGTGCAGACTTTGGGCGCCAGACAGTGAGAAGTCTGCGGACGCCGGACAGTGTGCAGTCTGTGGGCGCCAGACAGTGAAAGTCAGCGACGCCGGACAGTGTGCAGTCTGTGGGCCAGACAGTGAGAAGTTTGCGGACGCCGGACAGTGTCCAGTCTTTGGCGGTAGACAGTGAGAAGTCTGTGGATGCCGACAGTGTGCAGTCTGTGGGCGCCAGACAGTGAGAAGTCTGCGGACGTCAGCTCTGTGTGCTGGTCCATACGCCAGCTGTGCACGCACTACTGTTGCAGGGAATACAATGCCCACATGGACAGAAAAAAATGTCCCTGTGAAGCTCGGAGCATTTCCTTTATGGTAAATATGAACAGCTTTCCCCATACTTTACACAATCCAGTGATCAGGTGCGACCACTCGGTGCTGGTCATCGTCTACACGACTGTACTTGTCTCCTGCCAAAAGTGGACGGGTCCAGCTCTATAATGAGAATAAGCAGCAGCGGACGGAAGTTCCTGCGCTCTGCCCCATCCTATCCAGATGTTCATTATCATATACAGCAGAAAACGGGAACCTCAATATATACATCTATATATACACTGCAGAGAACACATCTGCTCCAAATAATATCACCTGCAGGACAAGTATCTAATCCTGACATCTGTGATACTGTCTGCTAGGCCACTGTATCTAATCTAAATCTATCATATGTGATACTGTCTACTGTAGTGCTGCATCTAATCCCATCATGTGTGATACTGTCTGCTGAATTACTGCATCTAATCCCATCATGTGTGATACTGTCTGCTGAATTGCTGCATCTAATCCCATCATGTGTGATACTGTCTGCTGAGCCACTGCATCTAATCCCATCATGTGTGATACTGTCTACTGAAGTGCTGCATCTAATCCCATCATGTGTGATACTGTCTGCTGAGCCACTGCATCTAATCCCATCATGTGTGATACTGTCTGCTGAAGTGCTGCATCTAATCCCATCATGTGTGATACGGTCTGCTGAGCCACTGCATCTAATCCCATCATGTGTGATACTGTCTGCTGAAGTGCTGCATCAAATCCCATCATTGTGATACGGTCTGCTGAGCCACTGCATCTAATCCCATCATGTGTGATACTGTCTACTGAAGTGCTGCATCTAATCCCATCATGTGTGATACTGTCTGCTGAATTGCTGCATCTAATCCCATCATGTGTGATACGGTCTGCTGAGCCACTGCATCTAATCCCATCATGTGTGATACTGTCTTCTGAAGTGCTGCATCTAATCTCATTATGTGTGATACTGTCTGCTGAGCCATTGCATCTAATCCCATAATCTGTGATACTGTCTAATGAGCCACTGCATATATGATACTATCCACTGAATCACAGTATTTAATCCCATAATATGTGATTCTATCTGCTGAGTGGCATATCTAATCCTATCAAGTGTGATACTGTCTGATGAGCAGTATAGCTAATCCCACCACGTATAATACTATCTGCTGTATCTAATCCCATCATGCATGATACTGTCTGATGAACGATGTATCTAATCCCATCATGTATGATACTGTCTGCTGAGCCACTGCACCTAATGGCATCATGTGTGATACTGCCTGCTGAGCCGTGTATCTAATCCCATGATGTGTAATAATTTCAGCCCCGCTACATCTGGCACACTCATCTCTGCTATATATGGTAATCCCAGTTCTGCTACACCTGTATGTGACCCTCTCCCCTCTCCCCTGGGATGATTAGGTACCACTACACATGGTATCCCTCTCATCATTAGATATCAGTAAGATCTGCAGCATCACAAGAAATGAGGTAAAATCCCACGTACCGGAGCGGCGGCCGCAGATCTGCGCCGGATCGTCCTTCCAGCTCTGATCTCTGAGCCTGAAACTAATTTTTGTTGAAACTGGGAAAAAAAAATTGCAAAGACAGGAAGTGGGGACGAGCCGTCACTGGGAGATGAATGTGAAACACTAAACCCAAACCGCCAGGAAAGGAGCTGAAGGAGGGGAAACAGCGAGGAGCGCAGCTCTGGAGCACTGCGAATGTGCCAAACTGCAGCCAAAAGACAAGTGAACCCCAAAACAAAGCAATCTGCTGAGAGGCAGACACTACTGCAAGAGATGTACAAACACGCAGGCTGCATCTGCCAGGAGATTCACTAATCCCACAATAATAGATACGTTTTTACGTGTTTATACTGATCCTATAATCAGGTACAGTCCTGCTCATTGTTATTGGCACCATAAAGTGCAAGTACATAATGTGGAAAGTCTCCCGGAAATACTGGATCAAGTGATGCAGCTTTATTGTAAAGAGACTCGTATTACATACAAAAGAGCGAATAATAAATAACAATTTACAACAAGAAACAATGGGAGGGCAAAAAAGAAAAACCTGAAGCTGCTAAGTCACTGGTATAGGTCCCTTTACATTACATTAGTATGGAAACACATTGTGACCCACCTGTGGTAAATCACAAATGACCTGTGATAAATTGTCGGTCAGCATGTGACATGAATTAGTCAATGAATGATGATTTCAGTGTTTTAAAAAGCCACATGTTAGGCCCTGTTCCTCTAACATTGGGGAAGACAAAGGAGCTGTCTGAGGTCATCAGAACTGCTCTTATTAGCAAACACAAGACTTCCAAAGGGTATAAGGCCATCTCCAAAGACCTTAGTATCCCAGTTTCAACAGTGCACAGTGTTATTAAGAAGTTTGTCAAGCATGGAACCGTCAAGCACCTCCCTGGATGTGGAGGAGAGAGGAAACTTGATAAGAGATGTCTTTGAAGGTTAGAAAAAACACCACGTCAAACATCCAAAGACCTGAAGGCCAACCTGGAATAGTCTGGGGTCATGGTTTCAACAAGTACCATACGCCACACACTAAACCAAGAAGAACTTTATGGGCAAAGGCCAAGGAAGAAACCATTGCTGAGGAAAAGAAAAAAAGGAATGACTGATCTTTGCCAAAGACAAACCACAATCCTTCTGGGAAAATGCTTTGTGGACAGTTGAAACAAAAATAGACCATTTTGTCAAAGCAATAGTTTACAGATGCAATGAAGCTTATAAGGAAAAGAACACCCTACCAAAAGTTAAAAATGGTGGAAGATCCATAATGCTGTGGGGATGCTTTGCTGCATCTGGTGCTATAGGCCTTGACCGTGTCACAGAAATCATGAAATCAGAGATTTATCAAGAGATTTTGAAGGGAAATGTCCAACCCAGTGTAAGAAAACTTGGTTTGAGTGGAAGATCATGGGTCCTCCTCCAAGACAATGACCCAAAGCAACATCCAAAAGTACACAGCAATGGCGGAAAAAGAAAAAATGGATTGTTTTATAATGTCAGCAATGAATCCTGACCTCAATCCCACAGAAAATGTTTGGGGTGAGCTGAAATCTGCCATTCGGAAAAAGAATCCTGCAAACATTTAAGGGCTTGAATAAACGCAAAGGAAGAGAAAATACAGCTAAGGCCCCTTTCACATCTGCATTATGATGTCATTTGCAGCAGATCCGGCAGATGTCGCCGCATCTGCCAGGTCTGCCGTGTAACGGACGATTTACAGCACTGATCCGGCAAGCCCCATTCATTCTCTATGGGGCTTGCGGTCAGGTGCAGCAAGTGCGCTATTGCCGAATCCGGCACTTGCAGCACTGCAAAAAAAAAACGCTGTACCGGATCTTACGGATTTGGCAATACCACACTTGCCGCACCTGACCGCAAGCCCCATAGAGAATGAATGGGGCTTGCTGGATTGGTGCCACAAGTCGGACATTATTCAGCAGATCCAGCACATGGGGCGACATCTGCTGGATCTGCCGTGATTTACAATAATCGCAGATGTGAAAGCAGCCTGAGAGCAAGACGTTTCTAGATGCCAGGTGTGCTGAGGATACATTATAGACCTCCACGTGTACCCAAGGTGTGCTGAGGATACAGTATAGACCTCCACGTGTACCCCAGGACTGTTGTGCATACAGTATAGACCTTCACGTGTACCTCCAGGAGGGCTGAGGAGTGAGGACACAGTATAGACCTCCACGTGTACCCCAGGTGTGCTGAAGACACAGTATAGATCTCCACATGTGCTGAGGAAACAGCATAGACCTCTGTGTACCCCCAGGTGTTCTGAAGACACAGTATAGACCCCCACGTGTACCCCAGGGTGTGCTGAGGATACAGTATAGACCTCCACATGTACCCCCAGGTGTGCTGAGGACCCAGAATACTAGTGCATCTCAATGAATTAGAATATCATAAAAAAGTTAATTTATTTCAGTAATTCAATAAATAAAGTGAATCGCATATATTATAGAGTCATTACAAACAGAGTGATCTATTTCAAGTGTTTTATTCTGTTAATGTTGATGATTATGAGTTACAGCCAATGAAAACCCAAAAGGTCCTTATTTTAGAAAATTAAAGTAGGGAGGATAAAGGGTTAAAAACCATGCTGCCATATTCCACGAGACATAACAGGGTGAATATAATATTGATTTATTAGTCAACGTGTTTCAAGGCTCCCAGAAAAGCCCTGAAACAAGGCAATATTACACTGATTTTTGAGGATATTCTAATTAATTGAGACGCACCAGTAGACCTTCACGTGTACCCCTTGCTGTGCTGAGAACACAGAATAAACCTCTTCATATACCCCTAGGGTTTCTGAAACCATACTATAGATTCCACTTTGCATAAGAGTTACATGAGGGAGCGCAGGGGGTGACGTTCTTTACTTTAATCAGTGCAGATTGGGATTACTGTTTTATCTCACGGCATATTGGAGCAGGACTCGGAGCAAGCAGCTGGTTTTAATCTAAAAAATCACAGAATATTTTGGAATGTGACACAGAAAATGCTGCATTTCTGGGATGATCGTGATACAATGGAAAGGGGTCTTTTCCTGCCAAAATACTTTGATGCGGGGCACAAAAACCTCAACTTCCTAAACTGAAGCGCAGATCGTGCTTTGTGATATAAATCACCTACTACCAGCAGAAAGACAATATGCACTAACAGGCCATTTATCCTCAATATCTTGATATCTGACCTGACCATAAAGAAATCTCTGAACTAGAGAGGTGCGGACAGGCAGTGTCACTGGCAGAGGTTACACAGTCACGGATTACTTAATTACTTAATTGCAGATTTTTCTGTACAGTTGAAGATTTCTGGTTACAACCATTGCTAGTCCTCAAGTGTTCACCAAGGTCTCCAGTTACATCGAGAGCTGCATTCACAATTCTGTTACATCAAGAGCTGCATTCACAATTCTGCAGGACTCTTGTTCTTAGAGATCACAGGAAAAGCTCCATGTTAAAACACAATTCTGACAACAGGGCGGAGCTATAAGATTGTCTGTTTCCAATGGAAACCAGCGATGTTTAGTTTGCATATATTTTCAGAGCAGTATAACGTTTAATATCTCCCTGTGTTTTGTCGTGACCTGTCTTGTGGTTTTTACCAGGTGAGTGGACTTCGCTCTTGCCAAGATAAAAGTTGCCAAGAACACAAAAAGTCTCAAGATCTTCTTAATTAAAGAGGCGTTATAGAGGCTGGGCAGGACAGAGACTTGGAGGTGACATACACAAAAATAACCTCGCTGGTCACTGCCACAGGTTCTCTTTGGGTCGGTGAAATGGGGAGAAGTGCAGGTAACAAGTACTTGAACAACAGAATACATTTGTAACAAACACTGAGCTGTGAAAAGCACAAGACTTGCACAGATTTTTAACCTTTGAATGTAATAAATATAATAATTGCGAATGCTGCGAGTGCCCCTTTGTCGTCATGTGGATACGAACGAAGCATTGGCCGCGCAGCGGCCATTGCGAGCCGGCGAGTCGCTATGCCCGCGCAGCGGGCATGGCGAGTCGAAGCATTGGCCGCGAAGCGGCCATTGCGAGTCGCTCTAAGGCGACTCGCTATGCCCGCGCAGCGGCATGGCGAGTCGCCTTAGCAGCGCGAAGCATTGGCCGCGAAGCGGCCATTGCGAGTCAGAGACTCGCTCTGCTAGAATCCCGATGCATTGTGCATCGGGCACCCATCTAGTAAAATATAATTTCGTTAACTAGTAGGAAGATCTAAGAAATGGCGAGAAATTACTTCACAAAATAAGGCGACATGTTTCTTACAATGATACCACTGTGTTCTTGAATAAACAGAAAAAAAAAATCAAAACTCCTGTATCCGTGCCATAAACTGCGGCTGATCCCTCCGCGGCTGCAACTTATATGAATCCGTTCTTTTCCTTATACGGAGCGGAGAACATTTTATGAATTCCTATAAAATGAAAGTTATTATTTGCCAATCGATAAAACAGCTGCGGTTCCGGGAGAAATGTTCAGGCTCCAGATTAGAAAAGCCTTCATATTATGGCATGGCAGAGATCAGACAGTAAAGAGGGGGCATAGCGGAGATCAGACAGTAAAGAGTGGGCACATTGGAGATCAGAAAGTAAAGAGGGAGCACAGCGGAGATCAGACAGTAAAGATGAGACACAGTGGAGATCAGACAGTAAAGAGGGAGCACAGCGGAGATCAGACAGTAAAGATGAGACACAGTGGAGATCAGACAGTAAAGAGGGAGCACAGCGGAGATCAGACAGTAAAGCGCGGGGTAGAACAAAGGTCATAGAGTAAAGAGGTGGCACAGTGGAGATCAGACAGTAAAGACGAGACACCGTGGAGATCAGACTATAAAGAGGGGGCACAGCGGAGATCAGACAGTAAAGAGTGGGCACTGCAGAGACCAGACAACAAAGAGGAGGCACAGTGGAGATCAAACAGTAAAGACAAGACATAGTGGAGATCAGACAGTAAAGACAAGGTGAGAGGTATAGTAATGAGGGAAGAGGGATTGGCTCAACCACCTAATACTCACTGGGCTCCCGGGCTGCTGAGTATGGTAGCTTGTCCATTAAATCGTATAATAAGTTGAACCAGCGCCAACAATGCGGTTATTCCTTCATACAGTAGTTTAAAAGCGCACAAAAAAAATGAATAAAGGAATAACCGCATTGTTGGCACTGGTTCAACTTATTATAGTAAAGACAAGGCACAGAGGAGACCAGACAATAAAGAGGAGGCACAGTGGAGATCAGACAGTAAAGAGGAGACACAGTGGAGATCAGACAGTAAAGAGTGGGCACTGCAGAGACAAGACAATAAAGAGGGGGCACAGCGTAGATAAAACAGTATAGAGGAGGCACAGCAGAGATCAGACAATAAAGTGGGGGCACAGTGGAGATAAGACAGTAAAGAGGGGCATAGCGGAGATCAGATAGTAAAGTGGGAGCTTTGCAGAGATCAGACAGTACATAGGGGGTACATTAGAGATCAGACAGTAAAGAGGGGGCACAGCGGAGATCAGACAGGAAAGAGGGAGAATGGCAGAGATCAGACAGTAAAGAGGTGACACAGTAGAGATCAGACAGTAAAGAAGGGGCACAGTGGAGATCAGGCAGGAAAGAGGGAGAATGGCAGAGATCAGACAGTAAAGAGGGGGTACAGTAGAGATCAGACAGTAAAGAGGGGGCACAGTGGAGATCAGGCAGTAAGGAGGGGGCACAGCGGAGATCAGACAGGAAAGAGGGAGAACGGCAGAGATCAGACAGTAAAGAGGTGACACAGTGGAGATCAGACAGTAAAAAGGTGGCACAGTGGAAATCAGGCAGTAAAGAGGGGCACAGTGGAGATCAGGCAGTTAAGAGGGGGCACAGTGGAGATCAGGCAGTAAGGAGGGGGCACAGCGGAGATCAGACAGGAAAGAGGGAGAACGGCAGAGATCAGACAGTAAAGAGGTGACACAGTGGAGATCAGACAGTAAAAAGGTGGCACAGTGGAAATCAGGCAGTAAAGAGGGGCACAGTGGAGATCAGGCAGTTAAGAGGGGGCACAGTGGAGATCAGGCAGTAAGGAGGGGGCACAGCGGAGATCAGACAGGAAAGAGGGAGAACGGCAGAGATCAGACAGTAAAGAGGTGACACAGTGGAGATCAGACAGTAAAGAGGGGGCACAGTGGAGATCAGGCAGTAAGGAGAGGGCACAGCGGAGATCAGACATTAAAGAGGGGGCACAGCGGAGATCAGACAGGAAAGAGGGAGAACGGCAGAGATCAGACAGTAAAGAAGGGGCACAGTAGAGATCAGACAGTAAAGAGGGGGCACAGTGGAGATCAGGCAGTAAGGAGGGGGCACAGCGGAGATCAGACAGGAAAGAGGGAGAACGGCAGAGATTAGACAGTAAAGAGGTGACACAGTAGAGATCAGACAGTAAAGAGGGGGCACAGTGGAGATCAGGCAGTAAGGAGGGGGCACAGCGGAGATCAGACAGGAAAGAGGGAGAACGGCAGAGATCAGACAGTAAAGAGGTGACACAGTGGAGATCAGACAGTAAAAAGGTGGCACAGTGGAGATCAGGCAGTAAAAAGGTGGCACAGTGGAGATCAGGCAGTAAAGAGGGGGCACAGTGGAGATCAGGCAGTAAGGAGGGGGCACAGCGGAGATCAGACAGGAAAGAGGGAGAACGGCAGAGATCAGACAGTAAAGAGGGGGCACAGTGGAGATCAGACAGTCAAGAGGGGCACAGTGGAGATCAGGCAGTAAAGAGGGGGCACAGTGGAGATCAGGCAGTAAAGAGGGGGCACAGTGGAGATCAGGCAGTAAAGAGGGGGCACAGTGGAGATCAGGCAGTAAGGAGGGGGCACAGCAGAGATCAGACAGGAAAGAGGGAGAACGGCAGAGATCAGACAGTAAAGAGGGGGCACAGTGGAGATCAGACAGTAAAGAGGTGGCACAGTGGAGATCAGGCAGTAAGGAGGGGGCACAGCGGAGATCAGACAGTAAAGAGGGGTGCAATATGGACATGAGAAAGTAAAGCAGGACACAAAATGGAGAACAGACAGTAAAGGGGGTAAATGACATGGATCAGTCAGTAAAGAAGAACGCATAATGGAGATCAGACATTAACGAGATCTACGTGGAGAGGATTGCTGGGGAAGATGTAAAAACAACAGCTCCAGGATGGAGCATGGAGAAGGATAGTGTAACCGCTCAGCAGGAAACGCTTCCGAGCTCCAAGATAAATACAATCTACATTCCTTATAATGTGACTGTATGGAATGCCTTCCTCCTGCGTCCCAAACCGGTTACATCTCTAACAGCGTTCACAAATCCTATTACCTAGGACTCCGGAGCACTGGGGTTATTGCTGCTCGCACATGGCACAAGCGATGCAGAAGGGACCTGTCCTGCATGGATATATTAAGCATTAACAGGCTCGTACCTTGCAAAGATTTAAAATCTGCAGCACAGAACAATTTTTTGCTGCAGATGTTATCAGAATAAAAAAGATGAGATTTGGAAAAATTACATCCACTTTTCTGCAGTGTGTTTTTGCTGCGTCAAAAATGCAGAAAAACCTGAAAGTTTTCCACTTCAGTATCGCGTTTGATGCAGATGTCACATGGAATCCATATCACAGTGATACGTGGCTTTTCCCTGTGGCGCAATTATCAAAACCTTATTGAAATAAGTAATATTGCCAGCCAGTGGCATAACATGAAACTCATGGGCCCCGATGCGAAAGCTACAATGGGGCCCCCAATTATTGCAAAATTTAAATAAGATTAGTCTTTTTCTATAGGGCAAAGGGACTATTGGGGCCCCCTAGGCTCCAGGGCCCAAGTGCGATTGCAACCCCTGCACCTGTTGTAGTTGCGCCACTGTTACCAGCCATGTTGTTTACTTATTTAAATCAATAGGATACCTATTTAAGAAGAATTTGCAACGTGTTTTGTTGTGGATTTTATAATAGAATCAGCTGTATACATACTGTATATTTGTAGCAATTGTATGAACATACCCTAACATGCTAGGGATTTTTTTTTACCTTCAAATCCAAATGGAGTAACCCAAGTGTGAGCAACCCTAATAACGCAGAATATGCTTCTATTATCACAGGTGCCCTGATCTTCAGCCGTCCCCTCCGGTCTGCAGCTCCACATCCAGCTTGTTCGTGACATAGGAGACTGATTCTGAGTTGTCAGTCATCAGTGCTGTGTTTAGGGTCCTGATTTAGCTATTGAAATGACCAGATAGCCCCCTTCACACACAGCACTTGCCAACAGAAAAGCACTCTTGTGATCAAGCTGGAAGTGGATCTGCTTAATTGGGGACTGCACATAAAAAGCTAAGAATAATGGCCCCAGTGATAGTATGAGGATGATAGTTTTACATCTGACATACTAATATAATTGTTCGTAATTTCTTTTCTGAAAGGGAATCT
This sequence comes from Allobates femoralis, assembly GCA_033576535.1. Classification (NCBI taxonomy): domain Eukaryota; kingdom Metazoa; phylum Chordata; class Amphibia; order Anura; family Aromobatidae; genus Allobates; species Allobates femoralis. Next base: position 33,649,476 of record JARQOC010000010.1, on the reverse strand, counting down.
GTCAGCAGGTATTTTTCTACCGTATTGAGAGCAGCAAGATGTAGGCAAAGAGACCCTGATCCAATGATGTAACACTTAGTTTTCTGGGCGCTGCAGTTCTGACACAAGCAGAGCTGAGAAAGCTTCTTCTGCCCACACCAGGCTCTCTATGTACAAAGTCTATAGACAGAGAGGTGCTAAGCAGAGGGAGAGGGGGTGGCTCGCACTAGTGTAGATGATAATCCCACGTGATAAAATCTTCACTATAAATAAACAAGCACATCATTGAACAGTGTGTGTCAGCCTCTATTTCTGTCTGTCTTCAGATTACATAGCAAAAACCTGCTTTCAGATTCCCTTTAACTGGACAACAGCTTTAAACAATTACTGAATCATATTAATTCAATCCTGAATTTTCTATCCATATAGAAAAACTTACCTTGCTCCTGAGACTCTGCAAACATCTGCTGAAATCATCCCAAACGTTCAGGAGAAGAATTTGCTTCCTCCTTGAGTGTCACAATCGTGAAAATATCCTCTTGTGTCTGATGTAGGAAATGAGCGGAATACGCAGAAAGAAAGATTTTTCACTCATCTGAAAGTCGGGTGACGCGTTTTACATTCCGCTTTCCTGGTTTCTGCGTGGCGGATTTGTGGCCTAAAGCAAGAAAAGATGGAAAATAAAGAAATATGTGAAATGTTTATGGATGAACAAGGAACTGATTAAAATAGTGAATTGAATGGACAACTGCTCCACTTTCCATTACAACCAAGAGAGAATCAACTCTACAATGTTATATGAAGGAATTCACAAAAGACACTATGACAATAGCCGAGAGGATCTGTAGGCTCCACCAAACTCCCGCAGTGTCCCCGGGCATCATCTCTATACTTCAATCCTTCCGTTATTTACCCTTGTGAAGTATTTTTTTCCCTCATTCTTTTTCCCTTTTCTTGAATGGGGAGAAACATTGCAAATGCCCAATATCAATACACTTACTGTGTACATATTCTTCAATAAAACTTTATGAAAGTAAAAAGTATGGAATATACCTTGTCTCATATCGTGGTAATTCAGTAGACGTATACAGTGTATAAATACATCTATAGAGTTTGAATGTTGCCCCATGTTTTTAGTCTTCTCCAGCTTCTCCGATTTCCTCCGGCTCCAGAGACACAGTGAAGGGGACTCTGAGCCCCGATGGGGACAGAGTTGATATCTGTACATCACTGTGGAATCAGAATAATAGAAATATATATAAATATATAAACTTTCTATTCATTTTCTCACCATTTTCAAGATCTCTGCTTGTTGTTTCATTCAGAAGCGGAGAATCCCACATGATCAAGTCTACTTATTTATTTTAGTCACTCAGATCTGTTGTAACCTGTGAATCGGTCAAATAAAGTTTCCATCCACTGACACAAGCAGAGACCTTGACATGGTGAAGAACGGAAAGAGTCTATTAGAAAGATACAGGACTACTTATTATACAATGATCATACTTTACCATGAACCAGAATACCAGATAAATCATTAAAGGGTATCCCCACTTGCATTTCTATTCTGAGGTTTCATGGGTTCTCATGATAAAACATGTAAGAATCTAATGAGTGGGGCAAGGATCAAGACCCCAATACTTTTTATACAGAGGGGAGTTCCTCTTTCTCTAGTAGTTGGCTTAAAAAAAGGTAGTCCTCACACTTCTCAGGTCCAGGGCTGAGTCCCACTTCTGCTCTCAGAGTCGTATTTTTCACATCGCTCACGCATGTTGACAGCAATGCAGCCAATCACTGAGCTCAACGGTTCTACCCGAGTTGATGGCTCACGGCGATCAGGGCCAAGGAGCTCATTGACTGGTTGACAGCGCTGCAGCCAATCACTGAGCTCAACGGCTCTACCCGAAGTGATGGCTCACATCAATCAGGGCCACGGGAGCTCACTGACAGGTCAACAGCACTGCAGCCAATCACTGAGCTCAACGGTTCTACCCGAGTTAATGGCTCACGGCGATCATGGCCACAGAGCTCACTGACAGGTTGACAGCGCTGCAGCCAATCACTGAGCTCAACGGCTCTACCCGAAGTGATGGCTCGCATCAATCAGGGCCACGGGAGCTCACTGTCAGGTCAACAGCGCTGCAGCCAATCACTGAGCTCAACGGCTCTACCCGAAGTGATGGCTCACGGTGATCAGGGCCACGGAGCTCACCAACAGGTCGACAGCGCTGCCGCTAACCACTGAGCTCACTGATAGCCTACAGCACTGCAGACTATAACAGAAATTGGAGCAGCGATGGAAAATCAACGCTGGACCCCTTCAACTACTGAAAAAGAATACAGTCGGCCATGAAGAAAGACAAGGGGTGTGCTCTCACAGTTGTCAGGGCCTTTGTTGGCAGTCTCAGCAAAAATTACAGGTTTCATTCATGACTATTCCTTCTATAAAAATAACAGAAAAACCAAAATCAAACCTGAAGGCCTCTAAGATTAGTCTCTGGGGTCTGACGGGCAGCAGAGGTAACATGGACAGTCAGACAGAAGTATTGAGGACATGGTCTTAATCCAGATGGGTTGTCTCTCTCTGAACGTCTTTATTCAATATCACCAAGCAGAACAGAGAATGTACATAATATTAGAACGTAGCAGAACTTTCCATAATACAATGTCGGCTGTATATCTATTATTGGCTTCCTGATACAACCTGTATGTGGAGTTCACCGGATTATGATCTATTTACGAACACAAGTTATTGCTGCGTATCTATATCTCTGCCCAACTGTACCTGTATGATTTAATTGTCGTTATTTTTTATGTTCTTGTTCTCGTCTGCCCTTACACATCTAAAGTGCCATGGAACCAATGGCGCTATATAGATATATAATAATAATAATCTCATGATGAGAGGCTACAATAACGATCAATAATAACCGATACTTGTAATCGCTTTTGGTTATTAATTATCAGGATTAATGGTTTCATTGTCTTAAACACAAGCCTCACCGATAGACCTCAGTTGTTATTTTACTGCTTTTATTCACTTCTGATCTGTAAAACTCGGTGTAAACATCTTACAAAGAAAACAGGGATCTCAGCGGCCACTTCCCACAGCCCAAGAGTCACTGACCCAAAGTGCAACACAACCCCTTTCCAGGATGGAAAACATTCCAGAATGATGGGGGTTGTATTCTCCGTTACCAAATGTCAATCATCTATTTATAAAAATATTTTAATGGGACATCAGACACAAAAATCCAATTCATTCCTGGTCATCCACTTAATAAGGACTTTGAAGTTGTCGGCGCTCAGCATGATGACACGTCCGGGGGTCGGCGATTCCATCCAGACCGGTCACAGGGGACAATCACTCCGATCATGGATAGGAGGGAGGCGGTGATCCCTGGTAGTGACAGATAAGAGGCTGAAGTGAAGTGTTCACTTCTGTCCAGATGGACCATTAGGCCTAATTCACACGGAGAGTTTCTGCTCTGTTTTTGGTGCAGTTTCTGCACCAAAAACTGATCCTCTTTTTGCAAGAAAGCATCACTAACGCATCATCTGTTGGTGTAGCTTTTTTGCTCCGTTTTGGGGAACATAGACAGACAGAGACACTCGCTCCATTTCTTACCTTACCCCGTGATCCCACTCTTTTTGATGTCTTCTTTCTGGGCATCGGCAGGACCTGCGAGTAGTATGAGTACTAAGAAGATCTTGCACCATCTGACTTTCAGGCTGAGTCACATAGGCAGGTCCTGTCAGTGTCATACCCGCAGGTCCTGGCAATGTCCAGGAGGAACACATTGCTGGGGCTCACTGTGGGATCGCTGGGGAGGGTAATTAATGCAGCGTTGGTGGTGTGGAAAGTGCACCAGAAAAATGGAGCACTAATTGACACTCATTATTTTCTGGATGTGCTTTCTGCATCGCTAAGGCTGGGTTCACACTTGCAGATGCCTCCGCAGCGTTCTGCGGAGGACATCTGCAAGCCTCTGCATGCAGACCGCAGCCCTATCCTTTATAATGGTCCGCACGGTGTCTGCAGATGCTTGCAGACCGCCGTGCGCTCCCATTGCCCGCCATGAGTGATCTGTGCGCATGCTTCCGCATGTGCACAGATCACTCATGGCGGCAATGGGAGCGCACGGCGGTCTGCAAGCATCTGCAGACACCGTGCGGACCATTATAAAGGATAGGGCTGCGGTCTGCATGCAGAGGCTTGCAGATGTCCTCCGCAGAACGCTGCGGAGGCATCTGCAAGTGTGAACCCAGCCTTATACAGCAGTCACAAACACTGATGTCTGCACAGCAAATTGAAAATCCCATTCACTTTGCTGCAGTCGCAGCCACTGATCCAATTTTGGTGTTTTAAAAAAAAAAAAAAAAGTAGCATCAAAAGCGATAAATTGTCCAAGACAGCCTTAATAGGTGTCTCTCACAGAGTCAACGTCTGTATTTGGCGGTTGTTGGTCAGTGCAATGAATACATGAAGCTTAATAAGTGGGTAAGGTAGCAGCAGCGGGAGACTGGTAAGATAGATCCATCTACATATATAACACATACGTTTTGATACAGCAAAAAATGCAACTTTTGCAGTCAGTTAAACCGGATATGTTTAACGTATCCATTAAATGGACAGTAAAAATGCAATGTGAACCTAGCCTAAGGACCTGTGCCCATGATGCATTTTTTATCTGTTTTTTTGTGCTGGATTTTTGGTGAAATCTGTACCAAAAACAGATCAATTTTTTTGGAGATGCCAGCAAGGTTTATGAGCTTTTAGGGTGCCTTCACATTTGCGTATGTGAAAGCAGCGTATGCTGCGTTCCCATACGCACTGCGTTCCTATGTTTAACATAGGAACGCATAGTGCCTGCGTTTGCTGTGTTCGGGTGCGGATGCGGAAGATATCTGCTCCCTCCAGGATCTCCCATCCGCACCCGGGACGCAGCATGTTGCATTTTTTGTGCGCTCGGGGACCTTGGAAAATCAGCAAGCTTCCCCAAGCGCACAAAAGAATGCATTGGCGTCAATGGGTCTGCAGTGTTCTGTGCTTGACAGCGCAGGAGAATGCTGCGGAGCTATTGAAATCTCTCCCGGTGGCCGCCGGTGATGTCACAGGAGATCACCGACGGCCACCGGGAGATCAGCTGAGCCTCTCATGATCTCCTCCTCCTCTCCGCCGGTAAGCTCCGGGATATGTCGGCGGGGAGAAACAGCTGATTTGACAGCTGTTTGAATCTTCCCGCGCCGACATTTCCTCTGGTGTCGGCGCGGGAGATTCAAACAGCTGTCAAATCAGCTGTTTCTCCCCGCCGACATGTCCCGGAGCTTACCGGCGGCGGGGAGGAGGAGATTCTCCGGCGCTGATCTCCGCCTCCGGCCCGCCCTCGGACAAGGCCGATTGGCTGCTCGGGCTCCACAATGATGTGTCCGCAGGCGGACATTCTCCGATGCGGACACATCATTAGACCCAGCGTTTCACTGCGTTTGTGTCTGCATGCTATCAGCATGCAGACACAAACGCAAATGTGAAGGTAGCCTTAGAAATGCTGTGCCAACATCTGCATATTTACTGGTCCGTTTTTGGTGCAGAAAATGCACCCTAACAAAAAAATGGGCATCAATTATTGCTCCGCTTTTCTCCATTGACTCAATTGTAATAAAATAAAAAGCATCAAAAATGCATGTCCGTTTTTGCTGCATCTTTGCCATATTTTTCACTCCAAAAAACGCAATAGTATTCCAGGAACTTCATTCACAGTCACTGTAGTGTACGAGGCTTGCAAAAACGCAGCACATCAGACACATCAAAAATGCAAATTGTTTTAGGTGCATTTTTTTCTCAAAAATGGATGCAGAATTTTCTGCACCAAACACAGAGGCAGTGATAATTGGGTTTATACCAATTTGGCCATTTTTATTTGCAGAACATCGTGAATTTTTTCAAAAAACATTTCAATAACAAAATGTTTTTCTTGGTTTCTTTAGCAGTATTGCATATTTCTGTGTTCACTGTTTGATACATAGAAATCACCTTAGACGTGATCATGGGGTAGAATTTTTTATGATGGCCAGGATCGGCTAAAATCCCCCATGCCAACATTCATCCTGCTATGAAGTCCACTTCATAATCGACCCACAATACTCTGGTGCTGCAGTCTATACGGGCGATCATAATAAAGTAAAAATTGCACACAAAAAAAGAACATCTGAATAAAAAAACATACACACAAACAATGCTGATAAGCCTCAGGCTTCACTCGGACTTTCATCAATTGCTTTTTTTTTAACTAATCTTTTTTCTGCTGGTGAGTTTGTGACACATTCATCAGATGACGCTGTTAGGACTTTGGATCTTCAATTGACATTCTGTGTGTCTTGCCCTTTTCAAGATGGTGTCCGCTGCTTGACTCTTGTTCATGTGATCTTCCTCTCTGCCTTCATAAACCTCAGCCTACCATCTAGCCATGCTTGAGTATTCAGTTTGAATCCCTGGTTTACTGTGCTTTACCAGTCTGCTCTACCTCCTGCTTCTCCAGCAATCTCACCTTCCTCCACTTCTCTCCTGATTTCAGCTGCCTGTGTTTAGTTCCCTGACTCTGCTTCTGTTTCACCAAGCCCTGTGTCACAGAAGCATCGTGTGTCCTGCCAGCACTTACTGAACTATTGTTCATTGTGTAGATGCAGCTCTCTAGACATTCAGGACTCTTTTAAAAGCTGCACTGCACTAATAAGTATTGAACTTGTTTTTCTGTGGATTCTCCTTCCCATTCCTCCCTCGTACCCTCAGCTCTGTCCCTCCTCCCTCATCCCCTCAGCTCTGTTCCCTCTCTCCCTCATCCCCTCAGCTCTGTTCCCTCCTCCTCCCCATCCCCTCAGCTCTGTTCCCTCCTCCCTCACTCTGTTCCCTCCTCCCCTCAGCTTGTTCCCTCCTCCCTCAGCTTTTTCCCTCCTCCCTCAGCTTTGTTCCCTCCTCCCTCAGCTTTTGTTCCCTCCTCCCTCATCCCTCAGCTCTGTTCCCTCCTTCCCTCATCCCTCAACTTTGTTCCCTCCTACCTCACTCTGTTCACTCCTTCCTCAGCTTTGTTCCCTCCTCCCTCCTCCCCTCAGATCTGTTACCTCCTCCCTCATCCCCTCAGCTCTGTTACCATCCTCCCTCATCCCCTCCAGCTGTTACCTTCCTCCCTCATCCCCTCAGCTCTGTTTACCTCCTCCCTCAGCTCTGTTCCCTCCTCCCTCAGCTCTGTTCCCTCCTCCCTCATCCCCTCAGCTCTGTTCCCTCCTCCCTCAGCTCTGTTCCCTCCTCCCTCAGCTCTGTTATCTCTTCCCTCATCCCCTCAGCTCTGTTATCTCCTTCCTCATCCCCTCAGCTCTGTTACCTCCTGCCTCATCCCCTCAGCTCTGTTCCCTCCTTCCTCAGCCCCTCACTTTGTTCCCTCCTCCCTCATCCTTTCAGCTGTTTCCCTCTACCTCATCCCCTCAGCTTTGTTGCCTCCTCCCTTATCCCCTCAGCTCTGTTCCCTCCTCCCCTCGGCTCTGTTCCCTCCCCCCTCTCATCCTTTTGGCTCTGCTCCCTCCTCCCTCATCCCCTCAGCTCTGTTCCCTCCTCCCTCATCCCTCAGCTCTGTTCCCTCCTCCCTCAGCTCTGTTATGTCTTCCCTCATCCCCTCAGCTCTGTTATCTCCTCCCTCATCCCCTCAGCTCTGTTACCTCCTGCCTCATCCCCTCAGCTCTGTTCTCTCCTTCCTCAGCTCTGTTCCCTCCTTCCTCAGCCCCTCACTTTGTTCCCTCCTCCCTCATCCTTTCAGCTGTTCCCTCCTCCCTCATCCCCTCAGCTCTGTTCCCTCCTCCCTTATCCCTCAGCTCTGTTCCCTCCTCCCCTCGGCTCTGTTCCCTCCCCCCTCATCCTTTTGGCTCTGCTCCCTCCTCCCTCATCCCCTCAGCTCTGTTCCCTTCTCCCTCATCCCCTCAGCTCTGTTCCCTCCTCCCTCATCCCCTCAGCTCTGTTCCCTCCTCCCTCATCCCCTCAGCTCTGTTCCCTCCTCCCTCATCCCCTCAGCTCTGTTCCCTCCTCCCTCATCCCCTCAGCTCTGTTCCCTCCTCCCTCATCCCCTCAGCTCTGTTCCCTTCTCCCTCATCCCCTCAGCTCTGTTCCCTCCTCCCTCATCCCCTCAGCTCTGTTCCCTCCTCCCTCATCCCCTCAGCTGTTCCCTCCTCCCTCATCCCCTCAGCTCTGTTCCCTCCTCCCTCATCCCCTCAGCTCTGTTCCCTCCTCCCTCATCCCCTCAGCTGTTCCCTCCTCCCTCATCCCCTCAGCTCTGTTCCCTCATCCCCGCAGCTCTGTTCCCTCCTCCCTCATCCTTTCAGGTCTGTTTTCCTCCTCCCTCATCCCCTCAGCTCTGTTCCCTCCTCCCGCATCCCCTCAGCTCTGTTCCCTCCTCCCTCATCCCCTCAGCTGTTACCTCCCTCCCTCATCCCCTCAGCTCTCTTCCCTCCTCCCTCATCCCCTCAGCTGTTACCTCCTCCCTCATCCCCTCAGCTCTGTTACCTCCTCCCTCATCCCCTCAGCTCTGTTCCCTCCTCCCTCAGCTCTGTTCCCTCCTCCCTCATCCCCTCAGCTCTGTTCCCTCCTCCCTCATCCCCTCAGCTCTGTTCCCTCCTCCCTCATCCCCTCAGCTCTGTTCCCTTCTCCCTCATCCCCTCAGCTCTGTTCCCTCCTCCCTCATCCCCTCAGCTGTTACCTCCTCCCTCATCCCCTCAGCTCTGTTACCTCCTCCCTCATCCCCTCAGCTGTTACCTCCTCCCTCATCCCCTCAGCTCTGTTACCTCCTCCCTCATCCCCTCAGCTGTTACCTCCTCCCTTATCCCCTCAGCTCTGTTACCTCCTCCCTCAGCTCTGTTCCCTCCTCCCTCATCCCCTCAGCTCTGTTCCCTCCTCCCTCAGCTCTGTTCCCTCCTCCCTCATCCCCTCAGCTCTGTTCCCTCCTCCCTCAGCTCTGTTCTCTTCTCCCTCATCCCCTCAGCTCTGTTCCCTCCTCCCTCATCCCCTCAGCTGTTACCTCCTCCCTCATCCCCTCAGCTCTGTTACCTCCTCCCTCATCCCCTCAGCTGTTACCTTCTCCCTCATCCCCTCAGCTCTGTTACCTCCTCCCTCAGCTCTGTTCCCTCCTCCCTCAGCTCTGTTCCCTCCTCCCTCATCCCCTCAGCTCTGTTCCCTCCTCCCTCAGCTCTGTTCCCTCCTCCCTCAGCTCTGTTATCTCTTCCCTCATCCCCTCAGCTCTGTTATCTCCTTCCTCATCCCCTCAGCTCTGTTACCTCCTGCCTCATCCCCTCAGCTCTGTTCCCTCCTTCCTCAGCCCCTCACTTTGTTCCCTCCTCCCTCATCCTTTCAGCTGTTCCCTCTACCTCATCCCCTCAGCTCTGTTCCCTCCTCCCTTATCCCCTCAGCTCTGTTCCCTCCTCCCCTCGGCTCTGTTCCCTCCCCCCTCATCCTTTTGGCTCTGCTCCCTCCTCCCTCATCCCCTCAGCTCTGTTCCCTCCTCCCTCATCCCCTCAGCTCTGTTCCCTCCTCCCTCAGCTCTGTTATGTCTTCCCTCATCCCCTCAGCTCTGTTATTCCTCCTCCCTCACTCCCCTCAGCTCTGTTACCTCCTGCCTCATCCCCTCAGCTCTGTTCCTCTCCTTCACTCAGCTCTGTTCCCTCCTTCCTCAGCCCCTCACTTGTTCCCTCCTCCCTCATCCCTTTCAGCTGTTCCCCCTCCTCCCTCATCCCCTCAGCTCTGTTCCCTCCTCCCTTCATCCCCTCAGCTCTGTTCCCTCCTCCCCTCGCTCTGTTCCCTCCCCCCTCATCCTTTTGGCTCTGCTCCCTCCTCCCTCATCCCCTCAGCTCTGTTCCCTTCTCCCTCATCTCCTCCTCATGCTCTGTTCCCTCCTCCCTCATCCCCTCAGCTCTGTTCCCTCCTCCCTCATCCCCTGTTCCCTCCTCCCTCATCCCCTCAGCTCTGTTCCCTCCTCCCTCATCCCCTCAGCTCTGTTCCCTATTCTCCCTCATACCCCTCAGCTCTGTTCCCTCCTCCCTCATCCCCTCAGCTCTGTTCCCCTCCCTCACCTCATCCTCCCCTCAGCTTGTTTCCTCATCTCTGCCCTCATACCCCTCAGCTCTGTTCCCTCCTCCCTCATCCCCTCAGCTCTGTTCCCTCCTCCCTCATCCCCTCAGCTGTTTCCCTCCTCTCCCTCATCCCCTCATCTCGTTTCCCTCATCCCCACGCAGCTCTGTTCCCTCCTCCCTCATCCCCTCAGCTGTTTCCCTCCTGCCTCCATCCCCTCAGCTCTGTTCCTCTCATCATCCCCTCAGCTGTTCCCTCCTCCCTCATCCCCTCAGCTCTGTTCCCTTCTCCCTCATCCCCTCAGCTCTGTTCCCTCCTCCCTCATCCCCTCAGCTGTTACCTCCTCCCTCATCCCCTCAGCTCTGTTACCTCCTCCCTCATCCCCTCAGCTGTTACCTCCTCCCTCATCCCCTCAGCTCTGTTACCTCCTCCCTCATCCCCTCAGCTGTTACCTCCTCCCTTATCCCCTCAGCTCTGTTACCTCCTCCCTCAGCTCTGTTCCCTCCTCCCTCATCCCCTCAGCTCTGTTCCCTCCTCCCTCAGCTCTGTTCCCTCCTCCCTCATCCCCTCAGCTCTGTTCCCTCCTCCCTCAGCTCTGTTCTCTTCTCCCTCATCCCCTCAGCTCTGTTCCCTCCTCCCTCATCCCCTCAGTTGTTACCTCCTCCCTCATCCCCTCAGCTCTGTTACCTCCTCCCTCATCCCCTCTTTTTTTTTTTTTTTTTTTTTTTTTTTTTTTTTTTTTTTTTTTTTTTTTATCTCTTCCCTCATCCCCTCAGCTCTGTTATCTCCTTCCTCATCCCCTCAGCTCTGTTACCTCCTGCCTCATCCCCTCAGCTCTGTTCCCTCCTTCCTCAGCCCCTCACTTTGTTCCCTCCTCCCTCATCCTTTCAGCTGTTCCCTCTACCTCATTCCCCTCAGCTCTGTTCCCTCCTCCCTTATCCCCTCAGCTCTGTTCCCTCCTCCCCTCGGCTCTGTTCCCTCCCCCTCATCCTTTTGGCTCTGCTCCCTCCTCCCTCATCCCCTCAGCTCTGTTCCCTCCTCCCTCATCCCCTCAGCTCTGTTCCCTCCTCCCTCAGCTCTGTTATGTCTTCCCTCATCCCCTCAGCTCTGTTATACTCCTCCCTCATCCCCTCAGCTCTGTTACCTCCTGCCTCATCCCCTCAGCTCTGTTCCCTCCTTCCTCAGCTCTGTTCCCTCCTTCCTCAGCCCCTCACTTTGTTCCCTCCTCCCTCATCCTTTCAGCTGTTCCCTCCTCCCTCATCCCCTCAGCTCTGTTCCCTCCTCCCTTATCCCCTCAGCTCTGTTCCCTCCTCCCCTCGGCTCTGTTCCCTCCCCCCTCATCCTTTTGGCTCTGCTCCCTCCTCCCTCATCCCCTCAGCTCTGTTCCCTTCTCCCTCATCCCCTCAGCTCTGTTCCCTCCTCCCTCATCCCCTCAGCTCTGTTCCCTCCTCCCTCATCCCCGTTCCCATCCTCCCTCATCCCCTCAGCTCTGTTCCCTCCTCCCTCATCCCCTCAGCTCTGTTCCCTTCTCCCTCATCCCCTCAGCTCTGTTCCCTCCTCCCTCATCCCCTCAGCTCTGTTCCCTCCTCCCTCATCCCCTCAGCTGTTCCCTCCTCCCTCATCCCCTCAGCTCTGTTCCCTCCTCCCTCATCCCCTCAGCTCTGTTCCCTCCTCCCTCATCCCCTCAGCTGTTCCCTCCTCCCTCATCCCCTCAGCTCTGTTCCCTCATCCCCGCAGCTCTGTTCCCTCCTCCCTCATCCCCTCAGCTGTTCCCTCCTGCCTCATCCCCTCAGCTCTGTTCCCTCATCCCCTCAGCTGTTCCCTCCCCTCATCCCCTCAGCTCTGTTCCCTTCTCCCTCATCCCCTCAGCTCTGTTCCCTCCTCCCTCATCCCCTCAGCTGTTACCTCCTCCCTCATCCCCTCAGCTCTGTTACCTCCTCCCTCATCCCCTCAGCTGTTACCTCCTCCCTCATCCCCTCAGCTCTGTTACCTTCCTCCCTCATCCCCTCAGCTGTTACCTCCTCCCTTATCCCCTCAGCTCTGTTACCTCCTCCCTCAGCTCTGTTCCCTCCTCCCTCATCCCCTCAGCTCTGTTCCCTCCTCCCTCAGCTCTGTTCCCTCCTCCCTCATCCCCTCAGCTCTGTTCCCTCCTCCCTCAGCTCTGTTCTCTTCTCCCTCATCCCCTCAGCTCTGTTCCCTCCTCCCTCATCCCCTCAGTTGTTACCTCCTCCCTCATCCCCTCAGCTCTGTTACCTCCTCCCTCATCCCCTCAGCTGTTACCTCCTCCCTCATCCCCTCAGCTCTGTTACCTCCTCCCTCAGCTCTGTTCCCTCCTCCCTCAGCTCTGTTCCCTCCTCCCTCATCCCCTCAGCTCTGTTCCCTCCTCCCTCAGCTCTGTTATCTCTTCCCTCATCCCCTCAGCTCTGTTATCTCCTTCCTCATCCCCTCAGCTCTGTTACCTCCTGCCTCATCCCCTCAGCTCTGTTCCCTCCTTCCTCAGCCCCTCACTTTGTTCCCTCCTCCCTCATCCTTTCAGCTGTTCCCTCTACCTCATCCCCTCAGCTTTGTTCCCTCCTCCCTTATCCCCTCAGCTCTGTTCCCTCCCCCCTCATCCTTTTGGCTCTGCTCCCTCCTCCCTCAGCTCTGTTCCCTCCTCCCTCATCCCCTCAGCTCTGTTCCCTCCTCCCTCAGCTCTGTTATGTCTTCCCTCATCCCCTCAGCTCTGTTATCTCCTCCCTCATCCCCTCAGCTCTGTTACCTCCTGCCTCATCCCCTCAGCTCTGTTCCCTCCTTCCTCAGCTCTGTTCCCTCCTTCCTCAGCCCCTCACTTTGTTCCCTCCTCCCTCATCCTTTCAGCTGTTCCCTCCTCCCTCATCCCCTCAGCTCTGTTCCCTCCTCCCTTATCCCCTCAGCTCTGTTCCCTCCTCCCCTCGGCTCTGTTCCCTCCCCCCTCATCCTTTTGGCTCTGCTCCCTCCTCCCTCATCCCCTCAGCTCTGTTCCCTTCTCCCTCATCCCCTCAGCTCTGTTCCCTCCTCCCTCATCCCCTCAGCTCTGTTCCCTCCTCCCTCATCCCCTCAGCTCTGTTCCCTCCTCCCCTCAGCTCTCTTCCCTCCTCCCCTCAGCTCTGTTCCCTCCTCCCTCATCCCCTCAGCTCTGTTCCCTCCTCCCTCATCCCCTCAGCTCTGTTCCCTTCTCCCTCATCCCCTCAGCTCTGTTCCCTCCTCCCTCATCCCCTCAGCTCTGTTCCCTCCTCCCTCATCCCCTCAGCTGTTCCCTCCTCCCTCATCCCCTCAGCTCTGTTCCCTCCTCCCTCATCCCCTCAGCTCTGTTCCCTCCTCCCTCATCCCCTCAGCTGTTCCCTCCTCCCTCATCCCCTCAGCTCTGTTCCCTCATCCCCTCAGCTGTTCCCTCCTCCCCTCAGCTCTGTTCCCTCCTCCCTCATCCCCTCAGCTGTTCCCTCCTCCCTCATCCCCTCAGCTCTGTTCCCTCCTCCCTCATCCCCTCAGCTCTGTTCCCTCATCCCCTCAGCTGTTCCCTCCTCCCTCATCCCCTCAGCTCTGTTCCCTTCTCCCTCATCCCCTCAGCTCTGTTCCCTCCTCCCTCATCCCCTCAGCTCTGTTCCCTCCTCCCTCATCCCCTCAGCTCTGTTCCCTCATCCCCTCAGCTGTTCCCTCCTCCCTCATCCCCTCAGCTCTGTTCCCTCCTCCCTCAGCTCTGTTACCTCCTCCCTCATCCCCTCAGCTCTGTTCCCTCCTCCCTCATCCCCTCAGCTCTGTTCCCCTCCCCTCATCCCCTCAGCTCTGTTCCCTCCTCCCTCATCCCCTCAGCTCTGTTCCCTTCTCCCTCATCCCCTCAGCTCTGTTCCCTCCTCCCTCAGCTCTGTTCCCTCCTCCCTCAGCTCTGTTACCTCCTCCCTCATCCCCTCAGCTCTGTTCCCTCATCCCCTCAGCTTTGTTCCCTCCTCCCTCATCCCCTCAGCTCTATTCCCTCCTCTCTCATCCATTTAGCTCGTTCCCGCCCCCGGCATACAGCACGGCAGTAGCGGTTCAGTCACCTCCTCATCCTCCCGGCAGGCATTGCGCGCCGCTCAGAGCGTCTTGCAGACGAAGCAGTGACGTCAGCACGCAGGAGCTGTTTGACACATGACGTAGCCCGGAGTCACGTGATTGCAGGAGTGTTGCTTTCTGTGCTCCGAGCTGCTGTTTGATCACGTGACACACCTTCATTCATTCTCACTCTTTGTCCTGTTGTTCAGGTTTCGCTGTATGGACACACATTTATCACTACGTATGACCACCCATACCCCCCTCCCCCCAGAACCTCTGTCATACCCCCCTCCTCCTCCTCCTCAGGAGCCCCTGCCCCCCCTCCTCCTCCTCCTCAGGAGCCCCTGCCCCCCCTCCTCCCCTGGGAGCCCCTGTCTTCCCTCTTCCTGTCCTGAAGCCGCTGTCCCCCCCATACCCCTGAAGGCCCTGTCCCCCCTCTCCCTGGAGAGTCTGCACTTTCCTTCCCCTGTCCCCCCCCCCCCCCCCGTACCTCTGACAATCCATGTGTCCTTTGTGCTGTGTTTGGCAGCTGTGCAGCACAGACTTATTGTATTTGTGCACATTACAAATGGTGACACACCTCTGCTCCTCCCCGGTGATGTCTTCCTCTCGGGCACTGGCAGGAGCTGTGTATCGCACTTCCAGGACCTTGGGAGGTCACATGACTCAGTCACATGGCACAGGTCCTGTAGTCACTTCTGGTGCCTGGGAGGAAGAAATCACAGTGGGATCACCGGGGAGGGTGAGTATTGGAGGGATTTTGCTTTGGAAATCGCTGTAAAAAAGTATCCCAGACTGTGGGAATACCCATCCATTAGTGGTGGAGGGTTTATAATGGAGTCAATGGGGAAACCGCAGCTCAAAAACAGGCATGGTAATTGACAGAGACTTAAAAATGCAGGCGATTTCTGCAGCACAAACGCATGTGGGCAGTTTTTTTTGCAAAACACATGGACTTTAAAGGGATCCTGTCACCTCCAGAACGCCTCCTAAGCTAGCAAAACATGTCCCTGCAGCATCCCATCACTAATCTCACACTCCTTTTGTCTCCTAAAAGCATCCTGTGAAAGTAGATAAAAACGTTTTAATACTCAGTTATTAGTGATTATAATTTGCTGGGGCTATATTCTTTAGTCACCAAGGCGGGCTGTTTTGCAGGCTCCAGGATCCACCTTCTCTCTGTCTGTGTGCTCTGCTTGTGCAGGCTTTACCCTCCCCCCTCCCTATCACTCACATAATGCAAATCATTAGTCCTGCCTTCAGCTGCACATCACAGTAGCACAGACAGAGAGAGGGTGGATCCAGGAGCCTGCAAAACAACACCCCCTGGTGACTAAAGAATATAGCCCCTGCTAATTATAATCACTAATGAGTATTAAAACGTTTTTTTTCTCCACTTTCACAGGATGCTTTTAGGAGACAAAAGAAGTGTGAGATTAGTGATACTATGCTGCAGGGACATGATTTGGTAGCTTAGGAGGCGTTCTGGAGGTGACAGGATCCCTTTAATGTTAAAGCTGCGGGTGCTGCAGAAACACAGCACAAACGCACAGTGGGCACACAGCCTTACTCATTTTATCCTTTATTTGTGTCTGCGGATATTTTGCTCCTCACTTTGCAGTGGGCAGAGCTGTTTATTTATGGATTTTCCCATATAGGAACAACTAAATTAAATTTGTGCACGTCCCGCTATCCTCCATGTGCAGGAGCCTCGTGCGTCCACGGCTCCTGGGGTTGTGTTTTCTGCCGCTTTCAGGGTGCTGCTGATGCTGTCCTGGAGAGGATGGAGGATTGTCTGCAGAGGACGTCTGCACTCGGACGAGAGGTGCTGGAGAGGGCAAGGCGCAGGGATGAAGACTGGTGGTCCGTACGAACCCACAACGACCAGAGTCAGAGGCTACGTCACAGCGCGGAGGAGTCAGAGGTCAGTACCGGCCAGCCCTGCTTACCGTCCACAGACATAATGGGCAGAATGGTGCAGAAACTGAGAAATCTATGGTGCCTCCTACCGCCACAATGACAAATCCACAGCTCATCCAACTACCACACTGACTTATCTACGGCCCCTCCTACCGCCAGACCTGACTAATCCGTGACTTCTCCTACCACCACACTGACAAATCCCCTACTCCTACTACCACACTGACAAATCCCCTACTCCTACTACCACACTGACAAATCCCCTACTCCTACCACCACACTGACTGTCCCGCAACCCCTCCTACTGCCACACTGTCCCGCAACCCCTCCTACTGCCACACTGACCCGCAACCCCTCCTACTGCCACACTGACCCGCAGCCCCTCCTACTGCCACACTGACCCGCAGCCCCTCCTACTGCCACACTGACCCGCAGCCCCTCCTACTGCCACACTGACCCGCAGCCCCTCCTACTGCCACACTGACCCGCAGCCCCTCCTACTGCCACACTGACCCGCAGCCCCTCCTACTGCCACACTGACCCGCAGCCCCTCCTACTGCCACACTGACCCGCAGCCCCTCCTACTGCCACACTGACCCGCAGCCCCTCCTACTGCCACACTGACCCGCAGCCCCTCCTACTGCCACACTGACCCGCAGCCCCTCCTACCGCCACACTGACTGACCCGCAGCCCCTCCTACCGCCACACTGACTGACCCCCGCTGCCCCTCCTACCGCCACACTGACTGACCCCCGCTGCCCCTCCTACCGCCACACTGACTGACCCCCGCTGCCCCTCCTACCGCCACACTGACTGACCCCCGCTGCCCCTCCTACCGCCACACTGACTGACCCCCGCTGCCCCTCCTACCGCCACACTGACTGACCCCCGCTGCCCCTCCTACCGCCACACTGACTGACCCCCCGCTGCCCCTCCTACCGCCCACACTGACTGACCCCCGCTGCCCCTCCTACCGCCACACTGACTGACCCCCGCTGCCCCTCCTACCGCCACACTGACTGACCCCCGCTGCCCCTCCTACCGCCACACTGACTGACCCCCCGCTGCCCCTCCTACCGCCACACTGACTGACCCCCCCCCCCGCTGCCCCTCCTACCGCCACACTGACTGACCCCCCCGCTGCCCCTCCTACCGCCACACTGACTGACCCCCCGCTGCCCCTCCTACCGCCACACTGACTGACCCCCCTGCCCTCCTACGCCCACTGACTGACCCCGCTGCCCTACCGCTACCGCACACTGACTGACCCCCCGCTGCCCCTCCTACCGCCACACTGACTGACCCCCCCCGCTGCCCCTCCCTACCGCCACACTGACTGACCCCCCGCTGCCCCTCCTATCCGCCACACTCACTGACCCCGCTGCCCGCTGCCCCTCCTACCGCCACACTGACTGACCCCCCGCTGCCCCTCCTACCGCCACACTGACTGACCCCCCCGCTGCCCCTCCTACCGCCCTCCTACCACACTGACTGACCCCCCCGCTGCCCCTCCTACCGCCACACTGACTGACCCCCCGCCCTCCCGCCACGACCCCCCTGCCCCTCCTACCGCCACACTGACTGACCCCCCCCCCCCCGCTGCCCCTCCTACCGCCACACTGACTGACCCCCCCGCTGCCCCTCCTACCGCCACACTGACTGACCCCCCGCTGCCCCTCCTACCGCCACACTGACTGACCCCCGCTGCCCCTCCTACCGCCACACTGACTGACCCCCGCTGCCCCTCTTACCGCCACACTGACTGACCCCCCGCTGCCCCTCCTACCGCCACACTGACTAATATGTGGCAGTTCCTCAAATGAGTTGCAAAATGAATAGAAAATATAGTCCAGACATTGAAAGGTTAGAAATAATAATTTTTATTTGAAATAATAATTTTCTCCTTCAAACTTTGTTTCCGTCATAGAATGCTCCTTTGCAGCAATTCCAGCATTGCAGACCTTTGGCTTCTAGCTGTTAATTTGCTGAGGTAATTTTGTGAAATTTTCCCCCATGCTCCCTGAAGCCCCTCCATAAGTTGGATTGTCTTGATGGGCATTTTTTGCATACAATACGGTCAGGCTGCTCCCACAACAGCTCACTGGGGTTGAGATCTGGTGACTGCGCAGGTCACTCCATTACAGATAGAATACCAGCTGCCTGCTTCTTCCCTAAATAGTTCATGTATAATTTGGAGGTGTGCTTTGCTTTACGTCATTGTCCTGTTGTAAGATGAAATTGGCTCCAATCAAGCGCTGTCCACAGGGTATAGCATGGCATTGCAAAATGGAGTGATGGCCTTCCTTATTCAAAATCCCCTTTACCTTGTACAAATGTCCCACTTTACCAGCACCAAAGCAACCCCAGACCATCACATTACCTCCACCATGCTTGACAGATGGCGTCAGGCCTCTTCATGCATCTTGTCAGTTGTTCTGCGTCTCACAAATGTTCTTCTGTGTGATCCAAACACCTCAAACTTTAATTTGTCTGTCCATAAAACTTTTTTCCAATCTTCCTCTGTCCAATGTCTGTGTTCTTTTGCCCATATTCATCTTTTCCTTTTATTAGCCAGTCTCAGATATGACATTTTCTTTGCCAATCTGCCTTGAAGGCGCTGCAGCATCCTGGAGTCTCCTCTTCACTGTAGACATTGACACTGGTCTTTTGCGGTTACTATTTAATGAAGCTGCCAGATGAGGAGCTGTAAGGTGTCGATTTCTCAAACTAGATGTTAGGCCCCCTGGTACCGCTTCCCAGCTCACCTCTCCCGGGTCGGCATCTCCTGCTCCTCTGCCGACCGGGCGTCCGGCATCCAGGCGTGCTGTGTCTCGGAGCCGTCGCCATGTTGCCTTCCTGTCAGCTGACCGCCGGGATCGCACATGAGCACATTACTGTGGTAATTTTCATGAGCCTACAGTCATGGCCAAAAGTTTTGAGAATGCCACCAAAATGATATTTTCCCATGATCTGCTGCCCTCTGGTTTTTATTTGTGTTTGTCTGATGTTTATATCACATACAGAAATATTATTGCAATCATATTATGATACCAAAAGGTTATATTGACAGTTAGAATGAGTTAATGCAGCAAGTCAATATTTGCAGTGTTGACCCTTCTTCTTCAGGACCTCTGCAATTCTCCCTGGCTGCTCTCAATCAACTTCTGGACCAAATCCTGACTGATTCATTCTTCCATTCTTGCATAATCAATGCTTGCATTTTGGCAGAATTTGTTAGATTTTGTTTGTCCACCCGTCTCTTGATGATTGACCACAAGTTCTCAATGGGATTAAGATCTGGGGAGTTTCCAGGCCATGGACCCAAAATGTCTATGTTTTGTTCCCTGAGCCATTTAGTTATCACCTTTGCTTTATGGCAAGGTGCTCCATCATGCTGGAAAAGGCATTGTTGGGCGCCAAACTGCTCTTGGACGGTTGGAAGAAGTTGCTCTTGGAGGACATTCTGGTACCATTCTTTATTCATGGTTGTGTTTTTTAGGCAAGACTGTGAGTGAGCCGATTCCCTTGGCTGAGAAGCAACCCCACACATGAATGGTTTCAGGATGCTTTACAGTTGGCATGAGACAAGACTGGTGGTAGCGCTCACCTGTTCTTCTCCGAATAAGCTGTTTTCCAGATGTCCCAAACAATCGAAAAGGGGATTCATCAGAGGAAATGACTTTACCCCAGTCCTCGCAGTCCACTCCCTGTACCTTTACCCCAGTCCTCAGCAGTCCACTCCCTGTACCTTTCCCCCAGTCCTCAGCAGTCCACTCCCTGTACCTTTCCCCCAGTCCTCAGCAGTCCACTCCCTGTACCTTTCCCCCAGTCCTCGCAGTCCACTCCCTGTACCTTTACCCCAGTCCTCAGCAGTCCACTCCCTGTACCTTTACCCCAGTCCTCAGCAGTCCACTCCCTGTACCTTTCCCCCAGTCCTCAGCAGTCCACTCCCTGGACCTTTCCCCCAGTCCTCAGCAGTCCACTCCCTGTACCTTTACCCCAGTCCTCAGCAGTCCACTCCCTGTACCTTTTGCAGAATATCAGTCGGTCCCTGATGTTTTTTCTGGAGAGAAGTGGCTTCTTTGCTGTCCTCCTTGAAACCAGGCCTTGCTCAAAGAGTCTCCACCTCACAGTGCGTGCAGAAGCACTCACACCAGCCTGCTGCCATTCCTGAGCAAGCTCGGCACTGCTGGTAGTCCCATCCTGCAGATGAAACAGTTTTAAGATACGGTCCTGGAGCTTGCTGGTATTTCTTGGGCGCCCTGGAGCCTTTTCGACAACAATGGAAGCTCTCTCCTTGAAGTTCTTGATGATGCGATAGATTGTTGACTGAGGTGCAATCTTTCTAGCTGCGATACTCTTCCCTGTTAGGCCATTTTTGTGCAGTGCAATGATGGCTGCACGTGTTTCTTTAGAGATAACCATGGTTAACTGAAGAGAAAAAATGATACCAAGCACCATCCTCCTTTTAAAGTGTCCAGTGGTGTCATTCTTACTTAATCATGACTGATTGTTCGCCAGCCCTGTCCTCATCAACACCTACACCTGTGTTAATGGCACAGTCACTAAAACGATGTTAGCTGCTCCTTTTAAGGCCGGCTTCAGACTGCGTTTGAGATCCGATCCGTAGCTGTCCACTTGAGGCAGACAGCCGCGGACCGGATCAGCACACAGGACTGCGGGGCTATTATGCCCTCCGATCCTGTGTGCAGCCGCACGCAGTTCCTGCTGCTGATAGGTGAGGACCGCGGGCGCCGCGGTCCTGACCTGGTAGGCGGCTGCAGCTGCGTGCGGCTGCACACAGGTTCGGAAGGCATAATAGCCCCGCAGTCCTGTGTGCTGATCCGGTCCGCGGCTGTCTGCCTCAAGTGGACAGCTACGGATCGGATCTCAAACGCAGTCTGAAGCCGGCCTAAGGCAGGACTGCAATGATGTTGAAATGTGTTTTGGGGGTTAAAGTTCATTTTCTAGGCAAATATTGACTTAGCAAGTAATTGCTGTTAAGCTGATCACTCTTTATGACATTCTGGAGTATATGCAAATTGCCATTAGAAAAACTGAAGCATTAGACTTTGTAAAAATTTATATTTGTATCATTCTCAAAACTTTTGGCCATGACTGTACAACCTG
Organism: Allobates femoralis; assembly: GCA_033576535.1. Lineage (NCBI taxonomy): Eukaryota > Metazoa > Chordata > Amphibia > Anura > Aromobatidae > Allobates > Allobates femoralis. The sequence continues at coordinate 33,628,294 of JARQOC010000010.1, read as the reverse complement.
GGACGGGCCGCTGACCATTCCCTGTGATTGGAAACTGCATGGCGGTGGCTGTCCATTATCCGGGATCGGTGGCCTAGTGTTACCTGGGACGTGACAATACCAATGTAACCGCTTCAGCTCTGCACAGACACACGTACGAGTCCTGGGTAGAATCCGCTGAGGGGTTTTTAGACGTCGTTATAATGAATATAACCACAAGAATCCCCACGATGCCGACCATCGGATCACAGAGACGTGAGATGACAGATGTCAACTGATGGACTGAACTGTCTCTATGGTGTAATATCCACAGCAGACAACAGGGGGCAACAGAGCATCTTCTGATTTCTGATCTTTGTTATTAATCAATTGTTATCATTTATTTTTATTAAAGATTAATATATCATAATTTTATTTATGTAGTGCCAACATATTCCGCAGCACTTTACAATTCAGAGGGGACTTGTACAGATAATGTGAGACAATATAGAGTAACAATAAATTCAGATACGAGAGGAGAGAGGGCCCTGATCACAAGCTACAATCTATGAGTGATCTTGTAAGATTTTCTCTCTTGTAGTTAGCTGAACAGAACCTCGTACATTCGATCCCTGAGGGTGACACGAGGTAGGAAATATGAGAAAAAAATCAGGAATAAAGAGAAAATTATCTAAATGTAAATCTGCCTTCTGCGTCACCGCAGCCGTCACTGTCAGGTCAGCAGTTCTGCACAGAGATGATACGGCTCCAGTTCTGCGTCATGTCAGGTCGTCGTTCACCTCATTGCAAGGGGCTCCGCAGATCGCAAGTACACCGGACATATGGCCAAACACCCCTACATCCAGGGCTGTGGAGTCTGTGTCCATTTTAGTGGAGATTCAGGGAAATTGAAGAGTTGTAGGTTTGGCTTACTGACTCCACAGCCCTGGCTACGACGCAGCATAATGTAGACTAACGGGGTCGCATTGCAACCTGTAGGGCACCGTGATCGTAACAAGCAAGTGGCACACTGGTGCTCAGATTTTTCTGACTTGCTTGTTCAGGATACGGCCCCAGTCACCTACAATATGTTGTGATGTCACAGCTGCCCAGATCGTGTGACAGCCAAAGCCACTGTGTGGCCTGAATATTGGGGTCCCCTTGTGATCACATGATATGCCGGTACAGACAGAAAGGGGCTCCCTTTAAGTCAGAGAAATATACATGCTCTAATCACATGTATAACACATCCCGCCGAACCCCCCCCCCCTCTCTCTTAGTGTATGCACAGGATACCCCCTGTAGCAATCGTGGATTGCAGTCTCAGGGTGATCGAGGAGGTGATCCAGAATCAGTAAGGCCCCTTTCACACTGGCGTTTTTTTGAAAATGAGGCAGATTTCCTGTATCGACACATCTTCTGCCTAACGGCCGCACTTGCCAGTCCCTTGCGGCAAGCCCCATGCATTGTCTAGTGTGGTTTTGCAGGTTGCGGCTGCAAAAAAAAAAACGCTGCAGTGCATCTGCCACAACCGGCAAAACCGCACTTGAAGCACCCAATCAGTGCTGCAAGTGCGTTAGGCGGCGGATGCGGTAAATTTGCCGGATCTGCCACATTTTGAAAAAAAACGCCTATGTGAAAGCAGCCTAAGATGGGGAATGTAGTTTGAGCACAAGTCCCGCCTCCATCACGGATGTTATACAGCTGCATGGGCAGCAGACCGAGGAGCAGAGGGCGATGTGCAGCCCTGGAGGGCGTAGGGCCGGTGAGGAGCTGGGAGTGCTCCCCGGAGAACCCCCATCATTGGAGCAGCAGTGACTCCTGCAGGTGATCACCAGTATTACATCTCAATAAGACGTCACAGCATTCAAACAAGCAACTCGCACTCAATTCAGCTCTCACCTCCACTAAACAGGCTTACTTCATAACCCTCATATCCTTTGTCCCACAACCCAAGGCAGTTATCCAACACGTTTAACACTCCTCCCTTATTTGTATATCGGCAGAAGACTTTGCAATGCACTTCAACAAGATCGATCAGATCAGATAAGTCTTTACTGCTCAACCATCACAGCCCCTATGTATAGCAGATCACTCCCCTTCCCTACTAACCGTCCTCCCCTCCATCACCGAAGGAGAACTTGCTCACCTCCTCTCCAAATCACACCTCACCACTTGATTCACTGGACCCCATCCCACCTCCTCCACAACTTCACCACCACCGCTTATCCCGTCCCACCGCCTCCACCCAGCTTAATAAATCCAACCAGCCCCTTAACCCATCCTAACCATGCTTATCCCAGCACCCTAAACCCACCTACATTTCATCTTATCATTTGGGTACTTTCTTTCTGCTTTCAAACACGCCAAAACACTTATCGTAAAGAAACCTCCCTCGACCCGATGTCTACGTGAAGCTACCGGACCATATTGCTGCTCCCATTCACCTCCAAACTCCTTGAGAAGCATGTCTATGCTCACTGTCTTCCCACATCTCTCATCTAACCTTCCCTTTGACAACCTACAATCCGGCTCCACCCTTCCACCGAAACTGCCTTAACCAAAATTACCAACCCCAATGCTAACAGACACTTCTCCATCCTCCTACTTCCAGACCTGTCCTCTGTCTTCAACACAGTTAACCTCTCCCTCCTACAGATCCTCTCTTCCTTTGTCCTGTCCTGGATTTCCTCATGCATTTCCGACCGCACATTTAGCATTTCCCACTACGACCCAACCTCCTCACTCCATTATGTCTCTATCGGGGCCCAAGAAGGCTCTGTTCTGGGACCCCACCCCATCTCTTCATCCATACCCTGGGATGAAGCCTGGGAATAGAGTATGATACCGCAGAGTATGGTGACAAAAAGAAAATAGGATACGTAAAACTTAACTTTTACTTTGTCAGTTTGTACAGTTTTATAGGTTTAACAAACTTTTTAATCAGTGCCCAAGTGATTTGGAATTACCCGGGTGATACAAAGCTCAAGTGATCAACCCCAGGGAACCATTAGAGATAGCTAGAGCATAAATTAATACACTTTTATAACTTGACTCTAGTGTTTCTCTCTGTGTATAATCTAATGACTCATAAGGCAAGTTATTATAGCCCCACAAATTCTAGCAGAACGATCTCACATCCGACTATCCCCTACACTCAGAACTTTCAAGCAGAACCTGAAAACTCATCAGAACAGCTTACAGCCTGCAAGGCCCTACGCCACAAGAGCCGGCACACCGCCACCACCAGAGTCAAGCTCCGCAATCAGCGCTCAACTACTCCCGAAGCCAGCGCTCCACAACCATTGGACCTGGTACTCCACCAGAGCCATGGCTCCACCGCACCTAGTGCCCCACTGGAGCTGGCACTCCACCACCCAACCTAGCGCTCCAGCACTCCACCACTGGAGTCTGGGCTGTGCCACTACCGAACCTGGCGCCCCACCACCACCAGAGCCTGGGCTTCAACACCATTGTAGCTTCCGCTCCACCACCACCGAGCCGCATCTACACAAAAGGCATACGGTTATGTATTTTGATTACAGGATTTCAGAACCAAGAGGGGTTTCCATGAGAAGACACAGGGTGTCATTTGTAGCACTTCTGTGAGCTCAAGGGGAACAAATGGTCATTGGTGGCAAGGCCTAACATCCTCTATTTACTATGGGAAGGGGGGCCTTGGAAAAACAGTGCAATTAAAATTACTAAATAAGCCATGGTCCAGGCACAGACTTGAGTTTAGAATATTAAAATCAGAGGCCGTCCTGGAAACCTGAGCCAAACATAAAAAGCTGGAAGGCACAAAGAAAGTTGTTTGCATGTGGGGGTCAGCCCGATGTGATTCACATTTCATTTCTCCTTCCCCCAAGGAAACCAAAGAATAACCTTAGACTGGAAGTTAGGTATTTCTCCATTATATCTTATACCTGTTTTTCATATCTGTGTGTCCTTATCTTTTTATTGTAAATCTAACTTTTATATTAAAGCTTAAAACGGTTTAGATGTTTGATCCTTGTATTCTCTAAAGAATCCATAGCCTTACAAAAGGTGTGTGACCATCTTGATTGTCAGACAGTAGAATATTTCAGGGACTCCTCATCCATTGGTTTGATAAGTGGTGGCAGCATGTTGTGTAGCTGGGGTGTGATTCATGCTCACTTTCTAGCCTACAACAGAGGTTAAGTGCTGTATTGAGTGAGGGGATAAATTAACCCTTGCAGGCGCAACCCAAGTCACCTGCAGAGAAATGGGTGCATGACAACTTGGTAACAGCAGTGGGATAGAGTTTACCTCTATGAGCGCATTAGTGCATGGTTTAATAATAATATGATCCACCACTAACCTTTGCAACCTCAACAACCTTAGAACCTTTCATCCAGCCCCTGCCCCCCCCGTCCCCTTACCTGGTGCAATCTGGAACGCTCGCTCCGTCTGCAACAAACTTTCATTCATCCATGACCTCTTTATCCCCTACAAACTCTCATTCCTTGGCATTACCAAAACTTGGCTCACCCCCTCTGATACAGCCTCCCCTGCTGCACTTTCCTGCAGCGGACTCCGTCTTTCCCACACACGCCGTCCTAGTAACAAACATGGTGGAGGAGTTGGCTTCCTCCTGGCCAATAACTGCTCCTCTGCCCCTGTTCCACTTCCACCCTCCACTTCTATTCCCTCTTTCGAGGTCCATGCCGTCCGCATCTTCTCTCCCTGCAACCTTCAGCTGGCTGTCATTTACCGCCCCCCTGGATCAACCACCTCCTTCCTTGACCATTTCACCACCTGGCTGCTTCACTTCCTTTCTGCTGACATCCCCACTATCATCATGGGCGACTTCAACATCCCCATCGACACTTCTCACCCGGCCGCCTCTAAACTTCTTTCACTGACTACCTCTTTGGGTTCTCTCAATGGTCCTCCTCTGCCACTCACAAAGATGACCACACACTGGATCTCATCTTCACTCGCCTATGTTCTCTCACTAACCACCTCTCAAGCTCAACCCTCCCCCTGTTTGACCACAATCTTCTGACTTTCTCCTCCCTCTCCTCCCTTCTTCACTTCTCCCACCCTGCAATCTCACTCATCCTCACCAAAACCTAAAGCATATAGATTTACACTCATTCTCCAAATCCCTTCTCCCCCTTGTCGACATAGCCTCCTAACACGACACAGATGCTGCGGCCACCCTATATAACACCACAATAACTACTGCCCTTGACTTGGCTGCCCCCCTCACATACAACACTCCGCGCACAGGCAACCCTAGCATATCACCCTCACTAAACACCTGAGACTGGCTTCCAGGGTTGCTGAGTAAGATGGAAGAAATCTCATTCCACTGAGCATTTCACTATGTTCAAGCAGTCCCTCACTAACTTCAAGTCCGCACTCACTGCCACAAACAAGCCTACTTCTCATCTCTAATAACCTCCCTGTCTTACAATCCCAAACAGCTATTTAAAACTTTCAATTCTCTACTCTGTCCCCCAGCACCTCCTCCCTCTCCTCTTATCTCGGCAGAAGACTTTGCCTCTTTCTTCAAACTGAAGATCGGTAACATCAGAGGCAGCTTTGACCCACTCTTCCCACAGCTTCTCCTCACAACTACACTGCCCTCTCCTTCCAAAGGCTGCTTCTATACTTTGTCAGATCAGCTCTCCTCACTCCTATCAAAATCACACTTCACCACCAGAGCCCTCGACCCGCTCACATCCCATCTCATTCCCAGCCTCACCTCTGTCTTCATCCCAACCCTAACCCATCTCTACAACTTATCACTCACTACTGGTGTCTTCCCCTCATCCTTAAAACACGCCTTGATCACGCCCATCCTCAAAAAGCGGTCCCTCAACCCATCATCTGTTTCTAGCTATCGCCCAATATCACTTGTCCCCTTTGCCTTAAAATTACTGGACTACCACGTCCATCTAGAGCTGTCCTCCCACCCCTCCTTCCTCTTTGAGCGTTTGCAATCTGGCTTCCGACCGCATCACTCCACCAAAACAGCCGTAACCAAACTTACCAACGACCTATTAACCGCCAAGAGCAAACGACACTACTCTGTCCACCTCCTCCTCGACCTATCTTCCGCCTTCGACACTGTTGATCATTGTCTCTTGCTACAGATTCTGGAATCTCTTGGTATCACTGACGTGGCACAATCCTGGATCTCCTCATATCTAACTGATCGTACATTCAGCGTCACCCTCTCCCCCACCACCTATTCATTTTATTCCCTTTCCGTCGGTGTCCCCCAAGGCTCAGTTCTCGGATCCCTTCTTTTATCCATCTACACCCTTGGTTTAGGACAACTCATGAAGTCCCTCGGTCTTAAGTATCACCTCTACGCTGACGACACTCAGATCTATCTCTCTGGACCTGACATTGCCTCCTTGCTATCCATAATTCTGCAATGTCTGTCCGCTATCTCATCTTTCTTTTCTGCTTTCTGAAACTGAACATGAACAAAACAGAATTCATCATTTTTCCCCCCATCCCACTCTTCCCCCCCCACCTGACCTTTCCATCACGGTCAACGGCAGCTCACTTTCCCCAGTCCCCCACGCTCGGTGCCTTGGGGTGATCCTCGACTCTGCCCTCTCCTTCAAGTCACATATCCAAGCCCTTGCCACCTCCTGCTGACTCCAACTCAAAAATATTTCCCGAATCTGTTCATTCCACTGCAAAAATACTTGTCCATGCCCTCATCATCTCCCGCCTCGACTATTGTAACCTCCTGCTCACTGGCCTCCCCTCTAGCACCCTTGCACCTCTCCAATCTATCCTAAACTCTGCTGCCGACTAATCCACCTGTCTCCCCGCTATTCCTCAATCTCTCCTCTGCCAAGCCCTTCACAGGCTCCCCATTTCTCAGAGGCCCCAGTTTAAAACCCTAACTATGACCTACAAAGCTGTTCACAATCGGTCTCCTCCATACATCTGTGACATGGTCTCCTGATACCTACCCTTATGCAATGTGCGTTCCACTCACAATCTCCTCCTCTGCTCCCCCCTTATCTCTTCTTCCCACAACCGCATCTCCTGTGCATCCGCTATACTCTCGAACTCTCTGCCCCAACATATCAGATTCTCACCTAGTCTGGAAACCTGAAGACTCATCTCTTCCGACAAGTCTACAACCTGCTGTGAGCCTCGGTCCACCGCAGCATCTCCCGACCACCGCTACCCTCTCCTAATGTATCATCACCCGACCCCTTCTAGATTGTGAGCCCTCGCGGACAGCGTCCTCTCTCCTCCTGTGCCTGTGTGCCATATCTTGTCCATGTACCATGTACTTGTCTTTAGTTGCCCTTTCCACATGTAACACGCCATGGAATTAATGGCGCTATACTAATAATCTCCAATTCATTCAAGAGCCTTCTGATAAACAACATTCTTGGTTTTTCCTTCCGGTGCAAAGACGAGCAGATTTTTGGCACTTCCAACTCTTGAACAGGTCACGTGGAGGGGGTGGAGCTATACATACATGAAGGGGGTGGGGCTATAAAAGAGGCAGAGCTGTGAAGGGGCAGCGCTACATGAAGGGAGCGGAGCTATGATACATACACACACATACATACACTCAACTTTATATATTATATCATCTTGGCTATCTCATACATAAATGTGACTTGTAACTCATTAGCATATGATTAGTTATGCAGATTCTCGTCATGTCTCTATATTGTTACTATTTTGCTCCTTTCTTCGTTATACTACAAATCACAACCTGTTCTCACATTCCCTAATAGTGTGTTATTAGGTTGATTCCTAAGTGAAATGTCTCCAATTCACATGAAGACATGGGGAGGGGGATCATCTGAGGATCCGCAGTGCGGATATTGCACCTTGTGGAGTTAAGGCCACAAAATTCCCTCAATCTCATCAGACAGAACACGTTCCTTGCAGGCTTTTAGCAGACATTATGGAGATTTTGGTAAAATATAGTCGGGCTTGGATGATACTTAAAAAAATCCCCCCACAGACCAGACATGAAATATACAGGAGATTGTTGATGCATGCAGGACACAACCAGGACTATACAGATATTCCTGCAGCTCCTTTAATGTCACTGTCTCCTCCTGCAGCTACTTTAATGTAGCTGTCGCCTCCAGTAACACTTTTTTTTTATATTGTCCATCAATGTTTGACAGGCGTTTGACACTGTTGTACTAGAATTCAGCCCCATCTTGATACCATCTTCACAGTGTCAATGCAATATATGTGGATCTCCAAGGCTGTGGAGTCTAAAGGGTGGGTAGGGAGATAAACAAGAAAAATGGCTCAGATCTAAAGGCCACGTTACACACACAGATATATTGGTCACAGATCTCTGGTTGCAGTGAAACCATGGACACATTGTTACATTTTGTGGCTGTGTACAAATGTAACAATGTGTCCATGATTTCACTGCAGCCAGAGATCTGTGACCAATATATCTGTGTGTGTAACGTGGCCTTAAGTGCAGCGTGTTTGGATCTATTATACGGTGTAAATAAATCTTATTGCTCACCTTATAGATGTCTTGTCTCTTGCTTATCTGACCATGCCTAGTCTAATGATCGTAATCCTGCCATATGGTGTCCAGCCCCGTCCCGGATCATTCGGATCACAATGCCAGTGTGCCTGTATCAGAAGGGAGGATTTCGGGTAACATCCGGAAAAATGTAGGGCGCTCCCACAGTGATTGAGTACGGCCGCCTTCTTATTTTTCAAAGATTTATTCAAGAACAATAATTTAACAACATAAAAAATTTTAATGCATAAAAAAAGGGGGAAGGGGGTCATACAACGCGTTTCGGCTGAATATTTTGTACACACAGCCTTCCTTGGGTATGTCAGAACATAGAGTAAATGGACATTATACATATATATGTCAAGTAATCAGCTGTTTGGTCTATTCAAGTGATTTACCTTAATTGTTTAGAGACGTTATGGTGGGTTTACACGTTTCAATATTGTTGCGATATCGCAACTCAATGGCGCGGGAGCGCGCATTTAGTGCACGTTTCTCCCGCATCGCATCGGAGGTTTACACGCTGCGATATCGGGATACAACGTCCGTGCGATGTCTACGCCCCCCAACCCAGGAATGACCATTTAACATGGGAGTGAATGGGTGACGTTGAACATCGCATCGTAGTTGGGCTGTCACACAGCACGATCCGACACCAATCTCCATTCAATATCGGAGCATTGAATCGCATGCTCATTCAATCCCCGATATCGCATTGACATCGTTCCTGCATCGTATTGGACGTTCACACCATACAACGCAGGAACGATATCCAACGATCGAACCACGTGACTTTTCAATGAAATCGTACTACGATATCGCAACATGTAAACCCGCCATTACACCCTCTTGGAGAAGTGCTGTTCACTTCAATGTGTGGTTAATTATCTCAGAGGTGGAGATGCATGTATGTAGCTAAGGGGGTGTCACACGCGTCAATGTCATCAGTGATCTGATTGCTGACGACATTGACGGCTGATTGCTGGTGAGCTGTCACACAGACAGACTCACCAGCGATCAATTGACCAGAGACATCATGGAAACGATTTAAATATCGTTATCGTATATTTAATTATCGTATATTTAATATATTATATATGTCAGGCTGGTCTCCAAGGTAAACTGCGGGTATCTAGGCAGCGCGCGCTGCCTAGATACCCGACGTGTACCTTAGTTACCAGCCTCCTCCGCTCACTGGCTGGTATCTAAGGTACACAGCGGGTAACTAGGGACCCTAGTTACCCGCTGTGTACCTTAGATACCAGCCGGTGAGCGGAGGAGGCTGGTAACTAAGGTACACGTCGGGTATCTAGGCAGCGCGCGCTGCCTAGATACCCGCAGTTTACCTTGGATACCAGCTCCAAGCGCTTGTGAGAGGCGCTGGGAGCTGGAATATCGCTAGTCCCGGTGTCACACGCAGCGATGCTGCGTGTCCACCGGGCGACAATCGCCAGGTTTTAGAGCAGGTTCTAAAACCTGGCGATCATCAACCAGCGATTTATCGCTGGTTGATTCAGTATGTCACACGCGTCAATATCGCTGCAACGTCACGTGCAGTCGAGATCGTGCAGGCGATATTGACGCGTGTTACATTACCTAAAATTAATATGTTAAAAAAATATACCCTAGAAGAAGGGCTAACATACAAATAGGGAATTAGAACTAACTCCCTGTGAGTTCGAGTCCATAGACTGATTACTAAAAAGAATAAGAAATATAGTCACATGAAAGTAAAAGGGAAATAATGAGAAATATTTATCTATATATTTTTTTTTTTATATACACAGGAAAAGCTATCAATAACAAAGATATAATCAAATAATAGAATATAGGACATCAATTTAATTCAGGAAAAATAGGATTCTAATTAACAAAAATGAGAATTGCGAGTTTAGCACAAAAAGGATTTTTTAAGATATTTACTAGATGAAAAGTTGTACGGTATATTTTTTTAACATATTAATTTTAGGTAATGTAAGAAAGATGAAGTAGGTTCAAAGATATTTTTATACAATGCAAACTAATAGACAGTGTGCGTATGTATATATATTATGCTGTTGAATCCGTTTTATTTATTTTGTTGAATAAGGCTGTTCTTCTTTGGAAAAATAATCTACAAAAGAGAACATATACACATTTGTAAAAAAAATGATTGTTTATGAATAAGGAAAATGATATGAGTGGAGATTATAATAGGCTACATACATGCATCTCCACCTCTGAGCTAATTAACCACACATTGAAGTGAGCAGCACTTCTCCAAGAGGGTGTAACGTCTCAATTAAGGTAAATCACTTCAATAGACCAAACAGCTGATTACTTGACATATATATATATATATATATATATGTATATAATGACCATTTACTCTATGTTCTGACATACCTGGGGAAGGCTGTGTGTACAAAATATTCAGCCGAAAGGCGTTGTATGACTCCCTTCCCCCCTTTTTTTATGCATCAACATTTTTTATGTTGTTAAATTATTGTTCTTGAATAAATCTTTGAAAAATAAGAAGGCGGCCGTACTCCATCACTGTGGGAGCGCCCTACATTTTTTCCGGTTCTCTGAAATCCCTTCACAGTGTTAATGGAATCTGATGCCTGGAAATGTTTTTGTCCCTTCTCCTAACTGATGACATTCCACAATGAGACCCTTTGCTGTGTTGTCAGCTGTTTCTTAGAATCCCTGTTAATGGCAGCACCAACTACAGTGTAACATGGGGGGGCAAATGTGATGTGTTCAGAATCACTAAACCTCCGACTGTAGCAAGGTGTTCACACTCAATACAATCACATTATTGTAGTTTTCTTATCTTTATTTTACTCCTCAAAAATATTCAATTTTTCTTTCTCAATGGCGTTGTACAGATTATGGGTGACATTAAAGGGGAGAAAAGTCCTGAAACGATTCTTCTTGGTAGGATTTATTTACACAGGATAAAAACCTGGGATTTACCAGAAGTGTGGAAACTCTTTATATCCGCTGTAGGTGTTGGATAAGTCAGTAATAGCAAAATATTTTATTTTTTTTAATTTAAGTGGTGAAAAAATGTGGAAGTTTCTAAAATTAAATAAATAAATGTGTGTGTGTAACAATTTTCTGAAGTCTCTAAACATTCTTGGTGGATGGAGGGAGGTGAAGGTTGTATTTTGCTGGTAACGACAACAATTAAAGTGTTAAGACCTGCCACCAGCGCCCTGCGGTCAGAGGGAGATTATGGCCGAATAAGAGAGACAGCAGCTGCTGGGAATGGAGAAGGCTTGGACCCTGAACCCACCTCCGGGGACTCTGCGGGCCCAACCCACCTCCGGGGACTCTGCGGGCCCAATCAAATACCCAACTTCGGACTATGATAACAGCATAAGTCGTGGAGGGGTCGATCCAGTGAAGTCAAGCTCTCGCCGCTGCTCTTTTCCTTCTCTATGGAGCTGCTGAATGCTGCGTTCAGCGTTTTCCAGTAGCCCCATGGAGAATGAATTGGACGGCCACCTATCAGTAAGAGATCACGTCCCAACATACAGGAAAATAGTGCATCACAGGTCGGGCCCCACTTTACTGTACGAGGTGCACAGTCTTTTCTGGATTTAACCCTTTAAACATCACCATGGAGATACAAAAAAAAAAAATTGTCATTGTAAATTATTATGGGCAGCTGTAACGTCAGCGATGTAACACCTCCCCACAACTACATAGTAAATAATATTTTATTCTCCTTGGTGGTCCAGGGAACAGGGGGAGAGGGTCACTAATCACTACAGGTTGGGGGCAGTGGGCACCACAAGATGATGAGCAGTGTGTAGGCAGTTCAGTAGTTTCAGATATCAGTCCTCGGGGCCATCGCTCATGGAGACTGCTGGTTGTGTGCTACTGCAGCGTCTGGTAAGTGTCGTGGGGGCAGCGGGTGAGGATTCCCCATTTCTGCCAAATGGCTTATAGGATCACCAGCTGTGGAGAAGAGAAGATATATAAGCCTCCGCCGATCTGCAGAAAGAAGACCTGGCCACGTCTGAGCCTCCGCCGATCTGCAGGGAGAAGACCTGGCCACGTCTGAGCCTCCGCCGATCTGCAGGGAGAAGACCTCGCCACGTCTGAGCCTCCGCCGATCTGCGAAGAGAACACCTGGCCACGTCTGAGCAGTCAATGATCTGCAGAGCGAACCCATGGCCATGTCTGAGCTACCAATGATTTGCATAGAGAATACCTGGCCACGTCTGAGCCGCCAGTGCGGGCTGAATAACACCAACCATAATATTCACCACCATCAATGGTCAGAGCAGGCTAGAGGCGCCCACTGCCAGATGAGGGGAGAATATCCCACTAAATCAGGGCAAATGAAGAGTACCTGTTTGGAAGTGAACTCCGGGCTCTGGGAAGGCAGCGGGAATTGGCGGCTGCTTCTTCTGCTCCATCTGCTGCACTACCTGAAGACACAAGGAGTACAGCACAGCGATCAGCACTGGCTAATAAGCACCGGCTACGGGCAGTCAACACAGGCCGCCCGCTGGGTTATCAGCCCAGTATTTGATCAGCTTCTCCTGTAGACATGATCCAGCCCTGACTCTGCACCTGGTTTACCTGCTGCAGCTCCTGCCGCTGCGCCTGGATGTGCTGCTGCTGCTTCTGGAGCTCCTCCTGCTGTTGGTCCAGTTCTTCCTTCTTCTTCTTCAGCTCGTCTTCTGTCTTAGAAATATGGTTCTCAAACTCCTGGAGCTCCTCCTCGGTGTAAAGCTGCTGCTCATCCAGAGTCTGCCCACAAGACACAGTAAGGTGAGAGAAGGGCGGTGAAAGGAGAAAGAAAGGAGGAGAAAGTGAGGAGGCAGAAGCAAGGAAAGCGGGAAGAAAGAAGACAGAGGCAAGGAAAGGAGAAGAAAGAGGAAAGGTAAATGGGAAGAAAGGAGGAGAAAGGAAAGAAAGCGGCAAGAAAAGCAGCAAGAGAGGAGAAAGTGAGAAGACAGAGGCAAGGAAAGTGGGAAGAAATGAGGAGAAAGAGGCAAGGATAGTGGAAAGGAGGAGAAACAGGCAAGGAAAGCAGGAAGAAAAGAGAAGAAAGTGAGGAGACAGAGGCAAGGAAAAACAGGAATAAACAATGAGAAAGAGACAGGGAAAGCAGACAGAAATGAGGAGAAAGAGGCAGGTAGCCAGGGACAGACCCAGGTCCAGTGTCTGGTGAAGGCAGGGGACCCGGGGACAGACCCAGGTCCAGTGTCTGGTGCAGGCAGGGGACCCGGGGACAGACTCAGGTCCAGTGTCTGGTGCAGGCAGGTGACCCGGGACAGACCAGGTCCAGTGTCTGGTGCAGGCAGGGACCCGAGGACAGAACAGGTCCAAGATCTGGTGCAGGCAGGGATACGGGGAAGACCAATTCCAAGGTACTGGTGCAGGCAGGGGACCGGGACAGACCCAGGTCAAAGTGTCTGGCAGGGAGGACGGGGACAGACCAGGTCCAGTCTCTGTGCAGCAGGGACCGGGGACAGACTCAGGCCAGTCTCTGAGTGCAGGCAGGGAACCGGGGACAGACTCAGGTCCAGTCTGGTGCAGGCAAGGGAACCCGGGGACAACTCAGGTCCAGTCTCTGGTAGCAGGCAGGACGGGACAACTCAGTCATCTGGTGAGGAGCGGGACACGGGAACAGACCAGGAAATCTCTGGGAGCAGGGACCCGGGGACAGACTCAGGTCCAGTCTCTGGTGCAGGCAGGACCCGGGACAGACTCAGGTCCAGTCTCTGGTGCAGGCAGGGGACCCGGGGACAGACTCAGGTCCAGTTCTGGTGCAGGCAGGGGACCCGGGACAGACCAGGTCCAGTCTCTGGTGCAGGCAGGGGACCCGGGAACAGACCAGGTCCAGTGTCTGGTGCAGGCAGGGGACCGGGGACAGACCCAGGTCCAGTCTCTGGTGCACACAGGTGCAAATGGGGGCAGCTGTAGTATACAGGACAGCAGATGTAGGCGGGCATGGGAGCACACACACAGTTGTCAGATTGTACAGCTTTGTCTGAATCCCTTTGCTTTTTTTTTTAAGATGTCTGCACCATTCTCGGACCCCTTATTTGATGCCTTGATCCCTATGGGGTGGGGGGAGGTGACGCTGTTGATCACCCCTTTGTCCTTATGATGATGCACGCTGGCCCTATTATAAGATATCTGAACTAGACCACTGGGGGATGGGCTGGTACTGGCTCGGTATGGCCCCGATCACCAGTTGCCGTCGTGTTACCTCCCAGCCTTCCGGCTCCAGGAACTCCCTCTTCTCTGTCGCTCGTAGGAATTCTTCTAGATTGATCAGTCGATCCTTATCCACATCCACCTGGGAAACACCGATATCAGCAAGCAAAACGCACAAGTGAAGTCCTGCCAAATACCCGACAGTAATGAGGGCGCCAGGTGGGTACATACCAGTGCACTGGCTGGGAAGGGGAGGGGATGGGGGGGTCATATACTTGTATAGTGTATATGAGGGGCGGGTTCACATACTTGTGCAGTGTATATGAGGGGGTTCACATACTTGTGCAGTGTATACAGGGTGGGGGGGGTCACATTTCCTACTTGTGCCCTGCTAACAGTGCCCAGGTCACTACATTATATGGCGGCAGTGTCAATGGGGGGGGGCTAAGCCCACCAATGGTGCAGTGTTCCTCTGCGGCCCCTCACCTCATTCATCACGTGCTCCTCATCCGGAGGCGCTCCCCTCCATCTCCACATGTCGTCTCTCATTTTTAGGGTCATACACTTTCTGGGGGGGCCAGCTACGAGAAACCAGCAGATATCAGTGCAATGTGGACACACTCCTTCAGGGGGTAGCAGAGGTCTGGCAGATGGGGGGGGGGTTGTGTTTTGGGGGGTTTGCCCATCTGTAAACTGCCCCCGGGGGGCCACGCACCTCCTTAATGAAAAGCGCCTCCAGCTCCTGCTCATCCATGAAGCCGTCACTGTTGGTGTCTGTAAGAAAAGAGACAAGCTACAGTGATGATGGGAGACAACCCCCGGCCCTCGCCGGCAGTGATGGGGAACGAGACCCTGGCCCTCACTGGCAGTAATGATGGGGGGGACAAGACCCCAGCCCTCGCCGGCAGTAATGATGGGGGATGAGACCCCGGCCCTCGCCGGCAGTAATGATGGGGGATGAGACCCCGGCCCTCGCCGGCAGTAATGATGGGGGAATGAGACCCCGGCCCTCGCCGGCAGTAATGATGGGGGAATGAGACCCCGGCCCTCACTGGCAGTAATGATGGGGGAATGAGACCCCGGCCCTCGCCGGCAGAAAGGATGGGGGAATGAGACCCCGGCCCTCAGGCAGAAATGATGGGGGATGAGACCCCGGCCCTCGCCGGCAGTAAATGGGGAGGTGGGTGATGGGGAATGAGACCCCGGCCCTCAGCTGGCAGTAATGATGGGGATGAGACCGGCCTCGCCGCGAATGATGGGGGAATGAGACCCCGCCTCGCTGGCAGTAATGATGGGGGAATGAGACACCGGCCCTCACTGGCAGTAATGATGGGGAATGAGACCCCAGCATTTGCTGGCAGTAATGATGGGGGATGAGACCCTGTCCCTCGCTGGCAGTGATGACGGGGGGCAGGACGAGACCCCGACCCTCGCCGGCAGTGAATGGGGGGCGACCCGGCCTTGTCGCAGTGAGGGATTGTTAATGAGGCCAACAGTGATTTAAGGGGGAAAGGGGGTGAGGAGACAAGCAGTGATTTGGGGGTGAGAGGGTGGGGGGGCGGGGAGGAAGCCTTTTCCCAGCCCTGTAGATAACGCCGTGGCCACAACCACGTCACCCTCCACAGCAGGACAGACAGGTCTCGGCCCCCGGCGAACTGTACACTCAGGTAATACAATTAATGCAGTCACTAGTCCCCCATACTCTGGCAGCAGATCCCCTGGTGCTGTTATACAGAATTCATTACCTACCATGCAGCTTTTTTTTTTTTTTTTAAATCAGATACATTTTTATTAAGAATAAAACATATATCATCAGTATAAAACATTATACAATTTTCCTCCCACTCTCATAATCCAACCCGTCCCTACCCTTTCCCCCCTCCTAGACAGCATAACCCTCACCAGGTACAAGGAATGACATACAATATTTGGTGGAAGTATAACAATACATGTAATAGCATATACTTCTAATGAGCTGTATTGTGAATGCCAAATATGAACCCCAGCAGTCCGACCCGCCTCAAAAGACCCAACCAAGAACAAAAAAAAAACAAACCACATAAATATCTCGTATTTACAGCCCGTAGTCCCAGAGAGGTTTTATAATCCTTGCAACCAGGGGTTCCAGAGCCTTTACTTACCGTGCAGCTTAAAGAAAGTCTTGGGGTCAAAATCTGTGGGGTCCAAGCCGTCGGTCTCCTCCCAGACCTCCCTTAGCTGGTCCTTGCTGCCCTGTGGGTGGTAGAGGGGGCACGTCAAGGTGATGTGCGGAGGAGGGGTCTCAATCGGGAACATTTATAGGGTTGGCTGCTGTGAGGAGTGGGCAATGGGACGAGGCCAGAACGTGATCTGTAGATGTCTTCACAAAGCAGCAGCCTCGGGCGTCCGGTGTGAGACCTCCGACCCAGCAATGGAGGATCAGTCATCACCACCATCTACTACTCCGAGATCCCAGAATTAACCTGCCGGGTGCCAAGATGAAGTGAGGAGGGGGCCGGGCACAGTGCACTCACCGGGTGGTTGAGCTTGGGGTGCTCCTTGTGCTTCTTCTCATCTCCTCGTATCTGGCCTCCTCCTGTTTCCGCGTCTCCTCATCCAAACTCTTCAGATATTCTCGCCTTTCGTGTTCCTTCATCATTTCATAACGTTTGAACTCGTCGTGCCGCTCCTTATCATAATTCTCCAAATCCTTAGTGGCCTAAAGACAGCAAAGCGCAAAGCAGAAAACAACCATTAGAGGGCGACATTCCCCCCCAACCTTCCTTACAGAGGAGGAGGATCATGCCCACGATCATTCCCTACAAAAGAGGATCATTCCCTCATCATTCCCTATAGAGGAGGATCATCCCCCCATCATTCCTTACACAAGAGGATCATCCCCACCATCATTCCCTACACAAGAGGATCATCCCCACCATCATTCCCTACAAAAGAGGATCATTCCCTACAAAAGAGGATCATTCCCTCATCATTCCCTATAGAGGAGGATCATCCCCCCATCATTCCTTACACAAGAGGATCATCCCCACCACCCATCATGCCC
The DNA here is from genome assembly GCA_033576535.1 of Allobates femoralis. Taxonomy (NCBI): domain Eukaryota; kingdom Metazoa; phylum Chordata; class Amphibia; order Anura; family Aromobatidae; genus Allobates; species Allobates femoralis. The sequence continues at coordinate 33,610,613 of JARQOC010000010.1, read as the reverse complement.
TACACAACAGGATCATCCCCACCATCATTCCCTACAAAAGAGGATCATTCCCTCATCATTCCCTATAGAGGAGGATCATCCCCACCATCATTCCCTACAGAGGAGGAGGATCATCCCCACCATCATTGCCTACAGGGGAGGAGGATCATCCCCACCATCATTCTCTACAGAGGAGAATCATCCCGACCATCATTTCCTACAGACGAGGAGGATTATGCCCACCATCATTTTCTCCAGAGGAGGATCATTCCCACCATCATTCTCCACAGAGGAGGATCATCCCCCCCTCATTCACTACAGTGGATCATCCCATACAGAGGAGGAGGATCATCCCCCATCAATCCCTACAGAGGAGGATCATTCCCCATCATGTATATACAGTCACTGTTCTTGTACATTACATATGATGTTTCCAGGAGAATTTTTTTATAATATATATCTAAGGGTACCTTTACACGCCACAACCAGAGGAGACATTTTTGGCGGCGATATTTCTCGCTGGAATTATCGCTGCCAAATCGCCTCCTTATTGCGGCATGTATTTCGGGAATTTGGCGGTGATAAAACCATTGTCACCTGGTTTCGGTTTTGGAGCAGTGCTCTGAAATCAGGCGACCGGAGCGAGGCGACATATCGCCGGCAAATTCCATATTTACACGCCGCAATAAGGAGGCGATTGGGTGGAAATGTGGCAGCGATATTTCCACGACACAATATCGCTGTCAACCATTCTCGCCGCGGTTGAGGCGTGTAAAGGCACCCTTACAGACATCCCAAGAACCAGACTTGAAAAGGAAGAATAGGAGGAGGAGTAAGGATACCTTCTCACGCCACAACCAGCGGAGACATTTTTTGACCGCGATATATCTCCCTGGAATTATCGCCGCCAAATTGCCTCCTTATTGCGGCGTGTATTTCGGGAATTTGGCAGCGGTAAGACAAATGTCGCCTGGTTTTGATTTTAGAGCAGTGCTGTAAAATCGAAACCAGGCGACATTGGTTTTATTGCCCCCAAATTCCCGAAATACACGCCGCAATAAGGAGGCAATTTGGCGGCGATAATTCCAGAAAGATATATCGCCGCCAATAATGTCTCCGCTGGTTGTGGTGTGAGAAGATATCCTTAGAGAGAGATAAGTGGGGAGTAAAAGCAGAAGTGAAGGTAACAAGCATAGCCACAAAACCACAGAATACTTATAGGAGCTGTGCAACTGATCATAATAACCAAATCATTTCAGGCCATCAGAACCTTAGGCCACTTTCAGATCAGCGGTATTAGAAAAATGCGGCAGTTGTGGTGAAAAATATGCATCTTCCGCATTTGCTGCATAATGGCGGCACTTGCATTGTCTATGGGGCTTGCGGCAAGTGTGGTTTCGTCACTTGCGGCAGATGCAGCTAACCGCGTTTTTTTTGCGGCCGTATCTGCCACAAGTGCCGAAACCGCAACTATACCGCACTTCCCGCATCTGCCGCAAGCCCCATAGACAATGCATGGGGCTTGCCGCAAGTGACCCGCAAGTGCGGCCGTTATGCGGTAAATGCGGCAGATGTGTTGTTTTCACCGCAGCTGCTGCATTTTTCTAATACCGCTGATGTGAAAGGGGCCTTAGATATATATTACCAAAAAAAATTTCATTTATCAAGGGTAACAGACACAGGAACACCCTTAGGCTAGATAGCCGCAAATCCAACGTAAAACAGGAGCTCCAGTGTTCTATAAATATATGTCATACATATATACACATTAGATATTTCCAGGAGGTTTAGGGCACAAGTTGGGTGGTTCCGTCCTCTTGGGGGTCTGCAGCCCCCGCACTCACCGCTCTGATGAGCATGTCCAAGTCCTGGGGCTCAAACGTGTTGGGGTTCATGTGATTCAGGTGATTGAACTGCTGGAGCAGCGCGCGACGATCCAGGCCGGCACCTGAGAAAGAGGTGTCAGAATAAAGAGGTTGGACCCTGAGGTCACATAAGCCTTCGCCCACCCTCACAGCCACACCAACCATCACACACAGACCCTGCCTCCATCACAGACCACATGATCACGTACTCACAGACCCCCTCCCATAATTATGATCGCCATCCACCCCTGGAGCTGCCGGTAACAGCTTTAAAGGGGAACTCCGGAGAGGTAAACTATTTCTGTATAGTCCCTGCACTCGTAGACTATAATGTTGAGCTGCCTGTTACACTTGTATAATGTTTAGAACTCCTATAAATCACTTATATTCACTATATGCTCGTTACTTAGGGTAAAATAGGTCATGCCTAATTGAGCAGCTCTCCCCTCTCCCTCTCAGTAAGCTTCAGAGCGTCTGAGTACAGACAATTCCTCATTCAATCACGTGGGCATGACGTCACTTAAGGTCCTATTGAGACCTTGGTCTCACCCTCTGCTCTCTGTACAGAGTTATCCAGATCCCAGCTTAAGGCCCAGTTACACCTAGCGACATTCCAGCGATCCCGACAACGATACGACTTGGCTAGGGATCGCTGGAATGTCGCTAAGTGGATGCTGGTGAAATGCCACAAAGGCAGATCTACTCACCGATGCGGCAACCCCCGACAGTCGTTGGGATCTTTCACTGTCACAGACGTAACATGGAGATCGTTGGTCGTTTTCCCTGTCACACAGACCGATGCAGCATGGCAAGCGGGAGACCGACGCTGAAAAAAATGGTCCAGGCCATTCCGTAACGATCAGCGATCGCACAGCTGGGGGGCTGCTCGCTGCTACGTGTCGCTACGTGTAAAGGAGCCTTTACTGAGAGGGAGGGGAAAAGCTACTCATTCAGGAATGACGCATTGTTCCCTCTAGGAGGGGTGACAGGTAAGGAGCAGTTAGTGAATAAGTGATTTATAGGAGTTTGGAACATTATACAATTGTAACAGACAGCTTAACATTATAGTAGGGGAGTGCAGGGACCACACAGAGGGGCTTTACATGCATCAGAGCCCTAAAAGGGGGGGCCCATTTGCAAAAGAGGGCCCAGAGCAGGGAGGCCATGTGTAGAAGAGCGCCAGGAGGGGTGGGGAGGGATGTGAAAAAGAGCACTAGGAGGGAGGAGGTCATGCAGAAGAGCGCCGGAAGGGGTGGCACATGCAGGAGAGTTCCTGGGGAGGGGTGGGCCCATTGTTAGGACTCCGGTACTTCTGATGAACCTTTGTGCATTCTCGCCCTTTTTTCAAGATGGCGTCCTCTGCTTAGTCCATCTCTATGTGTTTTTGTCTCCCTGCCTTTATAAGCTCCAATCCATCCTTCAGTACTGCTCTTGAGTATTCTGCCAGGATTCCAGCTCCTTGTTGCATCTCAGGCTTGCTCCTCCTCCTGCATATCCTGTTTTTGTTCTCCAGCGACTGCATATTAGAGGTTTAGCTTCCCACACCTGCTGCCAGCTCCTCTTCAGTTTCCAAGCTGTCTTGTGCTTGTCCTTTGCTTTGGTGCCTGCCTGCCTGCCTAGTGTCACGTAAACTTGTTAGCTGTGCAGGCTCTCTATAGCTTCCTTGTTTAATATTGATGCAGTAGCAGTGTTTGGGACTTTAGGCTAAGCTGCACTGCATCTGGTATTGCACTTGTATTTCAGAGACTTCCGTTCCCAGGCTTCCTCGGTGTGAAATGAGTTCATTGACGGTTGCTACAGCCTCCCTCAAGGTGAACTTTGCCTACTGACTTTTCTGCTTACAGCATCTCCTAGTGCAGTGATGGCGAACTCCAGGCCTCGAGTGCCGCACACAGTCCAGGTTTTCAGGATTTCCATTGCATTTGACAGTTTGCAATCAAATTACCAACTGTCAAACTCTAAGGAAATCCTGAAAACCTGCACTGTGTGTGGCACTCGAGGCCTGGAGTTCGCCATCACTGTCCTAGTGTATATAGCGCTGAAAGACTGTTCTGCTACTCTGCATCTGCCTGTGAGGTTATTAGAGACTTTTCCTGTTAAGGCTTCTTCTAAAGATTATTATTGTATCGTTTATGATCTTTGGTTTCTTGCTGCGCCCTTATTTGCTTTCTTACCGTTAAACCTTGTTTAAATTGTGTCATTGCCTCACGCTAAAAGATTCCTGAGTTAGCCATTATAGTTATTAACCCTAGGTGCAGGAAAGCGCCGGGAAGGGGGGATACCTACTGTGGTTGGGGCTTGGAAGAGGAGAGCTGTGACACCTGTGAATGGCGGCTCCAGTCACCCGCCCTCCTACAATAATGAGCCCTTAATAAACTCCGAAGACGGAGTGAAGTGCAGGGTAATTGTATAACAGAGATCATACAGTACAAATCTTATAGGGGATGTGATAGCACAAAGCAGGGCTGGTATCTGCAGAGCAGGCAGAGCACTGTGCCCATCACTCACTCTGCGGGGTGCTGAGCTTGGCCTTGATCAGCATCCGTAGCCGCGCCACCTCCTGCCTTTTCAGCTCATCCAGCTTGGTCCGGATTTGATGGCCGACCAGGTCCAGCTCTTTGCTAATCTTCCCACTCTGCGGAGACAGACAGAAAAGCAGCAACCGTTAGGAGAAGCACACAGAGCACTGCGAGCGAGGCACAGGGTGAGCGGGTGACACGGGCACCGGCTGGGAACGCACAGGCTCCTACCTTGATGTCCTCTATATCGGCGCCGCCTGGATCTTTTCTCGGAAATGTTGGTCGGTCTCCAGGGCTTCCACCACCTCCCGCAAATACCGGTCATAGTACAGCCCCGTGTCCTGCCACGAGAAACACGTCACAGCCACATCCGGCCATCACCTGCGGCCATGTATTGGCACCACAAGATACTCACAGAGGACTGAGACTTCTGCCCATCATCCGCGACCTCCACATTCACCCTCGTCTTGTCTGTATCGATGGGCACAGCGCCCACCGTTACCAGACAGCAGATCAGCAAGAGATGCGCAGGACGGCCCCACAAGCTCCTCCATCGAACCTGGAGAGAACAACATCCAGATAAACGATTGCCACCAGAGGGAAATATGTCTGCCAGACACCACCATATGATGGCCGGGCAATGCCACACCACACAACGGCTGGGTACCACCACACGATGACAGGCCTCCGCCACACGACAGCCTGACACTGCAGGGAATCAATAGAGGGTTCCCCGTGGGGGAGGAGGGAGCACCACCACCACACAACAGCTGGGCACTGTATGGAAGCTCGGTGGTTAGCACTGTATGGTGGCTCACTGGTCAGCACTGGATGCGGTGGCTCACTGGTCAGCACTGGATGCGGTGGCTCACTGGTCAGCACTGGATGCGGTGGCTCACTGGTCAGCACTGGATGCGGTGGCTCAGCGGTCAGCACTGGATGCGGTGGCTCAGCGGTCAGCACTGGATGCGGTGGCTCAGCGGTCAGCACTGGATGCGGTGGCTCAGCGGTTAGCACTGGATGCGGTGGCTCAGCGGTTAGCACTGATGCGGTGGCTCAGCGGTCAGCACTGGATACGGTGGCTCAGTGGTCAGCACTGGATACGGTGGCTCAGTGGTCAGCACTGGATACGGTGCTCACGGGTACCACTGTATGGCGGCTCAGTGGTTAGCACTGTATGGTGGCCCAGTGGGTAGCACTGTATGGTGGCTCAGTGGTTAGCACTGTATATGGTGGCTCAGTGCTTAGCACTGTATGGTGACTCAGTGGTTTAGCACTGTATGGTGTCTCAGTGGTCAGCACTGGATACGGTGGCTCAGTGGTTAGCACTGGATACGGTGGCTCAGCGGTTAGCACTGGATACGGTGGCTCAGCGGTCAGCACTGGATACGGTGGCTCAGCGTCAGCACTGGATACGGTGGCTCAGCGGTCAGCACTGGATACGGTGGCTCAGTGGTCAGCACTGGATACGGTGGCTCAGTGGTCAGCACTGGATACGGTGGCTCAGTGGTCAGCACTGGATACGGTGGCTCAGCGGTTAGCACTGTATGGTGGCTCAGTGGTTAGCACTGTATGGGGCCCAGTGGGTAGCACTGTATGGTGGCTCAGTGGTTAGCACTGTATATGGTGGCTCAGTGCTTAGCTCTGTATGGTGACTCAGTGGTTAGCACTGTATGGTGTCTCAGTGGTCAGCACTGGATACGGTGGCTCAGTGGTTAGCACTGGATACGGTGGCTCAGTGGTTAGCACTGGATACGGTGGCTCAGTGGTTAGCACTGGATACGGTGGCTCAGTGGTCAGCACTGGATACGGTGGCTCAGCGGTTAGCACTGCAGCCTTGCAGCGTTGGGGTCCTGGATTCAAATCACACCAAGAGCAACATCTGCAGGGATTTGTATGTTCTCCCCGTGTTTCCTCTGGGATCTCTGGTTTCATCCCACACTCCAAAGACTCATAAGGATTATGGAATGTGAGCCCCGATGGAGACAGTGTTACTGGTGTATGTGAAGGCGATATAGAAAAATGAATAATAATAATCTGCTGCTCAGGAGTAGTGATGATCAGTGCCGCATGAAATCATCAATAAAGTCCTGTATGGAAAGTGAAATTCCGCAAAGAGCGATGAGAAGAAGAGCGACAGAGTCAAGAGATGATCCAGAGAAAGAAGAGCGATCCCCAGGGACAGAGACAAGAGATGATCCAGAGAAAGAAGAAGAGCGATCCCCAGGTGACAGAGACAAGAGACGATCCAGAGAAAGAAGAAGAGCGATCCCCAGGTGACAGAGACAAGAGACGATCCAGAGAAAGAAGAAGAGCGATCCCCAGGTGACAGAGACAAGAAATGATCCAGAGAAAGAAGAAGAGCGATCCCCAGGTGACAGAGACAAGAAATGATCCAGAGAAAGAAGAGCGATCTCCAGGTGACAGAGACAAGAGATGATCCAGAGAAAGAAGAAGAGCGATCCCCAGGGACAGAGACAAGAGATGATCCAGAGAAAGAAGAAGAGCGATCCCCAGGGGACAGAGACAAGAGATGATCCAGAGAAAGAAGAAGAGCGATCCCCAGGTGACAGAGACAAGAGATGATCCAGAGAAAGAAGAAGAGCGATCCCCAGGTGACAGAGACAAGAGATGATCCAGAGAAAAGAAGAAGAGCGATCCCCAGGTGAAGAGAGAAGAGATGATCCAGAGAAAGAAGAAGAGAGCGATCCCCAGGGACAGAGAGAAGAGATGATCCAGAGAAAGAAGAGCGATCCCCAGGTGACAGAGACAAGAGATGATCCAGAGAAAAGAAGAAGAGCGATCCCCAGGGGACAGAGACAAGAGGTGATCCAGAGAAAGAAGAAGAAGAGCGATCCCCAGGGACAGAGACAAGAGGTGATCCAGAGAAAGAAGAAAGAGCGATCCCCAGGGGACAGAGAGAAGAGAGATCCAGAGAAAGAAAAAGGCGATCCCCAGGTGACAGAGACAAGAGATGATCCAGAGAAAGAAGAAGAGCGATCCCCAGGTGAGAGAGAAAGAGATGATCCAGAGAAAGAAGAAGAAGAGCGATCCCCAGGGACAGAGAAGAGACGATGACAGAAGAAGAAGAGCGATCCCCAGGGGACAGAGACAAGAGATGATCCAGAGAAAGAAGAGCGATCCCCAGGTGACAGAGACAAGAGATGATCCAGAGAAAGAAGAAGCGATCCCCAGGTGACAGAGACAAGAGATGATCCAGAGAAAGAAGAAGAGCGATCCCCAGGGACAGAGACAAGAGATGATCCAGAGAAAGAAGAGCGATCCCCAGGGGCAGAGACAAGAGATGATCCAGAGAAAGAAGAAGAGCGATCCCCAGGTGACAGAGACAAGAGATGATCCAGAGAAAGAAGCAGAACTGGATCTATCAGCCGCCTCTGAAAATCACCCAAGGGCAGACGCCAAAAACCAGAGCGACAGCATGAGAGCTACACACCTCCACCTACACACTGCAAGGAAGAGGAGCTGCAGTGTACAGCATGGAGGAGACACTGAACCGGCCTCCAATAACAAAACACAGGACTCTACGTCTACCCCTAACTCCAACAGGCAACAGCCTCACCTCCTCATCCCCCCCGGCCTCACCTACCTCCCCCCAGGCCTCACCTCCTCCATCCCCCCCACCTCACCCTCCCCCCAGGCCTCACCTCCTACCTCACCCCCCCAGGCCTCACCACCTCACCCCCCCATCCTCACCTCCCCATCCCCCCCCGGCCTCACCCACCTCCCCCCATCCCCCCCGGCTCTCTCCACCCGCTCCATCCCCCCCACCTCACCCCCCCGGCCTCACCTCCTCCATCCCCCCCCCCGCCTCACCACCTCCATCCCCACCCACCTCACCCTCCCCCTGGCCTCACCTCCTCCATCCCCCCCCCCGGCCTCACCACCTCCATCCCCCCACCTCACCTCCCCCTGGCCTCCTCACTCCTCCACTCTCCACCCCCCCCCCCCACTCATCCACTCCCCCCACCTCACCTCCCCACACCTCCCCCCTGCCCCCCGCCCTCACCTCCTCCATTCCCCCCCCCCGGCCTCACCCCTCCATCCCCCCCCTCACCTCACCATCCACCCTCCTCCCCCCCCCCCCCCGGCCACCTCCTCCATCCCCCCGCCACTCACCTCTCACTCCTATCCCCTGCCCCGGCCTCCCCTCCCCCCGGCCTCACCTCAGCCAGGCTCACCTCCTCCCCCCCCCCCCCCGGCCTCACCTCCTCCATCCCCTCTCTCACAGTCTCACTCCTCCATCCCCCCCCCCGGCTCACTCCCCATCCCTCCTCCTCTCCTCCCCCCCCCCCCCGGCTCACCTCCCATCCCCCTCCTCCTCGCCTCCCCCTCCCCCCCTGCCTCACCTCGCAGGTCTCACCTCCATCCCTTCTCCCCCCCCCGGCCTCACCTCAGCGGGCTCACTCTCCTCCCCCCCCCCCCGCCTCACCTCCTCCATCCCCCTGGCCTCCCTCAGCCAGTCTCACTCCTCCACCCCCCCCCGGCCTCACTCCTCCATCCCCCTGCCTCACTCACCGGTCTCACCTCCTCCATCCCCCCTGGCCTCACCTCAGCCATCTCACCTCCTCCCTCCCCCCCCCTGCTCACCCTCACCAGGCTCACCTCCTCCATCCCCCCCCGCCTCCCTCTCGCCCCCTCCTCACCCCTTCTCCCCCCCCCCCCCCCTCACCTCCCTCCTCCCCCTCCTCCCCCCCGGCCTCACCCCTCCATCCCCCCCCCTCCCTCCCCTGGCCTCCCTCCCCATCCCCCCCCCCGGCCCCACACCTCCATCCCCCCACCTCACCTCCCCGCCTCACCTCCTCATCCCCCCCCCTCCCCCCCCAGGCTCACCTCTCATCCCCACCTCACCTCCCCCAGTCTCACTCCTCCATCGCCCCGGCTCACCTCCTCATCCTCACCTCCTCCATCCCCCGGCCTCACCTCAGCCAGTCTCACCTCCTCCATCCCCCCTCCTCACCTCACCAGGCTCACCTCCTCTCCTCCCCCCGTCCACCCAGCCAGTCTCCCTCCTCCATCCCCCGCCTCACCTCCCGGCTCACCTCCTCCTTCCCCCGGTCTCACCTCAGCCAGGTCTCACTCCTCCATCCCCCCCCTCCCCCCGGCTCACTCCTCCATCCCCCCGGCTCATCAGCTAGGTCTCACCTCTCACCTCCCCCCCCCCCCCAGTTCACCCCTCCATTCCTCCTCCCCCCCCCCCGGTCCTACCTCAGCCAGGTCTCACCTCCCTCCTTCCTCCCCCCCCCCCCCGTCTCACCTCAGCCAGGTCTCACCTCCTCCATCTCCCCCCCCGGCTCACCTCAGCCAGGTCCACCTCCCCATCCCCCCCCCCCCCCCCCGCCTCACCTCCTCCATCCCCCCTGGCCTCACCTCAGCCAGGTCTCACCTCCTCCATCCCCCCTCCTCACCTCAGCCGGCTCACCTCCTCCATTTCCCCGCCCCCCGCCTCACCTCCTCCATCCCCCCTGGCCTCACCTCACCGGCTCACCTCCTCCATCCCCCCGTCTCACCTCAGCCAGGGCTCACCTCCTCCATCCCCCCCGGTCTCACCTCAGCAGGTCTCACCTCCTCCATTCTCCCCCCCCCCCCGGCCTCACCTCAGCCAGGTCTCACCTCCTCCATCCCCCCCCCGGCCTCACCTCTTATCCCCTGCCCCCCTCACCGGTCTCACCTCCTCCATCCCCCCCCCGACCCCCCTCTCGCCCACCCACCTTCCTCTCGCCCCCCGGCCTCACCTCCTCTCGCCCCCCTCTCACCTCCCCTCTCGCCCCCCGCCCTCACCCCTCCATCCTCCGGTCTCGGCCTCTCTTCTTCGTATAGGTCGCGCACAATATCCCGCCCACATCCAGATGACACGCCCACTCACGCTGACTAGCAAGCGTTACTATGGCAATAAGTGCCACTTTCTCTTTACTGATTGGTTCAAACAGCTGCTCAGGAATATTTGATTGGACACATTGTGGGCGGAGTTTGTTTTCCAACACATGGGATAACGTGGCGCTCAGATAAGGTAATAAAGTTACCTGGCAACCGTAGCCATCGCCTCCCTGTTACCTGGCAACAGGTCACCATCACTTTCCTGTTTAAGAAGTCACAATCAAAACCTCCCGCTCAGCACAAGACACCAGTATATTTACTGTATAGTCACCCGTCTCCGCCTGTATCTCCCTACTGCGCCTATATACTCATCTCTTCCCCTACTGCCCCTATATACTCATCTCTTCCACCTACTGCCCTATATACCATCTTTTCCACCTACTGCCCCTATATACTCATCTCTTCCACCTACTGCCCCTATATACTCATCTCTTCCCCCTACTGCCCCTATATACTCATCTCTTCCCCCTACTGCCCCTATATACTCATCTCTTCCCCCTACTGCCCCTATATACTCATCTCTTCCCCCTACTGCCCCTATATACTCATCTCTTCCACCTACTGCCCCTATATACTCATCTCTTCCCCCTACTGCCCCTATATACTCATCTCTTCCCCCTACTGCCCTATATATCACCTTCCAGTATGACCCTTATTGCATTCTCTCCCTACTGCCCTATATATACTCATCTTCCCCTACTGCCCTATATACTCATCTCTTCCCTTACTGCCCTATATACTCATCCTCCTTCCTACTGCCCCTTTATACTCATCTCTCTCACCTACTGCCCTATATACTCATCTCTGTCCCCTACTGCCCTATATACTCATCTTTCCCCTACTGCCCCTATATACTCATCTCTTCCCCTACTGCCCCTATATACTCATCCTCCTTCCCTACTGCCCCTATATACTCATCTCTTCCCCTACTGCCCCTATATACTCATCTCTTCCCCTACTGCCCCTATATACTCATCTCTTCACCTACTGCCCTATATACTCATCTCTTCCCTACTGCCCTATATACTCATCTCTTCCACCTACTGCCCCTATATACTCATCTCTTCCCCCTACTGCCCCTATATACTCATCTTCTCCCCTACTGCCCCTATATACTCATCTCTTCCACCTACTGCCCCTAATACTCATCTCTCCTCCCTACTGCCCCTATATACTCATCTCTTCCCCCTACTGCCCCTATATACTCATCTCTTCCACCTACTGCCCCTATATACTCATCTCTTCCACCTACTGCCCTATATACTCATCTCTTCCACCTACTGCCCCTATATACTCATCTCTTCCACCTACTGCCCCTATATACTCATCTCTTCCCCCTACTGCCCCTATATATATCATTCTCCCCTACTGCCCCTATATACTCATCTCTTCCACCTACTGCCCCTACTATACTCATCTTCCTCCCTACTGCCCTATATACTCATCTCTTCCCCCTACTGCCCCTATATACTCATCTCTTCCACCTACTGCCCCTATATACTCATCTCTTCCCCTACTGCCTCTATATACTCATCTCTTCCACCTACTGCCCCTATATACTCATCTCTTCCACCTACTGCCCTATATACTCATCTCTTCCACCTACTGCCCCTATATACTCATCTCTTCCACCTACTGCCCTATATACTCATCTCTTCCCCTACTGCCCCTATATACTCATCTCTCCCCCTACTGCCCCTATATACTCATCTCTTCCACCTACTGCCCTATATACTCATCTCTATCCTCACCTACTGCCCTATATACTCATCTCTTCCCCCTACTGCCCCTATATACTCATCTCTTCCACCTACTGCCCCTATATACTCATCTCTTCCCCTACTGCCCTATATACTCATCTCTTCCACCTACTGCCCCTATATACTCATCTCTTCCCCCTACTGCCCCTATATACTCATCTCTTCCCCTACTGCCCCTATATACTCATCTCTTCCACCTACTGCCCTATATACTCATCTCTTCCCCCTACTGCCCCTATATACTCATCTCTTCCCCCTACTGCCCTATATACTCATCTCTTCCCCCTACTGCCCCTATATACTCATCTCTTCCCCTACTGCCCCTATATACTCTCTCTTCCACCTACTGCCCCTATATACTCATCTCTTCCCCTACTGCCCCTATATACTCATCTCTCCTCCCTACTGCCCCTATATACTCATCTCTTCCCCCTACTGCCCTATATACTCATCTCTTCCCCCTACTGCCCCTATATACTCATCTCTTCCCCCTACTGCCCTATATACTCATCTCTTCCCCCTACTGCCCCTATATACTCATCTCTTCCCCTACTGCCCCTATATACTCATCTCTTCCCCCTACTGCCCCTATATACTCATCTCTTCCACCTACTGCCCCTATATACTCATCTCTTCCCCTACTGCCCCTATATACTCATCTCTTCCCCTACTGCCCTATATACTCATCTCTTCCCCCTACTGCCCCTATATACTCATCTCTTCCCCCTACTGCCCCTATATACTCATCTCTTCCACCTACTGCCCCTATATACTCATCTCTTCCCCTACTGCCCCTATATACTCATCTCTCCTCCCTACTGCCCCTATATACTCATCTCTTCCCCCTACTGCCCCTATATACTAAATCTCTTCCCCTACTGCCCCTATATACTCATCTCTTCCACCTACTGCCCTATATACTCATCTCTTCCACCTACTGCCCCTATATACTCATCTCTTCCACCTACTGCCCCTATATACTCATCTCTTCCCCTACTGCCCTATATACTCATCTCTTCCCCCTACTGCCCCTATATACTCATCTCTTCCACCTACTGCCCCTATATACTATCTCTCCCCTACTGCCCCTATATACTCATCTCTTCCCCCTACTGCCCCTATATACTCATCTCTTCCACCTACTGCCCCTATATACTCATCTCTTCCCCTACTGCCCTATATACTCATCTCTTCCACCTACTGCCCTATATACTCATCTCTTCCCCCTACTGCCCTTATATACTCATCTCTCTCCCTACTGCCCCTATATACTCATCTCTTCCCCTACTGCCCTATATACTCATCTCTCTCCCTACTGCCCCTATATACTCATCTCTCTCCCCTACTGCCCTATATACTCTTCTCTTCCTCCCTACTGCCCCTATATACTCATCTCTTCCCCTACTGCCCTATATACTCATCTCTCCTCCCTACTGCCCCTATATGCTCATATCTTCCCCTACTGCCCCTATATACTCATCTCTTCAACCTACTGCCCCTATATACTCATCTCTCCTCCCTACTGCCCTATATACTCATCTGTCCCCTACTGCCCCTATATACTCATCTCTCCTCCCTACATACTCATCTGTCCCCCTATATACTCATCTATCCCCCCTACTGCCTCTATACACTCATTTATCCACCCTACTGCCTCTATTATTATTATTTATTTATATAGCGCCATTAGGTTCCATGGCGCTTTACATGAGGATGAGGGAGACAAGCACAAGTACACTAAATCTAGGCGATCAGGACGTACAGGTACAGGAGGGGCAGGGACCCTGTCCACGAGGGCTCACAGTCTATGAGGGGCGGGTTAGGATACAGTAGGATGGGGGAATGTCAGGTATGGGGCGGTCGCCTGGGTCTCATGGCAGGTTGTAGGCTTGACGGAACAAGTGAGTCTTCAGGTGACACTTGAAGCTACTCAGGGTAGGAGAGTGTCTGACGTGTTCGGGCAGGGAGTTCCAGAGTAAGGCAGATGCCGGGAGAAGTCCTGGACTCGGTTGTGCGAAGAGGTGATGAGGGGGAGCAGAGGAGGAGTTCTTGGGAGGAGCGGAGGTTGCGTGAGGGTAGGTATCGGGAGACCAGGTCGGAGATGTATGGTGGGGCAGGTTGTGTATAGCTTTGTACACCATGGTTAGTGCTTTGAATTGGGATCTCTTGGAGGCGGGGAGGCAGTGAACGGCTTGGCAGAGGGGGGAGACAGGGGAGTAGCGGGAGGACAGGTAGATGAGTCGGGCAGCGGAGTTGAGGATAGACTGGAGAGGTGAGAGGGAGTTAGCTGGGAGGCCATTGAGAAGGAGGTTGCAGTAGTCAAGGCGGGAGAGGATAAGAGCATGAATGAGTGTTTTAGCGGTGTCGTGGGTAAGGAAGGAGCGGATCCACGAGATGTTCTTGAGCTGGAGCCGGAGGGATGTGGTGAGGGCCTCGATGTGGGGCTTGAAGGATAGGGAGGAGTCAAGGATTACCCCGAGGCACTTGGCTTGGGGGACTGGGAGAGGGCGCAGTCGTTGATGCAGATGGATAGGTTGGGAGGTGGGGTGGAATTTCTTGGGGGGAAGATTTTGAATTCAGTTTTGTCCATGTTGAGTTTAAGGAAGCGAGCAGAGAAGAAGGATGAGATGGCGGAAAGGCATTGTGGGATTTTCGAGAGTAGGGAGGTGATGTCGGGGCCGGACAGGTAGATTTGGGTGTTGTCGGCGTAGAGGTGGTACTGGAGGCCGTGGGACTCAATGAATTGCCCTAGGCCGAGGGTGTATATGGAGAAAAGTAGGGGTCCCAGGACCGAACCTTGGGGGACTCCGACAGATAGGGGGTAGGGTGAGGAGGAGGTGTGGGAGTGGAAGACGCTGAAGGTCCGGTCCGCTAGGTATGAGGAGATCCAGGAGAGGGCAAGGTGGGTGATGCCGAGAGATTCCAGGATCCGGAGAAGAAGGGAGTGGTCAACCGTGTCGAAGGCGGCAGACAGGTCAAGGAGGAGGAGGATGGAGTAGTGGTGTTTGACTCACCGTGGCCGGACTCCGGGGGACAGGCGTTTGTCTTCCTCCTTGTCACGGGGTGCCGCGCCTGCCGGTAGTGGGGCCCGGTGGTACAGATCAAAAAGAGAGACGTCATGGGTTGAACAGTTTAGGGGTTAAATTGTTTCGTGACGCCACCTATGAGTGTTCCGGTAACTTTACCGGCGCTGCAGGGCCTCTGGGGGATGGAATGCAGCAAGATGGAACGCTCCCCACAGGCTGAGCGGTGATCCCCAGAGCCAGAAGCTGCACAAGATGTTCTGAGGCAGCTGCGGTTACCTTAGTATGCGGATAGACAGTTCATAAGAAGGCACGGACACTGTAAGTCTCTGTAACGGGTTCTTTACTGTAACCAGCAAGCAGTACATGGCATACAGTGACGGGTAGTGGACCGGGTGGACTCAGCAATGACCAGTGTTTCTCAGAGATCCGCGGTGTTCCTCCATTCTAACTATTTGTGTTGCCGTTGTCGCCCAGGAATGCCAGATCGGGTACAAGGAGGCTGCTTGAATGCCCTATCCGGGGTATACGTTCCGGATGCTTTGGGGAGCCTTGGGTCCTTTGGTGGGTACACCGCAGGCTAGACGACTGTGTGTGGCGGTGGTGGGGTGCTCCTGTAAAGCGGTCCCTCCACTCCTCTGGTTCGCAGTGCTGAACAACTACTAGCTTCGGTGCCAGCAAACCGTCTGTAGATGGGCACAGGATGATTTTGGACCCGCATGTTGATGCCCGTTGATCGGTTGTTAAGGCACCGGGAATAATGGCGCTCAACCAGGGTGATGGCAGGGAGTTGGCCAGGGGAATTGGCCAGGGGGCCGCACGAAACTGTGCAACCCCCTCTCCTAGGTTGCAGAGCTGAAGATCTAGCTTCCTTCTCCTACGTTGCCAAGTCAGTTCTCTTCTGCACACTACCTCTACACTCCGCCCACCAGGACCTTATTGGCCCTCTATGCTAGGTGATGCATGTAGGGTATGGAACTCTGAGTTAACCGTGTGATTGCTGAGTCGGAGAATAATGCTGCTGCTGTCTTGGCTGCAATACCCTCCTGTGACGCACTCATTGCGGGGCGCCACATGTCTGTTCTTGGCGGTCAGTAGGTCGTTGGTGACTTTGGTCAGGGCTGTTTCGGTGGAATGGAGGGGTCGGATACTCATCTCTCCACCCTACTGCCCCTATATACTCATCGGTCCCCCCTACTGCCCCTACATACTCATCTATCCTCCCTACTGCCCCTATATACTCATCTCTCCTCCCTACTGCCTCTATATATACTCATCTATCCCCCCTACTGCCTCTATATACTCATCTATCTTATCTATTACTCCCTTTTACACCTCTTTTACTGATGCAGTCTTGTATTTTTCTCTTTTTGTTTTGTTAGCTAAAATCTTTTTATTTGTTAGATGTGGCGGATCCAATCACCACAGAGGTAGTGCACCCCTGTTAGGCTGTAGTATCCCACTCTGGGTAAGAGGGTTACAGACCGGTACCGGGCCACTCAGGCCATGAACTAGGAACCATTGTAGTTGGGATGGGTGGAAAGGAAGTGGTTAAAAGGAGCACCTGGGAAGGAGCGAAACCGGAAGAACACACGTGGATCATATGGGACACATGACAGAGGGTGTACATAGAGTGGGAAAGATCTAGAAAGGAGGAGAGACAGAGTTAAACAGCAGAGAGCAGAGACCGCTAGACAACAGCGAGACAGTGAGAGTCAAGTTGGAGGGAAGCTAGAGAAAGAAGGCCTGTCACAGAAGGAAAAGAACTTGAGAGAAGTGTCCAGAGGACTGTAGTTAGTGGGAGTGTGGCGCCCAGGGTCCGGTTGCCACAATATTAAGCTTGGAAGCAAGGAAAGGCACCCACCTCAAGTAAAACACACGCACAACACCTTCCCAACTCCAGGCCAGAAGGGGGAGCTCTACACCCGAGTTCAGGGCAGGTCCCCTATAAATTCTGGTCTGGGAGAGGGGTCAGGCAGTTCAGTTCCTAGGAGGACTGTAGAAGACATCCTACAGTCGGGAGCCGTGCTAAGCCCGTCCAAGGAAACTGACTAGCCAGCGTGAGGGACACGTGTGGAGGGTCTGAGGAAAGTGGAGAAAAAGTGTGAGGAGCGGAGTGATGCCAGCTCGCCCCAGCACCAAGCGTAGTATGGACACCGGAGTCCGAGGTCGCCAGGGATTTTATGCCCAGCAAACAACACCGGAGGGCGGGTGATTCCCCCAGCCACGGGACACAGCCGCATCACAAAGCTCAGGAGACGCAGTGAAGGAGAGTAGCACAGAAAGTGCTCAAGCCGCCTGTCACGTGGCCAGAACCGACAAGAGAGGAGAGGGTCACAGCACAGCTTCAAGCAGCCAGGGCCCACCCAGAGCAGCGCAGCAGGGAGGCCTCAGAACGTGCCAGGTGTGGAACGCCCCAACTTGCTTCCAGGCTCCAGACCCCTAACACCACTTGTGAACTGTGCCCCGGATGAACCTGCTTCTGACTTCAGTAAAGGTAAAAGAGACTGTTACCCCTGTGTTTGTCAGTTCTTCTGTACACTGAACCCTGCAGCCCCAACAAGCCCTGCACATCAATAGACTGTACGGTTGTCCTGGGGACCTGCTCTTCCCTTGGAGAGAAGAACCATCCTCGCAGCTATTCCCATCATCCCCAGAGGTCCCGACTGCAGCAGTGGCTATACCGGCCGCATTCCACGGGTGGCGTCACAACACTCTTTTATTTTATCCATTTTTACAATTCCCCTTTTTAACTGCTCACCCGATGAGGGAATCACGGACCGGGTTTCGCCACAGTGACATCCCGAGCCCCAGACGACGACGAGAGGGCCAGGTTCCGAGTACCCCACGGTCCCCGCCAGGGGGCGAGACAGGAGCTCGTACTGAGGCCAGACTGAGGAGCACAGACAAGAACTAGGTGGCTCCAGTAGGAAGAGGGGGGCCCCAGAGCCACAAGAAGTAAGCAATTCATCCGTGGGACTCGTATCTATTGTCAGGCGCAGACAAGTGGAGGGACCAGGCCGCAAGAAAAGGGCACCGGGAACCCCAAGACTAGTGGAGAACACAGACCAGGCTAAGATATATAAATATAAGTAGCACTATTTAGTGACTGAATATGAAAAAAGAAAATTGAAGCTAAGCTAAAAGGAGTAAAAGAAGACACTTAGCTTTATAAATGCGCATTAATAAACCACCCAGTCACCACGTTGAGGTGTGTCTTGTCAACTGGGTCCCTAGATCCCTTCCTACCTATTTTCTGGCACAATTTGGATACATGTATAGGCTGTCTGATACCTGCGAGCAATGGAGAATGTAGGCCTGTAGGAGCAAGGAAAGGTGTTACTTATTAGCAATCTTTGCCTGGTTGGTATTCCCCCTGGGCTGGTGGTGTAGTCCACATCTAGGGCCGCCCCCCCTACAGAAACGGGCCGTCCGCGGGCGTCGCTTTGTGGCCGGCGCGGCGATATCCTCAAAAATTTCTGATGGTACCCGTAACCAACCCTTCCCCCCTGGTCCTCAAAATTTGTGATAGCCCCCCCCCCGGTCCTCACAATTTGTGATAGCCCCCCCCCCAGCTTCTCATCCCAGGGCTGCCAGTGCGAAACTGCCACCCGGGCCAGAGGCCCCAGCCAGCCCCTGGAGACACTGCAGGTTTACCCTTAAGTAAAGCCCACAGTCACTGGCTCAGAGCTCTGTGTGGTGAGGCGCAAGGCAGGATGGAGAAGCAAGTGACTCGCCCCGGGCGGGGATTGTGGGGTACTCGGAACCGGGCCCTCTCAACGTCGTCGGGGCTGCAGGATGTCACGGTGATCAGTATCAGTCCGTGATTCCCTCGTTGGATGATCAGTTGAAAGGGGGAAATTGAAAAAGGGATAAAAGAAAAATATATAAATAAAATAGAAGAGTTTGTGTCGTGACGCCACCCGTGGTATGCGGCCAGTGTGGCCGCTGCTGCCGTTGGGACCTCTGTGGATGATGGGAGTAGCAGCTATGATGGTTTAGCTCTCCACAAGAAGAGCGGGTCCCCAGGGCAACCTTAAAGTCTATTGAGATGATGGATTCATTGTGGGTGCAGTTATACCAGCAAGGTCGAGCTGGCTGTGCGGCAAGGGTCAGAGACACTCTCAGGCAGGCTTCTGCTGCCGGCTTGGTGTTTCAGTCTACTTCTCCTCAGGTGCAGAATAACAGTCTCACACAATGCTGAGTTTCAACTCAGTTTATTTGGCTCTTCTCGACTGGTGTTCAAGTTACAGTCCAGTACAGTGGCGGCTCCGGTAGTCTCTTAGCAGCTGGGGTGGCTCGTCCAGGTCTCCCCTTTTTGTGCTTCTTTCCATGGGCCTCTCTTCCTTACACTTCCACACGCAAAGCTATGATCCAGCGGCCATGGGCCTTTGTTGGGCGACCTACCTGGTCCCCTGGCCCTAGTATGGCGGCCTTCTCTTCACTGTGCTGAAGTTTGAGTCACGGGACATAAAGATCCCGCACCCGACCAGTTTCGTGGTTGGAGCGTGGAGCGTCCTGGCCACTTCATGGCCGGTACCCTGGTTCCTGCCCCGTCCTTCAGCTTCTCAGCTAATTTGGGCGCACGGGTGAATTGCTCACTACCCGTGCCCCTAGGACTCCTTCTGTCTCTCTACGGTCTGTAGCCTGGGAACTGGAAAGCCTAAGGATGGTACAGGCCGCCGGGTCCGTGTCCTTTCAGTCTCGTGTAATGATGGTGTTCTCTCCTCTCCTCCCGACTCCTGGACTCAATAGCTCTTCTCGCTGACTCTTGGGAAAACTAAAACTAAACTCAACTACTTCCTGTGGTGTTTCCTGGCTTTGTTCCCTCTTTTCTGACCATTTCCTGTCTAACTTCCCACCCATCACCTGTCTCCTCCTGCCGTCCCATAGCTGGGCTTGAAGTCCCTTGCTCCGGGACCGGAATGTGTTAGGTGTGTGTTTGAGTGACTGGACTTACCGATTGCTGCAAACTTCCAGTGGCGACTGGACCGCAGGGGCGCCACACAAGCTCAGTGTGAGACGGCAGAGAAAGGACATTGAAGGGGTGCCAGTTATGTACCATCCTACTATCCGGGAGTAGCTGGATCCCTGCCTCCGAGAACCCTTTGCTCAGCGGGCTGTTACACAAAGACTGTGAGTAAAAGATCTAAAGACTGCAACCCGTTGTGTCTGTGAACTGTCATAAAGCGTCGAGAGCACCAAAAATACAACTACCAACTCACTAAGGTACCTCTAGCTGCCATGGGGGTCCGCCCTACCCATAGAGTGCTTAAGAACATTGCTGCCTCCCTACTATCGGCCCCTAGGAGGACTGTCGAGCAGCGGCGGCCCTCTATAGCCGCAACCTGCGGGTGGCGTCACGTAAAATTAACAAGTGTCCCCAAGTCCGGTCATCCCTTCCCAAAATAAACCTTCCACGCCAGATTACCTTCCCCAAGAAAGAGAGCCACTCACACCAAACTTTTAATGACACCGCCAGGGTCACGGAGCCGGGTCTCGGTCCTTCCCATGATGAAGCCTCAAAGCTCGGTTCCGAGTGTCCTAAGACCCTGGAGGGGCATGTCATGGGCTGCGGGGGAAGAAGCTTCTCATTTATTTCGGAATCGGGCCGAGCAGCTTCTTTTCCATATGACTGGATTTAGACTGTTAGAGCAGCATCATTAACCCCTTAACACCCTGTGACATTCGCTGTAATCACAGAGAGATGTATGGCGCTGGCTCAGGAGCTTGATATCTGCCGGCGTGTGACGTGATTGATTTTGTGGTCGCACGCCGGCTCCCATTGGCCCCTCACAAAGTCACTTTGTCACATTGAAGCTGTGGATGCCATCTTAGTCGTCCTGTGAAGCTCATCCAGAGGCCGGCCTTCTTAGGAGAACCCCAATCACTCTGCACCCAATAACTTGGTGCAATCACTGACAGCGCCATGTAAAACACCACACGGAGATCATGGTGTTCCCTGCCGTCATTGGTGGCCCCGTGATGAGATCACGGGACCTTGATGCGTTGCCATGACAGTACGGGGTCAGCTGATGACCCCATATGATGTCATGAATCACTTCCTGCTGCCAATGCCCAAGTGACATCGCCAGGAGAAAAAATGACAGCAGAAATATTATTATTATTCATTATTATAGCGCCATTAATCCCATGGCGCTTTACATGTGAAAAGGGGCATATAAGGACAAGTACAATAAACAAGAGCAATACAAGGCACACACAGTTACAGGAGGAGAGAGGACCCTGCCCGCGAGGACTCACAGTCTACAAGGGATGGGTGAGAAT
Organism: Allobates femoralis; assembly: GCA_033576535.1. Classification (NCBI taxonomy): domain Eukaryota; kingdom Metazoa; phylum Chordata; class Amphibia; order Anura; family Aromobatidae; genus Allobates; species Allobates femoralis. Next base: position 33,589,284 of record JARQOC010000010.1, on the reverse strand, counting down.
ACAGTAGGAGAGGCTAGAGCTGGTCGTGCGGTGGTTCAGTAGATTAAGGATCACTGCAGGTTGTAGACTTGTTGGGTCTTCAGGTTCCTTTTGAAGGTTTCCATGGTAGATGAGAGTCTGATATATTGGGGCAGAGAGTTCCAGAGCATGGGGTAAGCACGGGAGAAATCTTGTATGCGGTTGGGGAAGAGGAGATAAGAGTGGAGGAGAGAGATCTTGACAGGATCGAAGGTTGCGTGTGACTCACCGTGGCCGGGACTCCGAGGGACAGGCGTTTTTCTTCCTCCTTCTTGTCACGGATGGACCGTGCCTGCCGGTAGTGGGGCCCGGTGGTCCAGATCAATAAAGACGTCGTTAGGTGAACAGATTAGGGGTTAATTTGTTTCGTGACGCCACCTATGAGTGTTCCGGTAACTATACCGGCGCTGCGGGGCCTCCGGGGGATGGAATGCAGCAAGATTGAACGCTCCCCACAGGCTAAGCGATGATCCCCGGAGCCAGGAGCTGCGCAAGATGTTCTGAGGCAGCTGCGGTTACCTTAATATGCGGATAGATACAGTTCATAAGAAAGCACGGACACTGGAAGTCTCTGTAACGGGTTCTTTACTGTAACCAGCAGGCAGTACATGGCATACAGTTACGGGTAGTGGACTGGGTGGACTCAGCAATGACCAGTGTTTCTCAGAGATCCGCGGTGTTCCTCCATTCTAACTAAACTTGTGTTGCCGTTGTCGCCCAGGAATGCCAGATCGGGTACAAGGAGGCTGCTTCAATGCCCTACCCAGGGTATACGTTCTGGGTGTTTTGGGGAGCCTTAGGTCCTTTTGGTGGGTACACCGCTGGTTAGACAACTGTGTATGGCGGTGGTGGGGTGCTCCTGTAAAGCGGTCCCTCCACTCCTCTGGTTCGCATAGAAGTGATAAACGACTCCCAGCTTCGGTACCAGCAAACCGGCTGTAGATGGGCACTGGATGATCTTGGACCCGCATGTAGATGCCCGTTGATCGGTTGTTAAGGCACCGAGAGTAATGGTGCTCAACCGGGGTGATGGCCAGGGGGCTGCACGGGACTGTGCAGGCCCCCTTCTCCTAGGTTGCAGAGCTCGTTGGTTTAGCTCCTCCTACGTTGCTTCGGAGAGTTCTCTTACATTCTTGCAGACTTGTCCTGCACTAAACTTCCACTACAGTCTACCACTACACTCCGCGCACCAGGACCTTATTGGCCCTCTATACTGATGATGCATGTAGGGTATGGATCTCTGAGTTAACTGTATCATTGCTTAGTCAGAGAATATTGCTGCTGCTGTCTTGGCTGCAATACCCTCCTGTGACGCACTCGTCGCCACACGTGTAGGTAAGTACTGGGAGACCATGTCACAGATATATAGAAGGACAGGTTATGAATGGCTTTGTATGTCATGGTTGGGTTTTGAACTGGAGTCTCTAGGCAATGGGAGCCAGTGAAGGGATTGGCAGAAAGGAGAGGCTGGGTAATAGGTGGAGAGACAGGTGGATTAGTCGGGTAGCAGAGTTTAGGATAGATTGGAGGGGTGCAAGAGTGCTAGAGGGGAAGGCCAGAGAGCAGTGACTTGCCCTGTGAGGGCCATGGGGTACTCGGAGCCAGGCCGGTGGACGATGCTTTGGGATGTCACGGTGGTATGACCCAGTCTGTGGCACCGGAGCGGTCAATCAAGAGGGGGCTGGAGCTCTGCTTTGCGGATCGGTGATGAGGGAAGGTGGGCCTTAGGATAGGGTCACCGACTTGGGGATGCCTGGTTACACAGTTCCACTGGGGGTTGGTGAAAAGGCAGCTTGATGGAAAGCCCTCAGTACCCCTTTCTACTGTCCTGTCACAGTCGACTTTTCTTCTGCGTTTGCTTCGCCCTTCTGCCCTGCACCTCACACACAGTGCCCCAAACCAGTGACCGCGGGTCTTTGCTGGGTTTCTATGTTGTCTGCCCCTTGACCCTATGTGGCCACCTTTTTAGCAGATGTGTGCGGTTTCGGCTGCGGCACTTGGAGATACCACAGCCTCCGGGTTGCTAGCTGAGCCTGGTCTTCACTAGGCTTGGGGTCCTAGTGCCCCTACTCTGCAGCCTGGTCCTGCCACATGAATTCAGTCTCTGTGGATTGCTCACTACCTTGGAACCCCTTCTGTCCTCTAGAGCACCCTCTTTCTCATTCTCTCAGCTCCTCTGGCTATTTTCACCTCTGACAGGTCTCAAGACGAGCTCCCACTGGCTCCAGTCTTCTGGTGGACGTCTCTTCCCAGATGGTACCACTCTGACAGATACTTTGGCCCTCATAGACTAGACTTCTTCAGCTCGTGCCAGCCACCCACCAACTGTCTTCTAGATGTTTCTCCCGTCCTTTTATATGGTCTGTCACGTGTCCTGCGCCACTAACGTATGTCCTTCCTAACTTCACTACCTCCCGGGTGCTGCCCTAAACTCTACTCTCCACCCATCTCTTCTACTTTGGTTCCTCCTCTCCAGACAGGATCACGACTGTACTCTCCCTTAGGAGCAATCTCGCTCTAACCCTGAGCTGGAATGGTGTAGTGCTGGGCTATAGGTGTCTGAGTACCAGTCAGTACCCACTCCTTACTCAAGAGTGGGGTACTACACCTCTGGCTGGGGTGCAGTACTCCTGTGGCAACTGGATCTGCCAGGACGCCATAATCCCCCCCCTTAAACTCAGCACGTCCTCGGGCTGGAACAAAACAAAAATAACGTGTTAAGACATGCAACATCTTTTAAAATGTATCTAACAATGTTAACTGTCAAACAAGCAACTTTTCTTCCCATTATGGGAGGCAACAATACTTAAAACGTTGCAAATATAAAATACTAAGTATAAATAATGTTAATAACTTTGTACAAGAGCAACGAAAGGCCCAGTGTGATCCCTATCCGGGTGTTCGTCACACTGTCCTAAGTGCAAAGATGGCGGGGGACCCGCTTAAAGAGGACCTGTCACCCCCCTGGTGCTTTCAAATGTGACAGCACCACTGAATGCAGCATGTCTGCTGCATTCAGGGAAGCTGTGTACTAAGGCTCTAGCTCCCCTGTACCCCCCAAAAAACACTTTGCAAACTTTACAGTTAAGAGGTCTCCTGGGTCGGATCTGATTAAGAAGTCCTCCCTGCTGGAACAATCCTCCCTGCCTCCTCATTGTGGGTCTGCCCTCCCCTTCTGCTCCTGCTTTGTGTGACATCACTGACAGGGGGATCCAAAGGCGCCGCGGCGGGAAACGCGTTGTAGTTAACCACGAATTGCCCCTGTTGCATTGTTCTGCACACGAAATCTGGATTCTCCATAAATGTATTTATTTTTCTGTTTATCTGGCGTCATTAAGGGTGCACAAATGTTAGCGGGTGAAGGGGTTAACGTTCGTCCTCCGTTTCAGAATGTGGCTCCATGTGTTATGTGTCTGTATACAATTATTGTGTTAATTACTGTACAGTATATGTGTGTGGTCCTCTAGTGGCCAAAGGTAAAGACTGCTTCCCAGTCTGCTAAAATTATGGTAATTACTAGTGTTGGAGATTAGTGAACCTTTCGAGGTGGGGTCGGTTCAGATCACTGAACTTCCCGATGTTGAGCAAGCTTGTTCAGGTTCAGTGATTTATGTTTACGAGTGAGCATCACTGGGGTCGGATACTCTCGGTGTTTGGATACACTTGGTGTTTGGATACTCTCGGTGTTTGGATACACTCGATGCTCGGGTACACTCGGGGCTCAGATAAACTCAGTGCTCGGATACACTCAATGCTTGGCTCAATGTGAGCCTCGTGCAGTGTTGGATCCACTGCACTGGGCTTAGAAGCACAGGTTTTGGGTGCAGTAAATTTGGAAAAAGAAAAGAAATGTCCTCCCACCCACAGAAATGTTTTACTTGTGGCTGCATGTGAGCTGAACTGCCAATCAGTGACTTCCATTGAAATTTGGGGTCAAACAAGTTCTCCTGCACCGCCCAAACCCGAACTTCAAAAGGTTCGCCCATCTCTAGAGTTAATAATATTCCTCGGGGGCGGGGCTTGGCTTATAAAAATGGCTGCGGTGGGTGGGGCTGAAAGTCAAGAGAGTCCAAAGTGAGGATGATCAGGAACCGTCATCTGGTAATAATTTGTCTGGACCCATTCGGTCTAGAATCCGGTACATAGCATGGGACGTGAGTGCGCACCCCCTGTGTAATGCAGGATCCCAGACACTGGCTGTCCCTTCCTGTGCGCTTCTGTGAACCTCGGCATAGACTCAGGTACACGTTTCGCCATTGTGCAAAAGGTGAAGGACCTTGTGTCTGGTGATACACCCCCAGGCTATGGGGTACTCAGGAATCAGGCCGGTGCTGTCTCTCTGGGATCATGGTAGTCGTGACCCGATCCCGTGGCCTAGGATCAGTCCAAAAAGGGGTATTTACAGGGGATTTGTCGTGACGCCACCCGGTGTATGTGGTTAGTAGAACCACCGCTGCTGTATTTCTGCTGGGGATGGTGTCTTGGGGCAGCGTAGATGGTTAGCCCTGCTCGTGTAGGGCTGAGGGTCCCCAGGGCAGGTGTAGTAGTAATGGATGGGCCTGGTGAGTGATTGTGTTTGGTGCAGTTCACTTACTTTGCTGCTGCAGCTCCTCCAGCCAGTGTGTGGAGAAAGCACTCTCCGGCTCTGCAGGTGCAAGTCTCTGCTGTGATGCTGGAAGGAACAGTCTCAGACAATGGGGAGCTCACCGGGTACTTTACTGGTGACTTTTCAAACAGTTTGCAAGGTACACAGTCACAATTCGGGTAGCTGGCAGGGTAGCCACCAAAGGATGTAAAGTCTCTCTAAGGCCCTCTCTGATGTTCCTTCAGGTTCCAATCCCTGTCCTCACCTTCTCTTCCTGTGCTTCTACTTGTGGCTCCTGCAGTTGCTTGAAGCTAGGCGGCTTGCCCTCTCTTCTGCTGCCTGTGCCGTATGACAGGCAGCTCGAGTCCTTCACTTTCTCTACCCTGCTCCCGGGCGTCAGTGTTGCTGAACTCTATGTGCTGCTTTGCCCGACGCTGGTGCTGGAAATCTGGATTCCCACCGTCCCGTATTGACTGCCGGCTGGTCCCTGACATCTCAGACCCGGTGCGTCCTGTACTTTCCTCTGAGCGAGCACAACGCTCTTCGTTCCCCCAGCTTCTCTCCCCATTCCTCAGTCCTCTCTCCATGGCTGTTCTGTCTCACTCCTTTTCCGCTTTCTACTACACCTAAGCTCCTCCCATCAGCAACCAAACTTTGATGCCCATTTTGTGCAGCCTTCTATTTTCTTCATCTGTTTTTAAGTGTATTCACAAAAGGGCACATGATGCATTATAATACCTTAGATTGTTATTCTATGAAAAAGCTGAAAAGAACCAGAAATTAAAATAGCCGAATAAGAAACTGCTGATAAGAACCACTCAGCATGTGGAGGGTGAGCGCAGCCATACTCTTAGAGTTAATGGTGCTGTTTTGTGGCGGCAGCGATGGCCGCTTGCTCCCTGCAACGTCTTCTATCTCCGCTCGGACTTTGCCCACCAGAGGCCGTTCCACACTTTGCCTTCCGAGGTCCATGATTTGGGAAGCACGTGATCTGTTCCCTGGTGCCGCCCAATCTCCACACCTGAGGCCGCCCATATTCCTCCACACCTGAGGCCGCCCATATCCTCCACGCCTGAGGCCGTCTATGTCCCCCACACCTGAGGCTGCCTGTATCCTCCACGCCTGAGGCTGCTTATATCCTCCACGCCTGGGGCAGCCCGAACCTCCATGCCTGAGGCCAACTGAATCCTCAAGGCCTGAGGCCGCCTATGTCCTCCACCTGAGGTGGCCTGTATCCTCCATTGCCTGAGGCCGTCTGTATCCTCCATGCCTGAGGCCACTCATATCCTCCACACCTGAAGCTGCCTGTATCCTCCACGCCTGAGGCCGCCTATGTCCTCCTCACCTGAGGCCGCCCGTATGCTCCACGCCTGGAGCTGCCTGTTTTCCTCCATGCCTGAGGCTTGCCTGTATCCTCCACGCTTGAGGCTGCCCATCCGCTCCACTCACTGAATTCACACAATAACATAAAGGCCCCGTCACACACGTCAACGTCCGAACGATCCGATCAACGATCCGACTTGACCTAGATCGCTTGAATGACGTTCAATACTCGCTGGTGAGGTGTCACATGTACAGATATCATTAATGATGCAGCAACGATCCCGCAACAAGTGAACGATACTTGCGGTCATTATATCGTCTATGTCCTTCAGTTCTGAATAGGCGAGGTCATTAACGACATCGTTATCGAGGTGTCACACACAGCGATGCTGCAGGTTGGACGAACGATCATTGCCTGGTTTGTGGTCCGGTTCACAAACCTCCTACCAACGATCTGCCTGATTATCGTTGATCGTTTGTACATGTCACACTGAACGACGTCGTTTGAATGACTGAAAACCCGTGACGTACTAACTATATCGCTGAAACCTCACAGGTTTGGAGTCGTGGAAACAACATCGTTAGAACGTCATTTCGTGTAACGTGGAGATTCAATTACGATAAATCGTTGGATCATGGATCAGATGAGGCTAGTTTCACACTGCGGTCAGATCAGGTCAGATCAGATCAGATCAGGTCAGATCAGGTCAGATCAGGTCAGATCAGGTCAGATCAGGTCAGGTCAGGTCAGATCAGGTCAGGTCAGGTCAGGTTTTGTGTTTCAAAACCAGGAGTGTCTCCAAAACCCAGAACATGTGTCAATCTTTCAATTATAGTTTTCCTCTGCAAGTTCCTCTCCTGATCTGACCTGATCTGATCTGACCGCAGTGTGAAACCAGCCTGAGAACATGTTCTCAAATCAGACGATCCTCGATCAGCCAACCTGCTGCATCGTTGTGTGTGACACCGTGATAGCGATGCCGGACATGACTTCGCCCATTCACAGCAATGAGCAGGTATTGTTCGCTAGGTTGTGAACGATCCCTGTTCACTACATCGTTTGTGCGTCGTCCCTGACATCTAGACGTGTGACATCTCACCAAAGATGTCCTGACGACCGCACCCCCCCGAAATCGTTAGTGAGATCTAAACGACATTGAAGCATGTAACGGTACCTTTAATGAAATGTCACCATCGCTGCTGACAACAATCCCTGATGGGAGCAGAGGAGCAAAATCAAAGTAATAAAAGTATAGAAATCAGGAAATATTATATGTGATCCCAAAGTCAAGTTACATTCACACATCAGGTATGTCTGGGGCAGGATAAGGGGGGATATATAATGGAGTGGGATATGGGGGGGATATATAATGGTTGCAGGATATGGGGTATATATAATGGGGCAGAGTATGGGGGGATATATAATGGGTGGGGATATGGGGGATGTATAATGGGGCAGGATATGGGGGATATATAATGGGGCAGGATATGGGGGATATATTATGGAGTGGGATATGGGGGGATGTATAATGGGGCAGGATATGGGGGATATATAATGGGGCAGGATATGGGGGATATATAATGGAGTGGGATATGGGGGGATATATAATGGGGCAGGATATGGGGGATATATAATGGGGCAGGATATGGGGGATATATAATGGGGCAGAGTATGGGGGGATATATAATGGGGCAGGATATGGGGGATATATAATGGGGCAGAGTATGGGGGGATATATAATGGGGCGGGATATGGGGGATATATAATGGGGCAGGATATGGAGGGATATATAATGGGGCAGGATATGGGGGATATATAATGGGGCAGAATATGGAGGGATATATAATGGGGCAGGATATGGGGGATATATAATGGGGCAGGATATGGGGGATATATAATGGAGTGGGATATGGGGGATATATAATGGAGTGGGATATGGGGGAATGTATAATGGGGCAGAATATGGGGGATATATAATGGGGCAGGATATGGGGAATATATCATGGGGCAGGATATGGGGGATATATCATGGGGCGGGATATCAGGGGAATTTATAATTGGGGATATACTGTATCTTCACTGTGATTTGTCCCTTAGCTGCATCTCTCTTATTCTCCAGCAGGTGGCGACCAGGATAACAGAGTTCGCACATGCGCAGTGTGGTCATACGAGGGCGCGCACGTTAGGAGCCGCTGACGGGAGCGAGGAAGACGTACAGCGCGAGGAGAAACGGAGAGACCGGGCCCGGAGGAGGAGGGGGACAGTGACCGGTATGTGAAGAGGAGGAGGAGGGGGACAGTGACCGGTATGTGAAGAGGAGGAGGAGGGGACAGTGACCGGTATGTGAAGAGGAGGAGGAGGGGGACAGTGACCAGTATGTGAGGAGGAGGGGGACAGTGACCGGTATATGAGGAGGAGGAGGACAGTGACCGGTATGTAAGGAGGAGGAGGGGGACAGTGACCGGTATATGAGGAGGAGGAGGACAGTGACCGGTATGTAAGGACGAGGAGGACCAGTATGTGAGGATGAGGAGGGGGACAGTGACCGGTATGTGAGGAGGAGGGGGACAGTGACCGGTATGTGAGGAGGAGGGGGACAGTAACCGGTATGTGAGGAGAGGAGGAGGGGTACAGTGACCGGTATATGAGGAGGAGGAGGGGGACAGTGACCGGTGTAGGAGGAGAAGGAAGGGGACAGTGACCGGTATGTGAGGATGAGGAGGGGGACAGTGACCGGTGTAGGAGGAGGAGGGAGACAGTGACCGGTATGTGAGGAGGGGGACAGTGACCGTATGTGAGGAGGGGGACAGTGACCAGTATGTGAGGAGGAGGAGGGGGACAGTGACCGGTATGTGAGGAGGAGGAGGAGGGGACAGTGACCGGTATGTGAGGAGGGGGACTGTGACCGGTATGTGAGGAAGAGAGGGGACAGTGACCAGTATGTGAGGAGGAGGAGGGGACAGTGACCGGTATGTGAGGAGGAGGAGGGGGACAGTGACCGGTATGTGAGGAGGAGGAGGGGACAGTGACCGGTATGTGAGAGGAGGAGGAGGGGACAGTGACCGGTATATGAGGAGGAGGAGGACAGTGACCGGTATGTAAGGAGGAGGAGGACCGGGTATGTGAGGAGAGGAGGGGGACAGTGACCGGTATATGAGGAGGAGGACAGTGAGCGGTATGTAGAGGAGGGGAAGGACCGGTATGTGAGGAGAGGAGGGGGACAGTGACCGGTATGTGAGGAGGAGGGGGACAGTGACCGGTATGTAGAGGAGGAGGGGGACAGTGACCGGTATGGAGGAGGGGGACGTGACCGGTATGTAAGGAGGAGGAGGGGGACAGTGACCGGTATGTGAGGAGGAGGAGGGGACAGTGAGCGGTATATGAGGAGGAGGAGGGGGACAGTGAGCGGTATATGAGGAGGAGGAGGGGGACAGTGACCGGTATGTAAGGAGGAGGAGGGGGACAGTGACCGGTATATGAGGAGGGGGACAGTGACCGGTATGTGAGGAGGAGGAGGGGGACAGTGACTGGTATGTAAGAAGGAGGAGGGGGACAGTGACCGGTATATGAGGAGGGGGACAGTGACCGGTATGTGAGGAGGAGGAGGGGACAGTGACCGGTATATGAGGAGGAGGAGGGGACAGTGACCAGTATATGAGGAGGAGGAGGACGACAGTGACCGGTATGTGAGGATGAGGAGGAGGACAGTGACCGGTATGTGAGGATGGAGGAGGAGGACAGTGACCGGTATGTGAGGATGAGGAGGAGGACAGTGACCGGTATGTGAGGATGAGGAGGAGGACAGTGACCGGTATGTGAGGATTAGGAGGGGGACAGTGACCGGTATGTGAGGATGAGGAGGGGGACAGTGACCGGTATTGTGAGGATGAGGAGGGGGACAGTGACCGGTATGTGAGGATAGGAGGGGGACAGTGACCGGTATGTGAGGATGAGGAGGGGACAGTGACCGGTATGTGAGGAGGAGAGGGACAATGACCGGTATGTGAGAAGGAGGGGGACAGTGACCAGTATGTGAGGAGGGGGAGGAGGAGGGGACAGCGACCGGTATGTGAGGAGGGGGACAGTAACCGGTATGTGAGGAGAGGAGGAGGGGTACAGTGACCGGTGTAGGAGGAGGAGGAGGGGGACAGTGACCGGTATATGAGGAGGAGGAGGAGGAGAGGGGGACAGTGACCGGTATATGAGGAGGAGGAGGAGGAGGGGGACAGTGACCGGTATGTGAAGAGGAGGAGGGGGACAGTGACCGGTATGTGAAGAGGAGGAGGAGGGGGACAGTGACCGGTATGTGAGGAGGAGGAGGAGGAGGGGGACAGTGACCGGTATGTGAGGAGGAGGGGACAGTGACCGGTATATGAGGAGGAGGAGGACAGTGACCGGTATGTAAGGAGGAGGAGGGGGACAGTGACCGGTATATGAGGAGGAGGAGGACAGTGACCGGTATGTAAGGACGAGGAGGACCGGTATGTGAGGATGAGGAGGGGGACAGTGACCGGTATGTGAGGAGGAGGGGGACAGTGACCGGTATGTGAGGAGGAGGGGGACAGCGACCGGTATGTGAGGAGGGGGACAGTAACCGGTATGTGAGGAGAGGAGGAGGGGTACAGTGACCGGTATATGAGGAGGAGGAGGGGGACAGTGACCGGTGTAGGAGGAGAAGGAAGGGGACAGTGACCGGTATGTGAGGATGAGGAGGGGGACAGTGACCGGTGTAGGAGGAGGAGGGAGACAGTGACCGGTATGTGAGGAGGGGGACTGTGACCGGTATGTGAGGAGGGGGACAGTGACCAGTATGTGAGGAGGAGGAGGGGGACAGTGACCGGTATGTGAGGAGGAGGAGGGGGACAGTGACCGTATGTGAGGAGGGGGACTGTGACCGGTATGTGAGGAAGAGAGGGGACAGTGACCGGTATGTGAGGAGGAGGAGGGGGGACAGTGGACCGGTATGTGAGGAGGAGGAGGGGGACAGTGACCGGTATGTGAGAGAGGAGGTGAGGAGGGGACAGTGACCGGTATGAGTGAGAGAGGAGGACAGTGACCGGTATGTAAGGAGGAGGAGGACCGGTATGTGAGGAGGGAGGAGGAGGGGACAGTGACCGGTATATGAGGAGGAGGACAGTGAGCGGTATGTAAGGAGGAGGAGGACCGGTATGTGAGGATGAGGAGGGGGACAGTGACCGGTATGTGAGGAGGAGGGGGACAGTGACCGGTATGAGGAGGAGGGGGACAGTGACCGGTATGTGAGGAGGAGGGGGACAGTGACCGGTATGGGAGGAGGGGGACGTGACCGGTATGTAAGGAGGAGGAGGGGGACAGTGACCGGTATGTGAGGAGGAGGGAGGGGGACAGTGAGCGGTATAGTGAGGAGGAGGAGGGGGACAGTGAGCGGTATATGGAGGAGGAGGGGGACAGTGACCGGTATGTAAGAGAGGAGAGGGGGACAGTGACCGGTATATGAGGAGGGGGGACAGTGACCGGTATATGAGGAGGGGGACAGTGACCGGTATGTGAGGAGGAGGGGGGACAGTGACCGGTATGTGAGGATGAGGAGGGGGACAGTGACCGGTATGTGAGGAGGAGGGGGACAGTGACCGGTATGTAAGGAGGAGGAGGGGGACAGTGACCGGTATATGAGGAGGGGGACAGTGACCGGTATGTGAGGAGGAGGAGGGGACAGTGACTGGTATGTAAGAAGGAGGAGGGGGACAGTGACCGGTATATGAGAGGAGTGGGGACAAGTGACTGACCGGTATATGAGGAGGAGGAGGACGACAGTGACCGGTAAATGAGATGAGGAGGAGGACAGGAGGGGGACAGTGACCGTTATGTGAAGAGGAGGAGGGGGACAGTGACCGGTATGTGAAGAGGAGGAGGAGGGGGACAGTGACCGGTATGTGAGGAGGAGGAGGGGGGGGGGACAGTGACCGGTATGGGAAGAGGAGGGGGACAGTGACCGGTATGGGAAGAGGAGGGGGACAGTGACCGGTATGGGAAGAGGAGGGGGACAGTGACCGGTATGGGAAGAGGAGGGGGACAGTGACCGGTATGTGAGGAGGGGGACAGTGACCGGTATGGGAAGAGGAGGGGGACAGTGACCGGTATGTGAGGAGGGGGACAGTGACCGGTATGTGAGGAGGGGGACAGTGGCCGGTATGTGAAGAGGAGGGGGACAGTGACCGGTATGTGAGGAGGGGGACAGTGACCGATATGGGAGGAAAAGGAGGACAGTGATTGCGTTTGTACAGTCCCATTTTCTGTTGTCAACTCCTCTGAGTTTGTTGATTCTTCGGTTTTGTCTTCTGCTCATTATTGAGGGTCTTGTGATTTGTGTTTCTGCAGTGATGATGATGATGATGATGCTGTGCCATCCCTGAGCTGCTGCTAATCACTGCGTTCTGTGATGTCTTCCAGTATATGATGTCGCCATCCACCAGCCGTGTACCGGAGCCCGCTGTCCACAAGCGGCAGAGCTCTCGCGGTGTGCGTCCACTGTGATAATTACTTAAAACTTTCTGATCTCATCCAGCGAGGACCAGAGTGAGACCGACCGACGTCGTCAAGGTAATGAGAGACCGGAAGTGTGGAGACCACAACTTCCCCCACAATGCCGATGCTGCTTTTTTGGTGCAGAAAACTTCTGGTTAATCTCCTGCCCTACGGCAGTGCCTGTGTCTCTGGGTTATATGGGGTTAATCTCCTGCTCTGCAGCAGTGCCCGTGTCTCTGGGGTGTGCAGGGTTAATCTTCCCTGCAGTGTTCCATATGTTTGATGTTAGTGCTGGTGTCTTGTGTGCGTGTGTGTAATTTATAATACCGTATACACACAAAATATATCACAAAATTGTGTACATCCCTAACATTTTTGTAAATATTTTGTTCCATCTTTTCATGGGACAAAACTGAAGATCTGACACTGATACAGTGTAACCTCTGCGGTGTATAATCTGCAGCAAATACAAGCTGCACACTGGCTACGTTACATTGTATAAAAGTGTCAGATCTTGACTGTTGTCCCATAAAAAGATAGAATATTTACAAAAATGTGAGGGTTGCACTTTTGTGATCGTGTGTGTGACCGCTATCTTCAGGTCCCTACTCTCAACTAACACCGTGCTTGGGGTGCCGGTATTGGTATGTACTAGTGACCTGGCCATAGTCGATCGCCCTGAGTTGCTCCGCCACTCCTGTGACCGTATTGTTGGATGTGGTTCTGCTATCGCTCTCTGCTGCTCCTTCACTCTTGTGACCATATTGTTGGATGTAGTTCTGCCCTCGGCTGCTCCGTCACTCGTGTGACCGTATTGTTGGATGTGGTTCTGCTCTTGCCCTCATCTGCTCCATCACTTGTGTGACCGTATTGTTGGATGTTTTTCTGCTCTCGACTGCTCTGTCACTTCTGTGACTGTGTTGTTGGATGGGTCTTTCCATGTCAAGTGAACCAATGATTATTACCTCTATATTTTTAATTCTTTTGAGATTTTGTTATTTGATAATAGCATGTCAGACAATGCAAAATGTGAAGAGACAAAAATTTTCCCCAAAAAAATCTTTTTTTTCTTTTAAATGATTTTCAAAGTTCGGAAAAAGTGTGAATTTCGGTGTTTCCTGCTATGCTCCTAGCCACATATGTACCCAAAATCAAGTTGGGATCGTGATGGGATCATATTTTAAAATTATTACCGTATTATAGCGTCAATGGATCATTCCATATCAAGTGATCTAAATATGATTTGTTTTAATTTTTTTTCTATATGAAGTACAACTTTAGTTAATTAAAAATGAAAAGTTTTGGATTTTTTTTCTTCATCAGTTAATTTTTTACAGATTTTTATAGTTTTAAAAAAGCACGAATTTTGGGCTGGTATGGCTTTACATTTTTTATCATATCCTATTTTTCATGTCTGCATTGATTGATGGATTTATATGAAACATCCAATCTTGTACCGGCCTAAGGTTTTTTTTTTCTTGTTGTGTGTCCAGTTTTTTTAAAGGCATTGCAACAGCATATATGATAAAATATTGTTCCTTGAGAAGTCGCAGCCATTGCTGTGTGAGAAAAATAAAGTTAATATTAAGTAAGGAAGATGGGTAATAAAAATTAAGGTTTACAGTATGCTTGAGCTAGAACTGTGTTACTATAAAGTGAGTATTAGGGCTAGCACATACGCAGCTTTTTCTGTCTGCGGATAAACGCTGCAGTTTTGGCAGCTTATTTCTACCAAGTTTTTACCACATCGGCATTAGGTTTTTTTTTCGCTAGCAAAACGATGGCAGCTTTTTTTTATATAAATAGTGATAAATGCTGCGTTTAGGCTGCCTTCACATTTGCGTATGGGAACGCAGCGTATGCTGCGTTCCCATAAGCATTCAAACGCATGCGCACTGCGGTTCCTATGTTTAACATAGGAACGCATAGTGCCTGCGTTTGCTGCGTTCGGGTGCGGATGCGGACGATATCTGCTCCTTCCGGTGTCCAGCATCCGCACCCGGGACGCAGCTTGCAGCATTTTTTTGTGCGTTTGGGGATCTTGGAAGATCAGCAAGCGTCCCCAAGCGCACAAAAAATGCATTGCCGTCAATGGGTCCGCAGTGTTCAGCGCTTGACAGCGCGGGAGAACGCTGCGGACCCATTGAAAAATCTCCCAGTGGCCGCCGGTGATGTCACAGGAGCTCACAGACGGCCACCGGGAGATCAGCTGACCCTCTGCTGTCCTCCTTCTCCCCGCCGCCTGTAATCTCCTAGCGATGTCGGCGGGGAGAACAGCTGATGTGACAGCTGTTTGAATCTTCCCGCGCCGACATCTCCTCACAGTGTCGGCGCGGGAAGATTCAAACAGCTGTCAGATCAGCTGTTCTCCCCGCCGACAGTCCCGGAGCTTGCCGGGGGGCGGAGATCTCCGGCGCTGATCTCCGCCCCCGGCCCGCCCCGGACAGCGCCGATTGGCTGCCGGGCTCCATAGTGATGTGTCCGCAGGCGGACATTATCCGCTGCGGACACATCATTTGGACCCTGCTTCTGACAGCGTTTGTGTCTGCATGCCATCAGCATGCAGACACAAACGCTAATGTGAAGCCAGCCTTATTGCTGCGATCAAACAGTAGTACAATCAGTGATTTACTCACTCTGAGTGTTTAAAAAAAGACTGCATGTGTTTAACCCCATTGAAATCAATGGGGGACGTTTTTCTGAACGATGATCACTCAGAATAGCACTGTGTGTTTATTAGCTCTTAATAACATTAAACTATTAATATAAATTTACTCAAACGTTAAACACACTCACCAATATTGTAGTACACCGAGTCCCTAGATGCCTTTGAATAGACTATTGTTTGTTCAAGGGTGAACATGTCCAGGTATGTCAGAAGCTCTCTTATGTCCTGACTCTGCGGTGGGCAGATACGTAACATGACTGACAGAGCTGCTGGCCTGTCATCTGCTCTGCATTCACTTTCTACCACTATTCATTCTCAGGTTGAACCCTAACCAAGCTTTCTCCTCTGTCCTCTCCTGCTTCTAAGGCCGACTTCACAGCACAGTTTCAGGGATCCGGGGCTGTCCGGTGTGAACCAGACAGCCCCGGATCAGATTTTGGCCCCATAGTATTCCTATGGGGCCAGATAGCAGTGATTTGCCATCCGGTTCCCTGATGTCAGGGAGGATCTGGCAGAATTAGTTTTTTTTTCCCTGGACACAAAATCGCAGCTTGCAGCGTTTTTGTGCCCAGGGACGAAATCCGATCCTCCCGGATCCAGTGCGATCCGGCACCCCCCCTAACATGGGAGTCTATCTGACACAAAATCATCTGGACGCCGGGTGCTGAAGTTCAGCACCTGGAGAGCTCCCGTCAGAAATTTCAGAACCGTAGCTAGCTCCCCGCTAGACTAGATTTCGAGATTTCAGCACTGGACAGCGGCAGCAGCCGCGCAGTGCCGAATCCAGGAGAAAACAGGTTCTGTTTGTCCGGAGCTGTCAGGCTGTGTCCGCTGCATCGAGCAAAACACCAGACACACCCTGACAGCAAAAAACCGTGGTGTGAAGCCGGCCTAAACTGTAACATGATAAAATAATACAGTAATATCTAAAAATCATGGATTATTTGGTAAATATAGGCCCCACACTTTTAGACCACACGCTGAACAGATCTGAATTCAAGATTTTCGAATTGACACTATAATAGTGAAATATTTTAAAATATGATCCCATTGCGATCCCCCAACTTAAATTTTGGTACATATGTGGCTAGGAGCATAGAAGACACATGTGCATTTTTGGACATTTTTAAATTAAACCGATGTTTCGGAAATGCGTTTGGAAAATTTGCGTTTGCACCGGAAAAGTATTAATAAAGATACTCTTGTGACATATCTGGTGAAAGCCTGTACAGTTCTGAGTAGAATTGTGTTTGTTTTGTTTCTCTATCTTATTTCTAGCCTGAGATATGATAGAAAATGTAAAGCCATACCAGGCCAAAATTTGAGCTTTTTTTTTTAAATTTAAAAAATCTGTAAAAAATTAACTGATGAAAAAAAAAAATCCAAAACTTTTCATTTATAATTAACTAAAGTTGCACTTCATATAGAAAAATAAAAATAAAAAAATCTGAAGATGTTAGGTAAAAAAAAATTAATATTTGGATCACTTGACATGGAATGACCCAAATGTAGTTCTGCCCTCGGCTGCTCCGTCACTCGTGTGACTGTATTGTTGGATGTAGTTTTGCTCTCGGCTGCTCCGTCACTCGTGTTACTGTATTGTTGGATGTATGTCCACTTTTGGCTGCTCCGTTACTTGTGTGACCGTATTGTTGGATGTGGTTCTGCCCTCGGCTGCTTCCGTCACTCGTGTTACTGTATTGTTGGATGTATGTCCACTTTTGGCTGCTCGTTACTTGTGTGACCGTATTGTTGGATGTGGTTCTGCCCGCTGCTCCGTCACACGTGTTACTGTATTGTGGATGTATGTCTACCTTGGCTGCTTGTACTTGTGAGACCGTATTGTTGGATGTGGTTCTACTCTTGGCTGCTCCGTCACTCTTGTTGTTGGATGTATGTCTGCCCTTGTCTGCTCTGTTAGGCCCCTTTCACACTGGCGTTTTGAAAAAACCCTAACCGGCAGAATTACCGCATCTGCCACATCCTCCGCCTAACGGCCGCACTTGCTGCACGCCCCCATGCATTGTCTGGGGCTTGTGGCAAGTGCGGTTTTGCGGCAGATGCAACAGTTGCGACTGCGAAAAAAATGCTGCTGTCCGCGTTTTTTTTTGCGGCCGTAAGTGCCGCATCTGCCGCAATCGGCAAAACTGCACTTGCCACACTGACGACAAGCCCCATAGACAATACATGGGGCTTGCCGGATCGGAAGATGCGGTAATTTTGCCGCACCTGCCACACTTTTTCATAAACGCCTATGTGAAAGGGGCCTTACTCGTGTGATCATATTGTTGGATGTCGTTTCACCCTCGGCTGCTCCGTCACTCTTGTGACCACATTATTGGATGTAGTTCTGCCCTCGGCTGCTCGTCACTCTTGTGACCACATTGTTGATGTAGTTTGCCCTCGGCTGCTTCGTCACTCTTGTGACCACATTGTTGGATGTAGTTCTGCCTCGCTGCTTCGTCACTCTTGTGACACATTGTTGGATGTAGTTCTGCCCTCGCTGCTCGTCACTCTTGTGACCACATTGTTGGATGTAGTTCTGCCTCGGCTGCTTCGTCACTCTTGTGACACATTGTTGGATGTAGTTCTGCCCTCGGCTGCTTCGTCACTCTTGTGACCACATTGTTGGATGTAGTTCTGCCCTCGGCTGCTCCGTCACTCGTGTGACTGTATTGTTTGTACATTTTTGTGGTGAGAGGCGAGGAGTCCATATTTAGTATCCAGACTGCATTCCTGACTTGGGGGCTGTAGACTGAGGAAATCTGTGAGCCGTGGAGCAAGTGATGTACGGAGCAGTGTCTTGATGCCTACACCGCATGCACTTGGGTGGAGGACAGGAGTGATGGTCCTACAGACCACCTGCCGCTGCTTGCGATGATAATGTTCCTGGGGAGTCCCTTGTCCTCGCAGGTCCCCCTCCCCCATACAGTGTGGCTAGCGGAAATCATACATGATTAATGACTGCGTCCTGGCACTTTCTATGGCTCCTGTGGTAATGTGATCTCTGGTGCTGGCAGTAATTCGCTGCCATATGAGGGCAGCGGTGCGGACGGTACCAGATCGGCACAGTGATCGTTGTTATCCAGACTCCTCTCTGGCTGCAGATGACACATTCTTATCTCTCCTCCTCGTCTCGCTCTTTATGGTGCTGACGTGACTGTATATTAGGAATGTTAGTTGGTTTATGATTTCCCTGTCTTCCTGCTTACGTGCGTGCGCTCTGTGTTTGGGTTGCGGTGTTATTTTAGGTTTCCTGTTTAGCTTTGGACACATTTTCGTCAGCGCTGGGTCAGATGGCCCCAGTAATTAAGTTCAGGGCTGCTGGATGTCAGGTGCCACCGGTCGGTATCATCCTCCAACACGGTATCATAGTCTGCGGAGGAATCGGCACCTCCCGATGTCGGACGTAAATAATTCACCATGAAATTGCCTGGAGCCGAACATCAATCTGCATTTTGTTCCTTTAGGAAATGGAATAATAAAATAACATCTGGTTGTCACCATCTCCTTTGTTGCAATAGTGTCGCTGCATTATTCTTTAATTAGACATTGAGTCCTGGAAATGGTAACGCCTATTTGTCAATGTATGGGTGTCCAGGAGAACATCGTTCTCCGGGATTGTCATGGGGCTTTGTGAAGTCGGGGACAGGCAGAGTCTCTGAACATAGAGCTGGGTGGGGCGGGGGTCTCATCTGTTTAGGATGTAGTGTATAAAGTCAGCTAATTCTGTAATGATCGTCTCTCCTCTTTTTCCAGATCTCAGATGTGAGGGACGGCTAGAAGATTACCGCACGGACCTGACCCCATCAGAGGCCTCTTAGGCACAGTATGGCCCAGATCTCCAGCGGTAATGGCTTCAGAAACATGTCCCCAGCCACACGGACGTCAGGAACTAGAGATGTGGGGAAGGAGGAGGCCTTACAGATGGAAGCAGAAGCGTTAGACAAGCTGCGAAAGGAGAAGCGTCTGCCGGGAGCTCAGGGCAGCACCTTCATGAGAGCACACCACAAATCTCCAGGCGCCACCATACCTGATCATGACCTCATGGTATTTCCGGAGGTGGATGCCAAAAACAGGGCAGAGAAGCCTTTACACAACATTGATTTGGAGAAACTTCCACTTGCTGAGTTAGAGAAGTTCCTTCTGGATGACAGCTTTGAGGTGGTCCCGAAGCCCCCAACCGCACCTCAATCACAGGTGTTAAATCCGGTTGCGTCAACACAACCTTCTACCAACCCATCATTTCAGCGCAGTCAGTGGACATCCCGACTGCCAGCACCAGTGCCTTGCTCCTTACAGCCACCCTACTCTGCATCGTACCCAAAACACTCAGATCCTTTCCAGAATGGCATCCACCCTACCATGCGATGCCGGGAGCCCGTGTTTCTCAGTCTGCCAGCACCCGCCCCATACGTCTCCTTTCCCATGACCGCGCATGTTCCCTTCTCTATGAGGACGACTCTGCCAGCATATCCCACTGTTGTTACTCCTGACATGGCAAGGTTACTTGATAAAATAGCGAGGACATCTGAGTTTTTAAGAAATGAAAAGTCCAACCATGAAACCCAAAAACCACAATCCCACACCCTTGGATCCCCGCTGGAGGGAGGGGACAAGGATGATGACATGAGCAAGTTTGACTGGTTGGACCTGGATCCGCTCAGTAAACCCAAGGTAGAAACGGTGGAACTCGCTACCGGCCCGGACAGTGAAGCTGCTCCCAGCACGGCAGGAGATCCCTGGGACGCTGTGTTAATGGAGGAGAAGCCTGTGAAATCCACCTACTGTGAGAGAAAACCAGGGGGCAAGTCTCCATCAGGGGCCACAGTCACCAGGAGCCACTCGTTAAACTTGCGGTCAGCACATGGCCAGCTGTCCAGGACTCAGAGTTCAGAGGTGAGCGCAGTGACCAATATCCATCTTGTACTTTCTATGATTCTTGGAGAGAGATGCTCTCTGTGTGTAGTATGGAACTCTGAGATCAGGGGAACGGAGTTGCTCCCTGTGTGTAGTGTGGGGTTCTGGGATTGGGAGAGTAGAGTTGCCCCATGTATGTAGAATGGGGCTCTGTGACCGGGGGAACGGAGTTGCTCCCTGTGTAGTGTGGGGATTGGGGAAAATGGAGTTGCTCCCTGTGTGTGGTGTGAGGCTCTGGGATCAGGGGAGCAGTGTTGCTCCCTGTGTGTAGTGTGGGGCTCTGGGAGTGGGGGAATGGAGTTGCCACCTGTGTGTAGTGTGGAGATCGCAGGAGTGGAGTTGCTTCCTGTGTGGGGCTCTGGGGAAGCAGAGTTGCTCCCTGTGTGTAGTGTGTGGCTCTGGGATCATGGGAGCGGAGTTGCTCCCTGTGTGTAGTGTGGATCTCTGGGATCGGGGGAATGGAGTTGCTCCCTGTGTGCAGTGTGGGGATCAGGGGAATGGGTTGCTCCCTTTGTGCAGTGTGGGGATCGGGGGAATGGAGTTGCTCCCTGTGTGTAGTGTGGGGATCAGGGGAATGGAGTTGCTCCCTGTGTGTAGTTGGGGGTTTCTGGGATCAGGGGGAGTGACTTTCCTGTGTGTAGTGTGGGGCTCTGGGATCAGGGTAGTGTAGATGCTCCCTGTGTGTAGTGTGGGGCTCTGGGATCGGAGAGCGGAGAGCTTACCTTGTTTAGTGTGGTGCTTGGGATCTGCTTTGTGGAGTTGCTCCTTTGTTAGCGTGGAGCTCTGGATTGGGGAGCGGAGTTGCTCCCTGTGTGTAGTGTAGGGCTCTGGTATTGGGGGAGCGAGTTGCTCCCTGTGTTAGCGTGGCTCTGGATTGGGCAGAGTTGTCCCTGTGTGTAGTGTGGGGCTCTGGGATCTGCTTAGCTGAGTTGCTCCTGTGTTAGTGTGGGCTCTGGATTTTGGGAGGGAGTTGCTCCCTGTGTGTAGTGTGGGGCTCTGGGATTGGGGGAGCGGAGTTGCTCCCTGTGTGTAGTGTGGGGCTCTGGGATTGGGGAGCGGAGTTGCGTCCTGTGTGTAGTGTGGGGCTCTGGGATTGGGGAGCGGAGTTGCTCACTGTGTTTAGCGTGGGGCTCTGGTATTGGGGAGCGGAGTTGCTCCCTGTGTGTATGTGGGGCTCTGGAATCTGCTTAGCTGAGTTGCTCCCTGTGTGTAGTGTGGGCTCTGGATTGGGGAGTGGAGTTGCTCCCTGCAGTGTGGGCTCTGGTATTGGGGGAGCGGAGTTGCCCTGTGTGTAGTGTGGGGCTCTGGGATTGGGGGAGTGGAGTTGCTACCTGTGTGTAGTGTGGGGCTCTGGGATCTGCTTAGCTGAGTTGCTCCCTGTGTGTAGTGTGGGGCTCTGGGATTTTGGGAGTGGAGTTGCTCCCTGTGTTTAGTGTGGGGCTCTGGGATTGGGGGAGCGGAGTTGCGTCCTGTGTGTAGTGTGGGGCTCTGGGATTGGGGAGCGGAGTTGCTCCCTGTGTTAGCGTGGGGCTTGGTATTGGGGGAGCGGAGTTGCTCCCTGTGTGTATGTGTGGGGCTGGAATCTGCTTAGCTGAGTTGCTCCTTGTGTGTAGTGTGGGGCTCTGGGATTGGGGGAGTGGAGTTGCTCCTGCAGTGTGGGGCTCTGGTATTGGGGGAGCGGAGTTGCTCCCTGTGTGTAGTGTGGGGCTCGGGATTGGGGAGCGGAGTTGCTCCCTGTGTGTAGTGTGGGGCTCTGGGATCTGCTTAGCTGAGTTGCTCCCTGTGTGTAGCGTGGGGCTCTGGGATTGGGGGAGCGGAGTTGCTCCCTGTGTGTAGTGTGGGGCTCTGGGAGCGGAGTTGCTCTCTGTGTGTAATGTGCTCTGGGATCGGCTTAGTGGAGTTGCTTCCCAGGTGTAGTGTGGGACTCTCGGAACGGGGGAGCGGAGTTGCTCTTTGTGTAGTGTGGGGCTCATCATTTGGACCTTATAAGACCCTTATCAGTGCTATCTCCCCTTAGTGTTTTATCTTTACAGTCATATTAATTACTATGGTTTACTCCTCATTACTTTCAAGCCTTGTGCAGATATCGGGGAGTACTGTGACAGCAGCTGACAGATGATGAGTAGTTGCTGTTTTGCCCCCATCGGGTACAATATGTGGTCCCAATATCCATCTAACCTGCTTATACAGGAGCACAGGGATAAATATTACAGGCTCTAACCCAAGACCCCTCTGTGTTGCATGCTGCACACATGCTGCAATGCAGTACAGAGATTTCCATCCATCTGTGTCCTGGTGAATTTCCCATCTGCATGTGCCTAGGGCCCGGGAGTCTGCCACTGTGGTCTTGTAGAATAGCCGTGTCGATAGGTACAGGATAACTGCTGTAATTTTAGATATGACCACCCGTCAGGTCCGAGCAGTCTGCTCTGTAAACTCTGCACACCCGCACGGCTCACCCAGATTTGTGAGAGGCGTTGCAGGGCTGTGGAGCTGTAACCCAAACCACCGACTGACTTCGACTCCTGACTCCTTCATACACAGCTCATGTTTAAGTGATAAATTTATCGTAGTACAATGGTAACATTAGGCTTAAATCATTTTTGTGATACAAATAATCAAGATATTTAGATAGAACATAAAAATAATTCATGATAATAATATTCAGGACATTCTGCATTGAACTGCTGTACTTAATTTATTATATATTTTTAGGAGTCGGAGTCGGTCTATTTTATACTGACCCCACCAAAATGGGCTCCGACTTTGACTCCCTGGTTGCCCCTGCCAAAGAAGCTCCCCTGGGCTTGTGTGGGGCAGATAAGAAATCGCTGCAGAAAATCCCCCACATGTGCCCTGAGCCTCCCTTCTGGCTCCTCTTCTCATGGTGACCAGTTCTGATGAGCTCTGTCCTCATAGAAATAGAGAACATCTTCACCACCGCAGTACGGAGCTGAGGGCCAACCTTCAGCGATGACCTTCGCCGCCTCGTGGTGGCGCTCGTGACGTCGGCAGCGGTCACCGCTCTCGCCCTGTCCCTGGTGGGTGTCTGGCCACTTGGAGTAGGTATGGGTCTTGTAGGGGGATTGTGCAGTGTCATTATAAGGGGTCCGGTCACACCAGCAGTTATGGCATGACTGACAGGACATGTGAACAGTGACCGCTCTTTCCTCCCTTGATCAATAATCACATCGACAATATCTCCATTTACATTACACAATCTTAAAAAAATGAGAAATGGATGTGCGGCTCAATGTACGGTGAACGGACGGATTCTGGCACATCGTTCAGTCGTCCCGTCCACATTACACAATTATCGTGACCGCTGGGTTGTTAGATTGTGTGTTCGGCTGAGGTGCCGGATCATAAGACGCCTCTTCTCCTTCTAGAATGACAGTGTGGGCGGCTCGCGGACCCCTTCAGGGACATCTTTCCTGCGGTGCTTGGAAGTGCAAAATGAAGAAATCGCAGCATTCTGTAAAGAAGTGGAAAGGTGAGAAGAGAAAACCTAAGTGTGAACAGAGCCGGTGTCTTGTCAGATGCAGAGTCTGATATGTGCTGTGTATATAGGGTGTGCTGTGTGCATCTGGGCCCTGGTGTGGTGCAGCGGTGTCATTGCTGTGCATCTGGGGCCTGGTGTGGTGCAGCAGTGTCATTGCTGTGCATCTGGGGCCTGGTGTGGTGCAGCGGTGTCATTGCTGTGCATCTGGGGCCTGGTGTGGTGCAGCGGTGTCATTGCTGTGCATCTGGGGCTGGTGTGGTGCAGCAGTGTCATTGCTGTGCATCTGGGGCCTGGTGTGGTGCAGCAGTGTCATTGCTGTGCATCTGGGGCCTGGTGTGGTGCAGCGGTGTCATTGCTGTGCATCTGGGGCCTGGTGTGGTGCAGCGGTGTCATTGCTGTGCATCTGGTGCCCAGTGTGGTGCAGCAGTGTCATTGCTGTACGTCTGGTGCCTTGTGTGACAGGTGTCATTGCAGTGCAATCTGGGGCCCATTGTGCTGCATCTGTGTCATTGCAGTGCATATGGGGACCCTGTGTGGTGCAGCGGTGTTGTTGCTGTACGTCTGTCTGGCACCTATTGTGATTCAGCGGTGTCATTGCAGTGCGTCTGGGGCCCAGTGTGGTGCAGCAGTGTTGTTGCTGTTCGTCTGGGGCCCAGTGTGGTGCAGTGGTATCGTATCAATGTTGTGCAAATGTAGCTGTGTGGTGTAGCAGTGTCGATATGGTGCGTATGGGGCCCTGTGTGGTGCAGCGGTGTCGTTGCTGTTCATCTGGGACCCTGTGTGGTGCAGTGGTATCAATGCTCTTCATCTGGGGCCCTGTGTGGTGCAGTAGTATGAATGCTGTGCGTCTGGGGCTCAAGTGTGGTGCAGCGGTGTTGTTGCGGTGCGTATGGAGACCCTGTGTGGTGCAGCGGTGTTGTTGCTGTACGTCTGGGACCCAGTGTGCTGCAGCAGTGCCTTTGCTGTGCATCTGGGGCCCGGTGTGGTGCATTGGTGTTGTTGCTGTATGCCTAGGGCCCAGTGTAGTACAGTGGTGTCATTGCAGTTAATCTGGGGCCCTCTGTGGTGCAGCAGTGTCGTTGCTGTACATCCTGGGGCCCTGTGTGTTGCAGTGTTGTCGTTGCTGTACGTGGGGGACCCAGTGTGCAGCAGCAGTGTCGTTTCACGGGCTTGGCCTGGTGTGCTGCAGTGGTATTGTTGCTGTACATCTGGGGCCCTGTGTGCTGCAGCAGTGTCGTTTGGGTGCTTTCGGGTCCCTGTGTGCAGCAGGTGTTTCATTTCAGTGTGTCTGCCTGGTGTCACCTGTCCTCTCCTCTTTCAGGCTGCGCTCACTTGGTGACACTTTGCTCGGTAATCCGGGATTTGTGCTGAGCCCGGTGATGACGCAGCGGATCCTGAGCGGTGAGAACTCCAGTGTAAAGGTGTCAATAGAGATCCAGGGCTCCCAGCAACCGGTGACCTTCACCTGTGACGGTGAGTAGCTGCGGAGGTGTCTGCAGTGTATACAATGTCTACATGAGTGCATATCACCCTGAGCCACAGCCACATCAGGCCCTCGATGTTTCCATCTTCCATGTTCCACCCTATTAAGCTTTGTAGCGGCTCCCGGAGAGTAAAGCGCTGAGATGAAGGTGAATGTAAGGAGAAAGGACCGCGTGTGTGTATGTTTGTTTGTGTACAGGGCACGCTACCCCTATGGTCTGTCTCTCATTTCTGACGTCAGGCTTTCCTAGTTTCTGGCAGTGTCTGTCGCCTTTGGTCGCCCCCTCAGTTTGATGACTGGCAGTGTCGCCCCTCTATACCCCTTCCCCCACACCTTTGGTCACGCTCTCTGTCTAATGTCTTGTGGTGTCATGTGTTGGTGTTGCTTCCAGTATGATGTCCAGCGGTGTCATTCGTTGGTGTCGCCCCCTATTTCTGATGTGTGGTCCCCCTTTGCTGACGTCTGGCGGTGTGTGTTGGTGTCGCCCCACATCTGACATCCGGCGGTGTCTGTGCTCTCTTGCAGTGAGCTCTCCGGTGGAGCTGATCATCATGCAGGCATTGTGCTGGGTCCACGATGATCTGAGCCAGGTGGACATTGGGGATTATTACCTGAAGGTGTGCGGCCATGAAGAAGTGCTACAGAAGTAAGTGCTTTCTCTCCGGGGTGGGACTCAGTGGTCTGTCAGTAGTAAAGTCTTACATGTGTGATCCCACCACTGACAAGTCCGTGCTCTCTTGGTTTCCTCTATTGCTGCCTGTGTTAGAAATGGAGCTGGGCATAGGTTTGTGGGGGGTGCGGAAGTTGTATGAAGGTGTGGGGAGTGTCTAGGGCTTGGAGATGTGTATTCGGTGTTGTGGGGGTTGTTTGTCGGGGGTATTGGGAGCATGGGGTTGAGTGTTTTGGAGTGTGGGGGTGTGTATTCTGGAGGGTGCGGGTTTTTTGGGGGGCGGTGTCAGGTGCATGGGGTTGTATGAGAGTCTTGGGTATGTCAGTGGTGTGGGGTGTGTGTGGGGCACGGGGTTGTGTTGGGGGTGTGTATTCGTGGGTGCAGGAGTTACTTGTCAGAGGCATAGGGTTCTATGAGGGTCTGGGATGTGTCAGGGTTGTGGGGTATGTGTCTGGGGCACGGGGGTGTGTATTCAGGGGTGCGGGGTTTGAGTTCTGTGGGATACGTGTTGGGTGCATTGGTTTTTATGAGGGTGTGGGGTGTGTCCGGGTTGTGGGGTGCATGTCTGGGGCACGGCAGTGTGTATTCAGGGGTGTGGGGTTTGTTTGTTGGGGGATAAGTGTTAGGTGTATTGGGTTTTATGAGGGTCTGGGGTGTGTCGGGGGAAAGGGGGGTTGTTTGTCGTGTGTGTGCCATGTGTTGAGGATGTAGGTGGGGGGTTGTGTAAGCTGGGAGCGTGGGGAGAAGGGGGCTTGTGCACCCTGGGGTGTGGGGTTTCATGCCGGGGGTGTGGGGTTGTGTGGTAAGGTTATATAGGGGCTGTCTACTCTACATGTTCCCTTTTTCCTGCAGTCAACACTGTCTGGGCAGCCACGAGTACATCCAGACGAGCCGTAAGTGGGACTCTGAGATCTGTCTGCAGCTGATGTGTCGTCGCACTGTGAGCCGAGCGCTGGCGCGCACCGTGAGTACGGCTTTGCTTGGTTCTTGGATTCTGCTGTGGTGGAGCGCTCATCTATCAGCCTTGGCACGGGGCCATTGTTGGGTGCTGATCAAATATTTCTCATTTCCGTCCTCGGCTGGAATCTGCTGTTTATCTGTCAGCTCTCAGATTGCAGGGAGAAGAGGCTGGTGATCCTGATGATCCTCGCCTGGAGGTGATGTGACCAGAGGAGGCCGATGATCCTGGTGATCCTCGCCTGGAGGTTGTGTCCAGAGTAGGCTAGTTATCCTGGTGATCCTCGCCCAGAGGTTGTGTCCAGAGGAGGCTGGTGATCCTTGCCCAGAGGTTGTGTTTCCAGAGGAGGCTAGTGATCCTGGTGATCCTCGTCCCGAGGTTGTGTTTCCAGAGGAGGCTAGTGATCCTGGTGATCCTTACCCAGAAGTTATGTGCCCAGAGAAGGCTG
Organism: Allobates femoralis; assembly: GCA_033576535.1. Lineage (NCBI taxonomy): Eukaryota > Metazoa > Chordata > Amphibia > Anura > Aromobatidae > Allobates > Allobates femoralis. The sequence continues at coordinate 33,562,204 of JARQOC010000010.1, read as the reverse complement.
GTGATCCTTGCCTGGAGGTTTTGTATCCAGAGGAGGCCAATGGTCCTTCACCTCGAGGTTGTGTATCCAGAGGAGGCTGGTGATCCTCAGCCAGAGGTTGTGTGTCTAGAGGAGGCCTCCACCGTCAGGGGTGACCTGAGATGTGATATCTCTGAACACTGCCACACGTCTTATGCTCGGTGTAGGAATCCTCACAGAGCTGATATCAGGAGAGGAGATGTGCGGGGGACATGACTCCTCCAGGGAAATGAGTCTGCATTGTTTGTGGCCGTGCTGTCACTTCCTCATCTGCTGTGATCTCGTGAGCTGCACTCGTGTTACCAGAAGCCTGACGTGTGACTTCTGTGTACGCGCCGCCGGCTCTGTGCAGGTCACAATATACCGTGAATGGAGTATACAAGGCGGCTCCGTAATCCTCCACCCCGGCCCTGGCTCTACACAGGTCACAATATACCATGGGCCATGAATGGGGTATACAGGGATCAGAGACTGGAGAGGAGCAGGGACACTCTTCACTCCGCCATCCTCCACCCCAGCACCGGCTGTGTGCATATCACAATATACCATGGGCCATGAATGGGGTATACAGCGATCAGAGACTGAAGGGGAGCAGGGATGCTCGTCACTCCGCCGTCCCTCACCCCGGCACCGCCTTTGTGCAGGTCACAATATGTAATGGAGCATGAATTGGGTATACAGGGATCAGTGACTGGAGGGGAGCAGGGATCCTTGTCACTCTGCTGTCCGCAACCCCAGCACCGCCTCTGTGCATCTCTGTTTGCTGTGCAGCGGCCAGGTATCTATATTGGCCCTGGGGATGTCCGATGATGGTAAGACAGCGGGTCATGTGACTGCGGCCAAATATTGTTTTACAGAGGCACATAGGCTCCTGCCACCACCAGAGCCTCCTGCGTGTGTGTATACAGTTTATATGTGTGTGTGTGTGTGTTCTGAATATAATGTTTTCTCATGTGTGCTGTTCTGCTCCTGTAGGCTGAAGATAACGAGATGCCAGTCGATCTGCACAGACATCTGGCCCTGCTGGACAGGCCGTTCAAGGAGCCAGTTACACGGTAATGTCCTGGTCCAATCTGTGTCTGTGCTTCATGAGATCAGATGAGTAACATGATGGGGGTGATCCTGAAGATCATACAAAGTCAGTCCTGCAGACTACCCGGGTCTGTTCAGCACACAAGACTTACCAGCATCTGAAGGCTATATATATGTATTTATGTATGTGTACACATCGAGCAGGGACTCGGCGTAATAACTGCACACAAAGGAATTGAGTGCAGGGCAGAGGTCTCCACCACCGGCTGCACACACTGATCGTCTCCTGTGCTGCACAACACCAAACTATATGTAAGTCGTCATGGTAGAAGGCTCATGGCACATCACACAGAGGCTGGGGGTTTGTAAATATAAATGTACGACAGTATGCGATCCCCTACCTGCACAGCCATCAGGTTATAATAATTAGCTTTATATTTGTAGTGCCGAAATATTCAGAAAAAATCAGTACACCCCAATGAAAGTGTTAGGAGCTAATCTAAAGGTTAGACTTCAAACATGGGAGGGGCTGTACATACATATGTCCTGTTTGTGTCTACACATATATTCCTGTCTGTATCTACATGTTGTATATTCCTGTCTGTATGTGCATATAGTTTATTTTCTTGTCTTTTCTGACCCTCTTGTGATGTGTTTTTCACAGGCAGAACATCGAGGAATTGCTGGACTCTTACCACGAGCACGTCAGTGTGTGCCTTAAAAATGAGGTACGTGGATCATGCTGTTCCTGGGAGTTGTCTGGGTGTTTCTTGTACTTGATTCTGTGCCCCCGGTGGTTTAAGCGGCTTTCTCATTGCTGTCTGGCCGTGCGCACCATCACTGATCATTGTCCTCCTGATCAGTAACATTAGCTAATAGGAGAGAGGCCTTTAGTTGCTTAGCGGTGACCTTGGGTTCCTTTTTGACCCTGCAGACTTACCGTATATACTCGTGTATAAGCCGACCCGTGTATAAGCCGACCCCCCTACTTTTGCCCCCAAAACCTGGGAAAATCTATTGACTCGCGTATAAGCCGAGGGTGGACCCCAGCACAGGTATACAGCCCCCAGCAGTGGTATACAGGCCCCAGCAGTATGATATACAGCAGCCCCCAGTGGTATATACAGCAGCCCCCAGTGGTATATACAGCAGCCCCCAGTGGTATATACAGCAGCCCTAGTGGTATTGCAGCCCCTATATACAGCAGCCCCAGTGGTATTGCAGCCCCAGTGGTATTGCAGCCCCAGTGGTGTATACAGCAGCCCCAGTGGTATTGCAGCCCCTATATACAGCAGCCCCAGTGGTATTGCAGCCCCAGTGGTGTATACAGCAGCCCCTATATACAGCAGCCCCAGTGGTATTGCAGCCCCAGTGGTGTATACAGCCCCTATATACAGCAGCCCCAGTGGTATTGCAGCCCAGTGGTGTATACAGCCCCTATATACAGCAGCCCCAGTGGTATTGCAGCCCCAGTGGTGTATACAGCCCCTATATACAGCAGCCCAGTGGTATTGCAGCCCAGTGGTGTATACAGCCCCTATATACAGCAGCCCCAGTGGTATTGCAGCCCCAGTGGTGTATACAGCCCCTATATACAGCAGCCCCAGTGGTATTGCAGCCCCAGTGGTGTATACAGCAGCCCCAGTGGTATTGCAGCCCCAGTGGTGTATACAGCCCCTATATACAGCAGCCCCAGTGGTATTGCAGCCCCAGTATACAGCAGCCCCAGTGGTATTGCAGCCCCAGTGGTATTGCAGCCCCTATATACAGCAGCCCCACACAAATGCTGGCACACATCCCCTCCTGTTGTAAGGCCCCCCCCCTGCTGATTACTTACCATCCCTGGTCTTCAGCAGCACCCCGGCGCCGGTCCTCTGTGCTCCGGTCCTCCGCGATCCCGTCCTCTGTGCTCCGCTCCACGGCTGCATCCGGGTTCCCCGCGCGTCGCAGAAGCAATGACGTCATCGCGTCTGCGACGCGGCTGGTCACATGATACAGCCGGGGAACGGAGCACAGAGGACGGGATCGCGGAGGACCGGAGCACAGAGGACCGGCGCCGGGGTGCTGCTGAAGACCAGGGATGGTAAGTATTCAGCAGGGGGGGCCTTACAACAGGGGGGACGTGTGCCAGCATTTATTTGGGGCATTATCTACCTATATGCACTGCTCCCCCTGGCGCTGATTGACAGGGGGATGCAGTGCATATGTAATGAGCGGCCCCACGTGACGGGGCCGCTCATACAGCAGCCTCCCCCCGCCTCCTCCTGCCTCCCCAGCACCCGGACAGAGCCCCCACCCCACTCACCCCGTATAGTGACTCGTGTATAAGCCGAGGGGGGACTTTTCAGCCCAATTTTTGGGCTGAAAAACTCGGCTTATACACGAGTATATACGGTAGACTCCTTTCTCTTTGAGAGATCTTTGCTCCTGAAAAAGGTGATGATGGTCTTGAATCTCCTCCATTTCTGCACAATCTGTCGATTGGTGGAGTCCAGTTGCTACAGGGACTGTTTTGTGACTTTTCCCGTCGTGACGAGTGTCCTGTACATCAGACTGATAGATCTCTGTTCTTCAGAGCAGGTTGCCCACTCACCCCTGAGTGTCGTCCTATTTATTGCTGACTCTAGGCTTTTCTTTCACCTCTGATGATAATGAGTTACAGAAATCTTATATTCAACCATTTTCCTCATTTATAAAGGGCTGTTTCATATATTTGTGACCCATGTATTTGGTTCTTTATTTTTGGGACGTGTGACCATCTGATGTAGTTCTAGGTCCGATTTGTACAGGAATGTGGATTCTGCCGGTGGGTTAACGAGCAGTCGGGCAGTGGCGTGGCCCCCTTCCCTCTCACCGTCTGTTTATTTGCAGTACTGCCATTCTCGCCATCTGCCAGCGGGTTGATAAGCGTCCGGGCAGCGGTGGGGCCGGTCGGCGCCTCAGTCAGATGTTGAATTTGTGCCAGGCGTCCTGGAATCACATCACTTTGTATATATAATACATGATCCTCTGCTTTCTCCAGAGCAATCCGTACCGAGCGGTTGACCAGGTCCTGAAAGTGGTGAGGAGCCTGTGCCGGACGGTGGACAGTGTGGAGACGCCAGCCATTACCGAGTGTGTGAAAAGGCTGCGCAGAGCCGTGAACCTGCCGCGCAGCCGCAGTGTGGAGGTGAGTGCAGCCGCCATGTCTGAGCCACATGGACTGTCCATCTGGAGACCTCTGTATACTGACCCCACTGTGTGTTTCTAGGGTCCCTGCAGTCCTGGAAGTAACCATGTTGCCCCCGATGGTGAGGATCTGCCACGCTGCTCTGTATTGCTGCATTTATGGGAGGTTTCATGTGGTTGGTCTTTCTCCGGCAGCTTCTTCAGGAGGTGATGGTCCTCTACAAGAAAGCCTCAGCCAGTTAACCTCCGCTGTCCACACGCTACTGCAGCTGCATTTCACCTCGTGCCTCCCTGCTCAGGACCCCACCGGCACCAGACCCCGGCAGGACGCCTGTTCCTCAGCTGAACATCTACGCTTCACTATATTTGCAGCCCATGGTGTCCCCACAAGTTGGGTTTCCAGGTAAGGTGACTGCCCTCTAAATACAGTATTTCACAAGTTAAATCTACAGGAAGCATGTTGCACAGATAGTGATACACCCTTGAAAAAGCTGCTGTTCCCGGCCGGCGCATGTTCTCCATCACAGGGTGTTTAAGGTCTTTGGACAGAGCAGTCGGTGGTGCCGGTCCTTTGACCCCCTACGGAGAGTCCACAGATATGGTCACTCATCAGGGAGAGTCCATAGAATTGCCCCCTTCCTCCACGGAGAGTCCATAGATCCAGTCACCTCCCTCTGTTCTCCTGCCAATCCTGAGGGGCCCCCTCCCTGCGCTCTCCCGCCGGGCATGCTTCATACAGTTTTGCTCAAAAGTTTACATACCCCGGCAGATTTTTTGCTTTCATGTCCTTTTTTCAGAGAATATGAATGATAACACAAAAACTTTTTTCCCACTCATGGTTAGTGTTTGGGTGAAGGCATTTATTGTCAAACTACTGGGTTTTCTCTTTTTAACTCATAATGACAACCAAACACATCCAAATGACCTCTGGTGATTTTGGCCTGATAAGGCCCCTTCACATCACGTTTTTTTCTGTGTCCGTGTGGATCCTGTAATTTGCAAGAATAGATGGACTGGAAGGGATGTGTGCAAACAGATGGCAATTTTGCCTCTGAATTGAGTTGTTAGTAGGATTGCTGCAGCAAGTATTGCAGCCATAGGAAATAATGGTAACGTCCAGAGAGAGAGATTCTCTCCAGAACAAAAATTGGGCTCTGAGGAGTAACTAAAACCGGATCGGTCGAAAAACTGTGCAGTTTCCCATTTTGGATCCCGTAAAAAAAAATGACGTCCATGAATCCCGGACCGAATACACATAAAAGGATGGCCATATATCACCAATCTGGCACCCTAGAGATACATGGGGGGAAAAACTGGATCCCCAAAACCGTGGTGTGAAGTCAGCATAAGGCGGCCGTCACACGGAACGATTTCTTGCCCGATATCGTTTAAGCGATCTCCTTTTTGATCGCTTAAGCGATATCGGGCAAGAAATCGTTGCATGTAATCAAGCGATTTACGATGGTAAATCGCTTGATCGTGACATCGCTGATCTGAGCTCCGGAGCTCAGATCTAGCGATGAACGATTTGACTATCTGTCTCATCGTGGTGTATAACACCACGATGAACGATCTCCCAGCAGCAGAGCCTATGCTGGGAGATGGTAACTATGGTACACGTCGGGTAACTAAGCGACGCGCGGCGCCTAGTTACCCGATGTGTACCATAGTTACCAGCGAGATCGCGGCTCCACATCGCTGGTGAGTCTGTCTGTGTGACATCTCACCAGCGATGTGAGCGATATTGTAAGCGATTGCGCGTGCACGTGATCGCTTACAATATCGCTAAAGATATCTGTGCGTGTGACGGCCGCCTAACATGCACAGAAATTGACACAAATGGGTTTGAATGGCTAATAAAGGTTACATCCTCACCTGTGACCTGATTGCTTGTAATCAGTGTGTGCAAAAAAACTGAGTGAGTTTCTGGGATCCAGAATGACTCTTGCCTCTTTTATCCAGCCACTGACGCTTCTGGATTACGAGTCATGGGGAAAGCAAAAGAATTCTCAACGGATCTATGGGAAAAGGTAGTTGAACTGTATAAAATAGGAAAGGGATACAGAAGGATATCCAAGGAATTGATAATGACAGTCAGCAGTGTTCAAACTGTGATTAACAAATGAAAAATCAGGGGCTCTGTAAACACCATACCACAGTCAGGCAGGCCAACAAATATTTCGGCCACAACTGCCAGGAAAATTGTGAGGGATGCAAAGAAAAACCCACAAATAATATCAGCTGAAATATAGGACTAATATAATAATAATAAAATGTATTCATTTACATAGCTCTATTAATTCCATAGCACTTTACATACATTTCCAACACACTGTCCCATTGGAACTCACAATCTAAACATCCTATCAGTATGTCTTTCAAACTGAAAACTAGTGGTGTGGCTGTTTCAAGATGCACAATAAGGAGGCACTTGAAGAAAAATGGTCTGCATGGTCGAGTCACCAGAAGAAAGCCATTACTGCGCAAATGCCATAAAGTATCTCGCCTACAATATCCCAAAACAGCACAGAGACAAGCCTCCAAACTTCTGGAACAAGGTAATTTGGAGCAATGAGACCAAATTCAAACTTTTTGGCCACAACCATAAACGTTACATTTGAAGAGATGTCAACAAGGCCTATGATGAAAGGAACACCATTCCTACTGTAAGCATGGAGGTGGATCACTGATGATGAGGGGATGTGTGAGCTAAAATGACAGGAAACTTGGTCAAAGTTGAAGGAAAGATGAATACAGCACAATATCCATACTGGAGGCAAATTTGTGCTCATCAGCCCAGAAGCTGTGCATGGGACGTACTCGCGTTCCAACATGACAACGATCCAAAACAAGGCAAAGTCGACCTGTCATTGGCTACAGCAGAACATAGTGAAGGTTCTGGAGTGACCATCTCAGTCTCCTGACCTCAATATCAATGAGCCACTCTGGGAGAACTCAAGCGTGCAGGTCATGCAAGAAAGGCCAGGAATTTACAGGAACTGGAGGCTTTTTGCCAAGAAGAATGGGCAGCTTTACCATCTGAGGAAATAAAGAGCCTCATCCACAACTACCACAAAAGACTTCAAGCTGTCAGTGATGTTCGGGGGGCAATACACGGTATTAAGAACTGAGGGATGTGAACTTTTGATCATGGTCATGTGGATGTTTTTGGTTATCATTCTGATGTCAGACTGCTGTGTTTTCACTTCACTTTTTACAATAAATGGCTTCACCCAATTACTAACCATGAGTGGGTTTTGTGTTATCATTCATATTCTCTGAAAAAAAGGCCAAGAAAGCAAAAACTCTGCCGAGGTATGTAAACTTTTGAGCACAATTGTATGTGTAGGGCTCGTTCACACGCTGCATATTTGCTGTGTATTTTTACGAGAGTGCTCTTGCAGTTTTTGTAGCCAAAACCAGGGGTGGCTGATTAAAACCAGCAGTGGGTGATAAATGCAGAAGTGGAGCACTTGTTTCTATTAGACTTTACTTCTGATTGTTCCACTCCTGGTTTTGGCTACAAGAACTGCAACAGCACTCGCGTAAAAATACGCAGCAAATACGTAGTGTGTGAACGCATCCTGACGGATACAATTGTGCTCAAAAGTGTATCTGTTAGTTCCAGGGCAGCGTCGGCAGGTTGGGTGCTCATGCTCCTCCAGTCGCCTCTTCCATCTGTAGAGCTATCTAAGCTGTGAGTAGACATTTTGAGGTTATAGAGAAGGATCTGATCTCTATTCACCGGGTCATCTCTTCCGACCATTCCTGTATGTGAGGAGTCACTAAAGAGACCTTTACCCTCCCCCAATCCTCCATAGTACATGTAGCACGTGTGCACAGGCCAGTGGCAGGTGTGTGGAGCCAGCAGATGAGGGCTGTGACGCATGACTGTGAAACAGGGCCTGCCTACAACAGCCACAGGGGGGAATGGCAGGGGAGCCACTCTGAGCCCCATCATGGGCCCGATGGGTTACTGTAACAACCATGATGTTCCTGTCATCGTGGAGGCCCATTCACACCAGTCTGTAGCTCCAATGAGGCTGAGATTCTTGCTGCAGGGAGCAATACTGTGGTGTCTGCTGTATATATTCTATGCCCCCTCCGTCTGTATTGCGCTCCCCATGCGCCCCTCTCCGCCCTGATTGCGCTCCTCACGTGCCCACTTCCCCTGGATCACACTCCTCAGTGCCTCCACCACCTTGATAACACTTTTCATCTGCTCTCCTCTGCCCATCTTATTTTAGCTTTGAGAAGTTTTATCTCGTCTGTTCATTGCTGTATAATGGGAGAGATTTGCTGAAGCCCATCCAGTCCAAGAAGGTGGGAACCTACAAGAGCTTCTTCTATCTAGTGAAATGGGACGAACTGTAAGTACCAGACGTTAGGAGCAGAGAGTTTACAATCTGTGTCGTGCCCACTGCCAGTGTGAGACCCTGAAGCGTAGAGCTGACTTTTGACATCATACTCAAGTGTAATGGTGTTATGAGTGGTGCTCCAGGGTTGCGCAGGTGGCTGTGGCGCTGCAGGGTTGCGCAGGTGGCTGTGGCGCTGCAGGGTTGCGCAGGTGGCTGTGGCGGCTGGGGGGTGGCGCAGGTGCTGTGGCGCTGGGGGGTGGCGCAGGTGCCTGTGGCGCTGCGGGTGGCGCAGGTGCCTGTGGCGCTGCAGGGGTGGCGCAGGTGCCTGTGGCGCTGCGGGGGTTGCGCAGGTGCCTGTGGCGCTGCGGGGGTTGCGCAGGTGCCTGTGGCGCTGCAGGGGTTGCGCAGGTGCCTGTGGCGCTGCGGGGGTTGCGCAGGTGCCTGTGGCGCTGCGGGGTGGCGCAGGTGCCTGTGGCGCTCCGGTGTCGACACTTTGTGGTTGCTTTTATCTGGCAGGATCATCTTCCCGGTAGCCATGGCGCAGCTTCCTCTGGAGTCTGTCCTGCAGCTGAAGATGTTCGGTATATTACATCCTAACAGTGGGGGCTCCCCGGACACTAATAAGCAGAGAAGGGGGCCGGAGCTGCTGGGACAGGCTTCTCTACCCCTCTTTAACTTCAAAAAGTAAGTGACCCCAAACTTGTCCTTTGGCTGTGAGTCCCCCGATCACTCCTATTACCGCTGAGGCTGCATATAATCAGGGCCTGTATATGCTGGGGGAGCTGTATACATACTTAGTATCTTTTCCCTGTATATCTGCTATGGATATTTCCGCATGCGTTATTGCAGCCGCTCTCATCATTATCTCTCTGTTCTGTAGGACGCTGACAACTGGAACCAAGCTGCTAAACCTGTGGACGTCCTTCCTTGTCGGCACATCGACCTCCACTAGTCTGGGCAGAAAGACCACCCAGATGCAGAAACTTGTGCTTCAGGTACTGTGCGGGGCCCGCTACACTTCGGGTGGGTCTGCGGGGGAGGGGATCTGCGGAGCAGAGGGGGGTGGTCTGCGGAGGTGGAAGGGGGGTCTGCGGAGGGTAGGGAGAGTCTGCTACCCATCGGGTGCAGGTCATGAATAGTTCATTACTGGGAGAGTGTGGTGACATTGCCAGCAGCGCCACTCCTGTCTGCAGCTGTGTATTACAGACAGAGGGGGCTGGATCCAGGACTGGGGGCTATCGTTACTCCTCTCATGTAACCAGAGTTGTCCACTATTATTAAGTTGTATTTATGACTTGGTACATGAGCGGTTTTCAGCGCCATGGCCGACCCTGTACAGAACTGTCTCCTCTGACGCCGTTTCACCCACTGACGCTCTGCTCCCTCTGCAGGTTGACTTTCCCTCGCCCGTATTTGATATTGTGTACAAATCTCCAGACCCGACTGGAAACTTCGCCCTGATGAGCATTGACACACTGGAGAAGGACTGCAAGAGCCGCCTGCTGGCCCTCCTCACCAGAGAGTCCCCGGCCGGGTGAGACCACTGTGGGAACGGGCTGGCGAGTGGTGGGGGATCCCATGTGCTGCTGTTCTGTACTGAACGCCTTCTATCCTTGCAGGATCTCAAAAGAGGATAAAGCCTTTCTGTGGGAGAAGCGTGCTTACTGTCACCTCCACAAGGACAGCCTGCCAAAGATCCTGGCCAGTGCCCCAAAGTGGGATGTGGCCTATCTGGGGGACATCTATGCACTAATCCACTCGTGGCCCCCTCTAACCCCAGTGTGTGCACTAGAACTACTGAACTCCAGGTGAGTGATGTCATCACCAGGTGGAGGAGCTGAGTGATGTCATCACCAGGGGGCGGGGCTAATAACCTCTCATGTATACAGGCTGATTGTCAGCAGTCATACAATGTGGGAAGTGTGACAATAAATTGGAGAACAAGGAGTGTCATGCAAAAATTCATTCATTTATTCTACAAACAGACATGTGGTAATACGTGATAGGCAGTATAAAACGATTACAGTGGTGTAAGAGAAGTAATTCATATAAAGTGCAAATAGCATCAGTAACCCTCCAAGTACAGTGTAAGTCACAAGTCATGCATACCCATATTCATTCAGGTAGTCGATCTATATCATCAGATTAGTCAGGTGGTCACCCAGGAAAAGAGCCCTGATGCCGCGTTTCGCCGGTATAGCCTGGTAGCACCGGCTTTCTCAAGGGGATAAGCTCAATGGTGCCACCACCCTCCTACTTATATATGCTGTGCCCACATGTTAATAATTACCTGCAATTTCCTGTCAACTATTGCACCTGTGATTGTGTATGCGTCATATCCTTAGCGACGCTAGTGCGTCGTATCCGGAGCGACGCTAGTGCGTCATGTCCGGAGCGTTTCTAGTGCGTCATATCCGAAGCGACGCTAGTGCGTCATGTCCGGAGCGACGCTAGTGCATCATATTCGGTGCAACGCTAGTGCATCATATTCGGTGCAACGCTGTATGGATCATGTCTGGAGCAATGCTCCGGCCCGGCCGGGCACTGCACATGCATGGGAGCCCAGGACGCATTGCCATGGCTACCATGCATGTGCACCTCACAAACTATATTTCTACTCCTCGCCTCAGCTGGTAAAACAGCCAGGCGTAAGATTGCAGGCAACAAATTTCCTTCTTAAAGGCACAGTGTAACTAGAAATGGGGCAAATGTGGCACCTAGAGAAAGGAACAGAAAAAGCCATCATGTTAGTCCTCTTCACCTCTTGGCTTATATCTCGATAGTGTTTCCCTTGGAGTGTTTTTCGCCCTTAGGTACCCAGCCTTCACCATCCTCCTACTATAGCCTCTATCCCTGAATCGCTGATCTAGGTCACTGGACTGATGTTCAAACCCAGAGTTGGATGAGCAAATCTGTTTTATTCTCAGAAACTGGCCCTTCGGGACGACGCGTATGGTGGAGGGATGGTGTGCAGATGTAGCATGTAAAAATGCATTCACCAATGTCTCCTTGTGGAAGACATCAGTTTGTAAGCCACCCTCTCATCTATAGCAGAGGTCCCAACTCAGGCTCAAGGCCACCAACAGTGCAGGTTTTCAGGATCTCCTTAGTATTGCACAGGGCTTGGCCTCATTACCTGTGCAGATGATCACATTAGCACCTGTGCAATACTAAGGATATCCTGAAAACCTGCACTGTTGGAGGGCTTGAGGCCTGGAGTTGGGGACCTCTGATCTATAGAGATCTCGATATCCAGGAAGTCAATCCTCTCCCTGTTGGCCCTGTGCATCAGCTTGATGTTGTATGTATTTTCATTCAGCTAACCCACAAAGCACAGCATATATAAGTAGGAGGGTGTTTACACAATCACAGGCGCAGTAGTTGACAGGAAGTTGCAGGTAATTGTTAACATGTGGACACAACATATATAAGTAAGAGGGTGGTGGCACCATTGAGCTTATCCCCTTGAGAAAGCTGGTGCTACCAGGCTATACCGGCGAAATGCGGCATCCTGGGTGACCACCTGACTAATCTGATGAGCTAGATCGACTACCATGATGAATATGGGTATGCATGACTTGTGACTTACAGTGTACTTGGAAGGTTACTGCTGCTATTTGCAGTCCGCACTTTATATGAATTACTTCTCTTACATAGATCAGTACTGTGATTCACTAGCACTTAACTGTGGAGTATTCATGTATTGGACTTCAGGGTGCAATATGTTATAAGTTCATGTTTACACTATGAATCTGTTAATGATTGTAATATACCCATTGAATGGTCCTTTTTACAATCTGACCTGTCATTGTGGGAACCACTGTAATCTTTTTATACCGTCTATCACATATTACCACGTGTCTGTTTGTAAAATAAATTAATGAATTTTTGCATGACACTCCTTGTTCTCCGATTAATTGATATATTCATGGAGTTTATTCTTGCCCTATGGGGACTCCGCATGAAATAACGCTGCGGGAGAGGATCCCCTTATTTTGTTATACCTATGTGGATTGTGTTTTTGAATGTGGGAAGTGTGGTCAAATACTATTGCTCTGGTTGGGATTCTTCAGGTTTGCTGATGGGGTGGTCCGCTCCGCAGCGGTGCGATGGATCCAGGAAGGGATGAGCGATGATGAGCTGGTGGATCTTCTCCCACAGTTTGTACAGGTCAGTGATGTCTGTGGGTATGTTAGAGCACATGAAACTTCCCCCACCACCACCACCACCCATCCAACCTGGTGGTCTCCTTCGACCTGAGGTCCTTACAGAAATCTCCTGTGATCTGATGAGACTCCAGTGACACCTTTAGGAGGAGTGCAAACATCAGAGATGGCAGTACCCAGTGCTGTGGGGACAGATGTCCTCGGCTTGGCCTCACCCGCCTCTCTCTGGCCTCCTCCCCCCGCTCCCGCCTCTCTCTGGCCTCCTCCCCCCGCTCCCGCCTCTCTCTGGCCTCCTCCCCCCGCTCCCGCCTCTCTCTGGCCTCCTCCCCCCGCTCCCGCCTCTCTCTGGCCTCCTCCCCCCGCTCCCGCCTCTCTCTGGCCTCCTCCCCCCGCTCCCGCCTCTCTCTGGCCTCCTCCCCCCGCTCCCGCCTCTCTCTGCCCTCCTCCCCCCGCTCCCGCCTCTCTCTGGCCTCCTCCCCCCGCTCCCGCCTCTCTCTGGCCTCCTCCCCCCGCTCCCGCCTCTCTGGCCTCCTCCCCCCGCTCCCGCCTCTCTCTGGCCTCCTCCCCCCGCTCCCGCCTCTCTCTGGCCTCCTCCCCCCGCTCCCGCCTCTGTCGTCTCGACTCCCTACGCTGCCCACCACCCCAACCGTCGCCTCGCCCCCACATTGTCCTCTCGCACACCCCACCACCCCCCACCCACCCACTCTGTCGTCTCGCCCCGTATCGTCCTCCGTCATCTCCCGCTCATGATTTTTTACCATCTCTTTCAGGCCATTAAGTCTGAGATCCACCTGGACAGCGAGCTGGTGCGCTTTCTTCTGGGCCGTGCTCTGAGGAGCGTCCGTGTCGCTCACTATTTATACTGGTGAGACTCCTCGTTTGTGTTTATCCAGTTTGTGTACAAGAACCTTTAACTTTCTGCTGTGAATGTCGCTGCCGTGGACCCAGAACAAAACTTGTAATCTACAGATCCTGGAATAATGATAATCTCCACAACTGGATGTGATGATACAATGTCCCTACGAGAGCATCTCATACCCTGGACTTCGCCCCATATGTCTTGTGTAATGGAGGAGTCCGACTGCAGGGACATAGGCGGCACATACCACAGTTCCGGGAGGGGGGGAAAAGGAATATACAGCCGGGAGAAAAATGGAGTCTTTCTGCGAGGTATGTGTCATCCATGTCCCTGCAGTCAGACACATTCATAACACAGCATGTACGGGGCACAGGTATGAAACGATCTCTCAGGGACGTTGTCATCACCTCCAGTAATGGAAATTATTATTACTAGCTGAGGAACCCAATGTTGCCCAAGCATAGTAACTAACTGTGATAACAAAATAGAATGACTATTTTGCACATTAATCCATTTCACATCATATATTCAACAGTACAAATTAACTAAATGATTACCCAAGTAATGACAGTAGAAAATGTCGCACACTGAGACATATCTGTCATTCAAGCAGCAGCCACACAAATCCCAAATGGGCTGAGAGCTCTTTCCTATTCTTTTAACAACCTGCAGCACACATCTCTCATTATACAGCAAGAGCTCGCACACAGCCCCTTGTATACAGCAGGAGCTCACACGCAGCCCCCTGTATACAGCAGGAGCTCACACACCGCACCCCCTTGTATACAGCAGGAGCTCACACACGGCCCTTGTATACAGCAGGAGCTCACACACAGCCCCTTGTATGCAGCGAAGCTCACCACAGCCCTTGTAATGCAGCAGGAGCTCACCACACAGCCCCTTGTATGCAGCAGGAGCTCACTACACACCCTTGTATCAGCAGGAGCTCAGACACAGCCCCCTGTATACAGCAGGAGCTCACACACAGCCCCTGTATACAGCAGGAGCTCACACACAGCCCCCTGTATTACAGCAGGAGCTCACACACAGCCCCTTGTATACAGCAGGAGCTCAACACAGCCCCCTGTATACAGCAGGAGCTCACACACAGCCCCTTGTATACAGCAGCAGCTCACACAGCCCCTTGTATACAGCAGAGCTCACACACAGCCCCTTGTATACAGCAGAGCTCACACACAGCCCCTTGTATACAGCAGAGCTCACACACAGCCCCTTGTATACAGCAGATGCTCCACACAGCCCACTTGTATACAGCAGAAGCTCAGACACAGCCCCTTGTATACAGCAGGAGCTCACACACAGCCCCTTGTATACAGCAGGAGCTCACACACAGCCCCTTGTATACAGCAGGAAACGCTTCACAGACAACACAGCCCCTTTATACAGCAGCTCCAGCAGCTCCACACAACTCACACAGCCCCTTGTATACAGCGGGCGCTCACACACAGCCCCTGTATACAGCAGGAGTTCACACACATCCCTTTATACAGCAGGAGCTCACACACAGCCCCTGTATACAGCAGGAGCTCGCACACAGCCCCTTGTATACAGCAGCAGAACGCCTCGCACACAGGCTCCACCACTGTATACAGCAGGAGCTCACACACAGCCCCTTGTATACAGCAGCAGCTCGCACACAGCCCCTTGTATACAGCAGGAGCTCACACACAGCCCCTTGTATACAGCAGAAGCTCACACACAGCTCCTGTATACAGCAGGAGCTCACACACAGCCCGCTGTATACAGCAGGAGCTCACACACAGCCCCCTGTATACAGCAGGAGCTCACACACAGCCCCCTGTATACAGCAGGAGCTCAGCCACTCACACCCCTGTATACAGCAGAGCTCACACACAGCCCCCTGTGTACAGCAGGAGCTCACCACACCACACGCCCCCGTGTATACAGCAGGAGCTCACACACAGCCCCCTGTGTACAGCAGGAGCTCACACACAGCCCCCTGTGTACAGCAGGAGCTCACACACAGCCCCCTGTGTACAGCAGGAGCTCACACACAGCCCCCTGTGTACAGCAGGAGCTCACACACAGCCCCCTGTGTACAGCAGGAGCTCACACACAGCCCCTTGTATACAGCCAGGAGCTCGCACAACAAGCCCCTTGTAACAGCAGGAGCTCACACACAGCCCCCTGTTACAGCAGGAGCTCACACACAGCCCTTGTATACAGCAGGAGCTCCACACACCACCAGAGCCCCCTGTATACAGCAGGAGCTCACACACAGCCCCTTTGATACAGCAGAGCTCACACACAGCCCCCTGTATACAGCAGGAGCTCACACACAGCCCTTGTATGTACAGCAGTAGCTCACACACAGCCCCCTGTATACAGCAGGAGCTCACACAGCCACCAGACACACACAGCCCCCTGTATACAGCAGGAGCTCACACACAGCCCCCTGTATACCAGAGCAACAGATCAGCAAAGCTCACACACAGCCCCTTGTATACAGCAGGAGCTCACACACAGCCCCTTGTATACAGCAGACGCTCACACACAGCCCCCTGTATACAGCAGGAACTCACACACAGCCCCTTGTATACAACAAGTGCTCTCACACAGCCCCTTGTATACAGCAGGAGCTCACACACAGCCCCTTGTATACAGCAGAAGCTCACACACAGCCCCTTGTATACAGCAGGAGCTCAAACACAGCCCCTTGTATACAGCAGGAGCTCACACACAGCCCCCTGTATACAGCAGGAACTCAACACACAGCCCCTTGTATACAACAAGTGCTCTCACACAGCCCCCTGTATACAGCAGGAGCTCACACACAGCCCCTTGTATACAGCAGGAGCTCACACACAGCCCCTTGTATACAGCAGGAGCTCACACACGGCCCCTTGTATACAGCAGGAGCTCACACACAGCCCCTTGTATACAGCAGGAGCTCACACACAGCCCCTTGTATACAGCAGGAGCTCACACACAGCCCCTTGTATACAGCAGGAGCTCACACACGGCCCCTTGTATACAGCAGGAGCTCACACACAGCCCCTTATATACAGCAGGAGCTCACACACAGCCCCCTGTATACAGCAGGAACTCACACACAGCCCCTTGTATACAACAAGTGCTCTCACACAGCCCCTTGTATACAGCAGGAGCTCACACACAGCCCCTTGTATACAGCAGGAGCTCACACACAGCCCCTTGTATACAACAAGTGCTCTCACACAGCCCCTTGTATACAGCAGGAGCTCACACACAGCCCCTTGTATACAGCAGGAGCTCACACACGGCCCCTTGTATACAGCAGGAGCTCACACACAGCCCCTTGTATACAACAAGTGCTCTCACACAGCCCCTTGTATACAGCAGAAGCTCACACACAGCCCCTTGTATACAGCAGGAGCTCACACACGGCCCCTTGTATACAGCAGGAGCTCACACACAGCCCCTTATATACAGCAGGAGCTCACACACAGCCCCCTGTATACAGCAGGAACTCACACACAGCCCCTTGTATACAGCAGAAGCTCACACACGGCCCCTTGTATACAGCAGGAGCTCACACACAGCCCCCTGTATACAGCAGGAACTCACACACAGCCCCTTGTATACAACAAGTGCTCTCACACAGCCCCTTGTATACAGCAGGAGCTCACACACAGCCCCTTGTATACAGCAGGAGCTCACATACGGCCCCTTGTATACAGCAGGAGCTCACAGCCCCCTGTATACAGCAGGAACTCACACACAGCCCCCTGTATACAGCAGGAGCTCACACACAGCCCCCAGTATACAGCAGGATCTCACACACAGCCCCTTGTATACAGCAGGAACATGTAATAATGCTTAGGTTTAATTACATTAAAGGAAACCTTACAACTACTGTATGCCCCCCCAGCGATCACTGTACCTGCAGCTTCATAGTACTATTCTAAGCATTCCTGTCTGAGCTAAAGGTTCTCTGTGTAAGAAGACCAGTGTGATGTCACGATCAGGTGAGTATAGTGGGCGGAGCAAAGCAAGCAAAATCATTATGGTCTTTGGAGACTTCTCTTCACATGATCGTGACATCACACATGTCCCAAAGGATCTTGTGAAATTCAGCTGAAATGTTAACTATTAACCTGCCAGAGTGTGTATATCCTCCACAGTGTGCACACTGCCTCATTGCCAGCATTGTCCAGGCATACTAACTAACTTTTCTTAGTTATAACAAAATAGCATGTTTGTTTTGCATATAAAAGTCACAAAGTAATTAGGAGTGTGACTATAAAGGGGCGAGGCTATGTGTGCACATAATGTCAATAGGCCTTTTTTCTTTTGCGCTCCATTGGGAGACCCAGACATTGGGTGTATAGCTTCCGACCTCCGGAGGACACACAAGGCATTACACCTAAAAGTGTAACTCCTCCCCTACTGCCTATACACCCCCTCCCGGGAGAATCCCATCAGTTCTTTGCTTTGTGTTGAAGGAGGCACACTCTACACTCATGCTCTCTCACTGTTTAGTGTCGGATGGAAGCAAGAGGATCTTGTGATCCCCAGCATGTCTCCTTCCTCTTCCCCCGGGCGGAGGCGGTTGAGGTACCCCTGGGGTACAATGGGCTGGAGCCCTCATGCTGCTTGTCCTTCTCCATCCCTTAGGGGCTCTGGAGAAGTGGGATCTCCCTGGCCCCCACAACTTGGGCTTATCCACTCAGTCCACGGCTCCCACGGTGTCTGCTGGCCTGCGTGAGGGATCCCCAGGGACTGGACCCTGCACCACCTATGGAGGTACTCTGTGGGGGTCCGTGCTGCTTCTGCAGCTGGTCTGTTCAGCTGGGTAGGGAGTGCTGCCTCTCCCCGGCTCCCAGGGATCCTAGCCAGGTGCTGCTGCGGCTGGGCCGCGATAATTTTGTGCGCTCCGCGCTCGACCCCTGCTGGCAGGCGGCCGCGGAGCTAAATTTAGGCCCCGGCTTGCGGCCTAGTCCATTGATTGACGCGCCGGGGCTTCATGGGGCGGTGCCGCTCCTCGGGGTGTTCCCGCCCCTTTGGAGGACGGCCGCGGGTAGGCCGCTCCTCGCTCTCCTTTGGGGTTTACTGCTTTGCAGCATGGGGGCGTGTGCCTGCGGGGGAGGACCTGCCCTCCGGTTTCGCGCTCTGGAGGGGGACACTCCTTGTCCACGCCTCCTCTCTCGGCTCCGGCGGCCATCTGCGGGCTCCTTTTCCCCGCGTTTTGTGGTGGCTGCAGGGTCTGTACGTCTCCGGAGGGAACTCAAGGTCCGGTAGGTCACCCCAGTCCCTGGTGGTGCTCTATTTTCCTCCCTGGCTACACTCTACGCCTCTTTTTCCCCTCCTCTGAGTTCTCTCATAGAGGTCTCTTCAGGAGAGTTACCATGTCTAGCTCCAGGAACAAAGCTCCCAGGGTGCAGACACGTTATCATGCTTGCACAGCATGTAATGCCCAGCTGCCTGCTGGATCCTCTTTCCCTCATTGCTCGGCTTGTTCCCCGCATGAGGCTGATATCTCACCGGCTAATGCAATCCAAGTAACTGCCTTGGTGCACGAGCCTTCCCCTGGTTCTGGGTCTGTGGCGTCTGCACCTGACCCGGTGGATCCAGCGGTGCCTCCGCCTTGGATGGCTGTTTTTGCTCAGTCCATTTCTGACTCTGTGTCTCAGTCTATGGCTGCTATGACCAGAGCCTTGCGGGAGTCCTTGTCAGGTGGATGGGAGGGTTCCCCTGGGGCCTCCGCCACACGTCGTAGGCGTCGTAGTGGTTCTTCCTCTACTAGAGGTTTGGACTCTGGCGACAATTCTGGGCTCTCGGAACAGTCCTCGCGACCTCCCAAGTGGCCACGTCGAGCGGTTTCCCCTGCGCCCTCGTAGGCGGTCTCCCGAGCTGCGGGCTCTCTGTTGGAAGGGGAGGAGGACTTAGATTCCGTCAGGGCCCCTGATGAGGACCTGGACGAAGGTTCTTTGGTGGACGACTTGGTGTCCTCTATCAATACGGTGCTGGATTTGACGGTGCCCGCCCCGCCGGTGGATTCCTCCGTTTCGGAGGAACTTTATCAGTTTCTCCTCCGGCCAGGTCCAGAGGTTCTTTCCTGGATCATTCTAACTTCCGCTCTACAGTTCAGACCCCTCGGGCCTGTCCTGACAAACGCTTCGCTAAGAAGCAGAAAGATTCCCGTTACCCTTTCCCACCAGATGTGGTCAAGGGTTGATCTGTTTCTCCGAGAGTAGACCCTCCAGTTTCTCGTTTGTCCGCCAATACCGTTATGTCGGTGGCGGACGGGTCCTCTCTCAAGGACCCCACGGACAGGCAGATTGAGCTTCTGCAGAAGTCCATTTTCGAGGCCACAGGTGCCTCGTTCGCCCCAGCCTTTGCGGCTGTGTGGGCACTTCAAGCGGTTTCGGCTTGTCTCGCGGAGATCCCTAGGGTGGCCTCGGGAATTCCTGAGGTGGCGGTTCTGACGTCTCAGGCTGAGGCGTTTACGGACTATGCTAGATCCGCAATCTGGAATCTGCTAGTCGATCTGCGGTAGCTTCGGCTAACTCACTGGCTGTACGTCGGATGTTGTGGCTGCGTGACTGGAAGGCGGACGCTACGTCTAAAAAGTTCCTTCAGGGCCTCCCGTTTTCGGGAGATAGGCTATTTGGGGAGCGTCTTGACGATCTCATCAAGGAGTCTACAGGGGGGAAATCCACCTCCTTGCTGCAATCTAAAGTGCAGAAGACCGGTCAGCGTCAGTTGCATGCTAGGTTTCGCTCCTTTCGTCCCTCCTCCAAGGCAGCCTCATCCTCATCCTCCGCTTCCCGTCCGGACAAGGACCAGAGGTCTCATAGGTCCTGGAAGTCTAAGGCCCAGCAGAAGAAGCCCACCGGTGCCTCAGCCGCCAAGCCTGCCTCCTCCTGACTCTTCGCCTCTCTCGGTAGCGTCCAGGATCGGTGGCAGGCTCTCCCGCTTTGGAAGCATCTGGCAAAGTCGCATCCAGGACCGGTGGGTAGTGGATGTGGTCTCTCACGGCTACAGGATAGAACTGGAGTCGCGTCCTCTGACTCGGTTCTGCACCTCTTCGCCCCCTCCGGCGAGGGCTGCGGCTTTTCAGCGAGCGCTGGACGCTCTGCTTCAGAGCGGAGTTGTGGTTCCGGTTCCGTCAGAGGAACGGTTTCGGGGGTTTTATTCGAACCTCTTCACTGTTCCGAAAAAGGACGGTTCAGTGCGACCGGTGTTGGACCTCAAGCTCCTCAACCGGCACGTGAGAGTCAGGCCCTTCAGGGTGGAGTCCTTACGCTCGGTGATAGCGTCCCTGTCTCAGGGGGACTTCCTGGCTTCGGTGGACGTGAAGGATGCTTATCTCCACATCCCCATTGCTCCTGCTCACCAGCGATGGCTGCGGTTCGCGGTGGGAGAGGACCATTTCCAGTTTGTGGCGTTGCCCTTCGGCCTCTCCTCGGCTCCAAGGATCTTCACCAAGGTGATGTCGGCGATGGTGGCGGTGCTGCATTTGCAGGGACACGCGGTCACTCCGTATCTGGACGACCTGTTGATAAGAGCCTCGTCTGCGGAACAGTGTCAGATGAGTCTTTCTGCCACTTTGGACACTCTTCGGGCCTTCGGGTGGATAGTCAACTTCCCGAAGTCGGTCCTCATTCCTACTCAGACAATCTTGTATCTGGGTATGGAGTTCCACACTGTCCCGGCTCTGGTGATCCTTCCCCTCGACAAGCAGTCCTCGATTGTGGAGGAGGTCCGGTTCCTTTTGCAGGCGGATGTGGTTCCCATCAGACGTCTCATGCACGTTTCTGGGGAAGTTGGTGGCGACCATCGAGGCGGTCCCTTTTGCGCAGTTTCATCTGCGTCCGCTTCAGCTGCAGATCCTGCGCGGATGGGACAAGAATCCGTCCTCTCTAGATCGGTGCATTACCCTTTCTTCCGCGACGAAGGAATCTCTCCAATGGTGCCTGTTGCCCAGGTCGATGTCCCGAGGCAGGTCGTTCCTTCCCACCACTTGGTTGGTGGTCACTACGGACGCCAGCCTTCTGGGCTGGGGTGCGGTGCTCCTGCATCACAGGGCTCAGGGCACCTGGACGGCGCAGGAATCGTCCTTACAGATCAACGTCCTGGAGATTCGAGCAGTCTACCTGGCTCTCCTGGCCTTCCAGAGGTTTCTGTCGGGGAATCCGATTCGGATCCAGTCCGACAACGCGACTGCGGTTGCCTACATAAACCGCCAGGGAGGCACTTGCAGCCGTCAAGCCTTTGCGGAGGTCCAACCCATCCTTCGGTGGGTAGAAGACAACGACTCGTCCATCTCGGCTGTCCACATCCCCGGGGTGGACAATTGGGAGGCCGACTACTTAAGCCGGCAAGGAATGGACGAGGGAGAATGGGCGCTTCACCCAGAGGTGTTTCGGCACATCTGCAGCACGTGGGGGACTCCGGAAGTGGACCTGATGGCGTCCAGGCTGAATCGTCAAGTTCCAGCATTCATGTCTCGCGCTCGAGACAGCCTGGCAGTAGGGACGGATGCTCTGGTCCAGGATTGGTCCCAATTTCGTCTTCCCTATGTCTTTCCCCCATTGGCCTTGCTACCCAGGGTTCTGCGGAAGCTCGGGGCGGAATGCAGGCGAGCCCTTCTCATCGCCCCGGACTGGACCAGAAGGGCCTGGTACCCGGACCTGCTGCGTCTCTCGGTAGGGGATCCATGGCGGCTCCCGGATCGACCGGATCTCTTGTCTCAAGGTCCTTTCTTCCGCCACAATTCCTCGGCCCTGAGCCTGACTTTGTGGCGCTTGAAGTCTGGTTGTTGACATCCCGTGGTTTTTCCACTAACGTCGTTGATACCATGAGACAGGCCAGGAAACCGGTTTCTGCAGGAATCTACCGCAGAGTGTGGAAGATTTTCTTCTCATGGTGCCGTGTTCACGGCAATTCTCCCTGGCCTTTCTCTCTGTCGACCCTTCTGGCTTTCCTCCAGTCGGGTTTGGATAAGGGTTTGGCTCTCAGTTCCATCAAGGGACAGATCTCGGCGCTGTCGGTCCTCTTTGATAAGCGTTTGGCTACGCTTCCTCAGGTGAAGAGGTTTATTCAGGGGGCGAGTCACGTCATTCCTCCCTACAGACGTCCTTTGGACCCATGGGATCTTAACCTGGTCCTTGCGGCATTGCAGAAGCCGCCTTTTGAACCCCTTAAGGAGGTTTCACTTTCCAGGCTTTCACAGAAGGTTGCCTTTTCGGTTGCCATCACTTCTCTGCGGAGAGTTTCGGAGTTGGCTGCCTTGTCCTGCCAGACGCCTTTTTTGGTGTTCCACCAGGATAAGGTGGTGCTTCGGCCTGTGGCGGAGTTCTTGCCTAAGGTGCTTTCCCCTTTCCACCTGAATCAGGACATTGTACTTCTTTTTTTTTTTTTGCCCGCATCCGGTTCACCAGTATGAGAGGTCTCTCCATACTTTGGATCTGGTCAGGGCTCTCAGGATCTACATTTCTAGAACGGCGTCATTTCGCCATTCGGATGCCCTGTTCGTTCTGACTATGGGTCAGAAGAAGGGTGAGCCAGCCTCCAAGTCTTCTTTGCCTAGATGGATCAAGACTCCTATTCGGGAGTCTTATGTATCCTCTGGTTTGCCTGTACCTGCTGGTATTAAGGCTCATTCCACAAGGGCTGTGGGGGCCTCGTGGGCTTTGCGTCATCAAGCCTCAGCTCTTCAGGTGTGTCAGGCGGCCACATGGTCTAGTCTTCACACCTTTACTAAGCATTATCATGCTTTGGCATCGGCTGATGCCAATGTGGGCAGGCGGATCCTTCAGGCAGCGGTTGCTCATTTCTGATGGGCCTGCTTTTAGGGTTTTTTCCCGCCCTGGGATAGCTCTTGAACATCCCAATGTCTGGGTCTCCCAATGGAGCGCAAAAGAAAAAGAGAATTTTGTTTACTTACCGTAAATTCTTTTTCTTATAGCTCCTATTGGGAGACCCAGCTCCCACCCTGTGCCTTTTTGGGGCTTTGTTCTCTGCTAGTGCCTGGTGTCGTTTCACCTCGCGTGTTGGCCCTGTTGACCGATTGTTATATCCCAGTCCTGTTGGGCTGGGCGCGGGTGGTCTTTCCTCCTTCCTGCTTGTGCACCGAACTGATGGGATTCTCCTGGGAGGGGGTGTATAGGCAGTAGGGGAGGAGTTACACTTTTAGGTGTAATGCCTTGTGTGTCCTCCGGAGGTCGGAAGCTATACACCCAATGTCTGGGTCTCCCAATAGGAGCTATAAGAAAAAGAATTTACAGTAAGTAAACAAAATTCTCTTTTTTTTTGGTGACTGACTGTAAGGCGCGGAGTTAAAATATCCCCCAAATCACAGTGACAGACGTTCCTTGACTCAAATAAGGTGTGTGTGCAAATTTGATGATTGTAGTTGCAGTGTTGCGAATTCCTTTAGTGGACACACACACATGTATACGTACATACACTCAGCTTTATATATTAGCTTATTACTACAAGATCTATTGAGAAGTATTTTGTTACCCTTCAACCCCTTCACACCCTATGATGCACATGTGCATCATAGGCCACTTCCCACACTTTGATGCGTGCTCACAACTTGAGCTCGCATCATCCCCTGTCATTGGGTGAGATGTGTATCTAACAGCAGCGATCTGATCGCTGCTGTTAACCTTTTTGGATTGCGGATCAGTGACTGACAGCACGATCCAAAGCCCCGCGGCGGGGATCGCACTGTTTCCCGCTGTGATCAAAGATCACAGGATTTCAGTCTGTCACCTGCACAGCCCTGGGTCCTGTGATGACCCCTGAGCTGTCTGGGACCACTTCCTGTGGATGGCTGGCAAGTACCGGCATCCACATGAAGTGACCACTTCTCCTATATAATGAAGTGCTGCAGCTCAACAGTACATAGAACAAGCAATCAGACTGTGCAGCACTGAGGCCCTCTAGTGGCCAGTGTAAAATAAAGAGAACATAATAAAAAAAATGTTTTTAAAGCTATAAAAAACCCACAAGTTCAGATCACTCCCCTTTTACCCCTTTTACCCCATTTAAAATACACCTGTTTAAAAAATGAAAGAAGAAAACCACACACTTGGTATCGCCAAGTTCAGAAATGCCAAATCTATCATAATGAAAATTCAATTATTCAGAACGGTAATATGCGCAACAGAAAAAAAAGTCCAAACGCCAAAAGTATGCAATAAAATGCAATAACGGGCGATTGAAACACCGTATCCAGCCAAAAATAGAATCATTAGAAACGTCAGGTCAGGGGGCATGGCCTAGCCAGCAATTTGAGCAGTCGCAGTCCGGAGCTCTCCCACCTGCAAATCTGCTTGTGGGCCTCGATCGCCGCATTGGTGAGGGTTGAAGACCAGTGCCGGGCCGGAGGACACCCCCTGGACCCCCGAGGGTGCGTCCGGAGCTGTTTTGGAAGCAGTCATGACAAGCTCCAATATTGTGCCGAGGTGCTGAAGGAGACTGCGAAGGAGAACGTGGTCTGTGCCAGGAGGATGGCGGCGGCGGCCAAACTTGAAAGGTTTGCGCAGGTGAAGGTGGCGGCGCAGACCACACAAGGGCAGAGGGAGTTGGAGGCAGGGGAAGAAGAGAACGTGGAAGATCAGGAGAGGGCCCGGGAGGGCTCCATGGTGGGGGATGAGAGTGAGTCTGAAGGCCTGCAGAGGGATGAAAGGCACTTGTAGTCCTGGAATAAGTGCTGCATTAACCATTACGGAGGCCACTATTAAGGACACGTTTGTTGTAAACATCTGCAAAGAGACTCTTACCACATTAACTCAGCAGGCGCATGAGATTCAGGCTGAGATGTTGAGCATAAGGGCAGCTATGCAAAAAGCAGATGCTAGGACTGGAGTGGTGGAGGAAAGGGTTAGCACTGCAGAAGACCAGATTGTAAAGCTGCAGAAGGCCCATTCACAATATGCTCAACAATTGGCAGAGGTTAGTTACAGCTAAGAACGATGACCTGGATAACTGCTCACGGCAGAATAATATACAGATAGTGGGAGTCCCAGGAAAAGCTGAAGGCCCAGATCCCACTGAATTTATAGATAAATAGTCACTGGAGAAACTTGGTGCACATGTAATCTAATAATAATAATAATAAAACATTATTTTCTGGTCATCATAATGGGAGACCCAGACAATGGGGTTTAGGGCACTGCCCTCCGGAGGTCACACTAGGTACTACAAGTTTGTAGACACCGCCTCCTCCGCTTATAAACCCCTACCACAGGGAACATCCTCAGTTTTAAACTTAGTGTGCTCGGAGGATCACGCTTTGCTTGCACTTCACTGCATTCTCACTACTTACGTGATGGCGTCTGAAGACCAGGTAATATGGTCCTGGTCGGGACCTGCGACAGCCTCCCCGCTCACCCTTGTGGCACACGCAGGTGGAGGTACCGGAGGGCCTAGAGCCTGGACACTTTGTGTTCTCCCGGTACGCTGTCGCGCTCCTTTCCATCCCTCTCTGGGGGGCTCTGGAGAGTGGGAGATGGGAGCCTTGCACAGCTCCGCTCCGTCCGAGGCCTCCCTAAATGGTGCTTACAGACCGGACTGGAGCCAGCCCAGTCCGAGGCCTCCCTAAATGGTGCTTACACTCCGGACTGGGCTGAACCCCCGTCCGAGGCCTCCCTAAATGGTGCTTACAGACCGGACCGGCACTGAGGCACTCTGTGTCTCCTGTGTGCCTGGGGGTAGTGTCTGTCACTTTATGTGTCCTGACACTCAGACCGCGCGTTACCCTCGGGTCCGCGGATCTGGAGGTGTACCCTGTGCTGGGGGCACCCTGGCTGACCGCCATGTGTGTCACAGGGGCTGAGGCCGTAGACTGCTGATCTTTGGATGTAATTGCAGTCCGTGTGTGTGTACTGTGTTTTACACTATTTCCCGCGCTGCGGGCTCCAGCACCTCCATTTTGAGGCTGCCTGGAAGAGAGGAGGCAGCCCTTGCGGTGACGTCACCGGGGGGGGCGTGTGTGTGTGCTTCCCGCGTGTTCTCGGCGCCGCCCACGACTTTACTGGCGGCGGCCATCTTCTCCCTCACTTCCCGGCTGGGATCTACGGCAGCGCGTGTCTGCACTTCAGAGGGAGACCGGAACTCGCGGAGGTCACACACACACACCGCTTCCTCCCACCACTTTACTGCGGTCGGTAAGCCACCGGGATCTCCGGTTTGTTTGTCTGTACGACTTGGCTTATACATCCCCTACTGTGGCTATGTCCTCAGTTAGGAAGCTTGCTGCTAAGGTGGCGGATGCCACCATTACCTGTACTACATGCAATGGTACACTGGTGGAGGGGTCCTGCAATAACTGCGGACGCCCAGAAGCCCGGACTGGCACTGCTGAGGCAGCAGCTCCGGTGCTGTACCCTGAGGTTCAGGTGATCCCAGGACCATGGGAAACGCAGAATAGGATCAATGAATCCCTGCTATCCCAGATGTCCTCCATGTCGCAGTCACTGGAGGCACTTCATAGGAGACTGGAAAACCCAGCTACTCCTTCCAGTTACCCCCGGGTGTCTCCCTCTTCTGCTGTGAGACCCCTTAAGCGAGCTCGTCGTGAGGAGTCACCCGAGCTCCAGGCTCTCTCTGAGGAGGAGCGTTCCTCTGATGGTGAGGAAGATGATGGGGGTTCTACTCTCGGGTCGGTGTCTGAACCTCCAGATGGGGTGGAGGATCTGGTGTCCTCCATCAATGAGACCTTACGTCTCGTGACTCCCCCTGAAGAGGTTATCGTGCACCCGACGGAGGTCTATCAATGGCTGCGGCCAGAGGCTAGACCAAGTGGCTCTTTCATGGACCATGCTAATTTTGGAAGGGTGGTTAGAGCACCCAGGTTACATCCTGGGCGGCGCTATGTCCGCAAACCTAAGGACAATCGCTTCCCCTTCCCCCAGGAGGTGCTTCAGGAATGGTCGCAGTCTCCAAAGGTGGACGCTTCCATGACTAGAATTGCTGCACGCTCCCTGTTTTCTGCCTCTGATAGCTCCTCATTGAAGGATGCGACTGATAGACAGGTCGAGCAACTCGCCAAGTCTTCCTATGAGGCTGTGGGGTCTTCATTTGCCCCTAATTTTGCCACGGTCTGGACCTTACAAGCGATTACTACCTGCTTGGATGGTATCACGGACCTGGCAAGATCCAGTCCAGAGGTCCTGGCGCTTACCGAGAGGGCAAGGGCCTATGCGGACTATGCCAGGACGGCATCTTTGGAAACTGCCACTCGCTCAGCTGTGGCTTCGGCCAATGCGATAGCGATCCGCAGGTTGTTGTGGCTACGTCTTTGGGACTCAGATGCCACGTCTAAGAAGATTTTGCAGAATCTTCCATTCGCCGGTGACAGGCTTTTTGGCACCGAGCTGGACAAGCTGATAAAGGATTCTGCTGAGTCTAAGATACCGCAGAATAAGCCTAAGCCACGGTACACCGTTAAGAGGAACCCTAAACAGTGGTCCTTTCGCTCCAGCTCGCAGTCATCCACCACGTCCCCTCGCGCGGACCGAGGGGGCAAGCCAGCTACTCAGTGGCGCTCCAAGAGTCGTCAGAAGAAGCCGGCGGGGGCAGCAGCTGCCACCCCCAAGCCCGCCTCGACATGACTCGCTCTCTCATCCTGCCTCCCCACAGGTGGGGGGCCGCCTGTCTCGATTCCAGGACAGGTGGCTACTTCACGTTCAAGATCAGTGGGTTCGAGACGTAGTCTCGCGAGGTTACAGGATAGAGCTGACATCAAAACCGTTATCCCGATTCCATCGGTCTGTTCCATCCCCAGAAAAGGCTCAGGCTTTTCACCGGGTGTTGGAGGGACTCCGCAGAGACGGAGTAGTGGTCCCAGTGCCCACGGCAGAGAGGTTCAGGGGTTTTTACTCCAACCTCTTTATTGTCCTGAAAAAGGACGGCTCCTTTCGACCGGTCCTGGACCTCAAATTGTTCAACCGTCACGTGTTGGTTCGGAAGTTCCGCATGGAATCCCTGCGCTCCGTGATCGCGGCTGTGTCGCAGGGAGACTTCCTAGCGTCCATCGATATCAGGGACGCTTACCTTCACGTGCCCATTGCACCGGCTCATCAGCGCTGGTTACGATTCGCAGTGGGGGACGAACATTTCCAATTTGTGGCCCTACCCTTCGGGTTGGCCTCAGCACCACGGGTGTTCACGAAGGTGATGGCCTCTATGATGGCTCTCCTGCATGTGCAGGGTCACGCCGTCATACCCTATCTGGACGACCTATTGGTCAGGGCGCCATCGGAAGACCTTTGTCGGGTGAGCCTGCAGGTGACCATGAGGTCTCTGGAACAGTTCGGGTGGCTTCTCAATACTCAGAAGTCGACCCTGGTTCCGACCCAGTCATTGACATATCTGGGCATGGACTTCCACACGGACTCGGCCCTGGTGTCTCTACCTCAAGCCAAGCAGCTGGCGATCCACTCAGGAGTACAGAATGTTCTCCTGTCACCTCACTCATCCCTTCGGGCGTTGATGAGGCTGGTGGGACGCATGGTAGCGGCGATAGAGGCGGTGCCCTTTGCACAGTTTCGTCTCCGTTCTCTCCAGCTGGAGATTCTTCGCCGATGGGACAAGAGAGCGATATCTCTGAATCGGTTGGTGGCACTGTCACAACCGACCAGGGACTCCCTGCAGTGGTGGCTCCAGCCACGTCACTTGTCACGGGGCCGGTCATTTCTCAAACCATCATGGTTAGTGGTGACCACCGACGCCAGTCTGAAGGGCTGGGGGGCGGTGTTCTTACACCACAGGGCTCAAGGCCTCTGGACTCAGTCGGAGTCGACGTTGCAGATCAACGTACTGGAGATCAAGGCGGTCTATCTGGCGCTCCTGGCGTTTCAGAAATTCCTGACAGGACAGCCCATTCGGGTACAGTCCGACAATGCGACGGCCGTCACCTACATAAATCATCAGGGAGGGACCAGAAGCGCTCAGGCCCTCGCCGAAGTCCACCGCATTCTGTCGTGGGTAGAGGAAAACGACTGCCTGATCTCCGCAGTTCACATCCCAGGGGTCGAGAACTGGGAGGCCGACTACCTGAGCCGGCAGGGGATGGACGCCGGAGAGTGGTCTCTACATCCAGACGTCTTCCGGGACATCTGCGGCAGATGGGCACTCCGGACGTGGATCTGATGGCCTCGCGGCTCAATCATCAGGTGCCGCAATACATGGCGAGATCCTGGGATCCTCAGTCTCTGGGGGCGGATGCCCTGATCCTGAGTTGGTCCAGTTTCCAGCTGCCATATGTGTTCCCGCCTCTGGCTCTGATTCCCAGGGTTCTGTGGAAAATCAGGTCGGAGTGCAGAGTAGCCATTCTAGTGGCTCCGGATTGGCCCAGGAGGTCCTGGTATCCGGACCTGTGGCAACTGTCAGGCGGACTCAGGTGGGCTCTTCCAGATCGCGCAGACTTACTCGCGCAAGGCCCCTTCTTCCACCTCAATTCCAAGGCCCTCAGATTGACTGCATGGCTCTTGAGGCCTGGCTGCTGACTTCCAGGGGTTTCTCTCCTACAGTGGTGGCCACTATGAATCGGGCTAGGAAGCCCGTTTCCAGGAAAATGTACCACAGGACGTGGAAAATCTTTTTTACCTGGTGTGCCTCTGGTGGACGGTCCCCGTGGCCCTTGTCCATCCCGACGTTGTTGGCCTTCCTACAGTCGGGTTTGGAGTTGGGATTATCCCTTGGCTCTTTGAAAGGTCAAGTGTCAGCACTTTCTGTGCTGTTTGACAGGCGATTGGCGCTCCTCCCGAAGGTCCGTCAATTTCTGCAGGGGGTGTCGCGGATGGTTCCGCCCTACAGGAGACCTCTGGACCCGTGGGACCTTAACATGGTCCTGGCGGCATTACAGAAACCGCCGTTTGAGCCTCTGAGGGATGTTTCTCTATCTCGTCTGTCCCAGAAAGTGGCCTTTCTGGTGGCGATTACATCTCTGAGGAGGGTCTCAGAATTGGTTGCACTATCGTGCAAGTCACCCTTTCTGGTGGTTCACCAAGACAAGGTGGTGTTGCGCCCACGGCCAGAATTCTTGCCGAAGGTGGTTTCAACTTTTCACCTGAACCAGGAGATTGTTCTTCCATCATTTTGCCCCGCTCCCGTTCATCAGGTGGAACGCGACCTCCATACTCTGGATCTCGTGAGAGCTATACGCATTTATGTGTCCAGGACCGCCTCCTTTAGGAGTTCGGATTCCTTATTTGTTCTTACGACAGGTCGCTGTAAGGGGTCCGCGGCTTCGAAGTCAACCTTGGCCAGATGGATTAAGGTTTCCATTCAAGAGGCTTACCGGTCTTCTGGTTTGCCTCTCCCGGTGGGATTGAAGGCTCACTCTACCAGAGCCGTAGGTGCCTCCTGGGCCTTGCGACATCGAGCGTCTGCTCTACAGGTGTGTCAGGCGGCCACTTGGTCCAGCCTACACACTTTCTCTAAGCACTATATGGTGCATGCCCATGCCTCTGCGGATGCAAGTTTGGGCAGGCGGGTTCTCCAGGCGGCGGTTGCCCACCTTTAAAGGGAACCATGTGTTATCCGTCTTGTTGAGGAACTCTTCCCGCCCTGGGGTATTGCTTTAGGACATCCCCATTGTCTGGGTCTCCCATTATGATGACCAGAAAAAAGAGAATTTTGTTTACGTACCGTAAATTCTTTTTTCTTTAATCATCAATGGGAGACCCAGCACCCACCCAGTTGTTCCGTTGCATGTTTTGCAGTTGATCTGTTCCCTGTTGGGACAGTGTTTGCCGGGTTGTTGAACCGTCTGTGCACGGCATTCTTCCCGATGTTTCGGGTGTGGTTTATTTCCTCCTCGCAGCTTATGGACCAAACTGAGGATGTTCCCTGCGGTAGGGGTTTATAAGCGGAGGAGGCGGTGTCTACAAACTTGTAGTACCTAGTGTGACCTCCGGAGGGCAGTGCCCTAAACCCCATTGTCTGGGTCTCCCATTGATGATTAAAGAAAAAAGAATTTACGGTACGTAAACAAAATTCTCTTTTTGTATAGCGCCAACATATTCCGCAGCGCTTTACAGTACAATGGTACGTATAAGAAAAATATACAATACAGAATGGTAGGTGTAGGAAATACAGAACAGTAGTTACATACAATAAACATAGAATCAATGTAGGAAATTCAATAAAAAGGCAAAAAATAAAGGTGACCCTGCTCGAAGGAGCTTACAATCTAAGACGGGATGGGAACACAAAGTACAGGGGCTTATAGCAATGAATATCTTATGTCTAGATGACTACTGTTAGGGAGAATGATAAGCTGCCCTGAAGAAGTGTGTTTTAGGGAGTGTCTGAAGCTATGTAAGTTGTGGATGATCCTAATTTCTTGGGGTACAGCTTTCCAGAGGTTTGGTGCAGCTCGGGAGAAGTCTTGGAATCGGGAATGGGAGGTTCGGATTAGTGCTGATTTTAGTCTGAGGTCTCATTTGGAGCGAAGGGGACGGGTGGGGTGGTAGACAGAGATGAGGGTAGAGAGGTAGGGAGGTGCCGCACCATATATAGCTTTGTGGGTGACAACAAGCAATTTGAATTGGGTTCTATAGTGTATGGGCAGCCAATGCAGTGACTGGCACAGAGCAGAAACATCTGAGTAACGGTTTGCTAGATAGGTGATTCTGGCTGCTGCATTGAGGATAGACTGGTGAGGGGAAAGCTTACTGCGGGGGAGGCCAGCTAATAAAGAATTACTGTAGTCAAGGCGGGAATGGATCAGGGCCACGGTGAGGGTATTAGTTGTTTCCATGGTGAGGAAATGGCGAATTCTGGAGATATTTTTCAGGTGCAAGCGACAGGAGCGGGTGAGAGATTGTATATATGGGGTGAAGGAGAGATCAGCGTCCAACATAATACCCAGACAGCGAGCCTGCTGACTGGGCGTTATCGTGGTAGGGATCACTGGTACCTCACTTTGGGGTCACTGGTGAGATGTTAAACAGTCAGATCTCACCAGCGACTTCAGCAACGATCCGGAATGATAGGCGGTCGTTGGGAATTGTCACTCTCGGGCGTAGTTTTGAGATCGTTGGTCGTTGTCCCTTTCAAACACAGCGATTCAGCTTTCCCAGCGGGAGCACAACGACCAAACAATTACCCAGAGCACTTTGTAAGGATCAATGATCTCACAGCAGGGGCCTGATCGCTGCTAAGTGTCACACGTAGCGAGATCGCTGTTACGTCACAAAACCTGTGACGTTAAAACGATCTTGCTAACGATCTTGTTATATGTGACGGGGGCTTTAGAGTAAATTGAGAGAGGTCTGAAAGGTTTGACCTTACTAGAGAGACACGGCAGGGGTGCCCTCTCTCTCCACTGTTGTTCGCCCTCGCAATCGAACCACTTGCTGCTTACATTATTATTATTTATTTATTTATAAGTAACACTAGCTGGGTGCCCAATGCACATGCATCGGGATTCTAGCAGAGCGAGCCTCTGACTCGCAATGGCCGCTTCGCGGCCAATGCTTCGGGCGTATCCACATGACGACACTGACTCTCAGCGTGAGCGGACTCAAAAGGGGCAAAAAAAACCATTTGTGATTATATAATAGTAACAATACAAGTAACAGTAAATGTGGACAATTTGGTCGTACAGATACAAGAGGTGAGAAATCCTGTCCGTGAGGGCTCACAGTCTACGAGGGGCGGGTGGGGATACAGTGGGAGGGGGAAGTTCCAGTCGTGCGGCGGTGTGGTGGACCGGGTCTTATTGCAGGTGGTAGGCTTGGTGGAACAGGTGGGTCTTCAGGTTTCTTTTGAAGGTTCCCATGGTAGGAGAATATCTGATGTGTTGGGGCAGTGAGTTCCAGAGTCTGGGTGAAGCACGGGAGAAATCCTGTATGCGGTTGTGCGAAGAGGAGATGAGGGGGGGGAGTAGAGGAGGAGATCTTGGGAGGATCGCAGGTTGCGTGAGGGTAGGTATCGGGAGACCATATCAGAGATGTATGGAGGGGACAGGTTGTGAATTACTTTGTATGTCATGGTTCCTGTTTTAAACCGGGATCTCTGGGAAGTAGGGAGCCAGTGAAGGGCTTGGCAGAGTGGGGAGACAGGGGTGTAGCAGGGGGACAGATGGATTAGGCGGGCAGCGGAGTTCAGGATAGATTGGAGAGGTGCAAGGGAGTTATTGGGGAGGCCGGTGAGCAGGAGATTGCAGTAGTCGAGGCGGGAGATGACGAGAGTGTGAATAAGGGTTTTAGCAGTGTCGTGGTCAAGGAAAGTGCGGATCCTATAGATGTTTTTGAGCTTAGGATTAGGCGGGCAGCGGAGTTCAGGATAGATTGGAGAGGTGCAAGGGAGGTATTGGGGAGGCCGGTGAGCAGGAGGTTGCAGTAGTCGAGGTGGGAGATGACGAGAGTGTGAATAAGGGTTTTAGCAGTGTTGTGGTCAAGGAAAGTGCAGATCCTATAGATGTTTTTGAGCTGGAGTCAGCAGGAGGTGGCGAGGGCCTGGATGTGGGGCTTGAAGGAGAGGGAAGAGTCAAGGATAACCCCGAGGCACTTGGCGTAGGGAACTGGGGAGAGAGAGCAGTCGTTGATGACAATGGATAGGTCAGGTAGTGAGGGGGGTGGCTTGGAGGGAAGACTATGAACTCGGTTTTGTCCATGTTTAGCTTAAGGAAGTGAGCAAAGAAGAAGGATGAGATGGCGGACAGGCAGTGTGGAATTTTGGATAGAAGGGAGGCGATGTCAGGACCAGACAGGTAGATTTGGTTGTCGTCGGCATAGAGGTGGTACTGGAGGCAATGGGACTTAATGAGTTGCCCTAGGCCGAGAGTGTAGATTGAGAACAGTAACGGTCCAAGAACTGAGCCCTGGGGGACCCCGACAGATAGGGGATAGGGCGAGGAGGATGTGTGGGAGTGGGTGATGCTGAAGGTCCTGTCCGATAAGTATGAGGAGATCCAAGAGAGGGCAAGGTCAGTGATGCCAAGAGATTCCAGGATCTGAAGTAGAAGGGAGTGGTCAACAGTGTCGAAGGCGGCGGACAGGTCGAGGAGGAGGAGAACAGAGTAGTGGCTCTTGCTTTTTTGCAGTCAGTAGGTCGTTGGTGACTTTGGTCAGGGCTGTTTCAGTGGAGTGGAGGGGTCGGAAGCCAGATTGCAGGCGGTCAAAGAGGGAGCAGGAGGAGAGGCGAGAGGGCAGTATAGGTGAAAGGGGCGGCTGTGGGGACAATTGATCAAAGCTGTCTCTGACTCTGTCAATCTTTTCTTTGAAGAAGTAGGCAAAGTCTTCTGCAGAGATAAGGGGAGATGGAAGGGGAGCAGGCGGGCGGAGTAAGGAATTGAAGGTTTTGAAAAGTTGTTTGGGATTGCAGGACAGGGAGGTTATTACATTCAAAAGGATGCCACAGTAAAGGGTTTTTAGTTCGGCTTGGTTGAGGAAATGATTGCACTTTATGCAGTTGGTGTCCTATTGTTCTTCCAGAATCCCCGGGAATCCTTAGGCCAAGCGGTGATCATTGTTGAGCGGTTTGGGAAGATGTTGGGCTAAAAATAAATTGGGGGCAAATCTAACCTTATGATGATAGCTAGGGATAGGATGGTAGAGGTGGGCGACGTCGGTTGCAGTAGACTCAAGGTACTGTCACAAGTAACAATTTCGTTGCCGATATCGTTCAAAAGTCACGTGCTCTGTGACGCTTGAACGATGTCGAAACGACATCATTGCGTGTGACACTACAAGCGATGAACGATCAGTCGGCTGATAATTCTTCGTTTGATTTGAGGACAAGACCTCAAATCTATCGTTGGTCGCCCGGTGGACACGCAGCATCGCTGCGTGTGACACCGGGAGACGACCGGTAAGCCAGCTCCCAGCGCCTCTCTGCAAGATCTGGGAGCTGGTCTCCAAGGTAAACTGCGGGTAACTAGGCAGCGCGAGCTGCCTAGATACCCGATGTATACCTTGGTTACCAGCCATCACTGCTGGTGAGCGGGACGGGTGGGAGGAAGAACTGGGTGTGATAGATGATGAAGTCTGGGAATCCATTTTGGAATATATTCCAAAATTATCATTGAGCGAGCCGGGTCGACTGTCACAATTGTATACCATTCACAGAGCTTACGGATCTCCTGAGTTCTTGCACAGGGTTGGTGTGAGAAGCACTTCTGCGTGTCTGAGATGTATGAATAAGGAGGCAGGCATTCTCCATGTGTTGTGGGAATGTCTGATATTGCAAGCTTTTTGGATGGTGGTTCTTAGTTTGATTGAAGGACAATATAGATGTGTTGTGCCAAGGACTCCGTTAGAGTGTGTTGGGTTAGAAGAAATTAATATAAATAACCTGCAGAAGTTGGCAGTTGCGCGGTTATTATTTTTGGCCAGGAATTTGATTGCCAGGTGTTGAATTAGGGCTGAGCCTCTCCCTCCAGAAAAGAATACATTCAGCAAGTGAATCATACCATACGTCTACAAGAAAGCATATATCGTAGGGGAAATGCTGTATAGATATTTAACAAAGTTTGGGCATCATGGCAGAGGTGAGATAGTGTGTAGGTGCTGAAACTATTTCAGCACTAGCCTAATGGTCCAAGTTGACTCCTGTTCTAGCTATACATTGTTTTGGTGATGTTGTTTCTGCCTTGTGATTGGTTGCCTAGAGTGAGGGGATGACTTCTTTGCTGTCTTTAGGGCAGAGGGGGGTGGGCTGGGACTGGGAGTTTTTCTTTTTTTTGTTATTTCTTATAATGTACAGAAGTTTATCAAAATTTCTTTATTGTATGTAAATTGGTATATGGCTTTTATTCTGATTTAATAAAAACCATCTGATATAAAAAAAAATATATATCCGCTCAAGACGCAAAAAATAAACCATCTCAGCCCCAGATCCCGAAAAATTAGGACGCTACTAGTCGTGGAAAATGGCGCAAAAGCACAATTCTATTACTTTAAAGCGAACCTGTCACCCCCCCTGGACATCAAAAGCTATAATAGCCACCTTCTGCAGCACTAAGGCTGCATTCAGGGAAGGTGGCTATAAGCTTTTGATGGCCTTTTTACTATTAAATATGAACTTATATAAAGTCCAATACCTAAGACCGGGAGGCGGGGTTTCGCGCTCCTCCGACCCGCCTCCTCATGTCATTCATGGTGCTCGCCTGCTGCTGCCTCCCCTCATAGTCTATCATGAACGCGCGGCTCCGTTCTCGTCTATGGAGCCGCGCATGCGCTGTGCGCCCGGTGTCCAGGAAGTCGTCGGGCTAGCTTTTGATGTCCAGGGGGGTGACAGGTTCGCTTTAAAAACTTCTGAATTCTTTTTTTTTGGTATCTACGGACTCATTACGACCCGAGGCATCATACCGACTCATCAGTGTTACCATATAGTGAACATGGTGAATAAGAAAACCCAAAAGAACAAACATGTAATTGCACTTTTTTTTGCAATTTCACCACACTTGGAATTTTTTTCCCATTTTCTTGTACACTTTATGGTTAAATAAATTATTTAATCTGAATGTACAACTCATCCCGCAAAAAAAAAACAAGCAGTCATATTTCTATATTTCCGGAAAAATAAGAAGTTATGGCTCTTGAAAGAAGGGGAGGGAAAAACAGAAATCAGAAAAACAAACTGGTGCAGTTTTCCCACTGCTGCACTCTGAGTAGCCGCCTTCCACACCACCCAGGTGACCCGCCACACACACACACACACACACACACACACACACACACACACACACACACACACACACTACCATGTACACACACAAACACTAAGGCTGCCTTCACATTTGCGTATGGGAAGGCAGCGTATTGCTGCGTTCCCATACGCAGTCAAACGCATGCGCACTGCGTTCCTATGTTTAACATAGGAACGCATGGTGCCTGCGTTTGCTGCGTTCGGGTGCGGATGCGGACGATATCTGCTGCTTCCGGTGTCCAGCATCCGCACCCGGGACGCAGCATGTTGGGTTTTTTTTGTGCGTTTGGGGAGCTTGGACAATCAGCAAGCGTCCCCAAGCGCACAAAAAATGCATTGGCTTCAATGGGTCCGCAGTGTCCTCTGCATGACACCGCAGGAGAACGCTGCGGACCCATTGAAAAATCTCCCGGTGGCCGCCGGTGATGTCACAGGAGCTCACCGACGGCCACCGGGAGATCAGCTGACCCTCTGCTGTCCTCCTCCTCCCCGCCGCCTGTAATCTCCTAGCGATGTCGGCGGGGAGAACAGCTGATCTGAAAGCTGTTTGAATCTTCCCGCGCCGACATCTCCTCTCAGTGTCGGCGCGGGAAGATTCAAACAGCTGTAAAAGATCAGCTTTTCTCCCCGCCGACAGTCCCGGAGCTTACCGGCGGCCGGGGGGCGGAGATCTCCGGCGCTGATCTCCACCCCCGGCCCGCCCCCGGACAGCGCCGATTGGCTGCCGGGCTCCATAGTGATGTGTCCGCAGGCGGACATTATCCGCTGCGGACACATCATTTGGACCCTGCTTTTGACAGCGTTTGTGTCTGCATGCCATCAGCATGCAGACACAAACGCTAATGTGAAGCCAGCCTAATACCATCAAGGTGACCCACTGACGCTATTCCCCCCCCCCTTCCCACACAGATATGTAGTACTCAAGGGGACCCTGCCAGCCCCCCCCGCATACACACACACATCGCCCAGCAAGCAGCCTAGTGAGGCTATGTTCACACATGGTGTAGTTGCTGCATTTTGTGAGGATCCGTTTTTGATGCAAAACTGCACCAAGAACAGATCCTCACAGAACGCAGCATTCTGGGTGGGGACGCCGCTGCACTTTTCTTGCGCTTTATACTTACCTCACCATGCTCCCCCACACACAGGCCCGGAGGGCATAATAGCCCCCCAGTCCTGTGTGCTGATCCGGTCCGCAGCTGTCTGGGTCCTCCCGGACAGAACCGGACCGGATCATGCCGCAGTGTCCTGCACAGGTCCTACGGTGTCGGGATGAAGAAAGATCTTCAGGGGAACATGGAGAGGTGAGTAAAAGTGCAGGAAGAAAAGCGCAAAGAGAATTGGAAAACCTGTCAACTTCAACTCCAGCAACCTGCGGCATCGTTCTGTGTGACACCGCAATAGCGATGTCACGGCCGACTTCTCCCATCCACAGCAGTGAAGTTGTCCACGATATCTGGCCATGTGACAGCTCACCAGTGATGTTGCACAGGTGTCCAAAAAATCAGTGCGCTCCCGAGATCGCAAACAACAACGCTGATAAGTTGTACCGTGTAACGGTACTTTAAGCGATGCATTGCTGGGGTCAGGGGTCTCTGCCCCCACATGATACTTCTTAGATAGTTTAGGTAATCCTAATAATGTTTGCACGAGGGCCCCTATTCCTGGAGCACCCCGATCTCCTGAGGGCCACAGTACACGCACCAACCCCTGGACAGTGAGCCCGTCACATGACTCCAGGGCATCCCTGGACACTGAGCCCATCACCTGGCTCCAGGGCGCCCCTTGGACAGTGAGCTCGTCATATGACTCTACTGTGTCCCTGGACGGTGAGCCCGTCGCATGACTCCGCAGCGCCTCTGGACGCTGAGAACTGTCACATGACTCCGCAGTGCCCCTGGACACTGAGCCTATCGCATGATCCCGCGGCGCCTCTGGATGATGAGCCGGTCACATGATCCAGCAGATCTGAGCATGACTGTCATTGCAGGCTGTTGAAGGACTCGCTGAATGATCCGCACTTTGGACCCCGCTATGAGCAGATCCTCGGTGCTCTCCTCTCTATAGTTGGTAAAGGTTTGCGGCAGGAGCTGGAGAAACAGACGAGGTTCACTCAGCTGCTGGGCGTCGTGGCAGAAAAGGTCCGACAAGCCACCGGTTCTGGGCGACAGGTGAGGCTGTGGGGTTAAACGTGTCAATTATCCACTGCACTTGTCAGCGCCATCGTTGTATGATCTGCCAGGAGCTGATTGGTTAAACATGGTGACAAAACCCATCTCCAGCCATAGTGCCTGTCTACATGGTGAACATGTGACCACTGCAGCCAATCAGGATCCTCAGCAGTCACATGATATAACTAGCACCATCACTCTGAGGTGGGTGCCATGATGGCATTCCGGGGGGTAAGGGAGGGATTTGCATTGAGGTGTGAGGATCGTCCATCGGGCACATAAAGAGGCTGTTCTGTTATGTCATGTGGTCTGCAGGTGGTCCTCCAGGAGGGGATGGAGCGTGTGCAGCTGCTGTTCCGCAAGAACAAGATCCGCCTGCCGCTAAACCCCAGCATGGAGGCCAAAGGGCTGAATGTAAAGGTAACGGTGGCGCGGGGGGATGTGCTGCTATATGTAAGTGGAATGTGGAGGGATGTATTACTGTATGTGGGGGGTGTGGAGGGACGTAATGGGGGGATGTACTACTGTAAGTAGGGGAGTGTGCTGGGACGCAGCAGGGGGATCTACTGCTGTATGTAAGGGAGGGGTGTGGAGGGATGCAGCAGGGGGATGTACTACTGTGCGCAGGGGGGTGTGGAGGGACACAGCACGGGGGGATGTACCACTGTATGCAGTGGGGGTGTGGAAGGACACAGTGGCGAGATGTACTGCTGTATGCAGGGGGTATGGAGGAATGTAGAAGGGGATGTACTACTGTGCGTAGGGGTGTGTGGAGGGACACAACACGGTGGGATATACCACTTTATGCAGTGTTGGTGTGGAGGGACATAGTGGGGAGATGTACTGCTGTATGCAGAGGGGGATGTACTACTGTGCGTAGGGGGGTGTGGAGGGACACAGCACGGGGGGATGTACCACTGTATGCAGTGGGGGTGTGGAGGGACACAGTGGCGAGATGTACTGCTGTATGCAGGGGGTATGGAGGAATGTAGAAGGGGATGTACTACTGTGCGTAGGGGTGTGTGGAGGAACACAACACGGTGGGATATACCACTTTATGCAGTGTTGGTGTGGAGGGACATAGTGGGGAGATGTACTGCTGTATGCAGAGGGGGATGTACTACTGTGCGTAGGGGGGTGTGGAGGGACACAGCACGGGGGGATGTACCACTGTATGCAGTGGGGGTGTGGAGGGACACAGTGGCGAGATGTACTGCTGTATGCAGGGGGTACGGAGGAATGTAGAAGGGGATGTACTACTGTGCGTAGGGGTGTGTGGAGGGACACAACACGATGGGATGTACCACTGTATGCAGTGTTGGTATGGAGGGACATAGTGGGGAGATGTACTGCTGTATGCAGGGGGTATGAAGGAATGTAGAAGGGGATGTACTACTGTGCGTAGGTGGGTGTGGAGGGACACAGCACGGGGGGATGTACCACTGTATGCAGTGTTGGTGTGGAGGGACATATCTGGAGGATGTACTGTGTATGTAAGGTGGTGTGGAGGAATGTGGGTCTGTGGGGGATGTACCACTGTATGCAGGGGGGAGTGGAGGTACGCAGTGGGGGGATGTACTACTGTATGCTGGGGGGGTATGGAGGGACACAGTGGGGATGTACTACTAGGGTGGTGTGGAGGGATGCGGAGGGAGGATGTACTGCTTTTTATAGGGGGGGTGTGGACGGATGCAGCAGAGGGATGCATTACTATATGTAAGGGGGATGCAGAGGTGGATTTACTACAGCATGTAGGGGAGTGAAGGGATGCAACAGGAGGATGTATTACTGTATGTAGGGGGGTGTGGAGGGACACAGAATGTACAACTGTATGTAAGGGGGGGGACGCAGAAGGGGGATGTACAACTATATGTAGGGGGGTGTGGAGGGACGCAGCTGGGGTTGTACTACAGTGTGTAAGAGGGGAGATATACTACTGTTTTCTGGTCATCATAATGGGAGACCCAGACAATGGGGTTTAGGGCACTGCCCTCCGGAGGTCACACTAGGTACTACAAGTTTGTAGACACCGCCTCCTCCGCTTATAAACCCCTACCGCAGGGAACATCCTCAGTTTTAAACTTAGTGTGCTCGGAGGATCACGCTTTGCTTGCACTTCACTGCACTCTCACTACTTACGTGATGGCGTCTGAAGACAAGGTAATATGGTCCTAGTCGGGACCTGCGACAGCCTCCCCGCTCACCCTTTGTGGCACACGCTGGTGGAGGTACCGGAGGGCCTAGTGCCTGGACACTCTGTGTTCTCCCGGTACGCTGTTGCGCTCCTTTCCATCCCTCTCTGGGGGGCTCTGGAGAGTGGGAGATGGGAGCCTTGCACAGCTCCGCTCCGTCCGAGGCCTCCCTAAATGGTGCTTACAGACCGGACTGGAGCCAGCCCAGTCCGAGGCCTCCCTAAATGGTGCTTACACTCCGGACTGGGCTGAACCCCCGTCCGAGGCCTCCCTAAATGGTGCTTACAGACCGGACCGGCACTGAGGCACTCTGTGTCTCCTGTGTGCCTGGGGGTAGTGTCTGGCACTTTATGTGTCCTGGCACTCAGACCGCGCGTTACCCTCGGGTCCGCGGATCTGGCGGTGTACCCTGTGCTGGGGTCACCCTGGCTGACCGCCCTGTGTGTCACAGGGGCTGAGGCCGTAGACTGTGCTGTTTGTATGTGATGACAGTCTGGGTATGTGTGCATGATGATTTCGCACTGTTTTCCCGCGCTGCGGGCTCCAGCACCTCCATTACAGAGGCTGCTTGGAGGAGGAGAGGCAGCCCTTACGGTGACGTCACCGGGGGGCGTGTGCGTGTGCTTCCCGCGTGTTCCCGGCGCCGCCCACGTCTGTGCTGGCGGCGGCCATCTTCTCTCTCACTTCCCGGCTGGGATCTACGGCAGCACGTGTCTGCACTTCAGAGGGAGACCGGAACTCGCGGAGGTCACACACACACACCGCTTCCTCCCACCGCGTTACTGCGGTCGGTAAGCCACCGGGATTCCCGGTTTGTTTTGTCTATTGGCCTTGGCCTCAACCCCTACTGTGGATATGTCCTCAGTTAAGAAGCATGCTGCTAAGGCGGCGGATAACACCATTACCTGTGCTACCTGCAAGGGAACTTTGGTGGAGGGGTCCTGCAATAACTGCGGACGCCCAGAAGCCCGGGCTGGCTCAGCTGAGGCAGCAGCAGCTCCGGTGCTATACCCTGAGATTCAGGTAATCCAAGGGCCATGGGAGACTCAGAATAAGATCAATGAATCTCTGCTGTCCCAGATGTCCTCCATGTCGCAGTCACTGGAGGCACTGCATAGGAGACTGGAAAACCCAGCTACTCCTTCCAGTTACCCCCGGGTGTCTCCCTCTTCTGCTGTGAGACCCCCTAAGCGGGCTCGTCGTGAGGATTCACCCGAGC
The DNA here is from genome assembly GCA_033576535.1 of Allobates femoralis. Classification (NCBI taxonomy): domain Eukaryota; kingdom Metazoa; phylum Chordata; class Amphibia; order Anura; family Aromobatidae; genus Allobates; species Allobates femoralis. Next base: position 33,519,381 of record JARQOC010000010.1, on the reverse strand, counting down.
TCCAGGCTCTCTCTGAGGAGGAGCGTTCCTCTGATGGTGAGGAAGATGATGGGGGTTCAAACTTCGGGTCTGTGTCTGTGTCTGAACCTCCAGACGGGGTGGAGGATCTGGTGTCCTCCATCAATGAGACCTTGCGTCTCGTGACTCCCCCTGAAGAGGTTGTCGTGCACCCGAAGGAGGTCTATCAATGGCTGCGGCCAGAGGCTAGACCAAGTGGATCCTTCATGGACCACACTAATTTTGGAAGGGTGGTTAGAGCACCCAGGTTACATCCTGGGCGGCGCTATGTCCGCAAACCTAAGGACAATCGCTTCCCCTTCCCCCAGGAGGTGCTTCAGGAATGGTCGCAGTCTCCAAAGGTGGACGCTTCCATGACTAGAATTGCTGCACGCTCCCTTTTCTCTGCCTCTGATAGCTCCTCGCTGAAGGATGCTACTGATAGACAGGTCGAGCAACTCGCCAAGTCTTCCTATGAGGCTGTGGGGTCTTCATTTGCCCCTAATTTTGCCACGGTCTGGACCTTACAAGCGATTACTACCTGCTTGGATGGTATCACTGACCTGGCAAGGTCCAGTCCGGAGGTCCTGGCACTCACTGAGAGAGCAAGGGCCTATGCGGACTACGCCAGGACGGCGTCTCTGGAAACTGCCACTCGCTCAGCTGTGGCTTCGGCCAATGCGATAGCGATCCGCAGGTTGTTGTGGCTGCGTCTTTGGGACTCAGATGCCACATCTAAGAAGATTCTGCAGAATCTTCCGTTCTCTGGTGACAGACTCTTTGGCACAGAGCTGGACAAGCTGATCAAGGATTCTGCTGAGTCTAAGATACCGCAGAATAAGCCTAAGCCACGGTATACCGTTAAGAGGAACCCAAAGCAGTGGTCCTTTCGGTCCGGCTCACAGTCATCAGCACCGTCCGCTCGCACGGACCGAGGGGGCAAGCCCGCTTCTCAGTGGCGCTCCAAGAGTCGTCCAAAGAAGCCGGCGGGGGCGGCAACTACCACCCCCAAACCCGCCTCTACATGACTCACTCTTTCATCCTGCCTCCCCACAGGTGGGGGGCCGCTTGTCTCGCTTTCAGGACAAGTGGCTACTTCACGTTCAAGATCAGTGGGTTCGAGACGTAGTCTCGCGAGGTTACAGGATAGAGCTGACGTCAAAACCATTATCCCGATTCCATCGGTCTGTTCCATCCCCAGAAAAGACTCAGGCTTTTCTCCGGGTGTTGGAGGGACTCCGCAGAGACGGAGTAGTGGTCCCAGTGCCCACGGCAGAGAGGTTCAGGGGTTTTTACTCCAACCTCTTTATTGTCCCAAAGAAGGACGGCTCCTTTCGACCGGTCCTAGACCTAAAATTGTTCAACCGTCACGTGTTGGTGCGGAAGTTCCGCATGGAATCCCTACGTTCCGTTATCGCGGCTCTGTCGCAGGGGGACTTCCTAGCGTCCATCGATATCAGGGACGCTTACCTTCACGTGCCCATTGCACCGGCTCATCAACGCTGGTTACGATTCGCAGTGGGGGACGAACATCTCCAATTTGTGGCCCTACCCTTCGGGTTGGCCTCTGCACCAAGGGTGTTCGCGAAGGTGATGGCATCTATGATGGCTCTCCTGCATGTGCAGGGTCACGCCGTCATACCCTATCTGGACGACCTATTGGTCAGGGCGCCATCGGAAGACCTTTGTCGGGTGAGCCTGGAAGCGACCATGAGGTCTCTGGAACAGTTCGGGTGGCTTCTCAATACTCAGAAGTCGACCCTGGTTCCGACCCAGTCATTGACATATCTGGGCATGGATTTCCACACGGACTCAGCCCTGGTGTCTCTACCTCAGGCCAAGCAGCTGGCGATCCACTCAGGAGTACAGCACGTTCTCCTGTCACCTCACTCATCCCTTCGGGAATTGATGAGACTGGTGGGACGCATGGTAGCGGCAATAGAGGCGGTGCCATTTGCACAGTTTCGTCTCCGTCCTCTCCAGCTGGAGATTCTTCGCCGGTGGGACAAGAGAGCGATCTCTCTGAATCGGTTGGTGGCACTATCGCAACCGACCAGGGACTCCCTGCAGTGGTGGCTACAGCCACGTCACTTGTCACGGGGAAGATCCTTCCTCAAACCTTCTTGGTTAGTGGTGACCACCGACGCCAGTCTGAAGGGCTGGGGCGCGGTGTTCTTACACCACAGGGCTCAAGGCCTCTGGACTCAGGCGGAGTCGACGTTGCAGATCAACGTCCTGGAGATCAAGGCGGTCTATCTGGCGCTCCTGGCGTTTCAGAAATTCCTGGCAGGACGACCCATTCGGGTACAGTCCGACAATGCGACGGCCGTCGCCTACATAAATCATCAGGGAGGGACCAGAAGCGCTCAGGCCCTCGCCGAAGTCCACCGCATCCTATCGTGGGTGGAGGAACACGACTGCTTGATCTCCGCAGTTCACATCCCAGGGGTCGAGAACTGGGAGGCCGACTACCTGAGCCGGCAGGGGATGGACGCCGGAGAGTGGTCCCTGCATCCAGACGTCTTCCGGGACATCTGCAGCAGATGGGGCACTCCGGACGTGGATCTGATGGCCTCAAGGCTGAATCATCAGGTGCCCCAGTACGTGGCGAGATCGTGGGATCCTCAGTCCCTGGGGGCGGATGCTCTGATACTGAGTTGGTCCAGCTTCCAACTGCCGTATGTGTTCCCTCCTCTGGCTCTGATTCCCAGGGTCCTGTGGAAGATCAGGTCGGAGTGCAGGATAGCCATTCTAGTGGCTCCAGATTGGCCCAGGAGGTCCTGGTATCCGGACCTGTGGCAACTGTCAGGCGGACACAGGTGGGCTCTTCAAGAACGCGCAGATTTACTCGCACAAGGCCCATTCTTCCACCTCAATTCCAGGGCCCTCAGATTGACTGCATGGCTCTTGAGGCCTGGCTCCTGACATCTAGGGGTTTCTCCCCTACAGTGGTGGCCACTATGAATCGGGCTAGGAAGCCTGTTTCCAGGAAGATGTACCACCGGACGTGGAAGATCTTTTTTACCTGGTGTGCCTCTGGTGGACGGTCTCCTTGGCCCTTGTCCATCCCGACGTTGTTGGCTTTCTTACAGTCGGGTTTGGAGTTGGGATTATCCCTTGGCTCTTTGAAATGTCAAGTATCGGCACTTTCGGTGCTGTTTGACAGGCGATTGGCGCTCCTCCCGAAGGTGCGTCAATTTCTGCAGGGGGTGTCGCGGATGGTTCCGCCCTACAAGAGACCTCTGGACCCTTGGGACCTTAACATGGTCCTGGCGGCATTACAGAAACCGCCGTTTGAGCCGTTGAGAGATGTTTCTCTATCTCGTCTGTCCCAGAAAGTGGCCTTTCTGGTGGCGATTACGTCTCTAAGGAGGGTCTCAGAATTGGCTGCACTATCGTGCAAGTCACCCTTTCTGGTGGTTCACCAAGACAAGGTGGTGTTGCGCCCACGGCCTGAATTCTTGCCGAAGGTGGTTTCAACTTTTCACCTGAACCAGGAGATTGTTCTCCCATCATTTTGCCCCGCTCCCGTTCATCAGGTGGAGCGCGACCTCCATACTCTGGATCTCGTGAGAGCTGTACGCATTTATGTGTCCAGGACCGCCTCCTTCAGGAGTTCGGATTCCTTATTTGTTCTTACGACAGGTCGCTGTAAGGGGTCCGCGGCTTCAAGGTCAACCTTGGCCAGATGGATTAAGGCTTCCATTCAAGAGGCTTACCGGTCCTCTGGTTTGCCTCTCCCGGTGGGATTGAAGGCTCACTCTACCAGGGCTGTAGGTGCCTCTTGGGCCTTGCGACATCGAGCGTCTGCTCTACAGGTGTGTCAGGCGGCCACTTGGTCCAGCCTGCACACTTTCTCTAAGCACTATATGGTGCATGCCCATGCCTCTGCGGATGCAAGTCTGGGCAGGCGGTTCTCCAGGCGGCGGTTGCCCACCTTTGAAGGGAACCATGTGTTATCCGTCTTGTTGAGGAACTCTTCCCGCCCTGGGGTATTGCTTTAGGACATCCCCATTGTCTGGGTCTCCCATTATGATGACCAGAAAAAAGAGAATTTTGTTTACGTACCGTAAATTCTTTTTTCTTTAATCATCAATGGGAGACCCAGCACCCACCCAGTTGTTCCTTTGCATGTTTTGCATTTGTTCTGCTCTCTGTTGAGACAGTGTTTGCCGGGTTGTTGAACCGTCTGTGCACGGCATTCTTCCCGATGTTTCGGGTGTGGTTTATTTTCTCCTCGCAGCTTATGGACCAAACTGAGGATGTTCCCTGCGGTAGGGGTTTATAAGCGGAGGAGGCGGTGTCTACAAACTTGTAGTACCTAGTGTGACCTCCGGAGGGCAGTGCCCTAAACCCCATTGTCTGGGTCTCCCATTGATGATTAAAGAAAAAAGAATTTACGGTACGTAAACAAAATTCTCTTTATATGACGGGGTGTGGAGGGATGCAGAGGGGGGATGTACTGTATGTAGGGAGGTGGGGTGGGATGCAGCGAGGGAACATACTACTGTATGTAGCGAGTGTGAAGGGACGCAGCGGGGGGATGATTATATGTAGGGGATATGTGGTGGGACAGCGGGGGGATGATCGTATGTATATGTCATTCTTCTGTGTATATTTCTCTTTTGCAGGTTTGCTCTTTCTTCAATTCTAACGCTGTTCCCCTTAAAGTGGTGATGGTGAACGCGGACCCCAGAGGAGAAGAGATCCATTCCATGTTTAAGGTGAGGTCTCCTGCCTCCCGTCCCTTGCTGTCCGTCCCCGATCCTTCGCTCCCTGTTCTCCCTGTCTGTCGCTCTCTCCCCTCTCTTTTACCGCCGGCCCTCGCTCCCATCTTAGGCCAACCTCCCACTGTCTCCTGTTTCTTAGGTGGGTGAAGACCTGCGGCAGGACATGCTGGCCCTGCAGATGATCAAGATTATGGACAAGCTGTGGCTGCAGGAAGGCCTGGACATGAGAATGGTCATCTTCACATGTCTGTCCACTGGCACCGACAGAGGTAAAGTGCACCCACCCTGTGCTATATGTGGGGGGAGGTATTGTACTTGTGCTGTATATGGGGGGGAGGTATTGGGTGCAAGTGACCTTTCATTTCTTTTGGTTCTCCAGGTTTGGTGGAGCTGGTCTTGTCGTCTGAAACGCTAAGGAAGATCCAGGTGGAGTATGGACTGACCGGATCCTTCAAGGACAAACCTCTGGCCGAGTGGCTGCGGAAATATAACTCATCGGAGGAGGAGTATGAGAAGGTAAAGCTGGTGTATGGTTGGAGAGCCGCGCAGCCCTCCGCTCTGACCGAGCCGCGCAGCCCTCCGCTCTGACCGAGCCGCGCAGCCCTCCGCTCTGACCGAGCCGCGCAGCCCTCCGCTCTGACCGAGCCGCGCAGCCCTCCGCTCTGACCGAGCCGCGCAGCCCTCCGCTCTGACCGAGCCGCGCAGCCCTCCGCTCTGACCGAGCCGCGCAGCCCTCCGCTCTGACCGAGCCGCGCAGCCCTCCGCTCTGACCGAGCCGCGCAGCCCTCCGCTCTGACCGAGCCGCGCAGCCCTCCGCTCTGACCGAGCCGCGCAGCCCTCCGCTCTGACCGAGCCGCGCAGCCCTCCGCTCTGACCGAGCCGCGCAGCCCTCCGCTCTGACCGAGCCGTGCTTTCTTCCAGGCCTCGGAAAATTTCATCTATTCATGCGCCGGCTGCTGTGTGGCCACCTACGTCCTAGGTATCTGCGACCGGCACAACGACAACATCATGCTGCGCAGCAGCGGACACATGTTCCACATCGACTTCGGAAAGTTCCTGGGACACGCACAGATGTTTGGGAGTTTTAAAAGGTATTGAGGACAGCCCGTACTGTGCCCAGAGATGGGAGCATGGAGCACGTAGATGTGGGAGCGTGGAGCCCATAGATGGGGGGAGCACGGAGCCTGTAGACTGGGGTGAAGTTGGGTGCGCAGGGCTCGTAGATGTGAGGGGGAGCGTAGAGCCCGTAGATGGGGGGAGGGGGGAGATCGGAACAATATGTACAGAACCTATATAGATATTGGAGGGCAGCAAAGTCTCACATGAAGCCTTCATTATCGCATCTTCTCACAGGGATCGAGCCCCCTTTGTGCTGACGTCGGATATGGCTTATGTCATCAATGGAGGGGAGAAGCCCACCAGCCGCTTCCAGCTGTTTGTGGACCTTTGCTGCCAGGCTTACAATCTGCTCAGAAAACACACAAACCTGTTCCTGAACCTGCTGTCCCTGGTGAGGATTTCACTTTTTGCTATCAGCAGTGGTCCCACCGCTTGTGTCCGCTCTTGCGCTCTCCTGGATGGGTGCTGACCCCGGTGGTCTGGCCACTCGGACCCCCATTTATCGATCATGCGCTTCAATTCTCCATCTTTGTGTTTTATTCATTGTGTCATTGTACAAGGGTGAACCAAGCGTTTTCCCGCACTCCAGTCATATCACATCTTTTGGTTGCATGTTGTTAGTGACATTTTCTGTACGATGTCGCTATCTTCCCCCATTGCTGCTGAACAGGATCGGATGTGTTACGTCGGGAGATTGATGGCGATATTTATCAATTGCAGTCACCAGACACTAATAACAAAGACTGCCCAGTCTGGAGACAGACACAGAAGGATGGACAAGTGTCAGCCATGTAGCAGGAGCTGGATGTTCGTCCACAAACTCTGACACTGAGTCTAGGATAGGCGAGTGATGGTAGATTATGTGACAGATAAACTATGGCTCTGCCTGTGTGATAATCCACCACTGACAGAGGTGGAGACAGTGGGGCCTTTGCGGCTGTAAGTGATAATTAAAGAGCATATGTTGAGAGCTAATTATAATTTTTCAACCACACGTTGACCTGCAGCGCGGCCGTCTGACTTCCTAGTTAGCGACTTCCAGGCAGTGCGCGGTTATTGCACAGAACGATCTGCACATCCATGATTGCAGCTTCTTATTACTGTCCTCCCTCATCAGATGCTTTCTTCTGGGCTGCCAGAGCTCACGGGTCGTCATGATGTGAAATATGTGCAGGACGCTTTACAGCCGCATGCCTCGGACGCGGAGGCCACCATCTTCTTCACCAGGTGAGCAGCGCCCCCCTCTGTCCTGGGACGCCCACACCGCCTCCTCATTGTGCCGATTCTTCTTCCAGGTTGATTGAGTCCAGTCTGGGCAGCGTTGCCACAAAGTTCAATTTCTTCATCCACAATTTGGCTCAACGATTTTCAGGGCTCCCAGCAAACGACGAGGCAATTTTGTCCTTCTCCCCGAAGACCTACTCCCTAAAACAAGATGGTCGCATCAGAGAAGCGGCGATCTTCACGTACCACAAGCGGTACAATCCGGATAAGTATTATGTAAGTCTTTCCCCAGAGCAGCCCCTGTACATACTGCGCCCTGTGTCCACTCCTCACTGACCTTTCCTGGCAGATCTACGTGGTGAGGGTGGTCCGCGAGGCGCAGGAGAACGCGACCTTCATCTTCCGCACCTTCGATGAGTTCCAGGAGCTGCACAATAAGCTCAGCATCTTGTTTCCTTTGTGGAAGTTACCGGGGTGAGTGTAGTGACAGGGGAGACAGGCGGCGCTGGTAATGGGAGGATGCAGGCAGGCAGCGCTGCAGGGATGCGTGCAGGCGGTGATGGTGATGGAGGGGAAATGCAGGCGGTAATGGGGGAGAAGGTAGGGGCTGGTGGGGAGGGGGTGGAGAAAGAAGCGCTGGTGATGGAGGGAGGGTGGTTATCGGGGTTTGTGGAGGCGGTGCTGACTGATGACGGGGGCAGCATTTTCCCAGCAATCTACCAGGACTTTCTCTCCTTCTAGCTTTCCAAGTAAAGTCATTCTGGGAAGAACGCACATAAAAGATGTGGCCGCGAAAAGGAAGGTGGAGTTACACAGTTATGTTCAGAGTCTGCTGAGCGGCTCAGCTGAGGTGTCTGAGGTAGGTTACCATGGGGGCGGCACATCCCATGGGCACATTGTGCAGGTATCCTGACATTTCTGGTCCTTGTAATACGTGCTGAGCCCAGGGGGCCGTCTCCTGACACATTTGCACCTTGTAGTATGTGCTAAGCACGGGGACAGTCTCTTGATATTTCTGCCCCTTGTAGTACATGCTGGGCCTGGGAGGCCATCTGCTGACCTTTCTGGTCCTTGTAGTATGTGCAGGGCCCGGGGGTTCGTCTCCTGACACTTCTGATCCTTGCAGTACATCCTGAGCCCAGAGGGCCGTCTCTTGACACTTCTGGTCCTTGTAGTACATGCCGGGCCTGGGGCCCGTCTCCTGCCATTTTTGCCCCTTGTAGTATGTGCCGGGCCAGAGGGGCCGTCTCCTTACATTTCTGCCCCTTGTAGTATGTGCTGAACCCAAAGTTTCGTCTTCTGACCTTTCGGTGTTGATTTTGCAGTGTGACCTGGTTTACACCTTCTTCCACCCGCTGCCTCGTGATGAGAAGATAGACGGCTGTGTCGTGAGTGCCCAGGATGCCGGTATAATGCTCCCCATGGTCCGACCTTCCCTGGTTAGCATACTTTGTATTGTAATCCCACTTGCTTTCCCTCCAGGTGAAGCCCCCCTCAGTCCAGGAGCTGGAAAGATTGAAGGGGAAGTGAAATTATCAATTTCTTACCGGAATGGGACCCTGTTCATTATGGTGATGCACATAAAGGGCCTGGTGAGCGGTGCTCTGTGTAGATGTCTCCATCCTCCCGGTGTAGCGCCCAGAGAAGATCACCAATCACTTATCATTGCAGGTGGCGGAGGACGGAGCTGACCCCAATCCTTATGTGAAGACCTATCTCCTCCCAGACCCCCACAAAACATCCAAACGCAAAACCAAAATTGCAAGGAAAACCTGCAACCCGACCTTCAACGAGATGGTGAGTGTAAGTGGGGTGGGACGAGGCTGTGCAAGGCAGGGTAAGGCCGAGCAAGGCAGGGTGAGGCTAAGCCAGGTGGGGAGAGTCTTCATTCGCTATCTCTGGGGGACATCCTGGTTCCTTCAGTCTGTAGTGATGGAGATGCATGTTCCTATTGTGTCTGGTGGTTTTATTTCCTCATATTCCCTCGTGTCGTGCCTTAGCCCCCATGCTGTACCCTGCAGCTGTGTGCCCCTTGCAGCCATTCATGTTGTCGTTGCCTCCACAGCTGGTGTACAGCGGATACAGTAAGGAAACGCTCCGGCAGAGGGACCTGCAGCTCAGCGTCCTCAGTGCTGAGTCTTTACGGGAGAACTTCTTCCTTGGCGGCCTGATGCTCGCGCTGAAAGACTTCGACTTGAAAGAAGAGACTGTGAGTTGGTACAAGCTAACCGAGGTGCCTTACTGCTGAGCCCGTGCCGGACCAAGACTTCCCGAACATTTCACACCACGCACTGCCTGTGCTGCCATGACCACTATTCCTGAGCGGCGGGCTGTCCTGCCGGGACCCACTAACCGCGTGACTTCTACATTCCACTATCACACGCCAACCACGGTGCAGCCTGTGAGCGGCTCCCGCCTTATCCAGTCTATGGACCTCGGCTAGAGGGTGGCTGCATCGGAGGGACCACGCTGACCCCTGCTGAGAACACCCGGCCACAGAAAGGGACAAAACATATATAGAAACCTTATTAAACAGATGAGCACAAGTTTAGAACAGATCCTTCAACCAAAGTTATAGATTTTTCCAAAGTTTTCCTTATGTGTAGAGATATTTTCTTATGATGGCGTTCTCTAGTCCTCGTCCTTTTGCCTCTGTGTACAATGTCCACTGCCATCTGATGGGTGGCTGCTGCTGCTTCCTCCTGTGTCTGGAGAGAACTGAATGTATTCACAGGTTTGTGATCGCTAGATGGGTGCCCTGCAGACCACTTCCCTCAGCACCATGTCCTCTGCAGACCCCTCCCTTCATGTGTGTCACATCACTTCGCAGACCCCTCCCCTGCCCCATTGTGTTTTCTGCAGACTCCTCACCTGCGGCACCACATGCAGCACATCACTCTGCAGACTCCTCCCCATGGTACCATATGCCCTGCAGACCCCTCTCCCTGAGTGTGTAAAGGTCCCGTTACATGGTACGACATCGTGAACGATATCGCTGAAACGCCACGTTTGGAGTCCTTGAAATGACATCGTTAGGTCGTCGTTTTGTGTAACACTGAGGTATGACTACAATAAATCGTTGATCGCAGATTTGAGAACATTTTCTCAAATCAAACGATCCACGATCAGCCAACCTGGTATATCGTTGTGTGTGACACCGCGATAACCATGTCGTTCACGACTTCGCCCATTCACTTCAGTGAACAAGTATCGTTCGCTGGGTTGTGCAAATGATGGCTGCTCACTACATCGTTGGTGCGTCGTCCACGATATCTACACGTCTAACATCTCGCCAACGATGTCAAAATGATGTCCTAACGACCACCCTCTAGTGAGATCATTAAGGATATCATTTTAACATTGCAGCGTGTAACGGTACCTTCACATCACTGCAAACTCCTCCCCCCAAGTCTCATCAATCACTCTGAAGACCTGTCCCCCCACATTACAATGTGCCCTGCAGACCCCTCACATGCATCACATCACTATGTAGACCCCTCACATATATTACATCACTGCAGACCACTCCTCCTGTGGCACCACGTGCGAAACGTCACTGCAGACCCTCCCTGTGGCACATCACTTGCAGACCCCCTTCCTCTGCACCACTGTGGCACATCACTCTGCAGACCCCTTCCTCTGCAGCACCACGTGCGGCACATCACTCTGCAGACCCTCCCTCTGCGGCACCACGTGTGGCACATCACTCTGCAGACCCCTCCCTCTGCGGCACCACTGTGGCACATCACTCTGCAGCACCCTCCTCTGTGCACACGTGGGCACATCACTCTGCAGACCCCTTCCTCTGCAGCACCACTCACATCATCTGTAGACCCCTCCTCTGCAGCCCCACTGTGCACATCACTCTGCAGACCCCTTCCTCTGCAGCCACCACGTGTGCACATCACTCTGCAGACCCCTTCCTCTGTGGCACATCACATCACTCTGCAGGGCTCTCTGGCAATCACAGAGTTGGGATCAATTTGGTTGTATCTTCATACCTGTTAATCGAGCTGCACCCAACCCCTACTGCATAGAGATGACGGCATTTTCATGGCACATGATCATTAGACCTATACACAGGACCAAACGCCGTGGATCCACTTTCCAGCAGTGTGATCCACCCAGTGACAGCAGCATCTTGTCCGCTCCCATCTGGCCACTCTTTGCTCCTCTGATACTGTATGTGACGAGACGCCGGATCTCACAGTCTGTGGAGAGCGAGCATGGCATCATGGCAGGAGAGTTCTCCGTAGGTCTGCACAGCTCGGAGGGGCGGCACGGGCTCCATACTTAGACATGGGGAGAGGTGCACAGCGCTGTGGATGGACCATACCTTGTATTTATTGTCTGTCGTCAGGGTCCAGTATTTTACCTCTGCCGGAGACCAGCGCCATTTTATTCACCAGTTCTATATTTTGGCCAAATCTAACATTTCTCTCTGGCCTTCTAATAAAATTTTGCTAGTTTTGCATTCATGTTGGGATTGTGTGATTTGATCCAGAGCTGCGCTCACAATTCTGCTGGGGGGGCAGTCATATTATCTTGTAGGAGATAATGGTTATGAGCCTGGGATAGAAAGTCTGCAGACACTGAACAAGCAGGTGGAGCTGGGAGATTTCAGCTCTGAAGCTTCACAATTTACTGATGAACATGCACTCAAAGGAAGGAGCCAGGCAGCATTCAGTTCCCTGAGATGGAGTATGTGACCCTGGACGTCCAACTGCACGAAGTATGAGCCCACCTGTATCTGTCATAGTAATGGGTGTAATGAGACTGACAGCCACGAAAGAGAGATCCAGAAGAGGACCAGGTCTGTGACACCAAAGGATGACAGAATCTGTAATAGGAGGGAGTGGTCAACTGTGTCAACGGTAAGGAACAGATCTACAACCCCTGCGAAAATTATGGAATCACTGGCTCGAAGGATGTCCATTCACTTGTTTAATTGTGTAGAAAAAAAGCAGATCACAGACATGGCACAAACTAAAGTCATTTCAAATGGCAACTCTCTGCCTTGAAGAAACACTAACAGAAACTTGGGAGAAAAAAATATGCTAGCCAGTAACGGTTACTTTTGCAGACCAAGCAGGGGGAAAGATTATGGAATCACTCAATTCTGAGGTAAAAATTATGGAAACACAATGGAAGGGCCGGTCTAGAAATCTGACCTCCAGTCTGAGCCTATAACTGGACTCTCCCAGCCAAAGTCCTTTGTCATAGAGATGAGGCAGCTGAACACTGCTGTGATCATCATTCCATATTTCTGCTCCCTCCATCGGCTACAGAAGGCAAAGTTTAGGTTCCTGTAAGTTTCTCCTATCTGTTTCATATGTTTGTATGTCTGTTTTTATTTCTATTTTTATATCTTTCTATTGTAAGCACTGTACCTTTTATATTAAAGCTTAAAACTTTAATAAGTCTGAACCTTGTATGCTCTAAAGAACCCATAACCTTAGAAAGGGTGTGATCGATGTTGATTGTCTGATAAATCTTAAGGTCCCGTTACACGGTTCGAGAAACCGAGAGACGTTGCTGAAACGTCACGAGTTTGGAGTCGTTCAAACGTTAGTTCGTAGTTGCGTGTGATACCGAGATACGATTAGCGATAAATGTTGATCACCGATGTGAGAACATGTTCTCAAATCAGACGATCCTTGATCAGCCAACCTGCTGCATCGTTGTGTGTGACACCGCAATAACTATGTCGTTAATGACTTCCCTATTCACAACAGTGAACAAGTATCGTTCGCTGGGTTGTGCAAATGATAGCTGCTCACCACATCGTTGGTGCGTCGTTCACGATATCTGGACGTGTGAGATCGAGGTGTGATTGATGCTCCCTTTCAGCATAGGACAAAGATGACTGCCTGAAGAGAACATGCAAATTTCCACAGTCATTGATGATATGGGGATGCATGTCAGGTAAAGGCACTGGGGAGATGGCTGTCATTACATCTTCAATAAATGCCCAAGTTTACATTGATGTTTTGGATACTTTTCTTATCCCATCAATTGAAAGGATGTTTGGGGATGATAAAATAATTTATCAAGATGATAATGCATCGTGCCATAGAGCAAAAACTGAAAGCATTCCTTGAAAAAGACACATAAGGTAATGTCATGGCCTGCAAATAGCCCCGATCTCAATCCAATTGAAAATCTTTGGAAGTGGAAGAAAATGGTCAATGACAAGGCTCCAACCTGTAAAGCTGATCTGGCAACAGCAATCAGACAAAGTTGGAGCCAGATTGATGATGAGTACTGTTTGTCACTTATTACGTCCGATGCCTCAGAAGACTGCAAGCTGTTTATATAAAAGCCAGAGGTGGTGCAAACAATACTAGTGATGTATTGAGTGTTGTTTTGTTTGTTTGTCATGATTACATAATTTTTTCCTCAGAATTGAGTGATTCCATAATCTTTCCCCCTGCTTGGTCTACAAAAGTAACCATTACTGGCCACACATTTTTTTTTTCATGATTTAGTGTTTCTTCAAGGCAGAGCGTTTCCATTTGAAATGACTTTAGTTTTGTGGCAGGTCTGTGATCTGATTTTTTTTTCTGCAAAATTAAACAACTGAATGAACGTCCTCCGAGCCCAGTGATTGCATATTTTTGCCAGAGGTTCTAGAAGGAGGAGAATGGAGAAGTGTCTGAAGACGTTAGTGATTTTGGTCAGGGCAGTTTCGGTGAAATGGTGGAGCCAGCAGCCAGGTTGCAGGCTGTCAAAGAGAGTTAGATGAGAGGTGGAAGGAAATTAGTGTAGACAATGCTGATCAAGGAGTTTGGAGGTGAACTAGAGCAGTGACATGGGTGATAACTGGGCATAGCAGTCGGGCTGAGGTTTGGCTTTTTGAGGATAGACGTGATCGTAGCATGTTTGAAGGCTGAAGAGAAGGTACCAGACGTTGGCGATAGGTTGAAGAGGTGGTGAGGTTGGGGAGGAGGTGGGATGGGGTCCAGTGCACAAGTGAAGAGATGTGATTTGGATAGGAGATGAGTAAGCTCTCCAGTGATGTTGGGAGGGAGGTTATGAGGGAAGGGCAGAGGGCTGGTATATGGAGTATTTGGGGTGGTGGAACAATAAATTCTTGCCTTGATTGATCTTATTTTTAAAGTGTGTGACTAAGTCCTCAGCAGAGATGAGGGAGGTCGGAGGGGCAGTGGTGGGCAGAGGAGTGAGTTAAATGTGCTGAACAGTTGTTTGGAGTTGTAGGATAAGGAAGATATGAGAGTTGTGAAGTCGGTCTATTTAGCAGAGGTTGAGGGCTGAATTGAACGAGTGTTGCTTGCTTGAGTGAAGTCATCCTGTGAGTGAGCAACCCTGGACACTCGCCTGAGCTTTTTGTGGGTGCTGTGCTAGGGTTGTCTTGATTTGTCGCACTTTGCCATGCACGAAAGGGGCAAGCATGTGAATGGCTGATGTGAGGGTGGCATTGTAGAAAGCGGTGGCGTTATCTGTGGCATGGAGTGAAGATATCGAGGACAGAACTAGAATAGAGTCAGAGAATGATGTGAATGTCTAGATGTGTGAAGTTTCAGCGTGAGTGTGAGGGCTGCTGGACATATGGGGGACAGGCGAGGAGGACAAGGATCAGAAACTGAGTAGATGGTGGTTGTGACAAAGTTGCCACCAAACCTGTCAGCTCTCTAGCGCCTCCTGTATACTCAGGCTAGTCAGGGAACTGAGGATAAAAGAGGGACCTGAGCTCTGACAGCGCTGGTTTTTTAAGGCACCCCCCTATGTGAGGGTGGTATTTCCTTCTAGTCTCAGTCCATAAGTACATATAATAACCGCCACCCTGTCATTGACAGAGGCCCTGAATAACACATTATTTATGTACAGGTGTTATAAAGATATTACTGATGTAAGTTAGGCAAATAAAAGATAAATGGAAATGTGATCAGTTACCGGTTCCTTGATGATGAGATCAGGCATTCTTATACTGTAAGTTGCCAGCCACTCTCCTGCCCAGGGCTGTCCTGCAGTTCCCACCCGCGTTGTGATATGAAATACTCAAAAGCTACTATAGGTCATAATTTTCCACTAGGAGGTCTGACGAAAACGGACTGGGTAGTACCATTGGACCCAGTGGGCTCTGCATTGCGATCGAAGACCAAACATGGGATCTTTAGCTGGCTTCTATTCCCCATTCTATGTATCTGCTCAACATGGAGTGCTAGAAGGAATTTGGAGAGATAGATGGGTGCAGCTGGCTATCATAATTCCCGAAATGTGAGCTGTAGATTGCTAGCATATATATGTAATTTCCCCAGCTCCCTCCTATATATACTTAGCTTGTGGCATCTGTCATCCACATCCATCATGGTTTGCTATTACGCACCAGCAGCTGCCATATTTGCACACCCAGGTGATGAGTGTACAAATATGGTGCCCTTTGGCTGTAATGGCCCATCACACAATACTGCCATCAGTGCAGCAGTCGCCCTCACACCACACCTGAAACCGATGTGAGTCCACCGAACAAGCAGCCCGCCAGACCTCACTGCCGAATGACTAACTGCGGTACTACAGTACAGACCAAATGTTTGGACACACCTTCTCATTCAAAGAGTTTTCTTTATTTTCATGACTATGAAAATTGCAGATTCACACTGAAGGCATCAAAACTATGAATTAACACATGTGGAATTAATATCTAACAAAAAAGTGTGAAACAACTGAAAATATGTTTTATATTCTAGGTTCTTCAAATTAGCCACCTTTTGCTTTGATTACTGCTCTGCACACTCTTGGCATTCTCTTGATGAGATTCAAGAAGTAGTCACCGGAAATGGTCTTCCAACAGTCTTGAAGGAGTTCCCAGAGATGCTTAGCACTTGTTGGCCCTTTTGCCTTCACTCTGAGGTCCAGCTCACCCCAAACCATCTCAATTGGGTTCAGGTCTGGTGACTGTGGAGGCCAGGTCATCTGGTGCAGCCCCCATCACTCTCCTTCTTGGTCAAATAGCCCTTACACAGCCTGGAGGTGTGTTTGGAGGTCATTGTCCTGTTGAAAAATAAATGATGGTACAACTAAACGCAAACCGGATGGAATAGCATGCCGCTGCAAGATGCTGTGGTAGCCATGCTGGTTCAGTATGCCTTCAATTTTGAATAAACCCCCAACAGTGTCATCAGTAAAGCTCCCCCTCCCCATCACACCTCCTCCTCCATGCTTCACGGTGGGAACCAGGCATGTAGAGTCCATCCGTTCACCTTTTCTGTGTTGCACTAACACACGGTGGTTGGAACCAAAGATCTAAAATTTGGACTCATCAGACCAAAGCACAGATTTCACTGGTCTAATGTCCATTCCTTGTGTTCTTTATCCCAAACAAGTCTCTTCTGCTTGTTGCCTGTCCTTAGCAGTGGTTTCCTAGCAGCTAGTTTACCATGAAGGCCTGCTGCACAAAGTCTCCTCTTAACAGTTGTTGTAGAGATGTGTCTGCTGCTAGAACTCTGTGTGGCATTGACCTGGTCTCTAATCTGAGCTGCTGTTAACCTGCGATTTCTGAGGCTGGTGACTCGGATGAGCTTATCCTCCACAGCAGAGGTGACTCTTGGTCTTCCTTTTCTGGGGCGGTCCTCATGTGAGCCAGTTTCTTTGTAGCGCTTGATGGTTTTTGCAACTGCACTTGGAGATACTTTCAAAGTTTTCCCCATTTTTCAGACTGACTGACCTTCACTTCTTAAAGTATTGATGGCCACTCGTTTTTCTTTACTTAGAATTTGTATTATGGCAAGAAAAAAGCAGCTAACAGTCTATTCAGTAGGACGATCAGCTGTGTATCCACCAGACTTCTGTACAACACAACTGATGGTCCCAACCCCATTTATAAGGCAAGAAATCCCACTTATTAAACCTGACAGGGCACACCTG
Organism: Allobates femoralis; assembly: GCA_033576535.1. Lineage (NCBI taxonomy): Eukaryota > Metazoa > Chordata > Amphibia > Anura > Aromobatidae > Allobates > Allobates femoralis. Next base: position 33,502,426 of record JARQOC010000010.1, on the reverse strand, counting down.
TGAAGTGAAGACCATTTCCGGTGACTACCTCTTGAAGTTCATCCAGAGAATGCCAAGAGTGTGCAAAGCAGTAATCAAAGCAAAAGGTGGCTACTTTGAAGAACCTAGAATATAAGACATATTTTCAGTTGTTTCACACTTTTTTGTTAAGTATATAATTCCACATCTGTTAATTCATAGTTTTGATGCCTTCAGTGTGAATCTACAATTTTCATAGTCCTGAAATAAAGAAAACTCTTTGAATGAAAAGGTGTGTCCAAACATTTGGTCTGTACTGTACACAGTAATTTGGCGGTGAGTGACACCTGGGTATACAAAGATGGCAGTGGCGTGACCTGGCACACTCACATTGCTGCCATACACCATGGGGGGGGGGAACATCACAAGGGGACAGACAGCCCAGGGTGGGGGGGGGGAAGAGTGCACAAGAGGAGAGAACACAGGGCGGAAAAATAGCATACAAGGGGAAGAGAGAGCTCAAAGTAGAGAACATAAGAGAAAATAGGGAGCAGAGACAGCTCAAAGGGGAGAAGACAATACGGGTATGAGAGAGCACACAGGGCAGGATGCATGGGGGAGAGAGAGCGCCCAGGGATCATCCATCTAGTCTACTACATACTTAGCTTGTGGCATCCATCATCCACTTCCGTCAGAATGTATCGATATCACGTGGTGGCCATATTTGCACACTCAAGTGATGGATGTGCAAATATGGTGTCTGCTAGTGGTACTGGCCCTTTGCACAATACTGTTAGCGGTGCAAACATCCAGACCCAAAGTCACCCGAAACCAATGCTAGAACTACGTCCCCACTCAATCCGCGCCCACCATCACCGTCGGATGACTGAGGCTGTGCGTACTGTGTGCTTGCATGCGCCAGGTATGCACAGGCCCAGTTAGTTATACCGCCACCCAGAGACACCGCAAGGAGGGGGGGGGTAAGAAAGAGCGCATAGCAGGTGGGGACGGGCTGAAAGAGCAGGGAGCCGAGGGCCAGAGTGTGTGCGCACAGCAGGTGGGGGTGGGTAGAGAGCGCACAGCAGATGCGGGTGGCCAGAGAGGGCACACAGCAGGTGCAGGTGCCCAGAGAGGTGGCGCACAGCAAGGGAGGGGGGCAAAGAGAGTGCATGCGAAGTTAGGCGGCCACCTGGACACTTGGGTGTACAAAGATGGCGGCCGTGTGACACATCACCCCACAGCAAGATTGCTGTAATTACAGGATTACGTAGGAGGGGAACTTGGTGGGAGCCAATAAAGTGGAGAATGAGGTGCCTCTATTTTGTATGTAATAAAAGACTTTTCTGTCTTGTTTTCTCTTTTGCTAATAGCCGGCTGTCATTTTGTTGGTTGACATTAGCAATAGGGCCTGATGTCAGCTGCCATCAACCCATTTATTAACCAGTCTTCCACCGCTGCACAGCAGCTGGAAGAGCATTGAACAGTCAGTTTAGGGGTCTCTCATGGAGGCGTCAATTCTGGGGCAACTGCTGCCTGCAATTTTCAGAAGCCCAGAACGCTTCAGCATGCTGAGAAGTCCAGCCCCCAGCTGCCTGGTTTACCTTGGCTGGCAATAGAAAATACAGTGAAGCCTGAGCGAATTGTTTTAAAAGGAAATTAAACACATTATATAAAAAAAAAAAAAAAAAAACACACACAAACAGGTTTTTAACTAAAAATACACATTTACTGACATTGGGAAAGAGCACAGGGAAGAGAGTGCACGAGGTGGTACACAGAAGGAGAGAGCTCACAAGGGGGGGCAAGAGACACGGGAGGAGAGAGCTCACAAGGGGGGGCAAGAGACACGGGAGGAGAGAGCTCACAAGGGGGGGCAAGAGACACGGGAGGAGAGAGCTCACAAGGGGGGGGCGAGAGACACGGGAGGAGAGAGCTCACAAGGGGGGCGAGAGACACGGGAGGAGAGAGCTCACAAGGGGGGCGAGAGACACGGGAGAGAGCTCACAAGGGGGCGAGAGACACGGGAGGAGAGAGCTCACAAGGGGGGCGAGAGACACGGGAGGAGAGAGCTCACAAGGGGGGCGGGAGAGAGCTCACAAGGGGGGCGAGAGACAGGGGAGGAGAGAGCTCACAAGGGGGGCGAGAGACAGGGAGGAAAGAGCTCACAAGGGGGGCGAGAGACACGGGAGGAGAGAGCTCACAAGGGGGGGCAAGAGACACGGGAGGAGAAAGCTCACAAGGGGGGCAAGGGACACGGGAGGAGAGAGCTCACAAGGGGGGGCGAGAGACACGGGAGGAGAGAGCTCACAAGGGGGGCGAGAGACACGGGAGAGAGCTCACAAGGGGGGCAAGAGACACGGGAGGAGAGAGCTCACAAGGGGGGGCAAGAGACACGGGAGGAGAGAGCTCACAAGGGGGGGCAAGAGACACGGGAGGAGAGAGCTCACAAGGGGGGGCAAGAGACACGGGAGGAGAGAGCTCACAAGGGGGGGCAAGAGACACGGAGGAGAGAGCTCACAAGGGGGGGCAAGAGACACGGGAGGAGAGAGGCTCACAAGGGGGGGCAAGAGACACGGGAGGAGAGAGCTCACAAGGGGGGGCAAGAGACACGGGAGGAGAGAGCTCACAAGGGGGGGCAAGAGACACGGGAGGAGAGAGCTCACAAGGGGGGGCAAGAGACACGGGAGGAGAGAGCTCACAAGGGGGGGCAAGAGACACGGGAGGAGAGAGCTCACAAGGGGGGGCAAGAGACACGGGAGGAGAGAGCTCACAAGGGGGGGCAAGAGACACGAGAGAGAGCTCACAAGGGGGGGCAAGAGACACGGGAGGAGAGAGCTCACAAGGGGGGGCAAGAGACACGGAGGAGAGAGCTCACAAGGGGGGGCAAGAGACACGGGAGGAGAGAGCTCACAAGGGGGGCGAGAGACACGGGAGGAGAGAGCTCACAAGGGGGGCGAGAGACACGGGAGGAGAGAGCTCACAAGGGGGGCGAGAGACACGGGAGGAGAGAGCTCACAAGGGGGGCGGAGAGACACGGGAGGAGAGAGCTCACAAGGGGGGCGAGAGACACGGGAGGAGAGAGCTCACAAGGGGGGGCGAGAGACAGGGAGGAAGAGCTCACAAGGGGGGCGAGAGACAGGGAGGAAGAGCTCACAAGGGGAGGGAGAGAGCTCACAAGGGGAGGAGAGAGACTCACAAGGGGGGCGAGAGACACGGGAGGAGAGAGCTCACAAGGGGGGCGAGAGACACGGGAGAAGAGAGCTCACAAGGGGGGCGAGAGGACAGGGGGGAAAGAGCTCACAAGGGGAGGGGGAGAGACACGGGAGGAGAGAGCTCACAAGGGGGGCGAGAGACACGGGAGGAGAGAGCTCACAAGGGGGGCGAGAGACACGGGAGGAGAGAGCTCACAAGGGGGGCGAGAGACACGGGAGGAAAGAGCTCACAAGGGGGGCGAGAGACACGGGAGGAGAGAGCTCACCAGGGGGGGCGAGAGACACGGGAGGAGAGAGCTCACAAGGGGGGCGAGAGACACGGGAGGAGAGAGCTCACAAGGGGGGCGAGAGACACGGGAGAGAGCTCACAAGGGGGGCGAGAGACACGGGAGAGAGCTCACAAGGGGGGCGAGAGACAGGGGAGGAAAGAGCTCACAAGGGGGGCGAGAGACACGGGAGAGAGCTCACAAGGGGGGCGGGAGAGAGCTCACAAGGGGGGCGAGAGACACGGGAGGAGAGAGCTCACAAGGGGGGGCAAGAGACACGGGAGGAGAGAGCTCACAAGGGGGGGCAAGAGACACGGGAGGAGAGAGCTCACAAGGGGGGGCAAGAGACACGGGAGGAGAGAGCTCACAAGGGGGGGCAAGAGACACGGGAGGAGAGAGCTCACAAGGGGGGGCAAGAGACACGGGAGGAGAGAGCTCACAAGGGGGGGCAAGAGACACGGGAGGAGAGAGCTCACAAGGGGGGGCAAGAGACACGGGAGGAGAGAGCTCACAAGGGGGGGCAAGAGACACGGGAGGAGAGAGCTCACAAGGGGGGGCAAGAGACACGGGAGGAGAGAGCTCACAAGGGGGGGCAAGAGACACGGGACGAGAGAGCTCACAGGGGGGGCAAGAGACACGGGAGGAGAGAGCTCACAAGGGGGGGCAAGAGACACGGGAGGAGAGAGCTCACAAGGGGGGGCAAGAGACACGGGAGGAGAGAGCTCACAAGGGGGGGCAAGAGACACATGACGAGAGAGCTCACAGGGGGGGCAAGAGACACGGGAGGAGAGAGCTCACAAGGGGGGGCAAGAGACACGGGAGGAGAGAGCTCACAAGGGGGGGCAAGAGACACGGGAGGAGAGAGCTCACAAGGGGGGCGAGAGACACGGGAGGAGAGAGCTCACAAGGGGGGCGAGAGACACGGGAGGAGAGAGCTCACAAGGGGGGCGAGAGACACGGGAGGAGAGAGCTCACAAGGGGGGCGAGAGACACGGGAGGAGAGAGCTCACAAGGGGGGCGAGAGACACGGGAGGAGAGAGCTCACAAGGGGGGCGAGAGACACGGGAGGAGAGAGCTCACCAGGGGGGGCGAGAGACACGGGAGGAGAGAGCTCACAAGGGGGGCGAGAGACACGGGAGGAGAGAGCTCACAAGGGGGGCGAGAGACACGGGAGGAGAGAGCTCACCAGGGGGGGCGAGAGACACGGGAGGAGAGAGCTCACAAGGGGGGCGAGAGACACGGGAGGAGAGAGCTCACAAGGGGGGCGAGAGACACGGGAGAGAGCTCACAAGGGGGGCGAGAGACAGGGGAGGAAAGAGCTCACAAGGGGGGGCGAGAGACACGGGAGGAGAGAGCTCACAAGGGGGGCGAGAGACACGGGAGGAGAGAGCTCACAAGGGGGGCGAGAGACACGGGAGGAGAGAGCTCACAAGGGGGGGGCAAGAGACAAGAGAGCAGAGACGGCCGCCCCCATCTTGACCACAGCTAACACCACGTGACTTCCTCAGAGACCGCAGACACCGCACTGACTCCTGAGTAGTGATCGCGGCGTAGCTGTGTTGGGACGTCCCCTGTGTGACGTCACTTCCGCTACAGTCTCTGACCTGCGCAGTTCCAACTTCCGCTCTCTCTTTTCCTCGCAGCCGCCATCATGGGTCGCATGCACGCTCCAGGGTGAGAGCCGGGCCGGGAAAACGGGGGAGAGAAGGCGGCGGTAGAGAGAGGACCGCGGGCAGAGGAAAGCGGGGAATAGAGGGAGAAAGAGGGCGGCGGTGCTCGTGTGCTCTGGACAGACCGATGGATTATGCCGCACACGCGGAGGTTGTGGTTCTTTCTCGCCAGCCGGATCAGCCGCTCCATGGGCATGAGCGGTGTGGTGGTGGGGGGACCCGGTGCCGTGGGCGATGTGTTGGGGGGACCCGGTGCAGTGGGCAATGGGTGGGGGGACCCCGGTGCAGTGGGCAATGAGGGGGGACCCCGATGTGGTGGGGGGGGGATCCCGGTGCAGTGGGCAATGGGGTGGGGGATCCCGTGCAGTGGGCAATGAGGGGGACCCGATGTGGTGGGGGGGATCCCGGTGCAGTGGGCAATGGGGTGGGGGGATCCGGTGCAGTGGGCAATGAGGGGGGACCCCGATGTGGTGGGGGGGATCCCGGTGCAGTGGGCAATGGGTGGGGGGATCCCGGTGCAGTGGGCAATGGGGGGGGACCCCGATGCGGTGGGGGGGGACCCCGTGCAGTGGGCAATGAGGGGGGACCCCGATGTGGTGGGGGGGACCCGGTGCAGTGGGCAATGGGGTGGGGGGATCCCGATGCGGTGGGGGGACCCCGGTGCAGTGGGCGATGTGGTGGGGGGGCTCCTAGTGTGATGGGGCATGGTCTCCGGTAACGTCCTGGGTGAAGGGCCGGTCTCCAGTAATGCTCCTACAGACCCTCTCTAATGTGCAGTAATTGATCAAACTGACGGCTCTGTTTCTCTCCTTACAGAAAGGGCTTGTCCCAGTCTGCTCTCCCCTACAGACGCAGCGTCCCCACCGTAAGTAGTGCCTCTCTCCAGAACCCCACTGTGCTGTCAGTCATGGGGTCTTGGCTGCCTACTTGCTGTGAACTGAAGCTGGATGTGGTCAGACTACAACTCCCAGTACCTCTTGTCTTATTTTTCAGTGGTTGAAGCTGACGTCTGATGATGTGAAAGAGCAGATCTACAAGCTCGCTAAGAAGGGTCTCACCCCGTCCCAGATCGGTGAGTGCTGTGTGCCCGACCTGTGGAGGGGGCGCGTGTGCTGTCCTAGAGAATGGGGTGGGGGCTTTTCTGGGGGATATTCCATTCCATTTTTCATGTAAAAGGGGGTAAACATGACAACTGCAATAATCATTGACAATACAAGTCACTGACTGGTACAAGAGGAGAGAGCACCATGCCCCCAAGGGCTCCATTTACAAGGGATGGTTGAGGATACCGTAGGAGAGGAGAGGACCCTGCACGTGAGGGCTCAGTTGACAAGGGGTGGATAAGGATACAATAGGAGAGGAGGGCGGACCCTGTCTACAAGGAATGGGTGAGGTGAGGACCAGGGAGTAGTGAGGAGACAGGTGGATTAGTCAGGCATGAGAGTGTAGGATAGATTAGAGGGGAGGCCGGAGAGCAGGAGGCTTCAGTAGTCAAGGCGGGAGATGAGGGCATGCACCAGTGTTTTTGTACTTTCTTGGACAAGAAATGTACAGATCCGGGGAATATGTTTGAGTCTGCAGGATGTGGAGAGGGCTTGGTATGTGGCTTGAAGGAGAGAGTCGAGGAATACCCCGAGGCAGCATGTAGGGCTGGGGCGAGTGTGCAGCCATTCACTTTGATGGATACATCTGGAGGAGAGAGTGTGTGAAATGGGGGAAAGATGATGAATTCTGTGTTGTCCATGTTAAGTTTTAGAAAGTGAGCAGACCAGATTAAATATTGGACACTGGGATTTTGGTCAGTAAAGAGGTGATATCAGGTCCAGAGCGGTAGATCTGTGTGTTATCAGTGTAGAGATGATGCTGAAAGCCGTGAGACTCTGAGCTGTCACAGGCAAAAGGTGTAGATGGAGAGGAATAGCGGTCCAAGAACTGAGACTTGGGGAACACAAACGGGGAGCGAGATGAGGAATTGGTGTGGCGGAAGGAGACACTGAATGTCTGGTCTGTTAGGTATGAAGCGATCCAGGAGAGGACAAGTCTGTGATATCAAGAGATGCGAAGATCTGTTGCACTAAGGAATGGTCTACAGTGTCAAAAGGAAGAAGATAGGTCCAGGAGGAGGATGACAGAGTAATGGAGAAGGCAGAGGACAGGTCCAGGAGTAAAGGCCCAGTCACACATAACGACGCACCAGCAATCCCGATAACGATGTGCAGAGATCGCTGGTGCGTCGTTTACACACCGCTGGTAATATGTCACACGGGCATCTTACCAGCGATGTGAAAACCGACGCACTTGCGATCCAGAATTATACTGAGGTCGTTGTGAATTTTCTCTCCATAGCGTAGCATTGAGATCGTCATTATCTTTGTCAAACACAACAATGTAGCATTCCCAGCCGGGAGCACAACAACGCAGGAATGACCCAGAGCGGTGTGTAACGATCAGCGATCTCACAGCAGGGACCGGCTCGTTGGTGCGTGTCACACAGAACGACATCGCTGTTGTGTCACGGATTTCGTGACGCAACAGCGATCCCAATAGTGATCTCGTTAGCGATCTTTGTGTGACAGGGCCTTTAGACTACAAAGTAATGCAGAGGGCATGCCTTTATTCCTCCACACAAACCAACGCATTTCGTATATACCCTGAGGAAGGAGCGATGGTTTGTGTGGAGGAATAAAGCAGGAGATGAAGAAAGCTATGTCTTTCAAGTACATTTTCTGAAGCAGCAGCGCGGACCATTGACACCATTCCTGTTTGAACTATCTATTTACCATAATAGGCTTGAGAAAGGACCTCCGGTCTGAAACGTCGCCGCGCCATTGGCAATAAAGGTTCACTTGACATCTATTTGGTGCTGCTTTTTCCTTTTTTGGATTGTTTACATGGACACTTGACCGGTGTTGAGAAAGCGCTGCACAAGTCTGGTAATATGTGGTGCTGTTCCATTTTTTTAATATATTTACCATAATAGATAGGATTAGGTAGTGATGAAAGATGGAATGGAGGAAAGATGAGTTCGGTTTTGTCTATTTTTAGGTAGAGAGAGAAGGAGGATATGGCTGACAGACACTCTGGGATTCTGGGTGGCAGAGAGTTGACATCTTTTCCAGAGAGGTAGATCTGAGTGTCGTCAGCATACAGTTGGTACTGGAAGCCACGGGACTGTATGAGTTGTCCTAGGCCAAGGGTATAGATGGAAAAGAAGTAGGGGCCCCAGGACAGATTATTATGAATTATGTTCTAAATACCTTGATTATTGTACCATAATAAAGATGAAAGCTTGATATTCACATTGTACTACAATAAATTTATCACTTGATCATGAGCCATATATGAAGGAGTCGGTGTCTGGGAAATTCAGGAGCCGGAGTTGGAGTCGGTGATTTGATGTAACGACTCCACAGCCCTGGATAAGAGGAGAGGGAGGAGGTGCCGGGGACGGAGGAGAGAATTGAAAGTGTAGAATAGCTGTTTAGGGTTGAGACGGAGGATATGAGAGATGAGAAGTATGTTTGTTTTGCTGCAGTGAGTGCAGACTTGAAGTTGGCGAGGGATGACTTGTATTCAAGACATGCTTGGAGGAATGGTATCTCTTCCATCTCCGGTCAGCAACTGTGGAAACTCTCCTCAGTTCTTTAGTCAGGCTGTTCTGCCAGGTTTGCCGGTTGTGCGAGTTTTGCCATGCATGGGGGAACAACCGAATCAAGCGCTGTTATTGTAGTGTTATATAAAGTGGCAGCAGCGTCTGTATTATCTAAGGAAGCCATGTCTGTGAGAGAGAGAAGGGACTCCAGTGAAGGCAAACTAAGGTGTTTGAGATTTCTGTGAGGATGAGTGAGTTTGTGGAGTGGGGGTTGTGCATTAGGAGAGGCGAGGGAAGAGAATGTGAGTAGGTTGTGGTCAGACAGGGAGGGAGGGGGCACATACTGATAGGATGTTTTATATTGTGAGCCCCAATGGGGACAGTGTTGCAAATGTATGTTAAAGCTCTATGAAATTAATAGCGCTATGTAAATGAGTAAATGTTATCGAGGCAGGTAAAGATGAGGTCCATAATGTGGCCATCTTGGTGAGTGGCTGCAAGAGGATCATTGAGAGAACCCAAAGGAAATAGATAGTGATAAAGGTTTAGGGACAGCTGAGTTGGAAGTGTCAGTGGGGATGTTGGTCACCCATGATGATAGTGGGGATGTCAGCAGAAAGGAAATGAAGTAGCCAAATGGTTAAGTGGTCAAGCAAGCTGGTGACGGCTCTGGGGGGGCAGTAAATGACAATCAGCTGCAAGTTGGAGGGGAGTAGATGTGGATATTACACCTTGAACAAGGGAAAGGTAGCAGAGGGTGGTAGTGGAATTGGGGTAAATGATCATTTATCGGACAGGAGCAAGCCTACTATATAAGGTGAAAGTGGATATAAACAAACACTGTTTACACTGACTATCCGGTTACCTTCAGGTTCCTACTGTTCTAATTATTTGCAGTATACTTGCATAAGACACAAGCTGACAGACATGGGGGGCTCTCTTAGATGATGGGTATATGAATGGGTGTTATCCTGGGTGATTTGGGGGAGGGGTATACAGGAGGATGCTGTCCTGTGGGGTGGGGGAGAGGTGTATGAGGTGCACTGTCCTGTGGGGTGGGGGAGAGGTGTATGAGGTGGACTGTCCTATGGGGTGCCATGTAGCTGGGGTCCATGTTCGGGGGCTTGTATTCCTTATGTGATGTGTCTCCGCACTTCTGCAGGTGTCATCCTCAGGGATTCTCATGGAGTTGCTCAGGTTCGCTTCGTTACTGGCAACAAAATTCTGAGAATCTTGAAGTCCAAAGGCCTCGCCCCAGACCTCCCTGAGGACCTGTACCACCTGATCAAGAAGGCCGTCGCTGTACGCAAACACCTGGAGAGGAACAGGAAGGTGAGGGGCGAATGTCCATGTTCTCAATGGCTCCATTTTCTACCTCCTGTGAATTGGGGGAGGGATGGTGCCCGCTCTCAGTGGGGTGGAGGGATAGATGTCTCCTGGTGGGGGTTTGTTCTCTGGGAGGGATGGTGCCTGTCCTCAGCTCCTCCAGGTGATGGTTGTCTTGGCTCCTCCTGGTGATTGTTGTCTTGGTTCCTACAGGTGGGGTGTCTTGCATGGAGAGGGGGGTTCTTGTGCTCAGTGGGGGATGTCTGGGGGGAAGAAGTTTGACCTCTGTAACGACCGTGGTAGGTTTAGCTTTTCCGGTTGCTGCCAGCATTAATCCACCTTCCATTTTTCAGGATAAAGACGCCAAGTTCCGTCTGATTCTCATTGAGAGCAGAATCCACCGCTTGGCTCGTTACTACAAGACCCGGCGAGTCTTGCCACCCACCTGGAAGTAGTAAGTGTCCTGCAGCAGCCAGGGGAGAGGGGGGTCTCTGGCACCATCTTTACTGAACGAGCCCTTTTTTTTTTTTTCTTTTTTACTTGCAGCGAGTCGGCTACAGCGTCCGCTCTGGTCGCGTAGAGAGCTTCATTTGGACACCACAATAAAGTTTGCCTTTCACACCTGAGTTTGGCTCTTGTCTTCTACTCGCGGATTCTTTGTCACGGACTGTGGCCGCTCGTCCTGCGGTCTTTGTGGGTGTGGACGGGTCCTTGTGGCTCTGAGTGATGGATCCTCGGCCCTGAGCTTTCTGTCCTTGTACCATCTCAATGTATCAAAAGGTGCTGGGAGTTTGTTGTGGAGGGATTTCCAGAATATATAACTGAGGGTCCAGTAAACATCCCTCATGGCTGCTTGGCACATGGTATCAGTATGGTGGAGGATATGGCTGACTCTGCTGGACTGGGAGCAGTGACAGGAAAGCTCCAGGTTTATTTGACAGGTGCTGCTGTACCCCACAACAGCCATGATGGAGTATCAGGAGCGTGGCGCCACAGCTGAATGTCCGGATGTTTCACATGGGGGTTGTCCCCGGGAAACTCCGCACTGCCTCCACTATTGCTGGAAAGTTTGTTAACTTGGAGTTCTACATAAATTTAATACAATGACATCAGTTTCAACTAAAAGTGAGCGGAGCACTGGAGGAACCACCGACGTTATAGGGGGCTATATGGGGGATGTGTGGGAGAGAGCTCACCAGCATGTGAAGGAGGGGATAGTAGAGGGAGTGGCCAGCATGTCTGATAGCGTGTGGTAGAAGGGAGTGGGTAGAGGGAGCAGCCAGCGTGGGAGTGGGGTCCAGAGAGGCCGGTTCGTGGCAGAGAGGAGTTGGCTGGCATGTGATAGGGAGCGGCTGGTGCGTGAGAGAGGGGCGTCCGGCGCATGGGAGAGGGGATAGGTAGAGGGAGTAGCTAGTGTGTGAGGGGTCGAGAGGGTGGCTGGCACTTGGGAGAGGGGGTAGGTAGAGCCATCATGAGAGGGAGGTTGAGAGAGACCTATGCGTGAAAGGGGGTAGGTAGAGTGAGTGGCTGACTTGTCTGAGAGGGAGGGGTTTAGGAGGTTTGTGGGGGGTAAGGAGGGGGGATAGAGTGGCTGACGTGTTTGAGAGAATAACTTATGTGCACCTACTAGAGAGCCGCAGCATTATTGCTGCTCAAGGGGCCTGGGAGTAGTCACAGGATTAGGTATGTTGCTCAGCTTGGAATCACAGAGGTAAGTACACCACTCAGCAGGACATGGGATTAGATACACATGCTGGTGTAATATGCTACAGAACCCTGCCACAGGAGCTTAGATACACCTCAGCAGGCAGTATCACATGGTAGGATTAGTGGAAGAGGTGGTGGCAGTCACTGCAGGGTCCAGCACTGGTTAATCATGATCAATGTATAAGAATTCTGGTAAATAGGTTGGTGAGAGCTGGTGAATAATTAATATAATTAATAATTATCCGGAGCTATCTATCTGAAGTCTTTAGAAGCGGTCTGTGGCTTCCACCAGGGGGGGGGGCGCTATGCGTGGTGTAATAATGGGCAGAAGTTGCTTTGTAGCAGGAGCAAAAGTGCTGATGATCCTGTGTAATGTATAGCTTTGTAGTACTAATATTATTGTTTATATGGCGCCATTGGTTCCATGGCGCTTTACATGTGTAAGGGCAGAACAAGGACGAGAACATAAATAACAACAAAAAAATCATTAGGGCAGAGATCCTGTCCACAAGGGCTCACAGTCTAGGGGATGGGTGGGAGACAGTAGGAGGAGGAGAGGTGAGATGGTGCAGCGGATTAGGTCTCCGTGTGGGTTATAGGCTTGAAGGAAGAGGTGGGTCTTCAGGTTTTTCTTGAAGGTTCCCAGGGTAGGAGAGTGTCTGATGTGGAAGAGAGTTCCAGAATATGGCGGATGCACGAGAGAAGTCTTGTATGCGGTTGTGGGAGGGGTGTTATCAGGAGACCAAGTCGGAGATGTATGTAGGGGACAGGTTGTGTACGGCCCTGTATGTCAGGGTTAGGATTTTGAACTGAGATCTCTCGGAAGTAGGGAGCCAGTGGAGGGCTTGGCAGAGGGGGGAGTAACTGGGTGACAGGTGGATGAGTCAGGCAGCGGAATTGAGGATGGTTCGGAGGGGTGCAAGGGAGGAAGCGGGGAGGCCAGTGAACAGGAGGTTGCAGTACTCGAGGCGGGAGATAATGAGGGCGTGGACAAGCATTTTTGGCAGTGTCGTGGTCAAGGAAGGAGCGAATACGTGAGATGTTTTTAAGCTGGAGGTGGTGTGGGCCTGGATGTGTGGCTTGAAGGAGAGGGCAGAGTCGAGGATTACACCGAGGCACTTGGGGTGGGTGAGGGTGTGCAGTCGTTGACAGTGATGCTTAGGTCGGGCAGGGGGGAAGATGATGAACTCTGTTTTATCCATGTTGAGATTGAGGAAACGAGCGGAGAAGAAGGATGAGATTGCGGACAGGCAGTGTGGGATTTTGGATAGCAGGTAGGTGATGTCGGGGCCGGACAGGTAGAGCTGGGTCATCGGCGTATAGGTGGTATTGGAGGCCATGGGACTCGATGAGTTGGCCGAGGGTGTAGATGGAGAAGAGTAAGGGTCCCAGGACTGAGCCTTGGGGAGTTCCAACAGATAGGGGGTAGGGTAAGGAGGAGGTGTGGGAGTGAGTGACGCTGAAGGTCCGGTCTGTTAGGTACGAGGAGATCCAGGAGAGGGCCAGGCCAGTGATGCCAAGGGATTCTAGAATTTGAAGCAGGAGGGAGTGGTCGACTGTGTCGAAAGCAGCAGATAGGTCAAGGAGGAGAAGGATGGAGTAGTATCGCTTGCTCTTGGCGGTCAGTAGGTTGTTGGTGACTTTGGTTAGGGCTGTTTCAGTGGAGTGGTGGGCTCAGAAACCGGATTGCAGGCGGTCAAAGAGGGAGCACGAGGAGAGATGGGAGGACAGTTCGGCGTAGACATGTTGCTCAAGCAATTTTGAGGCGAAGGGGAGGAGAGATATGGGAAGATAGTTGGAGACTGTTACGGGGTTGAGGGAGGATTTTTTGAGGATGGGTGTGATGAGGATATGTTTGAAGGATGAGGGGAAGACACCGGTGGTAAGTGATATGTTGAAGAGATGGGTTAGGGCGGGGATAAGGACAGTGGTGAGGTTAGGGATGAGACGGGAGGGTCGAGGGCACAAGTGGTGAGGTGTGATCGTGCTAGAAGGGAGGAAAGACGAAGTTCAGTCATGGAGAAGTTACTTTTGGTCGAGGGGGGTTGGGTGATAGGGCCGAGGGGATTGCGAATCGAAGCTTTCTCTGATTTTGTCAATTTTATGTTTAAAGAAGCTGGCAAAGTCGTCGGCGGGGAGGGGGTGGGGGGATGAGTAGGGCGTTAAAGGTTATGAAAAGTTGCTTGGGATTGTGGGAGAGTGAGCGAAGAGAGACGAGAAGAAAGCCGCCAGGCACCAATTGCACAATAAGGGTACCTTTACACGCCGCTACTGGCGGGTGGATACAACCAGCTACTTCACGTGCACGAGCAGCACAAACGGTTGCAAACGGTAAACGCACCTCCTTTACACGCCGCAACAAGGTGCGCTACGCTACGTTACATCTATCTCTGGATACACCGCCGGGTGCCACAAGTTACCTTCTGTAGCTCACCTTACCTCATTTACACACCGCTACAACAAGCTAATATGGGCGGACCTGGTGCAGCAGGGACAGCACATAGGCGTGCCACAATTGTGGATTACGAGACGTCCGTACGCTGATAGGACAAAGCAAGAACATCATGATTGGCCAGGCATCGCAGGAGGCTGCTTAATACATGACGCTCGAGCAATTGTGTAGTGTGACTGGTCAGCTCATTATATATGCCGCCCTATGCAGCGACAACCAATCGTAACGCAGGAGCTTCCTCCAATGATCGCTGATGGGGCGCAGTAACCCGGAGCCTGTGTCACGCCCCAGGTACATACCAGGTACATCGCATGGTGTAGAAACAACCCTTCTGTTCCTTCTTTACACGCCGATACAGCTCGCTACAATCGCCTGTGTAGCCACCTGCTTCAGGGCATCGCTCGGAAACAGATGCATCTACTGCCGGGTGCCTCCTACCGTCTTCACACGCCGCTACTACGGGGTACATTGCCGATGCAAGCTACATTTGTAGCATGTAGCTGGTTGTATCCACCCGCCAGTAGCGGCGTGTAAAGGTACCCTAAGGGCTAATAGCTCTGTAGTGTCACTATAATCAAATAGCATATCAATCAAGTGCAAATCCTAGTCGCGGGGTGCTTACAAGCTGGGCTAAGCGGGAGGACGCTGGTAACCAGGGTAAACAACGGGTAATTAAGCAGAGCGCGCTGCTTAGCTACCCGATATTTACCCTGGTTACCAGTGCCCAGTATCTAATGTGCGGCGCTGGGAGGTCACTAATCGTTGGTCTCTTGCTGTCACGCAGCGATGTGTGCTGCCCAGCGAGAGACCAAGGACCAAAAAATAGTCCTGAACGGTTTGTAGCGATCAGCGACCTCACAGCAGGGGCCTGATCTCTGATGCTTGTCACACACTGCAACATCGCTGGAGAGGTCGCTGTTCTGTCACAAAACCTGTGACGTTTTAGCAATATCGCTAGTGATGTTGCAGTGTGTGAAGTACCCTTTAGATGTATCTATACAAACAATGATCTTACACATTGTGTAAAGGCCACTTCACACACACATATCGGAGTCCAATATCTGAACAGATCTCTGGTTGCAGTGAAATCATGGACACATTGCTCCATTTTGTGGCTGTGTACAACATGGAACAATGTATCCATGATTTCACTGCAATCAGAGATCTGTTCAGATATTGGACTCCGATATCTGTGTGTGTGAAGTGGCCTTAAGGTTCGCCGCTGATATTTGAGTTTCTCTCAAGTCAATGCCATTTGCTGTCCCGATGATACGGCAGGAACAGAAGGATCAAGTGCTCACCCTTCTGTCTACCAAAGTTTCTGATTTCTCTGCTAAGAAGAAATCCATTGAATTTCCCAGTTTGCCTCCATCTATGAGACCAGGGCCCCTGTAGGAATCATCCAGTGCCAAAGCCACAATATTCCGAGATCCCTGAGGAGGCTGAAGATGGTGTATCCAGGGCTCCGAGATGGGGAACGACGCCGATTCAGACTCTGAGCCTCAGAACAGCCAGAGATGAAGATTTGGGCTTGGTCCAGGGCTGTGGAGTCAAGAGTCGGGTGTTTGACTTGCGTCATAGCCCTGCCAGAGACTTATATTTGTTAACAAATGCAGAGTTACTGCCTTCAAGGACATCTGCCGTCACCAGGTACAAATGTTTCTGTCTTTTGAAGCCTCCAAGAAGCGATAACACCATTTCTTTGGATGGGTTGACAACCTGCGCTTCTGCACCAACATTGATGGGTTGAGAGCGTGAACCAAAATAGTGGCAATAACATATTGACTTCTCAATGTTAAAGGGAACCTGTCATGTGGTAAAATGCTACTAACCTGAAGAAATGTGAATGTGTGTGACGAATTTGCCACCAAACCTGGCTGCTCTATAGCGCTTCTTATTAAACTCAGGCAAGGCAGGTAATTGCCTGAGGATAAAAGAAGAACCGCAGCTTCCCTGTCAGTGCTAGTTTATTAAGGTGCTTCTCGGTGAGTGTGGTATTTGCCTTCCAGTACCAGGCCAGAAGCAATATATAATAACCACCACCCCGTCACTGACAGAGGCCCTGAATAATGCAGACGCTAATTGCTGCCACCAGTTTCTCAGTTGATGTAGGTCCGGTCCATTAACCGCCTTATATTTGGTTAGAAACCAACCCAGGTAGCTTATAATGTTAAATGAGCACACAGACGTGGGGGTCCTTAATCGAGAATAAAAGCAACTGAAGATTAAATTTATATAGGGGCACTCTAGATATCAATATTTACAGGTATTATAAAGTGTCACGCTGAGGCAGCATCTGGTGCTTGTGTTATTCAGGGCCTCTGTCAGTGACAGGGTGGCGGTTATTATATGTGCTTCTGGCCAGGGACTGGAAGGCATATACAACACTTACTGGGGGGCGCCTTAATAAACACGCATTGACAGGGCAGCTGCGGTCCTTCTTTTATCCTCAGGCAGTTCCCTGACTGGCCTGAGCATAGAGGAGGTGCTATAGAGATGCCAGGTTTGGAGGAAAATTCGTGACACCCCCATTTAAAACCACATCCATGAAATAACACCTGAATATAATAAGAACTTGATTACCCCATGTAAAAGGTTGAACCCCTCCGCTACATTTCAATCACTAATTCAAACAATATATGTACATATCACAACAAATACAATATATATACATCCAATCATAAATATATATATATGGTACATATCTCTATACCAGTATATTATAAGCAATATATTCCCAATAAAAGAGATAGGATCTCAATTTAACTGCATTGTGTAATATAACAATACATACCAATATCCCCACAGGTATATCAATAGAAATGCATTAAATGTGTTTTATAATTGAGCCCCTCTGGATACCTTTAAGGGCCACGTTACACACACAGATATCTGGGCAGATATTGTTCGCAGATCTCTGGTTGCAGTGAAATCATGGACACATGGTTACATTTTGTGGCTGTATACAAATGGAACAATGTGTCCATGATTTCACTGCAGCCAGAGATCTGTGAACAATATCTGCACAGATATCTGTGTGTGTGACGTGGCCCTAAGTGCCAATATCCAGAAGGCTTCTCGGTTGTGTAGCATCCGTTCCCAATTCTCTCCACGAGAGAGCCTTGCAATCCTCGCTATACCTTTAACCAGTATTATCACGTGGCAATCCTTCAGATGATTTGAAAGACCCGACATAGACATACCTAGGGATCTTGTGGTCGGATCTGCCACAGAAAGATGTTCAGAAATCCTCTTTTTCAATGGGGCGAGCAGTACACCTGATATAATACTTGCAGCATATTGAACAGGTGACCATGTATACGGCAAGCATCTTATTACAGTTAATATAGAACTCAATTTTAAACTGTTTCAGCGTGATGTTATTTTGAAAGGTATCCGTTCTCACCATATACAGTACCTACAAAAGGTTACAATGTCTGCCATTACACCTCGCATTACCGTATTTTTCAACCATGTAGGCTGAACCTATGTGCTACTAAACAGACTAGGAGAAAGCATGCTTCCCACATTCTGAGCTTTCCGCACAACAGGTCTATATCCTTCACCAAGAATCCTACCCAGAGTATCATCCTGGTATAGGATAGGAAGGTTCAAGATAGATTTAATTCCCTTGTAATCAACACAATATGGTGCAGAGAAGGTTGGGAGTGAATTATTGAATTTCCATTTTTCTGCTCTATTTCTTTTCTTTAAGAATTAGGAGATTGCCAAAGTCATTTTTCCCCAACAATATATTTGGCTCTAATTACCATCCAATTTTTATATCTCTCTAAACCTCTCCAAAATAACAACACTTTCATTCTGGACGTCACTTACAGTAGTATACAGCAGCCCCAGTGGTGTATACAGCAGCAGCCCAGTGGTATATACAGCAGCAGCCCCCAGTGGTGTATACAGCAGCAGCCCAGTGATATATACAGCAGCAGCCCAGTGGTATATACAGCCCAGTGGTAGTATACAGCAGCCCCCCATCATTATACAGCATCCACAGAGGTATATACAGCCCAGTGGTATATACAGCCCCAGTGGTAGTATACAGGCCCCCGCCTTGTGCACAAACCTGTAAAGGAAGAGATTAGTATACTTATCACTGTCCAGCTGCCGCTGTCCCGCCACGCCATCGCGCTCCTCCATCTTCTTCCAGTTTCCTCCTCGGTCGCGCAGACAATGACGTCATTGCCTGCGCCGACTGGAGGAAGCCGGAAGCAGACGGAAGAAGACGGAGGACCGCGATGACGGCGGCGGACAGCAGCAGCGGGACAGTGATAAGTATACTAATCTCTTCCTTTACAGGTTTGTGCACAAGGCAGGGGGCCTGTATACTGATGGGGGCGGGCCTGTATACTGTATACACTGTATACAGTGTATACAGTATACAGTGACTCGGGTATAAGCCAAGGGGGGGACTTTTCAGCCCAATTTTTGGGCTGAAAAACTCGGCTTATACGCGAGTATATACGGTACTTGTAATGCCACCAGCAATACAATCACCCACTAACCTGACATCCAAAAAAGGTAAAGAATGGCCGTGGTCACCCAATAAAAACTGGACACCATGATCATTTAAATTCATATAATCCAAAAAAAACTCTTAATCCAGTAATGGAGACATCCTAGATGACCCGGCCCAAATTAGGACCAGGTCATCCAAATATCTCCCATACCAAACAATTTTTGTCAGGAAGGGGTTGCTGATGGAATACAAAGAATCGTGCTCCACTGAGTACATGCACCGATTTCCCATCGATGGGGAAAATTTGGCCCGCATCGGACATCCACAAATCTGTAAATGTAACTCATTATCAAATTTAAAGAAAGTCCACTGCCATAACGATGAAGGTATACTCATCCTCGCCATATAGTTTACATTCTCGAGAATTTTCGATCACTAAAGTACCGTCACACGCAGCAATATGGCTTCCATATCGCCGTAAATTTGTGTATTTCGGCACCTGTGCGTAGTGGCATGAGACAGGGAGATTTTACGGCGTCAAATCGCTGGTGGAGCGTCGCTTGATCAGCCGATTTCCACCAGGCAATTTCAGCGCATGGTGGCGAGTGACAGGGCGAGGGCGACGTACACGGTGATCTTGAAAGAAATCAAGTAGGCGTGCTAGGATGTAGTGGTGTTCGTGTCGCATCTGCGACGAGTGGTGGGTGATACTGCGTTCTGATTGGCTGCCCTTGTCAGAGGCGCCTTATTTGATGAGCCGTGCGTTCACGCAAGGCTCACCAATGGGAACGCAGTTACATCCACCAATCGCAGTGATAGGGGCGCAGTGAGACACACTGTAGCATGCACTTATCATAACAGTATGGAGACATCGCCACTACGCTGGTGGCGTGTGACGCGGCGATGTGGAAAAGGGAAATTGCTTCCGGTCTACGGCAGTGAATTTCTGAAACGCAGGATCACCGTAGAACACAGGCGAGGTCTCTATGTATGACAGGGCGATGGGTAAAAAAAAGTGTCCGGGACGTGCGCGCACGACAAATTGCCAGCCATATGGCGGCGATATTGCTACTTGTGACGGTACCTTGAGAGGGCTTTATTATAGGGAATACATGAGTATAACGCAACGACGGTAGATGTCCCCATAATTCCGCTGCCAACTAAAATCTGATACTGTCCAACAAATGTTTTGAGCTGGAGGATGCAGGCACAGCAGGTGTGGACTGGAGCTGTCGCCAGGACAATCGAATGAGAACTCTGTTACCAGGACAAACCAGCGAGACCGCTATCACCAGGACAAACCAGCGAGACCGCGTTCACCAGGACAAACCAGGGAAACCGCCATCATCAGAACAAACCAATGAGAACACCGTCACCAGGATAAACCAGCGAGACCGCCATCACTAACTCAAACCAGCGAGACTGCCATCACCAGGACAAACCAGCGAGACCGCTGTCACCAGGACAAACCAATGAGACCACCATCACCAGGATAAACTAGCGAGACCACCGTCACCAGGGCAAACCAATGAGACTACCGTCACCAGGATAAACCAGCGAGATCCCCGTCACCAGTATAAACCAGCAAGACCACCGTCACCAGGATAAAGCAGCGAGATCACCGTCACCAGGATAAACCAACAAAACCGCCGTCACCAGGATAAACCAGCGAGACTGCTGTCACTAGCACAAACTAGTGAGACTGCCGTCACTTAGACAAATAAACGAGTCCACAGGCACCAAGACAAACCAATGAGACTACAGTCACCAGGTCAAATCAACAAGCCCACCGTCACCAGGACATACCAGCGAGACCGCCATCACCAGGACAAAACCAATGAAATCACCGTCACCAGGACAAACCAGAGAGATTGCCGTCACCCAGACAAACCAACAAGACCACCACCACCAGGACAAACCAGCGAGACTGCCATCACCAGAATAAACCAGAGAGACTGCTGTCAGCAAGACAAACCAACAAGACCACCACCACCAGGACAAACCAGCGAGACTGCCATCACCAGAATAAACCAGAGAGACTGCTGTCAGCAAGACAAACCAACAAGACCACCATCACTAGGATAAACCAGAGAGATCACTGTCACCAGGACAAAACAACCTGACCAACGTCATCAAGACAAACCAGCAAGACCCCCGTCTCCAGCACAAATAAAATAGACCACCGGCACCTAAACAAACCAATGAGACCGCAATCAACGACAAACCAATGAGACCACCGTCACCAGGACAAACCAGCGAGACTGCCGTCACCAGCACAAATTGCAAGACAGCCGTCACCAGGACAAGTAAATGAGACCACCGGCACCAAGACAAACCAATGAGACCGCCGTCATCAGGAGAAACAGACGAGAGCAACATCACTAGGACTAACCAGCGCAACCACAATCTCCAGCACAAACCAACAAGACTGCCGTCACCAGCACAAACATGCGAGACCGCTGTCACCAGGACAAAACTAATGAGTCTGCCATCACCAGGATAAACTAGCAAGACCGCCATCACCAAGACAAATCAACAAGACCGCCATCACCAGGACAAACCAGTGAGACCGCCTTCACAAGCACAAACCAATGAGACTGCCATCAACAGGACAAACCAGCGGAACCGCCATCGCTAGAACAAACCAATGAGACCACCATCACCAGGATAAACCAATGAGACTGCCATCAACAGGACAAACCAGCGGAACCGCCATCGCTAGAACAAACCAATGAGACCACCATCACCAGGATAAACTAGTGAGACGGCCGTCACTAGCACAAACCAGCAAGACTGACGCCACCGACAAACCAACAAGACTGCCATCACCAGTACTAACCAGCGAGACCGCCATCAACAACAAACCAATGCGACCACCGTCACCAGGACAAACCAGCGAGACTGCCGTCACCAGCACAAATTGCAAGACAGCCATCACCAGGACAAATAAATGAGACCACCGGCACCAAGACAAACCAATGAGACCGCCGTCATCAGGAGAAACCAACGAGAGCAACATCACTAGGACAAACCAGCGAGACCACAATCTCCAGCACATACCAACAAGACCGCCGTCACCAGCACAGACTAGCAAGACAGCCATCACCAGGACAAACCAACAAGACCGCCATCACCAGGACAATTCGGAAAGACCGCCGTCATCAGGAGAAACCAACGAGACCGCCATCACCAGCACAGACTAGCAAGACAGCCATCACCAGGACAAACCAACAAGACCGCCATCACCAGGACAATTCGGAAAGACCGCCGTCATCAGGAGAAACCAGCGAGACCAACATCACTAAGACAAACCAGCGAGACTGTCATCTCCAGCACATACCAACAAGACCACCGTCACCAGGGCAAACCAATGAGACCACTGTCACCAGGACAAACCAACAAGACCGCCATCACCAGGACAATTCGGCAAGACCGCCGTCATCAGGAGAAACCAACGAGACCAACATCACTAGGATAAACCAGCGAGACCGTCATCCAAAGCACAAACCAACAAGACCACCGTCACCAGGACAGACCAATGAGACCACTGTCACCAGGACAGACCAGGGAGTCCGATGTCACCTGGACAGACCAATGAGACCACTGTCACCAGGACAGACCAGGGAGTCCGATGTCACCTGGACAAATCAGTGAGACAGCCGTCACTAGGACAAGCCATCGAGACCGCCGTCACCAGGACAAAACTAATGAGACTGCCGTCATCACCAGGACAAACCAATGACACCACCGTTACCAGGATAAACCTGTGAGACCGCCGTCACCAGGACAAAACCAACGAGTCCTAAAATTGTGACACCACTGACACCTGCTGGTCATATCACAAGTTACAGCTGACGCGCTCCGTTCAGCAATAAACGATCTAACAAACACGATCTGTGATTAATGGAGCCGCAATTATTGGTTTTCTCTCTTTATCTTGTGTTTATAAGTCATTGTGTAATCAGACAATGTGATGATAATTAATATTTATACGTTACAGACAGGATTATTAACATTTCTCCTGCTCCAACTGAGAAATTCCAAGGGCACCACAAGTTAAGAAGGGTTCTACCCCATGCATGTAGTGGCACATTGTACAAGAGAAAAGGGGATAAGCAGCATGCCAAAAGCTGGGATGATCACCAAAATAGTTCATATAATTCTTTATTAGATTTAACCTACACAATAAACTCAGATTAAACAAAATTAAAAAGCCGACAAGTACACAAGGCCCTACAAGTTTGTATGTGTCACACAGTCAAGAGAAATATATTGTCGTATGGGAAACCAATTGAAAATATAGTACAAAAGGACAATAATTAAAATATGTATTGTCACAATAGGATGCCTGCATACATACATAGTTTCTCACACCACCTGAAGAGAAGGACAAAAACGACTGCTGAATGTGTGGCGCCCTGCCAGTACAGGTAGCCACAGGACCACCTTAAACATGGATGGATTTCCACAGTGGGTACCCCCATACACATACATCTTCCACCCCAGACCTGTAGGGGGAGCCCCACTTGCGGCCTTAAGCAAGATCCCCTATAAATACCGGTGCTGGGGGCAGAATTAGTCAGAGTGTGCAGTCTCTAGGAGGACGTCCTGGTGTATCGGAGCCGCTCTAGGCCCGTGCCAGTTGACTACTGAGCAGTTATTAGCCTAGCCGGTGCAGGGACCTAGGAGTGAAGTCGAAGGCAAGGCGTAGTCACAGAGGAACAGCAAACTGGGGGCAGAGGCCGTACTGGTTCACCCCAAAAAGCCACCCTGAGTCCGAGTCTGCAGGAGAGCATTTAGCCCAGCAGAAATACTGGTTCACCGAGGAGACTCCAGTCTCCCAGACACCTGTACAGCAACCAAGAAGGGAGCCAGGCACCACAGGAGAGGATATAGCGGTAGTCAACTTGAAGGTTTCCCACTACAACACACAGGTGACAGAAGAGCAGAGGAGGCCAGGCCAAGTTACACACAGGTCAGGAGCTTCACAAAAGGAAAAGAGACGAGGAGGCCTTATCCATCACTCACTGTGGAGATCCACAAGTGTTTCCCGACCACCAGAGACTACCCTGGACATTACCTGCAATTCCACCAGTAAAGGTACAGAAACAACTCACGGTGTGTGTGTCGGTTCCTCAGTCCCTGACCCTGTCCGCTACAGAGACTGCCACAGCTGCCTGGAAGCACAGCTAACTCCCTGCATCAATACCTGTCACCTCACCACTTCCCCTGGGACTCTGCTCCGCCTGTGGTGAGCTATACCACCCAGCTGCCTGTCCATCATTCCCGGAGGCCCACAGCAGCACTGGTGCATTCACCAGAAACCACAGGTGGCATCACGAGACTTTTATTCCCTTTTACTTTTCCCTAATTTTTTGAGTTGATCACCAGGACTACGGGTCCGCGCGGGCCACCAGTGACATCCCTCCAACTCCATGCCCGGGTTCCGAGTTCCCATAGACCCCTGGGTGAATCAACTTTCTGGCGTCACGAACAGGATGCAGTGCCCGATGTAACCGGGTATTGTGTGCCGTGTGTATAAACTGCTTCATGAACTGTTAATGCTGTGCCGCCATTACTGCGCCATCGAGCGGGAAAGAAAGGGGGTGTAATGGCCGAAAGCGCGAAGACAAGCCCCGCCCCACGCTCTGCCAAGTACTGACAAGGCACAGCGGCTTAATCCGGAAGCTCCCGAACACTTGACTCCCTGCCTGTGGAGTCACCACTTGTTTAGCTATTCAAAGATTCGCTGTGATTCAATAGGGAGCCCCCAAGATGTCAGCTACATCGAGCGACAACGAAACCCCTTTCCTAGACCCTGCGAATCAGCCCAGACAAAGTATGTTCGCAGCCAGTAGAGCATCCGTCCCACCGGGCGCTGTAGCCCCGATCATGCCGATCTCGCTACCGTATGTCCCAGGGGCTAAGTGGTTACCCCAGTATGATGGCCGTCCAGATACCTTGTCAGCGTATAAAAGGAAGATCTGCAGTGTGCTAGATATGTACGCAATGACCGGCAAGCAGAGGGCTGCTGTTGTATTGGGACAGTTAACCGGTGCAGCAGAGCGGGAGATTGAAACCTGGTCCGTGGCTGAGCAAGAATCAGTAACCATAATTTTTGATAGGCTAAAAATTGCCTTTGATGACTGTTATGAGACTGACATCTGAATGCGCTTTTACCATTGTTATCAGCAGCCGGAAGATGACATCAGAGCCTATGCCTGGCGTCTGCAGGAGACACTGCGAGCTTTGAAACAAGTCAGTCCTGCTAGCATGCCGGTTAGGAATAAGATGCTAATTGAGTAGTTCATCCAGGGACTACGGTCATCAGAGGACAATAAACCTGTGCACTGGTGGTCCCTAAACAACTCGGATGCCGATTTCCACACTCTAAAGGACATGACTATTAAGGGGTTACAACCTATAGAAACCCCTGAGGTTGCAATCTAGCGGTGGCGGATCAGCAACGCTCCGGCAACAGTAACACCCGCTCCCTTACCTGCAGCTGAAAATAACATGCAGGCTACAACATCTAACCGGATTGACAACTTGTGCACCAAGGTACGCCGGTTGGGTAGGAACTTGGCCACCATCATGGAAGCCCTGCAGCTGTAAGTAGAGCCTAAACTTCAACCTAAGCCACTACCATTGATCCAGCTTTCCGATAGCCCAGAGGACGTCCCGTGGATGAAGGGTGGGTAGGAACACCGACCGTTACAGCTCTACGGGAGCTGCAGCAAGAATGGTCATGTTGCAAGGTACTGTCCTTTAAACGAGCAACTCCTGGGGGTCGGGGCCAAACCTCACGAGTAAACCGACCAGGTCCATCAGACTGGTAGATACCTACATTGGACAAAGCCCGTTCCTGTCTATCATACTAGATGGCATCTCAACACCTGCCTTGTTGGACACTGGGTCACAAGTGACTACCATACCACATATCCTTTATAAGAGATTCTGGTCATGTGATGAACTTAACCCACCAGATCCAAACCTCACCATTTATGCTTCCAATGGTGCACCACTTACCATAGTTTGGGTGAGAGAGGTGCCAATAAAAATGGGGAGGGTGGAGCTAGAAGACAAGGGGCTTATTGTGGTAGCAAACAATCCTAATGACCGAGATCCTTACAGAATTATTGGTACTAATGTTGGCAATTGCTTGGGTGAACTGTTGTTCTTACTCCAGCAGATAGCAGACACTGTCAAACCCGGGCAGCGGAAGGTTCTTCAGAGAGAGATCAGAGCCATCCTGCATCAACAACAGGTAAAACTGATGGCCCCTTTACACGCAGCTACAGGTAACAGGTTTTCCACAGGTAACTTACTGGCTGCAGTGAAATCATGGAGACATAGTTCCATTTGTACACAGGAACAAGATAGAACCATGTCTCCATGATTTCACTGCAGCCAGTAAGTTACCTGTGGAAAACCTGTTACCTGTAGCTGCGTGTAAAGGGGCCATTACCGGTGGTGAAATTGGTAGTGTATGGGTAACAGACCCGATTCCTATTGTGGTACCCCCAAGGAGTGACATGATGATCTGGTACCGAGCAGCTAAAGGCCTAAGGGACAAGACTACCAGGCAGTAGTCAGCACAGAACACAGGCCTACACTTTTGGCAGCCAGGGGGTGGTTGATGTACGCAAGGGAAGGGTACCCATCCGCATCCTAAATTGCTAAGTTGTGCACTGTACACAGTAACGAAATACAAGCAGTGGAACTCTTGACCCCACCAGATTCAGTGGAGGACAACAACTCCAAGGGACAGCTAGAGGACTGGTGTCAGCAGGTCCATGTTGGAACTGACTCCACTCCTCTCATAAAAAGCATGGTGTCTATCGGGTAGTCCAGGAGTACGGCCAGGTATTCAGTAACCATCCACTTGATTTTGGTAGGATCAAAGGGGTACATCATCATATCCACAAGTACACATCCACCAATCAAAGAGCGATACAGGCCTATTCCACCAGAACATTATCAGCGTGCCAAAGAAATGTTGCAGGACATGAAGACGCAGGGGTTATAAAAGATAGTTGCAGTCCCTGGGCAGCTCCACTAGTCCTGGTCAAAAAGAAGGATGGCAGCATGAGAATGTGTGTAGACTATAGGCGCATAAACGCATAAAGATGCTTACCCGTTACCCCCCATACAGGAATCACTAGCTGCATTGAAGTCTGCTAATTACTTTTCAACCCTAGATATCACTAGTGGGTATTGGCAGGTCTCCGTTGCAAAAGAAGACGCGAGAAGATGGCATATACGACTCCCATGGGCTTGTGCTAGTTCAACAGTATGCCCTTCGGACTATGTAATGCACCTGGAACGTTCCAGAGGCTGATGGAGTGCTGCCTGGGGCACAAAAACTTCGAGACTGTACTACTCTACCTAGATGATGTCATAGTGTACTCAAAAACCTAAGAAGAACACCTGATACACCTTGCGGAGGTATTTGAAACGTTATACAAGTACGGGATGAGGCTAAAACCATCCAAATGCCACCTACTTAAGCCAAAGGTTCAGTATCTAGGTCATGTAGTCAGCTCAGAAGTGGTGGCACCAAACCC
Source organism: Allobates femoralis (assembly GCA_033576535.1). Classification (NCBI taxonomy): domain Eukaryota; kingdom Metazoa; phylum Chordata; class Amphibia; order Anura; family Aromobatidae; genus Allobates; species Allobates femoralis. The sequence goes on along the minus strand of JARQOC010000010.1, from coordinate 33,475,202 downwards.
AGACAAGGTAGCCGTCATCAGGGAATGGCCGAAGCCAAAAAGCATCATGGAAATCCGTCAGTTCCTGATATTGGTAGGGTACTACAGGAGATTCATCAAGGAGTACACCAAGAAGGCAGCACCTTTACAAAATCTCTAGTAGGCCAGCCCAAAAAAGGGAGGTGCAGAGGTCCTCCATTGAAGTGGGGCAAGGAACAGGAAAAGTCCTTCCAGCAGATGAAAGAGGCCCTGACGGGTGAGGAGATCCTGGCTTACCCTGACTACAACCAACCGTTCCTGCTGTACACTGATGCCAGCAATGTGGGGTTAGGAGCTGTTTTTGTGCAGAAGCAAAATGGCAAAGAAAGAGCGATTGCCTATGCCAGCAGGAAGCTTCGCCCTACAGAAAGGAACCCTGAGAATTACTGCTCGTTCAATCTCGAGTTCCTGGCTTTGGTCTGCGCCATCACAGAGCGGTTCAAGCATTACCTGGCATCTGCAAAATTCACCGCCTTCACACATAATAATCCTTCAACACACCTGGAAACCGCGAAGTTAGGTGCCATGGAACAACAGTGGATGGCCAGGTTGTCCAATTTTCAGTTTACCATCAAGTACCATGCTGGCCATAACAATGCCAATGCTGATGCCTTATCAAGGGTGCCTCATCTATCAGACGTGGAAGAAGATGTGGATGAGCTAGAAGAAATAGAACTACCCGCCTTCCATCGCCACAAAGCGTCCCAATGTCAGCAAGCCAACAGAAAATTCCCTGAAAGAACAGTAAATCCATTACCTCACTTTAGTTGGAAGGAGTCCCAAGACAGTGACCCGGCTATCAGTTTAGTTAAAGGACTGATAACTCAAGAGTCATCCCGTCTCACTCCAGATGCTCTACAAACACCTATGGAATGAAACAAGCAAACTATTCATCTACAAAGAGAAGCTCTGCAAAAGGTAAATCAATCCCAGAACCCATGAAATGGTCTGGCAAATAGTGGTGCCCAAAAAAGATGTCCAGATAGTGCTGAATGTATATCACAACCAAGCGGGGACACTTTGGATGGAAGAAGCTCGAGATATTGCTCAAAGACAGATTCTACTGGGTTGGCATGAGGGGATCCATAGAGAGATGGTGTAAGAACTGTGGACCATGCAACTTAGGGAGAAAAGATCAAGAAAGCCAAATAACACCCCTCCAGCCAATTGTAACCACTCAACCACTGCAAATAGGAGCTTTAGATCACATAAAATTAACACCAAGCAGATCAGGTTATACCTACGCCTTAACAATGGTAGACCACTACTCAAGATTCATGGTAGTTGCTCCAGTGAAAGACTTGTTAGCTGAAACAGCCGCAAAGACCTTTTAAGCCTATTTCTGTAGACCACACGGGTATCCAGAACAGGTACTGACTGACAGAGGTTCCGCTTTTGAAGCTGAGATTTTCCAAGAATTTTGTCATCTTTATGGGTGCAAGAAGATAAGGACCATACCTTACCATCCACAAATGAACAGCATGTGTGTAAAGATGAACAACATAGTTATAGACATGTTAAAAACATTGCCTTTGGAAGAGAGAAATCAGTGGCCTGACAGATTGCCTGACTTAGTGGACATGTATAACAACATACCCGTGAGTTTCACCAGTTGCATACCAGCTTACCTAATGAGAGCAAGCCCTGGAAAATTACCAGTTGACTATGAAATGGGAATCGTGGAACCAGAAGCAGAAACATCTAATTCTGACTGGAACACCACTCGTCAACAACAGTACAAACTAGTCCAAGCCTGCGTTGAAGACAATCTCAATAATGCCAGAGAGAAACAAGAAGTAGACTTCAACAAAAGTGCACAAGCTGAACCCTTAACACTAGGAACAGTTGTACTTAAAATAAAGAGAAGGCATCATAAGCTTGATGGTCAGTGGGAGAAAGAGCCTTATACTGTGTTAAACTTCTACTTTGATGACACCAAAACCTGTTAAGTCAGTAAAGATGGAGGAAAAACAACCAATTACAGTGTCAAGAGACCACTTGAAAGTTTGCCCAGAACAGCTAAAGACACAAGAACCACAAGAAGAAATACCTTGTGTACCTTCGCATCAACCAAAGGAAAAAGTAATTCATACAATCCTTGAAGGCTTTCCAGAAGATTGGTCCCAATGTGAAGGAGCAGTGATAGTCCCCGTTATTCACTTTTACCAACCTCAAGAAGGACAAAGTACGCTGGAAGAAACTTCAAGAGTTCCAGAAGTACCAGTTCAAGAAGAAACACCCGTTGTCAGAGGACCAGAGGATCCTGCAATCGGTGCAACTGCCAGCCCTCTGTCAAGACTAAGGCCACGCAGGCAGTTATCTGACTTAGGCTATGTGCACACGGGGGCAGGTTAGGGCGGCGGCGGCTGGGCGGACCCGACAGGAAGCTCGGAGCCGTCCACCGGCTTCCTGTCGGGTCCATGCTGCGGAAGACGGTCGGGTGTGCGGCGGTGCACAGCGGGTTAGTGGCGTCGGCTCTGCAGCGGCTGGAAGCAGCACATGATTCTGCTTGCAGCCGCTGCAGAACCGGCCGGTTTATAGGACATGCACATTCTTTGCTAACCCGCTGGGAACCAGCGGGTTAGCAACAGATGAGCATGTGGAAACCGCCGGTGTGTGCACACCGGGTGTCGGTTTCCATAGGTTTCTATGTTGATCCAAAAGCCGCTTTTGGATTAACATAAATTTGCATAAACCTGATGGAAACCGACCGGCGGTTCCGCTCCTAAACCTTCACTAAACCTTCCTGTGTGCACATAGCCTTACCTACATTCAGTACATCACCTGAGACACCAACACTACGTAGATCCAGTCATAGTAATCAGGATCAACCCCCTTCCAGGTATGGAGATTGGGTGCAGTAGGTACAATATGCCATTGCAAAAAGGTAACATGTAAATAGAAACCAGTTTTGTACAGTAAATGTGAATAGTACTGTACAGAAGGGTGGAGGAACTGAGCCCAGTCCCATACACATTAAGTCGTGAACAGAAAGTGCCTGGGTGGAGAGGAGGTACCAGGTCTCCTAAGCTGAGACACCCATAGGAAAATGTTTGGTTTACCCGTGTAAAGGATTTATTAGACTAAAACCCCTTTTTACAACATTTTCCCCGGATTATTCCCTGTTTCCAGTTTAAAAGGACCATAGTCACAGGACTGGTTGTGACAAAAAAATTTTTTTTACAGCCAGCGGCAGATGGACTAGGGCCATATGGACTGCACCCTGTTTTGCCATTTTCAGTGTTTTTTGTACATTTTTCCATTTTGAGACTTTGTACATATTAGCAGTTATTGTTATTGAAAATTTCATTATTTGCTTGTTGGTTGTAAAAATATTTCTCAGTCTAGGAGTACTTATCTTACCTAAGGGGGAAAGTGGCGCCCTGCCAGTACAGGTAGACATAGGACCACCTAAAACATGGATGGATTTCCACAGTCGGTACCCTATACACATACAACACCTTCCACTCCAGACCTGTAGGGGGAGCCCTGCTTGCTGCTTTTAAGCAAGATCCCCTATAAATACCGGTGCTGGGGGCAGAATTAGTCAGAGTGTGCAGTCGCTAGAAGAACTGTGAAGACGTCCTGGTGTATCGGAGCCGCGCTAGGCCCGAGCCAGTTGACAATTGAGCAGTTATCAGCCTAGCCGGTGCAGGGGCCTAAGAGTGAGGTTGAAGGCAAGGCATAAAGTCACAGACAGAGAAACAGCAGACTGGGGGCAGAGGAGCCATACCAAATTCAACCCAGAAAGCCACCCGGACACCGGAATTCGAGACAGCAGGAGAGCATTTAGCCCAGCAGAAATACTGGTTCACCGAGCAGACTCCAGTCTCCCGAGCATCTGTGTAGCAACCAAGAAGGGAGCCAGGCACCGCAGGAGAGGATATAGCGGTAGTCCACACAAAGGTTTCCCACTACAACACACAGGTGACAGAACAGCAGAGGAGGCCAGGCCTAGTTACACACAGGTCAGGAGCTTCACAAAAGGAAGAGATGAGGAGGCCTTATCCATCACTCAATGTGGAGATCCAGAAGTGTTTCACGACCACCGGAGAGTACCCTAGACATTACCTGCAATTCCACCAGTAAAGGTACAGAAACAACTCACGGTGTGTATGTCGATTCCTCAGTCCCTGACCCTGTCCACTACAGAGATTGCCACGGCTGCCCGGCAGCATAGCCAACTCCCTGCATCCATCCCTGTCACCTCACCACTTCCCCTGGGACTCTGCTCCGCCTTTGGCAAGCTATACCACCCAGCTTCCCATCCATCATCCCCGGAGGCCCACAGCAGCGCTGATGCATTCACCAGAATTCACAGGTGGCGTCACAAGACTTTTATTCCCTTTTACTGTTCCCCAATTTTTTGAGTTGACCCCTAGGGCTACGGGTCCGGGCGGGCCATCAGTGGCATCCCTCCACGCCCGGGTTCCGAATTCCCATAGACCCCTGGGTGAATCAAATACAGGAGAGACAACACAGTTGTATAGAAGGGCGAACCCCAAACACAGTTCTACGCCCCACACAAGAGGTCAGGAGCTGGTCCAACCGCAAATATAGTCTGATAGTGAGAAACCTCAAATAAGCAAAAAAATGAAAAGAATGCAGGGGCACAATGAGAACAATAAACTCCAAAAATACTGAGCAAAGAGTCTAAACAGACTCACAGTGTGAAGCAGATCGTGGATGACTGTAAAAAAGTATGTCCAAGAGAGAACAGCCCATAAGGGGGAGCCTAGAGATAAATATTACCAAGGGGGTGTGAGCCCAACTGCTCCTGGGGGGCCCTGTGCGGAGAAAGCCCCACGCATTCCATTACACAAATAACTTGTTCAGGGGAGAGAGGATGGTGCCACTGCTCTGCGGTGTTAAGTTTATATATACATCCAGTTGGAAAAAGAATGATCACCTGTGACTGGCGAGGAAAGCAGTTTGCGGGTCCACATGGTACACGCCGCTCACAGGGCAGCATTAGTGTCCGGAAGTCGTCAAAGCGGAAGTGCCCAGGACTGAGAGCGAGGGTGCGCACAGAGTGTGCGTGCGCTGTTGGAGAACATGCGCGAGTGCGCATGCGTGAGAACAGAGTAGGGGGAATGGACAGAAATAAGCAATTAAATGGAGGTTAAGCTGTAAAAAGGGTGTTTGATTGCAAAACAAAAGGGCATGGACACCGAAATGGGAACACAAATATATAAAGTGGTAAGTTGGTAAGACAAGTGTGAGGGTTAGTGAACGCAAATGTAACATAGAGGCAGATTAAAGGTCACTAGAGAGACACCATTTAGTCATGTTGTTCCACAGCAGGGAAGAAAATCAGGTCAGAAAGCGAAGTGAAATTGTATTTAAAAGATGAATTGTTATAGAATTTATGCAAAGAAAGTTGTAGGTGTGTGGCATCATTACTTCGTATCAAGGTGGACAGATATGCCACCAAGATACTGACAGGATCCTGGGGATAATAATAATAATCTACTATATAAAGTTGGGTGTGTGTGTATGTATCAAGCCCTGCCCACTCCACATAGCCCCACCCCTTTATTGTGATGTCACAGTAGAATGTTACTCAAGGGACACTGAAACGTCTGAGCAGAGAGAAGCAAGACTTGCCGAAATAGAAGAAAGGGAGGCAAGATTTAAAGACATGGGAACAATGGCTGCTTCCTCAAGGGCCACTGAGATGGCCACGCCCTCAGGACTATATTGAGGGGTGGAGCTATGAAGGGGCGGGACTATATGTAGCTGCAGTGCTAATAAGGGCAGGGACTACTAGGAGGGGTGTGGATATGAAGGGGTGGGGCTACTGGGAGGGTATGATACATACACACATACATACATTACCAAATATGGGCGATATTACCAAATATGAGTATTACGACCATGTATGGGGATTACGCCCCGGGCAACTCCGGGCTCTACAGCTAGTAATAATAATAATAATGAAAAAATAATAATAATAGATAATAATAAATAAAATAATATTCAAATAAAAATATATGTTATAATATAAATCTAAATTGTTAAGTTTGATAGTGTATACAGGTTTTCGTAAGAGAATGCAATAGGTTTTTAAGTTAAATGAAATACAAAACAAGTCATGAGTAAGAAAAGTTTTATTAGAATAAGTGGAGAAATGAAAGAGTAAAACAGTTGTGGCTTCTACCCCGACATACCCGACCACAGATGATGAATCAGGAGAACAGTACTAGGAGGGGGCAACTAAAATGAAGGCTTGGTGCTAGGGAAACAAACCAACATAAGTTCTCTGTCCAGTATAGTCCCGGAGCACTGAGATCAGGAATAAAGGGAGAGATGAAGGGCGTAACTAAGCAGTATTGTCGAGAACCCAATATTATGCACGCTTAAAAGACTTTTAGCCAAACGTTGTTGTAAAAAATAGACCAAAAACAGGTCAGTGTTCATATAAGGTCCAAATGTTTAGAGCGGAGAGAAATCCAGAAGTCAAGGCATCCTTGTGGCCAATGGTGTAGCGGTCCAGAGAGGCTCCCGATTCGCAGTCATAGACCCAGTCATCATCAATATTCAATCATACGGAACCCTGTAATAGACACCAAACATAAGCATGTGTGCTAGGGAAAGAAGCAAAGCATCATTCACTCTGGACCTCCATATGTTGCACTTTATCATGTCTCATCCCATTGTACACCAAATGCCTTAATCAGGTCCGGTGTACAGGAGCTCCTCATTGCGACAGCTACAACTTATATGAAGAACTAATAGAGATTTCTGCCCATTTTTCCGCCTGGCGCCCCCTGTAGCCCCTGACGAGGGCTCCGCATGTGAAGACTTCAGATAAAGCTCTCAGGATCCGCCGGGCGTCACCACCTTCACCAGTCCCAGCAATGTGTATAAATGTGTTCACATCTTCATATTGTCCCACCTAGATTACTAATCTCCTTTTATTGTACTTCATTGATTTCTGTATCATTTATGCTAATCATACTGTATGTTATATCGTTCTTTTATTTGCAAACCAATAAAAATATTTGAACATAATGTGTTCACGTGGGTTTCCTCCAGTTTCCTCCACACTTTATATATGATAGGACATGTAGATTGTGAGCCCGATGGGACAGTGATGCTGATATATATATATATATATATACGGTATATATAAAGAGCTGTGGAATATGATGACGCTATATAAGAAATGAATAATATAGATGGAGGATTGGCGGCGGCACATGGTGGAGGGATCACAGCCACAGTTGGTTTCATGCCGCAGTTCCACTGATGACCACCAGGTGTCGGGATTTCGCCTCTATTCCACAGGTGACATTTTGCGCCTGACACTGACAGTTGGGGTCACATGAAGGCTGCGTTCACACACAGCGTATTGCTGTGTTTGTGAGGATCTGTTTTTGGTGTAAAAACTGCAAGAAAACAGATCCTCACAGAACGCAGTATTCTCTGTGTGAACGCCGCTGCGCTATCACGTGCGCTTACTCACCTCACTGTGCCCCCCCCGGTGACCGCCAGCAGTGCCTTCTCATCCTAGAGGCCTCAGCGAGCGCAGCCTCTAGGACCCTGCAGCCTCACATGTGCCCCAGTGACGCGCTCAGTCACATAGTGCTGTTTAAGGTCCTCTATAGGTCCTACAGCGTCGGGATGAGGAGACATCAGCGAGGGAGCGCGGCAAGGTAATTAAAAAGCGCCGCAAAATAACGCTAAAAAAATTGACATGTTCATTCATTTTACACAAAAAAGCGCAGAGTGTGAATGCAAAAGAGTGAAATGCATTGACTTGGCTGGGAGAGACCACGGTTGTGTGAGACAAGGTTGTTTGTGGGCGGTGCATGCACCCATGTGTCACGGATATGTGACACGTGTGCTGTCCGTGTGCTATCCGTGGATAACACACGGACAGCCTATCAGTGTATACTCACCTTCCTCCAGTGCCGCTGCTCCTCTCACTTCCGGGCTGCTCTTGGGCTCAGTGAAGTGAATATTCATGAGCCTAATGAGCGGCCCCGGAAGTGAGAGGAGCAGACACCGCTGGAGCGAGGTGAGTATGAAATTCTTTATTTTGACACTTTTAACTTTTGTCTGTGGTCCATGCACACAACTGTCACGCGGTGATCATCTGTGTGCACGACATTTTGGACAAAAGCGGTCCTTGCATCCGCATAAAAATGGACATATCTCTGTGTGGAGCAGACGGACACGGCTCTGCTCTACATGGAGACACGGTCCATGCAGAATAAGGATATGTGAAGGCGGCCATAGGGGATCATGTGTCCCGTATGTCCTGCCTACGGCATGTGTCGGCAAGGACCGAACAGGTGTTGGAGGTACGGATGTGTGAAAGAGGCCTCAATGTGTTTCACTGCATTTCACTGCAATAGCAGATGCGTACAAAGCGGACCCGCACGATGCAAAAGCACAGCGTGTGAACGTGGCCTTAGTCTTTGAGGGATCTACTGCGCCCCGTATAGGTTCATATAAATCCGTTCTCATCTCTGCCATACATTTCTATGGAAAAGCAGAGTCTGCAACAAATCCACAGGTGTGAACACAACCACAGAGGAGATGAATGAAGGAGCAATGGGGGCGCTGTCCTCATCTCCACTATTATAACCCCTGTATACAGAGAGATTACAGCTTCGGGCTAACCACAGGCACAACTACCATGTTTGTCAGAAAATAAAGCGCCCCCCGAAAGTAAGACGTATTAGGGGGTTTAGTGTGCCTGCAAATATAACGCACCCCTCGAAAATAAGGCATGCCTTTATTGTTGGAATAACAGCGCCACCAATCAGAAGACTGGAGCATGCAGCTGTGACTCCTCCAGGCTCCCGTTTGCCCCCCACCCTTCACTATTGTCCGGTGCGCGCCACTGTCCCATTGCTGCAGATGCACATATACCGGCACATGCTCTATTTTTGAAGCCCCCAGTCACTGTCCCATCCAATCACAGGTCAGAGCATGACCAGCGGCCAATCACAGGCCAGTTGGTGCACGAGGTTCAGCTTCTGGCCTGTGATTGTCTGCCCAGGTGGCTCCTTGGCCTGTGATTAGCCGGGACAGCGGCCCGTACACTTACGGCACCTGAGGCAAAGAGATGAGAGTGGTGCCGTTCTTGCATCGGCGGCACCAGGACAGCGCCGGGCAGCTGAGGGCAGCGCCAGGATGCAGTGGAGACAGGTGAGAAGTGTCCCTTTGTGTGTGTGTGTCCCTGAGTGTGCGTGTCCGTGTGCGTGTCTGTGTGTGTTCCCTGTGTGTGTGTGTGTCCTATGTGTGTGCGTCCCTATGTGTGTGTGTCCCTGTGTGTGTCCTGTGTGTGTGTCCCTGTGTGTGCGTGTTCCTGTGTGGTGTCCCTGTGTGTGCATGTCCCTGTGTGTGTCCCTATGTGTGTGTCCCTATGTGTGTGTGCCCTGTGTGTGTCCCTGTGTGTGTCCCTATGTGTGTGTGTCCCTCTGTGCGTGTCCCTGTGTGTGTCCTATGTGTGTGATCCCTTGTGTGCGTGTTCCTGTGTGTGTCCCTGTGTGTGCATGTCCTTGTGTGTGTGTCCCTGTGTGTGTGCCCTGTGTGTGTCCTGTGTGTGTCCCTATGTGTGTGTGTCCCTCTGTGCGTGTCCTGTGTGTGTCCCTATGTGTGTGAGTCCCTGTGTGTGCGTGTTCTGATGTGTGTCCCTGTGTGTGCATGTCCTTGTGTGTGTGTCCCTGTGTGTGCGTGTCCCTATGTGTGTGTGTCCCTGTGTGTGTTGTCCCTCTATGTGTGTCCCTGTGTGTGTGTGTCACTGTGTGTGCGTATCCCTGTGTGTGTTTGTCCCTGTGGTGTGCATGTCCCTGTGTGTGTGTGTCCTGTTGTGTACCCTGTGTGTGTGTGTCCCTGTGTGTGTTTGTCCCTCTGTGTCCTGTGTTTGTGTCCCTGTGTGTGTGTGTTCCTATGTGTGTGGTCCTGTGTGGTGTCCCTGTGTGTGTTTGTCCCTCTATGTGTGTCCCTGTGTGTGTGTTTTGATGCTGATACCATATTGGGGGATGAAGGGATGATGTGATACATATTGGGGGATGAGGAATGATGGGATGCCTTATTCAGGGCAACAAGGAGATGATGGGGATACCTTATTGGGGGCCGCAAGGGGATGATGAGGATACCTTATTGGGAGCTGCAAAGGGATTATAGGGATACTGTATTGAGGGCTGTAAGGGGATGATAAATGTTCATTTTTTCTGTTCAACAATAAATATGAATTCTTGTTCATGGACAAAGAAGACACCCCTGAAAATAAGACATGGCACATGTTTGGGAGCAAAAATTAATATAAGATGCTGTTTTATTTTGGGGAAACAGGGTACCACTTATATGTACACATGACTGCACCAGCAGAATAGTGAGTGCAGCTCTGGAGTATAATACAGGAGGTAACTCAGGATCAGTAATGTAATGTATGTACACAGTGACTGCACCAGCAGAATAGTGAGTGCAGCTCTGGAGTATAATACACGAGGTAACTCAGGATCAGTAATGTAATGTATGTACACAGTGACTGCACCAGCAGAATAGTGAGTGCAGCTCTGGAGTATAATACAGGAGGTAACTCAGGATCAGTAATGAATGTAACACAGTGATGCACCAGCAGAATAGGAGTGCAGCTCTGGAGTATAATACAGAAGGAGGAAACTCAGGATCAGTAATGTAATGTATGTACACAGTGACTGCACCAGCAGCAAAAGTGAGTGCAGCTCTGGAGATAATACAGAAGGTAACTCAGGATCAGTAATGTATGTACACAGTGACTGCACCAGCAGAATAGTGAGTGTAGCTCTGGAGTATAATACAGGAGGTAACTCAGGATCAGTAATGTAATGTATGTACACAGTGACTCCACCAGCAGAATAGTGAGTGCAGCTCTGGAGTATAATACAGGAGGTAACTCAGGATCAGCAATGTAATGTATGTACACAGTGACTTCAACAGTGGAATAGTGAGTGCTGCTCTGGAGTATAATACAGGAGGTAACTCAGGATCAGTAATGTATGTATGTACACAGTGACTGCACAGCAGAATAGTGAGTGCAGCTCTGGAGTATAATACAGGAGGTAACCCAGGATCAGTAATGTATGTACACAGTAACTGCACCAGCAGAATAGTGAGTGCAGCTCTGGAGTATAATACAGGAGGTAACTCGGGATCAGTAATGTAATGTATGTACACAGTGACTGCACCAGTAGAATAGTGAGTGCAGCTCTGGAGTATAATACAGGAGGTAACTCAGGATCAGTAATGTAATGTATGTACACAGTGACTGCACCAGCAGAATAGTGAGTGCAGCTCTGGAGTATAATACAGGAGGTAACTCAGGATCAGTAATGTAATGTATGTACACAGTGACTGCACCAGCAGAATAGGAGTGCAGCTCTGAAGTATAATACAGGAGGAACTCAGATCAGACAGATCAGTAATGTAATGTATGTACACAGTGACTGCACCAGCAGAATAGTGAGTGCAGCTCTGGAGTATAATACAGGAGGAACTCAGGATCAGTAATGTAATGTATGTACACAGTGACTGCACCAGCAGAATAGGAGTGCAGCTCGGGAAGTATAATACAGGAGGTAACTCAGGATCATAAGGGATCAAATGTAATGTATGTACACAGTGACTGCACCACAGAATAGGAGTGCAGCTCTGGAGTATAATACAGGAGGTAACTCAGGATCAGTAATGTAATGTTGTACACAGTGACTGCACCAGCAGAATAGTGAGTGCAGCTCTGGAGTATGATGCAGATAAGTAATGCATGTACAAATAGAACTTAAGGTTAATGTTCATCTATTTATGACGTTATTACTTTGATAGATGGACGCCTATTTAGCTCATCACCTTCGCCGCAGTCTGTTATGTCGGACTGTTCACCAGTTTTGGTGTCCCCGGATTCAGTGTAACCTGGAGGCCTCTGTTTCCTGAGTGGGGGAACAAACACATTATTACAGGACGTCCAGCGTTCATCTTCCTCTTGGCTCACAATATTTGCCGGGGCTGTGTCTGCCGTGCCAGAATGTGGAATGCCAAGGTGAGTCACATGACCAAACCGACCGGCCCAGGTGAGTGTTTACTCTCCACTTCTCAACAGCCAATCATAAATCAGGACTTTCAGATCTTAATATATAATGTTTCTGTCATTACGGTCTAATCACCTCCAGAGCTGCAGTCACTATTCTGCTGTTACATCATTTCTTATCCTCCAGTCACCTCCAGAGCTGCAGTCACTATTCTGCTGTTACATCATTTCTTATCCTCCAGTCACCTCCAGAGCTGCAGTCACTATTCTGCTGTTACATCTTGTCTTATCCTGTAGAGTTGCACTCACTATTCTGCTTTTACATTGTCTTATCCTCCAGTCACCTCCAGAGCTGCTGTCACTATTCTGCTGTTACATTGTGTCTGATCCTCCAGTCACCTCCAGACCTGCTGTCATTATACTGCTGTTACATCTGTCTTATCCTCCAGTCACCTCCAAGCTCTACATATACTGCTGTACATCTGTCTTATCTCCATCACTCCAGACTGCTGTATTATATGCTGTTACATCTGTCTTATCCTCCAGTCACCTCCAGAGCTGCTATCATTATACTGCTGTTACATTGTGTCTGATCCTCCAGTCACCTCCAGAGCTGCTGTCATTATACTGCTGTTACATTGTGTAAACAGGGACAGCAGAGGTCTGGTAGTTCAGGATGTGATCAGGAAAGTGGATATTCTGCTGTTCAGAACCCAAGAGGAGAGATAGAGGATCAATGATAAATGGTTATTTGTTACACTGTATACAGCACCAATAATTCCACTGCGCTTTAGAGACAGCAGATATTATAATACTACATGGGGCCCGATACTATCGCATCAGGAGGGCGGTGATGTCACAATGGGGCTCTGTGCCGCTGTGGCGGTCTCTCCCTCCCTGTGCGCTCTCCCCTCTGTCCATTATCTCTCTCCCCTCATGTATCTCTCTCCTTTGAGCTGTCTCCCCCCTGTGCGCTCTCCCCCTGTGCGGCGCGGAGACTCTGGGCTTGTTATGGGGATTAGGTCTTCTTGTTGCGAGGCTCCGATCTTGTTGTGGGGGTACGGTCTTTTGGCGGGGGTGCTGTGGTCTTGTTGTGGGGGTGGGGTGGCTCCGATCTTGTTGTTGGGCTCTGGTCTTGTTGTGGAGGCTCCAGTCTTGTTGTAGGGCTCTGGTCTTGTTGTAGGGCTCTGGTCATGTTGTAGGGCTCTGGTCTTCTTGCGGGGGTGTGGTGGCTTCGGTCTTGTTGTGGGGGTGTGGTGGCTCTGGTCTTGTTGTAGGGCTCTGGTCATGTTGTGGGGCTCTGGTCTTGCTGTAGGGCTCTGGTCTTGTGTGGGGCTCTGGTCTTGCTGTAGGGCTCTGGTCATGTTGTGGGGCTCTGGTCTTGCTGTAGGGCTCTGGTCATGTTGTGGGGCTCTGGTCTTGTTGTGGGGGTGCGGCAGTGGCTCTGGTCTTGTTGTGGTCTTGTTGTGGGGCTCTGGTCTTGTTGTAGGGCTCTGGTGCGTAGGTTGTCTGTTGTGGGGCTCTGGTCTCCTTGCGGGTGTGGGCTGTTTGTTGTGGTGTCTGTTTCTCTGGTCTTCTTGTGTGGTGGCGGCTTTGCTCTTGTCTTGTTGTGGGGCTCTGATCTTCTTGCAGGGGTGTGGTGGCTCTGGTCTTGTTGTGGGGCTCCTGTCTTGTTGTGGGGATGCGGTGGCTCTGGTCTTGTGGTCTTGTTGTAGGGCTCTGGTCTTGCTGTAGGGCTCTGGTCATGTTGTGGGGGTGTGGTTCTTCGGTCTTGTTGTGGGGCTCTTGTCTTGTTGTGGGGCTCCGGTCTTGTTGTGGGGGTGCGGCAGTGGCTCTGGTCTTGTTGTGGGGCTCTGGTCTTGTTGTAGGGTTCTGGTCTTGCTGTAGGGCTCGGGTCATGTTGTGGGGCTCTGGTCTTCTTGTGGGGGTGTGGTGGCTCCGGTCTTGTTGTGGGAGTTCTGGTCTTGTTGTGGGGGCTCTGATCTTGCTGTGGGGGTGCGGTGGCTCTGGTCTTGTTGTGGGCTCTGGTCTAGGTCTGTTTGTTAGGGCTCTGGTCTTGCTGTAGGGCTCTGGTCATGTTGTGGGGCCCTGGTCTTCTTGTGGGGGTGTGGTGGCTCCAGTCTTGTTGTGGGGCTCTTGTCTTGTTGTGGGGGTGCGGTGGCTCTGGTCTTGTTGTGGGGCTCTGGTCATGTTGTAGGGCTCTGGTTTTGTTGCAGGGGTACGGTGGCTTCGGTCTTGTGGGGCTCTGTTCTTGTTGTGGGGGTGTGATGGCTCCTGTATTCTTGTGGTCTTGTTGTGGGGGTCGGAACTTGCTGTGTGGCTCCGGTTTTGTTGTGGGGGCTCTGGTCATGTTGTGGGGGCTCTGGTCATGTTGTGGGGGATCTGGTCATGTTGTGGGGGTCCGGTCGTTTTGGGGGTCCGGTCTTGTTGTGGAGGCTCTGGTCATGTTGTGCGGGCTCTGGTCTTGTGGGGGCTCTGGTCATGTTGTGGGGTCTGGTCGTTTTGGGGGTCCGGTCGTGTTGTGGAGGCTCTGGTCATGTTGTGGGGGCTCCGGTCATGTAGTGGGGGCTCCAGTCTTGTTGTGGGGGCTCTGGTCTTGTTATGGGGGGCTCTAGTCTTGTTGTGGGGGCTCTGGTCATGTTGTAAGGGTTCTGGTCTTGTTGTGGGGGTCTCTGGTCTTGTTGTGGGGTCTCTGGTCTTGTTGTGGGGTTCTGGTCTTGTTGTGGGAGTTCCGGTCTTGTTGTGGGAGTTCTGGTCTTGTTGTGGGGGCTCTGATCTTGTTGTGAGGTTCTGGTCTTATTGTGGGGGCTCTGATCTTGTTGTGGGAGTTCTGGTCTTGTTGTGGGGGCTCTGATCTTGTTGTGGGAGTTCTGGTCTTGTTGTGGGGGCTCTGATCTTGTTGTGGGGGCTCTGATCTTGTTGTGGGAGTTCCGGTCTTGTTGTGGGAGTTCTGGTCTTGTTGTGGGGGCTCTGATCTTGTTGTGAGGTTCTGGTCTTGTTGTGGGGGTTCTGATCTTGTTGTAGGGGGCTCTTGTCTTGTTGTGAGGCTCTGCTCTTGTTGTGAGGGCTCTGGTCTTGTTGTGGGGGCTCTTGTCTTGTTTTGGGGGGCTCTTGTCTTGTTGTGAGGTTCTGGTCTTGTTGTGGGGGCTCTGGTCTTGTTGTGAGGGCTCTGGTCTTGTTGTAGGGGCTCTGGTCTTGTTGTGAGGCTCTGGTCTTGTTGTGGGAGTTCCGGTCTTGTTGTGAGGCTCTGGTCTTACTGTGAGTCTCTGGTCTTGTTGTGGGGGGCTCTGCTCTTGTTGTGAGGCTCTGCTCTTGTTGTGAGGCTCTGGTCTTGTTGTGAGGCTCTGGTCTTGTTGTGGGGGGGCTCTGCTCTTGTTGTGAGGCTCTGGTCTTGTTGTGGGGGTTCTGGTCATGTTTTGGGGACTCTTGTCTTGTTGTGAGTCTCTGGTCTTGTTGTGGGGGCTCTGGTCTTGTTGTGGGGGCTCTGCTCTTGTTGTGGGGGCTCTGATCTTGTTGTGGGGGGCTCTGCTCTTGTTGTGAGGCTCTGGTCTTGTTGTGGGGGGCTCTGCTCTTGTTGTGAGGCTCTGGTCTTGTTGTGGGGGTTCTGGTCATGTTTTGGGGACTCTTGTCTTGTTGTGAGTCTCTGGTCTTGTTGTGGGGGCTCTGGTCTTGTTGTGGGGGCTCTGCTCTTGTTGTGGGGGCTCTGATCTTGTTGTGGGGAGCTCTGCTCTTGTTGTGAGGCTCTGGTCTTGTTGTGGGGGGGCTCTGCTCTTGTTGTGAGGCTCTGGTCTTGTTGTGGGGGTTCTGGTCATGTTTTGGGGACTCTTGTCTTGTTGTGAGTCTCTGGTCTTGTTGTGGGGGCTCTGGTCTTGTTGTGGGGGGCTCTGCTCTTGTTGTGGGGGCTCTGATCTTGTTGTGGGGGGCTCTGCTCTTGTTGTGAGGCTCTGGTCTTGTTGTGGGGGTTCTGGTCATGTTTTGGGGCTCTGCTCTTGTTGTGAGTCTCTGGTCTTGTTGTGGGGGCTCTGGTCTTGTTGTGGGGGGCACTGCTCTTGTTGTGAGGCTCTGGTCTTGTTGTGAGGCTCTGGTCTTGTTGTGGGGGTTCCGGTCTTGTTGTGGGGCTCCGGTCTTGTTGTGGGGCTCTGGTCTTGTTGTGAGTCTCTGGTCTTGTTGTGGGGGTTCTGGTCTTGTTGTGGGGGGCTCTGGTCTTGTTGTGAGCCTCTGCTCTTGTTGTGGGGGTTCCGGTCTTGTTGTGGGGGTTCTGGTCTTGTTGTGAGGCTCTGGTCTTGTTGTGGGGGTTCCGGTCTTGTTGTGGGGCTCCGGTTCTTGCTGGGCTCTGTAGTCCTGGTGACAGGTGCGGGCGGTCACGTGCTCCTCGCACTTTGTTACATTGTTTCCTCGGTGTGGGGTCGCGCTTGCGTCGGGGCCGCGCTCCTCGGGTCCGGGCGGGCGGAGGGTGAAGATGGCGGCTGAGAGTTTGCCCGAGGACTGGTCGTACGGGGTGTGCGAGGACGGAGGGGTCTTCTCGAGTAAGGCGGGAGCGCGGGCGGGAGTCCGGGAGCGGAGCGGAGAACAAAGTGTCTCTCTCACAGTGACGGCAGCCGGAGCACAACCGGCTTGCACCCGCGCACCGGAGAGCCGGTCAACTCCGGCCACATGATCCGCTCAGGTACAGGACCCCCGCGGAGGAGGAGACAGGACCCCCTCACCTGAGGAGACAGGAGCCCACCCCCGGCCATCCTGAGGAGACAGGCCCCCCCACCTGAGGAGACAGGACCCCCCACCTGAGGAACAGGTACAGACCCCCCCCGACCTGAGGAGCAGGACTGAGAGACGGCCCCCCTGGACAGGCCCCCGCACGGAGAGACAGGACCCCCACATGAGGAGGACGGACCCCCCCCACCTGAGGAGACAGGACCCCCACTGAGGGACAGGACCCCCCCCCACCTGAGGAGACAGGACCCCCCCCACCCTGAGGAGACAGGACCCCCCCCACACCTGAGGAGACAGGACCCCCACAACTGAGGAGACAGGACCCCCCCACACCTGAGGAGACAGGACCCCCCCCACACCTGAGGAGACAGGACCCCCCCCCACCTGAGGAAGACAGGACACCCCCCACCGACACAGCAGAGGACAGACCCCCCACACCTGAGGAGACAGGACCCCCACCACCTGAGGAGACAGGACCCCCCCACACACACCTGAGGAGACAGGACCCCCCCACACCTGAGGAGACAGGACCCCCCCCCACACCTGAGGAGACAGGACCCCCCACACACCTGAGGAGACAGGACCCCCCCACACACACTGAGGAGACAGGACCCCCCCCCACACCTAGAGGAGGACAGGACCCCCCCACCACCTGAGGAGACAGGACCCCCCCCCACCTGAGGAGAGACAGGACCCCCCCACCACCTGAGGAGACAGGACCCCCCCCACCCTGAGGAGACAGGACCCCCCCACACCTGAGGAGAGACAGGACCCCCCCCCCACCTGAGGAGACAGGACCCCCCCCCCCACCTGAGGAGACAGGACCCCCCCCACCTGAGGAGACGGACCCCCCCACCCTGAGGAGACAGGACCCCCCCCCCCCACCTGAGGAGACAGGACCCCCCACCCACCCCCCCCACCTGAGGAAAACAGGACCCCCCCACACCTGAGGGAGACAGGACCCCCCCCCACCTGAGGAGACAGGACCCCCCACACCCACCTGAGGAGACAGGACCCCCCCCACCTGAGGAGACAGGACCCCCCCCCCAACCCCACCCTGAGGACAGACCCCCCACCCCTGAGGAGACAGGCCCCACCCCCCCCCACCTGAGGAGACAGGACCCCCCACCGAGGAGACAGGACCCCCCCACCTGAGGAGACAGGACCCCCCCCCCCCCCACCTGAGGAGACAGGACCCCCCCCCCCCCCCACCTGAGGAGACAGGACCCCCCCCCACCTACCTGAGGAGACAGGACCCCCCCCCCCCCCACCTGAGGAGACAGGACCCCCCCACCTGAGGAGACAGGACCCCCCCCCCTCACCTGAGGAGACAGGACCCCCCCCCCCCACCTGAGGAGACAGGACCCCCCCCCCCTCACCTGAGGAGAGACAGGACCCCCCCCCCCACCCACCCCTGAGGAGACAGGACCCCCCCCCCCTCACCTGAGGAGACAGGACCCCCCCCCCTCACCTGAGGAGCAGGACCCCCCCTCATGGAGCAGGCCCCCCCCCCCTCACCTGAGGAGAGACAGGTCCCCCCCCCCCTCACCTGAGGAGAGACAGGACCCCCCCCCCCCCTACTGAGAGACAGGACCCCCCCCCCCTCACCTGAGGAGAGACAGGACCCCCCCCCCCCCCCTCACCTGAGGAGAGACAGGACCCCCCCCCCCTCACCTGAGGAGAGACAGGACCCCCCCCCCCTCACCTGAGGAGAGACAGGACCCCCCCCCCTCACCTGAGGAGAGACAGGACCCCCCCCCCCTCACCTTAGTAAGACAGGACCCCCCACACCTGTGGAGGATTAGTATCAGGACAGGACGCCCCACCACCTGTTTGTACCACCAATAATAGATTTTATTAGACCCAAATCTACCATATATCACATTATAATACATTTTATTTATTACCCATGGAGGATTAGTATCCAGGACAGGACCCACCACCTCCACCTTTTAGAGGATTAGTATCAGGACAAGACCCCCCCACCTGTGGAGGATTAGTATTAGAACACAGGGCCTTCCCGACCCACCCACCTGTGGAGGATTAGTATTAGAACAGGGCCCTCCCGACCACCCACTTGTAGAGGATACCCATCAGGACAGGAAGCCCACCACCTGTTTGACGACCTAATCATAATTTTTTATCCCTTTGACAAATTTATATTTTACCAGTTTTCCCCCACCCCACCTGTGGAGGATTAGCATCAGGACAGGACCCCCCACCTGTGGAGGATTAGTATCAGGACAGAACCCCCCAATGACCTGTAGAGGATTAGGATCAGGACAGGACCCCCCAATGACCTGTAGAGGATTAGGATCAGGACAGGACCCCCCAATGACCTGTAGAGGATTAGTATTGTGTTAAGACAGGACCCCCCAACACACCCACCTGTGAAGGATTAGTATCAGGATAAGACCTCCTACCCCATCTGTGGAGGATTAGTATTAGGACAGGACCCCCTGACCCACCCACCTGTGAAGGATGAGTATCAGGATAGGACCCCCCCACCCCACCTGTGGAGGATTACCATTAGAACAGGACCTCCCCCACCCACCCGTGATGGATTAATAATAGGACAGGACCCCCCACCTGTGGAGGATTAGTAGTAGCACAGGATCTCGCCCACCTGTGGAGGATCAATATTCAGGACAGGACTCCCACCCTCCACTTGTAGAGGATACCTATCAGGACAGGAAGCCTACCACCTGTTTGACGACCTAATCATAATTTTTTATCCCTTTGACAATTTTTTATACATTTTCCCACTTTTCCCCCACCCCACCTGTGGAGGATTAGCATTAGGACAGGACCCTCTGCACCCACCTGTGAGGATTAGCATTAGGACAGGACCCCCCACCTGTGGAGGATTAGCATTAGGACAGGACCCTCTGCACCCACCTGTGGAGGATTAGCATTAGGACAGGACCCTCTGCACCCACCTGTGGAGGATTAGCATTAGGACAGGACCCTCTGCACCCACCTGTGGAGGATTAGCATTAGGACAGGACCCTCTGCACCCACCTGTGGAGGATTAGCATTAGGACAGGACCCTCTGCACCCACCTGTGGAGGATTAGCATTAGGACAGAACCCCTACCCACCTGTGGAGGATTAGGAGCAGGACAGGATCCTCTGCACCCACCTTCGGAGGATTAGTGTCAGGACAGAACCCCTCACCCACCTGTGGAGGATTAGTATCAGGACAGGACCCCTCATCCACCTGTGGAGGATTAGTATCAGGACAGGACCCCTCATCCACCTTTGGAGGATTAGTATTAGGACAGGACCCCCGACCCACCCACCTGTGGAGGATTAGTATCAGTATAGGACCCACCTGTGGAAAATTAGTTTCATGACAAAACCCCCCACCTGTGGAGGATTAGTATCAGGACAGGACCCCCCAACACACCCACCTGTGAAGGATTAGTATCAGGATAAGACCACCTACCCCACCTGTGGAAAATTAGTATTAGGGCAGGAACCCACCCATCTCTGGAGGATTAATATCAGGACAGGACCCCCCCCCACCTGTGGAGGATTAGTATTAGAACAGGACCCCCCACCCATCTGTGGAGGATTAGTATTAGGACAGGACCCCATGACCCACCCACCTGTGAAGGATTAGTATCGGGATAGGACCACCCCACCTGTGGAGGATTACCATTAGGACAGGACCTCCCCCACCCACCTGTGGAGGATTAGTGTCAGGACAGGACCCCTCATCCACCTGTGGAGGATTAGTATCAGGACAGGACCCCTCATCCACCTGTGGAGGATTAGTATCAGGACAGGACCCCTCATCCACCTTTGGAGGATTAGTATTAGGACAGGACCCCCGACCCACCCACCTGTGGAGGATTAGTATCAGGACAGGACCCCCCACCTGTGGAGGATTGGTATCAGGACAGGACCCCCCATCGACCTGTGGAGGATTAGTATTAGGACAGGACCTCCCACACCCACCTGTGGAGGATTAGCATTAGGACAGGACCTCCCCCACCCACCTGTGGAGGATTAGTATGAGGACAGGACCCCCCACCTGTGGAAGATTAGTATCAGGAAAGCACCCTTTCCCCCATCTATGGAGGATCAGTATCAGGACAGGACTCCCACCCTCCACCTGTAGAGGATAAGTATCAGGACAGGAAGCTCCACCACCTGTTTGTCCGTTTAATAATATTTTTTTTTATCCCTTTGACAATTTATATTTTACCAGTATCCTCCCACCCCACCTGTGGAGGATTAGCATTAGGACAGGACCCCCCACCTGTAGAGGATTAGTATCAGGACAGGACCCTCTGCACCCACTTGCGGAGTATTAGTGTCTGGACAGGACGCCCCACCCACCTGTGGAAGATCTGGACAGGACGCCCCACCCACCTGTGGAAGATCAGGACAGGACCCTCTGCACCCACCTGTGGAGGATTAGTATCAGGACAGGACCCTCTGCACCCACCTGTGGAGGATTAGTGTCAGGACAGGACCCTCTGCACCCACCTGTGGAGGATTAGTGTCAGGACAGGACCCTCTGCACCCACCTGTGGAGGATTAGTGTCAGGACAGGACCCTCTGCACCCACCTGTAGAGGATTAGTGTCAGGACAGGACCCTCTGCACCCACCTGTGGAGGATTAGCATTAGGACAGGACCCCCCACCTGTAGAGGATTAGTATCAGGACAGGACCCTCTGCACCCACCTGCGGAGGATTAGTGTCTGGACAGGACGCCCCACCCACCTGTGGAAGATCAGGACAGGACCCTCTGCACCCACCTGTGGGGATTAGAATCAGGACAGGACCCTCTGCACCCACCTGTGGAGGATTAGTGTCTGGACAGGACGCCCCACCCACCTGTGGAAGATCAGGACAGGACCCTCTGCACCCACCTGTGGAGGATTAGCATTAGGACAGGACCCTCTGCACCCACCTGTGGAGGATTAGCATTAGGACAGGACCCTCTGCACCCACCTGTGGAGGATTAGTGTCAGGACAGGACCCTCTGCACCCACCTGTGGAGGATTAGTGTCAGGACAGAACCCCTCACCCACCTGTGGAGGATTAGCATTAGGACAGAACCCTCTGCACCCACCTGTGGAGGATTAGCATTAGGACAGAACCCTCTGCACCCACCTGTGGAGGATTAGCATTAGGACAGAACCCTCTGCACCCACCTGTGGAGGATTAGGGTCAGGACAGGACCCTCTGCACCCACCTGTGGAGGATTAGTGTCAGGACAGGACCCTCTGCACCCACCTGTGGAGGATTAGTATCAGGACAGGACTCTCTGCACCCACCTGTGGAGGATTAGCATTAGGACAGGACCCCCCACCTGTAGAGGATTAGTATCAGGACGACCCTCTGCACCACCTGCGAGGATTAGTCTGGACAGGACGCACCACCCACTTGTGAGGTTGTACAGGACAGTGTACCTCTCATACCCACCTGTGGAGGATTGTGTATGACAGCCCCTAACTGCGAATTAGTGTCCAGGACAGGACCCTCTGCACCACCTGTGGAGATAGTGTCATGACAGAACCCTCACCACTTGAGATTATGATCAGGACAGGATCCTTGACCCACTGTGGGATTAGTGTCAGACAGGACCCCCTAACTGTGGAGATTATGTCATAGACAGGACCTCACCCCTGTAAGATTAATATCGACAGGACCCCCCCCACCACCTTGAGATTAGGATCAGGACATGGAACAACACCTGTGATAATTACATTAGGATAGACCACCCTCCATCTTGAAGGTTAGTATTATACAGGACCTCCCATCTTGAGTATTATATTAGGACAGGACCGTCTCCACCCACCTTACCAGGATTAGTGTCGACTACTCCTCATCCACTGTGAGATTGTACTAGGTCATGACCCCACACCATCCACCTGTAAAGGATCAGTATCGTGTACCTCACCCACTGTGGAGATTAGTATCAGACAGGAACCCCCCCTTGTGAGAGTATATCAAGAGGACCCCTTCTCCGCCATCCTGTGAGGATCATATAGACAGACTCCACACCCCACCTGTAGGTTAATATCAGAGGAAGCCCACCACCTGTTTGTCACGTCTAATAATTTTTTACCTTTTGACAATTATATTGACCGATTATTCCCCATTTTTAAAATGTATTTTCTAGTTGTATAGTAATTTTAACATACCCATATCATAATCCTTAATTACCTCCTGTATTATACTCCAGAGCTGCACTCACTATTCTGCTGGTGCAGTCACTGTGTACATACATTACATTACTGATCCTGAGTTACCTCCTGTATTATACTCCAGAGCTGCACTCACTATTCTGCTGGTGCAGTCACTGTGTACATACATTACATTACTGATCCTGAGTTACCTCCTGTATTATACTCCAGAGCTGCACTCACTATTCTGCTGGTAGCAGTCACTGTGTACATACTTACATTACTGATCCTGAGTTACGCTTGTATTATACTCCAGAGCTGCACTCACTATTCTGTCTGGTATCAGTCACTGTGTTACATTACATTAATTACTGATCTTGTACTGATCAAGAGTTACCTCCTGTATTAAACTCATAGCTGCACTCACTATTCTGGCTGGTGCAGTCACTTGTATCATACATTACATTATGATCCTAGGAGTTACCTTCCTGTAATATTATCACCAGAATAGCACTATTCTGCTGGCAAGTATCCTGTGTACATACATTAATTACTGATCCTGATTACCTCCTGTAACTTCCTCCTCCAGATGCTGCACTCACTATCCTGCTGGGAGCGTCCACTGTGTACATACATTACATTACTGATCCTGAGTTACCTCCTGTACTTATACTCCAGAGCTGCAGTCAGTATCTGCTGGCGGCAGTCACTGTGTACATACATTACAATTACTGTCCTGGAGTTACCTCCTGTAATTAAGCCCAGAGCTGCCATCACTATTCTGATGGTGCATCCACTGTGTACATAATTACATCTGGATTCCTGAGGTACACTCCTGTATTTTACTCCAGAGATTGCTGCTCACGAATTCTGCTGGTGCAGCACAGTGTAACAATACATTCATCCTGGTATTATATCAAGCTGAAATCAATATTTGCTGGTGCGTCACTGTTGTTTACATACTTACTGATCTGAGTTTACCTCCTGTATTATATCTCCGAGCTGCAGCTCACTATTCTGCTGGTGCAGTCGACTGTGTACATTACATTACTTACTGATCTGGAGTTACCTCCATTATCCTCCAGAGCTGCATCACTATCTGCTGGTGCAGTCATGGTGGTACATACATTACATTACGATCCTGAGTTACCTCCTGTATTATAGCTCCAGATCTGCACTACACTATTCTGCTGGTGCAGTCATGATGTACGATACATTACATTACTGATCCTGAGTTACCTCTGTATATACTCCAGAGCTGACTCACTATGCTGGGTGGCAGTCACTGTGTACATACAGTATATTACAGATCCTGAGTTACCTCCGTATTAGTACTCGCAGAGCTGCACTCACTATTGGGTGCGTAGTGTGGTACATACATTGATTACTGATCTGAGGGTACCTCCTGTATTTACTCCAGGGTGGCTACTCACTATTCTGCTGGTGGCAGGTCACTGTACATACATTACATTACTGATCCGTGATTTGTACATACTGTATAACTTCAAAGTGCTACTATATTGCTGTGCAGGTCACTGTTCATACATTTACTGATCCTGAGTTACCTTTTGTATTTTTTATGTAACAATAAATAATTCTGTCCGTGGATTAAAGTTTCTTTTCGTGTTTAATTTTGCTTACCTATTTTCGAAAATTGATTACCTCAGAAACTTTGCTTTTGTGGCTGTCACACTGATCTTATGATAGTTATATTGTTCAATTATAAACCCACTATATTCAGATTTAATTGTTCATGTGAACTCACGATATGTTTTCTTTTTTTTTTAATCTTTTTTATTGATTTTTTTTATTGGTTTATCATGTCCCCGGCTCCCACGTTCTCCCTCGTCTACCATCGGTCTCCCCCTACACAGGAGTTTTAACCTTCCTAGGCTTCTTTGGAGATCTAATAAATACCAACCTGATTTGATAGAAGGTGACACCACCTGCCTGAAGTCTCCTTCCACTAGCTTTTTACTTATGAATCCTCTCCATTTCCTTCTCTCTCTCTCTCGCTCTTTCCCCCTTCTCTCTCTCGCTCTTTCCCCTTCTCTCTCTCGCTCTTTCCCCCTTTCTCTCTCTCTCTGCTCTTTCCCCCTTCTCTCTCTCGCTCTTTCCCCCTTCTCTCTCTCGCTCTTTCCCCCTTCTCTCTCTCTCTTTCCCCCTTCTCTCTCTCTTCCCCTCTTTCCCCCTTCTCCTCTCTCTCTCCCTCTTTCCCCCTTCTCCCTCGCTTCCTTTCTCCCCTTCCCCTCCTCGCTCTTTCCCCCTTCTCTCCGCTCTTTCCCCCTTCTCTCGTCGCTCTTTCCCCTTCTCTCGCGCTCTTTCCCCCCTCGCCCTCGCGCGCTCTTTCCCCCCTCGCCCTCGCGCGCTCTTTCCCCCCCTCGCGCGCTCTTTCCCCCTCCTCGCGCGCTCTTTCCCCCTCGCCCTCGCGCGCTCTTTCCCCCCTCGCGCGCTCTTTCCCCCCTCGCGCGCTCTTTCCCCCCTCGCGCGCTCTTTCCCCCCTCGCGCGCTCTTTCCCCCCTCGCGCGCTCTTTCCCCCCTCGCGCGCTCTTTCCCCCCTCGCGCGCTCTTTCCCCCCTCGCGCGCTCTTTCCCCCCTCGCGCGCTCTTTCCCCCCTCGCGCGCTCTTTCCCCCCTCGCGCGCTCTTTCCCCCCTCGCGCGCTCTTTCCCCCCTCGCGCGCTCTTTCCCCCCTCGCGCGCTCTTTCCCCCCTCGCGCGCTCTTTCCCCCCTCGCGCGCTCTTTCCCCCCTCGCGCGCTCTTTCCCCCCTCGCGCGCTCTTTCCCCCCTCGTCGCGCTCTTTCCCCCTCGCCCCTATCGCGCTCTTTCCCCCTCGCCCTCTACGCGCTCTTTACCCCTCGCCTCTCGCGCTCTTTACCCCCTCGCCCTCTATCGCGCTCTTTACCCCCTCGCCCTCTATCGCGCTCTTTACCCCCTCGCCCTCTATCGCGCTCTTTACCCCCTCGCCCTCTATCGCGCTCTTTACCCCTCTCTCTCTCTCTCTCTCGCTCTTTACCCCTACTCTGTCTCGCTCTTTACCCCTCTCTGTCTCGCTCTTTACCCTTCTCTCTCTCTCTCTCGCCTGCTCTTTACCCCTTCTCTCTCTCTCTCTCTCCTCGCTCTTTACCCCTTCTCTCTCTCTCTCTCTCTCGCTCTTTACCCCTTCTCTCTCTCTCTCTCGCTCTTTACCCCTTCTCTCTCTCTCTCTCGCTCTTTACCCCTTCTCTTCTCTCGCTCTTTACCCCTTCTCTCTCTCTCTCTCGCTCTTTACCCTTCTCTCTCTCTCTCTCGCTCTTTACCCCTTCTCTCTCTCTCTCTCGCTCTTTACCCCTTCTCTCTCTCTCTCTCGCTCTTTACCCCTTCTCTCTCTCTCTCTCGCTCTTTACCCCTTCTCTCTCTCTCTCTCTCGCTCTTTACCCCTTCTCTCTCTCTCTCTCGCTCTCCTCTCTTTACCCCTCTCCTCTTCTCTCTCTCCTCTCTCTCTTTACCCCTTCTCTCTCTCTCTCTCGCTCTTTACCCCTTCTCTCTCTCTCTTCTCCTCTTCCTCCTCTTTACCTTCTCTCTCTCTCGCTCTTTATCCTCTTCTCTCTCTCTCTCTCGCTCTTTATTCCCTTCTCTCTCTCCTCTCTCTCTCGCTCTTTACCCCTTCTTCTCTCTCTCTCTCCTCTCTCGCTCTTTACCTCTCTCTTCTCTCTCTCTCTCTCTCTCTCTCGCTCTTTACCCCTTCTCTCTCTCTCTCTCTCTCGCTCTTTAACCCTTCTCTCTCTCTCTCTCTCGCTCTTTAACCCTTCTCTCTCTCTCTCTCTCTCTCGCTCTTTAACCCTTCTCTCTCTCGCTCTTTACCCCTTCTTCTCTCTCTCTCGCTCACCCTCTCTTTCAAGCTTCTTTGGAAATTATAAAGCTAAAAACTACCGTGTTTCCCTGAAAATAAGATACTGTCTTATATGAATTTTTGCTCCAAAAGGTACACCATGTCTTATTTTTGGGGGTGTCTTATATTAGCCAATAAAAAAATTGACAGAAAAGCAGCCTCCCATCCCAGTACCATATCCCATTGCAGTAGCCTCCCATTATCCCAGTACTGTATCCCACTGCAGCAGCCTCCCATTATCCCAGTACCACACTGTATCCCACTGCAGCAGCCTCCCATCCCAGTACCGTATCCCACTGCAGCCTCCTCCCATGTGTGTACCCACACACACACACACCACACACACACACACACACACTTTCACTTTCTTACCGTACTTCTTTCTTTTCACTTTCTTTCCTCTGCGGTGCTGCTTTGGTGTGCACAGCGCAGGAGCCCTGGGACAATCAGAGCGCAGGAGCCCTGGGCCAATTAGAGCGCAGGAGCCCTGGGCCAATCACAGCCCAGGAACAATCAGAGGCTACTGACGTCAACTGGCCCATGATTCCTGCGCTGTGATTGGTGCAGGGCTCATGAGCAGAGACCGGCACAGAGCTCCGGAGCTGTGATTCATGGCTGCGCTCCTGGGCTGTGAGCACTGCAGCGCGGCAGAAGAGCGGTACAGAGTGGAGGGCATCGGACAGCGGGGAGTGAGACACAGATGCATGCCCCTGGTCTTGTGATCGGTGGCTTGCTGAGAAGGTACGCCTTATAATCGGGGGGTGCCTTATATTAGGAGGTAGGGGAAACAGGGTAATAACAATATGGGCTGTAAAGGGTCTCTCATAATCCTTAATCTTGATGTCAATCTTGATAGTGATACAGAACATAGGAGCCTGTTCTGAGGAGCACGGAGAGGCTTCCATCACCATATCTGACATCTTGAACGTCGCTACCAGGAAAACATGATGGAGAGCTGTGTTTGGGGATTAATGTGTGAAAGTGATCGGACATACCCTTGCAAATATCACAAAAGGGAACATATATAGGTTCCTTTTCATCAATTTATAACATTTTGATTACCATATACAAATGGTTTGAAATATATTGTATTTTGTATTTATTATGAACGTAAACCCAAACATTTGTATTCAGTATTCCAGTTTCAATATTTCGCTGTTCTGACCACAAAATCTATGTTTCTATAGGCTAATACATTTTTTCCATGTTTTTGTGCCATAACCAATTATGAAATTACATTTATTCCCTGGAAACAAACATCATGTTACAGTGTTATACTCCATAGCTGCACTCAGTAGTCTGCTGACTTTCTTGTAGTCGGTCAGCAGATTTGTGAGTTTCAGAGCAGGGAGCTCCAGTGTAAGGACCATAACAGAGCAGAGTTGTGGTGGATGATGAGCTGCTATCCGTGGAGGGCGGTGGTTGTTGGGGCTGGGGGCTTCTGTGGTACTGTATGGGGTATTATGTGAGGGATTGGGGATCCGGCCTTGTCGCTCATGCCTTTTAATTCTCTTTGCAGATTTGCCTCGCGGCTGGGAGGAAGGATTCACCGGGGAAGGCGCCAGCTTCTTCATAGAGTGAGTGCATTTTGCCCTTCATCTGCCTTAATTGTCCTAGGTCTCCCCTGTCTGTCACATGATGTATTATAGAGCTGAGCACGGGCGACTGAGGGATCACAAAATCGATTGCTGCCGCCAGACGGGACGGGGCTCCCCAGTGCTGCGGCCTTTCTGAGGCTCTATCTGGCAAACACTGCCCTCCGATGGCTGCTGTCCTCTTCTGTGTGGACTGATGTTCCCTCCGCGCAGCACATCTACGACACTATTGTATGTTGGTGTTACTGCTACCTGAGTGTGCGGAGCTGTCAGTATGTTTATGTTCAGAGTTATTCTCTATACCGGTTCTACAAAGGGTTGGGTTACTCAGGTGTTTCTACTTCACTGTGATTTGTCTGTTACTTAACTGAGCAGCTTTCCCCAGAATGCTACCAGCCGTACATCCTGCTCTCCTGTGTCTACTCTGATCTCTGTTTTCTGACCCAAACTGTTGTTAGATTATTCTTTTGCCTGTTCCCTGTACCTGTTACCTTTCTGCTGGTATATTGACCCCTGGGCTATGACCTGTTTTAGCCTCTGTTTAATCCCCGTAACTTCATGATAGTCCAGTGTCAGGTATTCCAGATTATTATATGACCACGTCCCTCTCTACTCCCTGAGCACTGTGAACTCCCCTGGAACTGACCCCGGATTACGTGACCACTCTGCTGCCTATAGTCCTGTAAGTCGTGACTGTCACAACAACCTAGTTTTTGTATTGACTATGATCACGTTCTGTGTCACAACCTTGCTGTTGTAGTGACTAGCATCACATCACGACTGGCACTAAATGTTTTTCCTCACTTATGGATTCAGTTGTACTCTCTGTGATCAGGTAGCAAATCTAACTCCATGGTCCAGGATTTGGCCTTGGAACATCAGACGTTAGTGCTCTCAAATTCTATGACAGGGGTAGTTTTCTCATACTTTGACTGCCTCTCAGAATCCCTAATTTCTGACTACTGGACCATTTGACATATTATTGAGCTTCCCAGAACCTCTGGTCGCTCTTCCCAATAAATTCTCAGGGGAGAAAGACAAGTTTTTTTAGGATCTATGATGGATCTCTCGGGGTCCAGGTGGCAGAAACAAGGATCATGAACCTGACACTGGGGCTGCACCACCGATGGGTATAGTACAGAGTTTCTTCAGTGGTTTGCTGAGGTCCTGTGGAATGATGCAGCCCTCGGGTGTCGGATCCACTCTAAAGGTCGCTTTGGCTCCACATGATCCACCTGGTTGTTTAATGGAGGACATGACTCGTGCTAACCGCATGGATCTGAGGATGCAGGAGAGACTTGATGTTTGACAGGAGGTTCCATTCGGTCCCTCTCATCCTGTTCACTTACCTGAGATGTAGCCTATGGAGTTTGGAGCAGCCGGCTCAAGGGTCACTAAGAGGAAACGTCATTGAATATTTGGACTTTGTCTCTTTTCTGCGAACAAGCCATCTGGAAATGCCTAAGTCTAGGTAATTGTTGAGGAGGTCGCCCAGACGTGCAGGTAACCTTTTACTTCTCCGATAAAGTGTTGTTGAATGAACAATTTCTATTTCACAATCAATGTCTATCAATATTTGCTTTTATTGACTGTGGATCTGAGGCTAATTTCATTGATTTTGGACTGGTTACGAAATGAAGAATGGGGACAGTTAAGATAGAGGCTCCCATTCAGATTGTGGCATTAACAGGACGCGTTGCTGCAGAATCTGGTAACGGTGGAATCACTCTCAGTACAGTCTCTCCATATGGAATTAATATCCTGTAATGTGTTGGATAATTTACCTGCCGGGATTGGTGTTGGAAATCTCATGGCTGCATATACATAAACCTATAAGCTATCGGACCAGCAGAAGTGCCATTCTGGGCACGAAACGGGCCGTTGTCCGGCATCCCTCCACGTCCTCCCCTCCCTCCATTGTACTGTATGGAACCCTGAACGGAACCCTGAAAAGGGAATAAATTCCTAAGAAACACCAAATGGGTGAGTGCCCTCTTTTTTCTGGACTGTTTTATATACATAAACCTGTCATTGATTGGTGTCAGAACGACATAGTCAAATCGGGTCCTTCTTGTCATGAGAAATATTGGAAAGTCTGCATATTTGATGCATATTTTTATGCAAGTGCTGTTGCAGTTTTTGTAGCCAAAACCAGGAGTGGAAGATCAGAGGAAAAGTCTAAGGCGGCCGTCACACGCTAAGATATCGCTAGCGATATTGTAAGCGATCACGTGCACGCGCGATCGCTTACAATATCGCTCACATCGCTGGTGAGATGTCACACAGACAGACTCACCAGCGATGTGGACCAGCGAGATCGCTGGTAACTATGGTACACATCGGGTTACTAGGCGCCGCGCGTCGCTTAGTAACCCGACGTGTACCATAGTTACCATCTCCCAGCATAGGCTCTGCCGCTGGGAGATCGTTCATCGTGGTGTTATACACCACGATGAAGCTGTTTGTAAAATCGTTCATCGCCAGATGTGAGGTCCGGAGCTCAGATCTCGATCTTGCGATTTGAACACTTCTCGCTCATCGTATCTTGCCGTCACACGCAGAGACATCTTTCACGCGATTTTTAATCAGGCGCGTTCAACGATATCTTTCAAGATATCGTAGCGTGTGACGGCCGCCTAATAGAAACAAGTGCTCCACTTCTGTATTTATCACCCAATACTGGTTTTAATCAGCCACCCCTGGTTTTGGCTACAAAAACTGCAAGAGCAGTCGCGTAAATATACGCAGCAAATATGCAGCGTGTGAACGAGCCCTTAAATCTGTTCAGGTTTTATCTGTTAGTCTGGAGGGTCTGCCTGGGAACCTGAAAGATTTTGGAGATGTTTTTTAGAGAAAGAGGCAGATATTTTACCTTCGCCCCATCCTTATGATTGTGCTATCAGTCCTATTTCAAATGCCTTCCTAAAGGTCCTGTTACACGGTACGAGATTGTTAATGATATCTCTTAAACGTCAAGGATTTGGAGTTGTTCAAGCGACATCGTTAGGACGTCGTTTCGTGTAACACCGAGATACGACTACGATAAATCGTTGGATCGTTGATTGCAGATTTGAATACATGTTCTCAAATCAGATGATTGTCGTTCAGCCAACCTGCTGCATTGGTCAGTTTGACACCGCGATAACGATGCCGGTCATGACTTCGCCCATTCACATCAGTGAACAAGTATCGTTTGCTGTGTTGTGCGAACGATACTTGGTCGCTGGATCGTTGGTGCGTCATCCACGATATCTAGGCGAGTGACAGCTCACCAACGATATCCTAACTAACGCGCCCCCCCCGAGATCGTTAGTGATATCGTTTCTTCATTGCAGCGTGTAACGGTACCTTAAAACTCTCTTGCATAATTTGTCTGGCCCTAAGCAGACGGCCATGAAAGTTTTCACAAACTAAAGTTTGGCAGGGTCGTATTCGTCCTTCCTCATTGCCCGCAGCTGCTGAATTTTTCTTCGTAAAAAAGAAATATGGGCGTCTCCGTCCCTGCCTTGATTTCCGGAAATTAAACAAAATAACTCTTAAGAATACTTATCTGCTTCCCCTAAACCCCAACCTTTGTAATCAGATTACTGGGGCCAAATGGTTTTCCATACTTGATTTAAGAGGATCTTATAATTTATACATATTTATGAGGGTGATGAGTGGAAGACGGTGTTTTTAACGCCTGAGGACCTATTTGAGAATCTTGTTATGCCATTTGGATTAAGCAATGCGCCCGCAGTCTTTCAGAAGTTTATGAATATTTTTTCTGATTTACTGTATATTAGGAGGTTTCCTGTGGTTTACGTGGATATTTTTTTCACCTGACCTAAAATCACATTATCAACACGTCTGTTTATTTGGTTTCACAAAAGCTTAGAGAGGATTCTTTGTTCGCGAATTTAGAAAAATGTACCTTCTGTGTGGAACAAATATCGCTCCTGGGGTTCTGTGTGTCAGATGCAGGAATTAAGATGATTCCTGGGAAAGTACAGTCCATAATTGATTGGGTTCAGCCTAGCGACCTTAAAGCTTTGCATTGTTTTCTGTGGTTCGCTAATTATTGCAGAAAATTTATTACAGGTTTTTCTCAGATCATCAAACCTCTTACCGATCTCACAAGGGGGCAGATCTGAGGGTGTGGTTGCTGGAGGCAGATTTGAGGATGTGGCCACTGGAGAGGGGAGGGGGGGGGTCTGAAGGTATGGTCACCGAAGGGGGATCCGAGGGTGTGGGGCCTTTAGTAATCTGTTTTATATCCAGATCTTACTCGGCCCAACTTCCAGAGGCCATTCACTGTGGAGGTAGATGCTTCTGAGGTCGGGGGTTGCAGCTGTATTGTCTAAAGGTATAAAGGTATGTTGCTGCAACGTCACAGGTTTTGTGACGTCACAGCCACCCCTCCAGCGATGTCACAGCGTGTGACACGCACCAGCGACCTGGCCCCTACTGTGAGGTCGCTGGTGGCTGCACGTCGCTCAGGACAATTTTTTGGTCCTTGATCTCCCGCTGGTCAGCACGCATCTGCGCGTGACGAGCAAACCAGCGACCTCACAGGCTGGTAACTATGATAAACACCGGGTAACTAGGCAGCTCACGCTGCTTAGTTACCCGGTGTTTATCATGGTTACCAGCAGTGGCGCACCCAGAAATTTCCCAAGGTAGGGGTCCAAGAAACACACACCGGCCCTGAAAGGGGGGTGTCACCCCCCAGCGGGGTTCTGAGGGGCAAAGCCCCCAGTGGGGGGGTTTGGGGGAGTGAAGCCCCCCTAAAAGCAGCCTCTTTAGTGGGCCCTTGGGTGCTGTGTAATTGTTCCTGTCTCCTGACATAGGGGCCCAGCACCTTGTGTACTGCACCACTTCTCAGGGCCGTCCAAAGGTAGGGGTCCAGACACGTAGGTCCCCCCCCTTGGGTGCGCCTATGGTTACCAGCATCCTCCTGCTTACAGGCTGCGCTAAGCAGGAGGACGCTGGTAACTACTGTATGATAAACACTGGGTAACTAGGCAGCGTGCGCTGCCTAGATACCCGGTGTTTATCATAGTTACCAGTGATCTCGCAGCTGCTGAATCGCTGGAGAGTCGCTGGTGAGTCTGTTTGACAGCTCACCAGCGACTCCAGAGAAACTTTCCTGCAATCCCGGCCAGGTCGGATCGCTGGTGGGATCGCTGGAAAGTTTGTGTGTGTGAAGTACCCTTTAGGCTATGTTCGCACAATATATAATTGCACCATTATTGATGCGTTCCTTATGGATCCGCTAATTGCTGTGGAATGCAGTGAAACACAGTGACATTGTCTGTCCCAGCCAAGTCAATGCATTTCACTATTTGGCATTCAAGACTCTGCGCTTTTTTACGAATCCACTTTCAGGCTCAAAAACGGATCCATAAAAAGAATGAACATGTCAATTTTCTGGCGTTTTTTGCCTGGGCTATTTACTCACCTAACCGTACTCGCCCGGTGATCACCCCTCAGACCGACGCCACAGGACCTACAAAAGCACCTGGCACTGTACCTTGTGACTGTATGACATCACCGCTCACATGATCAGGCCCGCAGGGTCCTAGAGGCAGCGCTCAATGACAGGACACCGCTGGAGATCACTGGGGAAGTGCGGCGAGGTGAGTAAAGCAGCAGAATAACGCAGTAGCATTCACACACAGAAGGCTGCGCCTTGTGAGGATCTGTTCTTGGTGAAGTTTTGCACCAAAAATGGATCCTCACAAAATGCAGCAATAACGCTGTGTAATTAACCTGCAGCCATGTGCCTTTTTCTCTAATAAAAAAAAAAAAAAATTCTCACCTGCTGAAAGAAATTATGTTGTCGGAAATCGTGAGTTACTAGCTGTCAAATTGGCTTTTGAAGAATGGAGACCTTTTTTTTCCTGTTTACCTGAGGTTACTTTTGCAGGAATTCGACGATTCTGTGTTGAGTGGTCACCTGGGGGTCACTGCTAACCCAGAATGTGATTGCTAGACTCTTGGTGGTCTGCCATGTGTAATGATAAGAAAGAGTTTGTACCTGCTTATGAAACTTGTGCCAATATATGTCATAGGTCCAATTCCAATTGCCAATTCCAGTAGTTGTAGTCCCGATTCAGTAAACAAGATCACTTTGTTCCATTAGAAGGATTCCCTAATGCTGACACTCTTTCCAAAATGTTCATTGATCATGTGGTACAGTTGCTTGGAATCCCTATAAACATTGTGTCGCTACAGGGGTGCAATTCATTTATACATTTTAGAGGGCTTTCTGTAATTGATGGACTTGTCATCGCTGCCAGACACAGACACACTGCCACCCACACAGACACACTGCCACCCACACAGACACACTGCCACACACACACAGACACACTGCCACACACACACAGACACACTGCCACACACACACAGACACACTGCCACACACACAGACACACTGCCACCCACACAGACACATTGCCACCCACACAGACACACTGCCACACACACACACACTGCCACACACACAGACACACTGCCACCCACACAGACACACTGCCACCCACACAGACACACTGCCACACACACAGACACACTGCCACACACACAGACACACTGCCACACACACACAGACACACTGCCACACACACAGACACACTGCCACCCACACAGACACACTGCCACCCACACAGACACATTGCCACCCACACCGACACATTGCCACCCACACAGACACACTGCCACCCACACAGACACACTGCCACCCACACAGACACACTGCCACCCACACAGACACACTGCCACACACACAGACACACTGCCACACACACAGACACACTGCCACACACACAGACACACTGCCACCCACACAGACACATTGCCACCCACACAGACACATTGCCACCCACACAGACACACTGCCACCCACACAGACACACTGCCACCCACACAGACACACTGCCACCCACACAGACACACTGCCACACACACAGACACACTGCCACACACACAGACACACTGCCACACAGACACATTGCCACACACACAGACACACTGCCACCCACACAGACACATTGCCACCCACACCGACACATTGCCACCCACACCGACACATTGCCACCCACACAGACACACTGCCAACACACAGACACACTGCCACACACACAGACACACTGCACACACACAGACACACACACAGACACACTGCCACATACACACAGACACACTGCCACACACACAGACACACTGCCACCCACACAGACACGCTGCCACCCACACAGACACGCTGCCACCCACACAGACACGCTGCCACCCACACAGACACGCTGCCACCCACACAGACACGCTGCCACCCACACAGACACGCTGCACACCACACAGACACGCTGCCACCCACAACAGCACGCTGCCACCCACACAGACACGCTGCCACCCACACAGACACGCTGCCACCCACACAGACACGCTGCCACCCACACACAGACACACTGCCACACACACAGACACACTGCCACACACACACAGACACACTGCCACACACACAGACACACTGCCACACACACACAGACACATTGCCACACACACTGAAACGCACACTGCCACACACACAGGCACACTGCCACACACACAGACACACTGCCACCCACACAGACACACTGCCACACACACCAGACACACTGCCACACACACACAGACACACTGCCACACACACACAGACACATTGCCACACACACTGAAACACACACAGACACACTGCCACACACACAGGCACACTGCCACCCACACAGACACACTGCCACCCACACAGACACACTGCCACACACACACAGACACACTGCCACACACACACAGACACACTGCCACACACACAGACACACTGCCACATTGCCACACACACTGCCACACACACAGGCACACTGCCACACACAGACACACTGCCACGCACACACTGCCACACACACAGACACACTGCCACACACACACAGACACACTGCCACACACACAGGCACACTGCCACACACACACAGGCACACTGCCACACACACAGGCACACTGCCACACACACAGGCACACTGCCACACACACAGGCACACTGCCACACACACAGGCACACTGCCACACACACAGGCACACTGCCACACACAGGCACACTGCCACACACACAGGCACACTGCCACACACACAGGCACACTGCCACACACACAGGCACACTGCCACACACACAGGCACACTGCCACACACACACACACACACTGCCACACACACAGACACACTGACACACACACAGGCACACTGCCACACACACAGGCACACTGCCAACAACACAGACACATTGCCGCACACACACACACACTGCCACACACACAGACACACTGCCACACACACAGACACACTGCCACACACAGGCACACTGCCACACACACAGGCACACTGCCGCACACACAGGCACACTGCCGCACACACAGGCACACTGCCGCACACACAGGCACACTGCCGCACACACAGACACACTGCCGCACACACAGACACATTGCCGCACACACAGACACACTGACACACACACAGACACACTGCCACACACACTGCCACACACACAGGCACACTGCCACACACACACAGACACATTGCCGCACACACACACACACTGCCACACACACTGCCACACACACAGACACACTGACACACACACTGCCACACACAAAGACACACTGACACACACAGACACACTGACACACACAGACACACTGCCACACACAGACACACTGCCACACACAAGCACACTGCCACACACAGGCACACTGCCACACACACAGGCACACTGCCACACACACAGACACACTGCCACACACACAGACACACTGCCACACACACAGACACACTGCCACACACACAGACACACTGCCACACACACAGACACACTGCCACACACACAGACACACTGCCACACACACAGACACACTGCTACACACACACAGGCACACTGCCACACACACAGGCACACTGCCACACACACAGACACACTGCCACACACACAGACACACTGCCACACACACAGACACACTGCTACACACACACAGGCACACTGCCACACACACAGGCACACTGCCACACACACAGACACACTGCCGCACACACAGACACACTGCCACACACACAGGCACACTGCTACACACACAGACACACTGCCACACACACAGACACATTGCCGCACACACACACACACACACTGCCACACACACAGACACACTGCCACACACACTGCCACACACACTGCCACACACACAGACACACTGCCACACACACTGCCACACACACAGACACACTGCCACACACAGGCACACTGCCACACACACACAGGCACACTGCCACACACACACAGGCACACTGCCACACACACACAGGCACACTGCCACACACACACAGGCACACTGCCACACACACAGACACATTGCCGCACACATAGACACACTGACACACACACACACACTGCCACACACAGGCACACTGCCACACACATAGACACAGTGCCACACACATTGCCACACACACACTGCCCCACACACACACACACTGCCCCACACACACACAGACACACTGCCACAGACACACTGCCACACACAGACACACTGCCACACACAAGCACGCTGCCACACACACAGACACACTGCCACAGACACACTGCCACAGACACACTGCCACAGACACACACAGCCACACACTTTGCTCATGGGTCCACCGCAGTTGGCGCCACTCTGCTCTCTACCTCGGCTACGTACATGTACGAGCGGAGCCATCGGCCAATTACAGTGCAGCATCCACTGGCCAATGAGGGCCTGGCTGCTGCACTGTGATTGGCCGACGGCGCCGCTCGTACATCTACGCGTGCTGCTGAAGCAGAGATCAGCTCAGAGCGGCGTAGTGCGGTGAGGGTCGCGGTGGGCGGGGATGCCGTTCTGAGCCACCGCAGAGCACACTTTCTATAGTGCTGGTCTGCGGCAGCGCGGACCGCCACAGGGACGTCCATGGACCGGTGGTTGGGGACCCCTGCTCTAAAATATCCAGTTCACTGGAAGGGTTATAGACCCAAGGAGAGATCCTGGGCTCTGGCTCATTCTGTGAGGGCCAAACAATTGGTCGGGCCATCCATCGAAGGTTTACTGGGAAACCTGGTGTCCGGTTGCCTGCTCCTTGAAGAGGGGGTACGGTCATGTTTCCTGCACATTGCATGTCTAGGATGCTATTCTATGCTGCTGTTGCTGGTACCTCGGTGTACTGAGCTGTTAGTATGTTTATGTTTAGAGTTATTCTCCATGCTGGTTCTGGGAAAGGTTGGGTTACTCAGGTATTTCTACCTCCCAATGATTGCTCTGTTACTTAACTGAGCAGCTTTCCCCAGAATGCTGCCAGTCGGACATCCTGCCTGAAGTGCTGTGTGACCTGCTCTCCTGTGTCTACTCTGATCTCTGTTTTCTGACCTGAGCTTTTGTTTGATTATTCTTTTGCCTGTTCCCTGTACCTGTTACCTTTCTGCTGGTATATTGACCCTTCGAATATGACCTGTTTTAGCCTCTGTGTAATCTCTGTAACCTCATCGTGGTCTCCTGAAATAACTGACCCTGGACCCATTATATGACCATGTATCTGTCTACTTCCGTTATACTGCAAACTTTCGTGGAACTGACCCCAGATTACGTGCCACTCTGCTGCCTCTAGTCCTGTAAGTAGTGACTGTGTCACAGCCTAGTTTTATAGTGATTAGCTTCACATTCTGTGTCACAACCTTGCTGTTATAGTGGCTAGCATCACACTCCCATCATTGGTAGGATGATGTCAGTAGTCTCTCCCAATCCATGGCTGCAGTAACATGATTGGATGTAGGTAATGTTCCACTGGCGGCAATGCGCTGATCTGATGTCTGATTCCTGGTGACACACGGCACTTGCTGATTGGCTTCTGTATGCTGCTGTTATATACAGGTGCATTTCAAGGAATTAAAATATCATCAAAAAGTAATTTATTTCAGTAATTCAATACATAAAATGCATATATTTTATATAGAGTCATTACAAACAGAGTGATCTATATCAATTGTTTTATTCTGGTAATGTTGATGATTATGTCTTACAGCCAATGAAAACCCAAAGGTCATGATCTCTGAAAATTATAGTAGGAGAATGAAGGGTTAAAAACTGCACTGCAGTATTCCACGAAACACCTAAAGGTGAATATAACATTGATTTATTAGTCAATGCATTTCAGCGCTCCCTGAAACTTGGCAATATGATATTGATTTGTCCTGAGGAAGGGGCCAGGGAGCTCTGAAACACGTTGACTAATTCATTTTATATTCACCCTTCAATGACTCGTGGAATACGGCAGCGCGGTGTTTAACCCTTCATCCTCCATACTCTATATGCACCACGCTGGGACTGCAGCAGCCGTGATCTGCTTTTATAGTGGTTGTGACTCTCACAACCACACAAGGTGAAGAGTCTGATACCTATTTAGGCAATATTTTATGTCTCAGACCCTTCATCCTCCTACTTTAATTTTCTGAGATAATAACCTTTGGGTTTTCATTGGCTGTAAGCCATAATCATCAATTTTTACAGAAATAAACACTTGAAATAGATTGCTCTATTTGTAATGACTCTATATAATTTATGTGTTTCACTTTTTGTATTGAAATACTGAAAAAAATAACTTTTTATTGATATTCTAATTCATTGAGATGCACCTGTATCTGTTATCCTGCTCTGAGAGCCAGTGGGTAAAGCAAGGATGACAACAGTGTCTCCAGCCATTGCCACTTTCTGTAGCCACATTCCTTCTTCACATCACATTGTAGTCATCCGGGAGTGGTGACAAATCCACTGTCCCCAAAGAGAAGTCATCTTGTCTGGAATAATTGCATGGCGGAGATTTAGGGCGAGTGCCGCATCCCGGCGACGTGGGGCGCGGGCCGCATCCCGGCGACGTGGGGCGCGGGCCGCATCCCGGCGACGTGGGCGCGGGCCGCATCCCGGCGACGTGGGGCGCGGGCCGCATCCCGGCGACGTGGGGCGAGGGCCGCATCCGGCGACGTGGGGCGAGGGCCGCAGCCCGGCGACGTGGGGCGAGGGCCGCAGCCCGGCGACGTGGGGCGAGGGCCGCAGCCCGGCGACGTGGGCGCGGGCCTCAGCCGGCGACGTGGGGCGAAGGCGGGAGACCGGTAATGTGTTTGTGGGGGATGGCGAGGACAGGGCATGGTGAGATGGGTTGGGAAGTTGGGGGTTGAAGGGCCAATATTTCAGTGATGTGGATTTCGCTGGTTTCCCACTCATCAGTTGCTGTGTGATATTCTGATGAAGCCTACAGTTTAAGCATGGAGCTTTTTATCTTGGTTGTCCTGGTTACAGGGTAGCCTGTCTGTGGATGGAACAGTGGATTTTCAAGGTGCAGTTAATCCTTACTGTGGCAGTCTGTCAATCTAGGTGTCGGTAGTGTAGTGAGGCCGGCGCTTTCTCTGCGGTGTCAGTCGTGTAGTGACACCGTCGCTTTCTCTGCAGTAGTGGTCATGTACTGAGGCCGGCGCTTTCTTTACAGGGTCGGTCATGTAGAGACACTGGCGCTTTCTCTCTGGTAGCGGTCGTGTAGTGAGGCCGGTGTTTTCTCTTTGGTGTCAGTCCTGTAGTGAGGCTGGCGATTTCTCTGCACTGGCGGTCGTGTAGTGAGGCTGGCGATTTCTCTGCGGTGTCGGTCGTGTAGTGAGGCCAGCGTTTTCTCTTCGGTGTCGGTCGTGTAGTGAGGCCGGCGTTTTCTCTTCGGTGTCGGTCGTGTAGTGAGGCCGGCGTTTTCTCTGCGGTAGTGGTCGTGTAGTGAGGCCGGCGTTTTCTCTTCGGTGTCGGTCCTGTAGTGAGGCCAGCGTTTTCTCTGCGGTGGCGGTCGTGTATTGAGGCCGGCGTTTTCTCTTCGGTGGCGGTCGTGTATTGAGGCCGGCGTTTTCTCTGCGGTGTCGGTCGTGTAGTGAGGCCAGCGCTTTCTCTTCGGTGGCGGTCGTGTATTGAGGCCAGCGTTTTCTCTTCGGTGTCGGTCGTGTAGTGAGGCCGGCGTTTTCTCTTCGGTGTCGGTCGTGTAGTGAGGCCGGCGTTTTCTCTGCGGTAGTGGTCGTGTAGTGAGGCCGGCGTTTTCTCTTCGGTGTCGGTCCTGTAGTGAGGCCAGCGTTTTCTCTGCGGTGGCGGTCGTGTATTGAGGCCGGCGTTTTCTCTTCGGTGGCGGTCGTGTATTGAGGCCGGCGTTTTCTCTGCGGTGTCGGTCGTGTAGTGAGGCCAGCGCTTTCTCTTCGGTGGCGGTCGTGTAGTGAGGCCGGCGTTTTCTCTCTGGTGTCGGTCGTGTAGTGAGGCCAGCGTTTTCTCTCTGGTGGCGGTCATGTAGTGAGGCCGGCGTTTTCTCTGCGGTAGTGGTCGTGTAGTGACGCCGGCGCTTTCTCTCTGGTGGCGGTCGTGTAGTGACGCCGGCGCTTTCTCTGCGGTGGCGGTCGTGTAGTGAGGCCGGCGCTTTCTCTTCGGTGGCGGTGTGTAGTGAGGCCGGCGTTTTCTCTCTGGTGTCGGTCGTGTAGTGACGCCGGCGCTTTCTCTCTGGTGGCGGTCGTGTAGTGAGGCCGGCGTTTTCTCTGCGGTGTCGGTCGTGTAGTGAGGCCGGCGTTTTCTCTCTGGTGTCGGTCGTGTAGTGACGCCGGCGCTTTCTCTCTGGTGGCGGTCGTGTATTGAGGCCGGCGTTTTCTCTTCGGTGTCGGTCGTGTAGTGAGGCCAGCGCTCTCTCTGCGGTGTCGGTCATGTAGTGAGGTCGGCACTTTTCCTTGGCGCAGGCTTTCCTCTGCCTTTCGGGGTGTTGTCGCTATGATGACAGGTGCGGATTCTTATCAGCGGACACGCCGTGTGTACACAGGAGGAGGTGAAAGGGTTAATGATTTATGACCTGGCAGGAAAGGTGCATTCTGTCCTCAGGGCTGTACCACCAGGTGCCCCCATCACATGACACCAGGTGCCCCCATCACATGACCACCAGGTGCCCCCATCACATGACCACCAGGTGCCCCCATCACATGACCACCAGGTGCCCCCATCACCTTCGGCTGCTGACCTGAGGATTTGTCTCTGTGGATACAGACACACTGTATCAGCGTCAGTGAGGTTGTGGTCAGCCTGCTGTCATGATGCCTCCGTCCCTCCACATTTCGGTGGACAGTGTAGTTCTGCTCTTTTTGCTACCATTTGTCAACACTGAGGCTGGTTTCACATTAACTGTTTTTGTAATCCGGGTTAATCCACCTGAAACTGGATGCCCTCGCATCCGTCTTCTTCCCCATTGACTTTCAATGGGGACGCCGGAGCACGCCGGTGCATGTGGTTGTGTACATTTACAGCTGGATCTGGGTGTCACCGGTTTTTGTCCGATACCAAAAATGCTGAATGTTGCGGATTTGGTGCTCGGTTAGGCTGCCTTCACATTAGCGTTTGGCGCCGCAGCGTATGCCGCGTTCCATACGCATTCAAACGCATGCGCACTGCGTTCCTATGTTTAACATAGGAACGCATGGTGGCTGCGTTCGGGTGCGGATGCGGACGATATCTGCTCCTTCCGGTGTCCAGCGTCCGCACCCGGGACGCAGCATGTTGCATTTTTTGGAGTATGAAAAATCCGCAACCATCCGCATGCGGATATTATTAGCATTGCTGTCTATGGATACGCAAGGCTAAGCAACACATTGCGTATGACTTGTTTTGGGACGCATGCGGACAGCATAGTGCGCATGCCCAGAAAAGGTTTAAAGGTAGACGCCCACTCTCCACCCATGAGAATAAACGCATGCGGATGCATAAACGCATGCATACGCAAGGAAACGCTGCGTTTTTAAATAGGATTTTGTATGCACTTGCATATAACAAAAACGTGCGTTTGACTGCGTATGCATGCATATTGCCTTGCGGATACGCATGCGCATCATACACTGCGGCGCCAAACGCTAATGTGAAGGCAGCCTTACATCCCAGATCCATCGCTATCTGGTTGGCATGAAAGTAGAGATCTATGGAACCCGGATCCAACTGAAGCCAGAGCCCACTGTTTTTTTGACTAGGCATGTGCAGAAACCAGTTTCATATGACACACCGAATAGGGGGCATGTCATTTTTCACCAGATCCATCAAAAAAAGTGTACATAACCTGATGCAACTGGATGCTACCGCACCCATCCAGGTCAGTAATAATTCCGGTCTGGGACCATCCAGTTGCATAAGGTTTGACAATTGCAGGGGACGCGGTTTGCTCTGTATCCCCGCCGGATTCAAAAACCGGTAGTGTGAAACCAGCCCGATGCC
Organism: Allobates femoralis; assembly: GCA_033576535.1. Classification (NCBI taxonomy): domain Eukaryota; kingdom Metazoa; phylum Chordata; class Amphibia; order Anura; family Aromobatidae; genus Allobates; species Allobates femoralis. The sequence continues at coordinate 33,431,525 of JARQOC010000010.1, read as the reverse complement.
GCCAGGTTACGACTACAATGATGGCTTCGTCTGGCGGGCTGCGGCGACACTTCCAGCTGTAATGATGATGATGGGATCATGTAATGGCATCCTGTCACCCAGTGCTGATCGTCAGGGTGGAGGGCGCTGTCATTGTCTTTGGTAATCCTCTGCTCCCGTCTCGTAGGGTGTGGCACATCGGGGGATGTTTGTTAGGTGGGGATCACTTAATCCTTATTGTGACGGACTTTTCCTCTCTAATCGTCCTGTGATCGCCGCAGTGCGTCACGTAATCATCCAGACTACGTACTCTGCACGACGCTGCACTCAATGTGTGTTACACTGTATCATTGCATGATTGTTACAGCACCATGTATTGATACATTGTAACAAACCACAAGGGCTGTCTCTCTTCCCCTGCGGCTGCGTGCCTCCTCTCATCCCCTGCGGCTGCGTGCCTCCCCTCTTCCCCTGCGGCTGCGTGCCTCCTCTCTTCCCCTGGGGCTGCGTGCCTCCTCTCTTCCCTGGGGCTGCGTGCCTCCTCTCTTCCCCTGGGGCTGCGTGCCTCCTCTCTTCCCCTGGGGCTGCGTGCCTCCTCTCTTCCCCTGCGGCTGCGTGCCTCCCCTCTTCCCCTGCGGCTGCGTGCCTCCTCTCTTCCCCTGCGGCTGCGTGCCTCCTCTCTTCCCCTGCGGCTGCGTGCCTCCTCTCTTCCCCTGCGGCTGCGTGCCTCCTCTCTTCCCCTGCGGCTGCGTGCCTCCTCTCTTCCCCTGCGGCTGCGTGCCTCCTCTCTTCCCCTGCGGCTGCGTGCCTCCTCTCTTCCCCTGGGGCTGCGTGCCTCCTCTCTTCCCCTGGGGCTGCGTGCCTCCTCTCTTCCCCTGGGGCTGCGTGCCTCCTCTCTTCCCCTGGGGCTGCGTGCCTCCTCTCTTCCCCTGGGGCTGCGTGCCTCCTCTCTTCCCCTGGGCTGCGTTCCTCCTCTCTTCCCCCTGCGGCTGCGTTCCTCCTCTCTTCCCCCTGCGGCTGCGTGCCGCCTCTCTTCCCCCTGCGGCTGCGTGCCGCCTCTCTTCCCCCTGCGGCTGCGTGCCGTCTCTCTTCCCCCTGCGGCTGCGTGCCGTCTCTCTTCCCCCTGCGGCTGCGTGCCGCCTCTCTTCCCCTGCGGCTGCGTGCCGCCTCTCTTCCCCCTGCGGCTGCGTGCCGCCTCTCTTCCCCCTGCGGCTGCGTGCCGCCTCTCTTCCCCCTGCGGCTGCGTGCCGCCTCTCTTCCCCTGCGACTGCGTGCCGCCTCTCTTCCCTGCGACTGCGTGCCGCCTCTCTTCCCCTGCGGCTGCGTGCCTCCTCTCTTCCCCCTGCGGCTGCGTGCCGCCTCTCTTCCCCTGCGGCTGCGTGCCTCCTCTCTTCCCCTGCGGCTGCGTGCCGCCTCTCTTCCCCGGGCTCCTACAGGTGCTTTCTGTCTCTCCCCTATCCCATTGACTGCTTGCTGCTTCTTTCCCTGGGCCCTTGCGGCTGCTTCCTGTCTCTCCCCAATCCCAGCAGCTGCTTGCTGCCTCTTTCCCCTGGGCCCCTGGCGGCTGCTTGCTGTCTCTCCCCATCCCAGTAGCTGCTTGTTGCCACTTTCCCCGGCAGCTGCTTGCTGTCCCTTCCCCCAGACACCGTTGCCTTTCTCTGCAGTGTGCCAGCTCTCTTCACCTTGGAGGGTTAGTACATGGGATCACTTCCAACTGACCACAAGTTGCTTGGAAACGTGAAGGATCCCGAAAGAAAGTCAGCGGCGTCCCATGTATTATTCACGGCGGCGGAGGCAGCATTACTAATCCCTGCTCAACTGAGGAGACCAGGCAGGTGATGTCACTTAAAGGTCCAGCCACCCCTTACTGTGTTTTTTTTTGGTGCTGGTGACTGCCACTGTGCACCGGTTGGTTTTGGTAGCACTGTGAGTGGCGGATCCTGTGCTCTGCATGTGACGTGATATATCGCTCTGCGTTATGTCACGGCTGAGCTTATTATGTGCTGATATCGGTGCTGTGCTTTCTGTTCGCTGCTGTTAACAGGATGGGTTCCCCACGTCAGTCTGTGATTTATAGAGTCTGTCTCGCCTCCTCCTCATCATCATGTTCCTGATCATGTAACCCCCCAAAATATAGGACCCTCTGTCGTTACAAATCCTGGAAAGGGTATATCTGGGAAAGCGGGTGGTAGCCAACATGGCGTCCATTGCTCAACTGTCAGGTTATAGCATGACAGGGTCACCGGACTCGGGGCTGAGAGTCCCTCATTGTGGGGTCATCAGGCTCAGGCTTAGAGTCCCTCATGTTATGGGTTCACAAGGCCCGGAGCTGAGAGCGCTCATGTTGTGGGGTCACCAGGTCCAATGCTGAGTGTTTATATGTTGTGGGGTCACCAGGCCCAGCGTCTTGCAATGTGGGGTCACCAGACCCGGTGTGAGTGTTTATATGTTGTGGGGTCACCAGGTCCAATGCTGAGAGTCCCTTGTGTTGTGCGGTCACCAGGCCTGAGGCTGAGAGTCCCTCATGTTGTGGGGTCACCAGGTCCAATGCTGAGAGTCCCTTGTGTTGTGGGGTCACCAGGCCCAGCGTCTTGCAATGTGGGGTCACCAGACCCGGTGTGAGTGGTTATATGTTGTGGGGTCACCAGGCCCAGCGTCTTGCAATGTGGGGTCACCAGACCCGGTGTGAGTGGTTATATGTTGTGTGGTCACTGGGCCTGGTCTGAATGTTGTGGAGTCACTATGGCTGAGCTTCTTAAATTGTGGGGTCACTGTGCCCGGGCTACGCTTTATGCAGTCTTTTCTGTGTGGCCTGTTGAGCTCTCATCATTGGTTATGTGTCTGCCTCTGTGCTGTATGGGTCAGGGGTCTCTGCTGTCTCCTCTGCCCACTGCTCAGTGCCATGCAGAGGTTTATTCAGTTCAGGGACATCTTCTGGGGGCAGCAGACTGTGTCTGTTCCTGGATTAGCAGATGCTCACCTCGGCTCTAGCACATTAATCACCGGCAGCCATCTGTTGGCTGGAGGTGGGGGTGTTTGCAGACCCCTGAATCTTCTGATGTGTGGGGGCTTATTCTGATCCCTGTAGTCACTTCTCTGTGTCCCTAAGATTTGGTTGGCCTGTAGAAATGCTGTAAAGTCTGTGGATTCCCCCCGTATGCAGGCCCGTCCAGCCATTGTGCTGTTGGCCATTGTGCTGGTGGCGGCCTGGCTGGCATTCACAGACACTCCCGCCCCACATACCAGAGTGATGACGGCGGAGGGCACACAATGGTGGCACTGTCTGCACCATCGCATCTCCATTCTGTGCCGTCACCACCAGCGCCCACCATGTGTAGACCCCGGCTTGTCTGAGCCCTGTGGCCGGCAGGGGCCGCTGCTTGATGTGTCCTCACTGGGATTCATGTCTGGAGTTTGAATGTTAAAGTGGAAGCATTGCAGCTCTCCAGATCTGAAATAAATCTCCCCACCATCATCTCACCCTATATCGGCCACCACCTGCCATCCTTCTCGTCCCGTTATCTCCATTCACCTCATCTCTTCTATTATCATCATCCTCATCATCGTCCCTTTCCTTTCTGCTGCCTTCTATCTTCTCTGCTCTCTGTGCTCATCCTTCCTCATCCTCCAAGTCGTTGCAACCCTCAATTTTTTTCCTGCTTTTATTGTAAGTGACTTGGTGCTTTCCTCAGTCTTGTTCTTTTTTTCTTTTTTTTTAATTTTTAAACATTTTGATGATTGGTGGATGTACTTGCAGTCACAGATATCATAGACACCCCCTCTGGATATACCTGTTGTGGTGGCAGGCTTTGCTATTCTGTCAGAGGGACTTCCGTGATCAGCGGTGACATCACTGAGAACGGTCTCCTACTCTATCATCACTAGAGATCGGCGGTGACATCACTGAGAACGTCTCCTATCATCACTAGAGATCGGCGGTGACATCACTGAGAACGTCTCCTATCATCACTAGAGATCGGTGATGACATCACTGAGAACGTCTCCTATCATCACTAGAGATCAGCGGTGACATCACTGAGAACGCCTCCTATCATCACTAGAGATCAGCGGTGACATCACTAAGAACGTCTCCTGTCATCACTAGAGATCGCGGTGACATCACTGAGAACGCTCCTATCATCACTAGAACGCCTATATCACTAGGATCGGTGAGACATCACTGAGAACACCTCCTGTCATCACTAGAGATCAGCGGTGAACATCACTGAGAACGCCTCCTATCATCACTAGAGATCAGCGGTGACATCACTGAGAACGCTCTCCTATCATCACTAGAGATCAGCGGTGACATCACTGAGAACGTCTCCTGTCATCACAGAGATCAGCGGTGACATCACTGAGAACGTCTCCTATCATCACTAGAGATCAGCGGTGACATCACTGAGAACGCTCTCCTATCATCACTAGAGATCAGCAGTGACATCACTGAGAACGTCTCCTATCATCACTAGAGATCAGCGGTGACATCACTGAGAACGTCCTCCTATCATCACTAGAGATTGGCGGTGACATCACTGAGAACGCCTCCTATCATCACTAGAGATCAGCAGTAACATCACTGAGAACTCTCCTATCATCACTAGAGATCAGCGGTAACATCACTGAGAACCCTCCTATCATCACTAGAGATCAGCGTGACATCACTGAGAACGGCTCCTATCATCACTAGTGATTGGAGGGTTGCAGTGTGGTGGGGGTCTAGCTTCAATGGTTGATGTGGCAGTGGGGGTTTCATGTCTCATTGGCGCTGAAGGTCGAGTAAACAGATGTTACACAATAACTGAGAGGGAAGTAAGAATCTCTTCACAACCAGGAGTGTTGGCAGCAGGAATGTTAATTGCTAAATGAGTGCAGGTGATTGTAAGGAGCCAGCAATCTGTGACCCTGACATTTGCCTGCGCCTCCTTCCAGTGCTGCAGTCCCATGTAAAAGGAAAGAAATCTTTCTTTACATTTCTGCTTGCTGTTAGAAAATGAACATCGTCTTCACGTTCATTATGTACTGTGGCCAGCAGTACTACCAATAGTAGAGATCCAATAGGTGAACCAAAATGGCATAAAGAAAAACGTGAAGAAGAAGAATACCGACCAGTGACCATGTGACCAGCTGGAATATAGAAGGTGAGGAAAGACTAAAAACCGTTCAGAAAGACGTAAAAAGGGTCACAAGAGGGTGACAGCGCGACATCTAACAAACGCTGATCACAATCAACAACATATAAGATGAATAAAAGATAGACAGTCATCCGGGAAGTGAACGCAGACGGCAAAAACCAACACGGGACAATGATTGCTTAATGCAAATGGCCATGAGAAAAAAACAAAACAGGCCAAGGTCACATACTACAGCACAAAGGAGAAAAATAGCATAAAAACCAACAGAGAGAATAAGAAATACTGAAATAAAGATGGGAGGGACAGACTGATCCATGATAGATACAGCTGCCTCCAATACTAACAGCATCTGGAAACAGCAAAGATCAGCAAGAGACCATAGACCGTCCGATCTAGAATAGTCATACAAGCTAAGTGGAGATGCAGTCAGTGTTGCACACAATACAAGCTGCCATGTGGCCAACACAAAAATAATGGTGTAAATCACTAACTGAGCGAGATGGCGATTAATCAACTGCGAAAAGTCACAGAATAGAGCCCCCATCTATATCCCACCAGATATGGGGCTTCTTCAGGGACTCCGTCATATTGATGGTCACTCAGCTTTCTGAGGAGTGGATGGACTGTGCAGTAAGTAATGGAGGGCGCACTGCTGGTGTCATGGGGCCATGCTCTGAGAGGGCTGATCTGATATAAAGTTGTATTGTATATTATGGTAATGGATCACACAAGACGCAATGTCCGTGCTGTGCCCTGGTGGGCGGCCATTCCTACTGCCACATCCATTCCTGCCACATTCCAGACTGACCATGGGCCCGTGCTGCAGCTGTGACCGACTGAAGACAGAATCCAGCGCCGAGGAAAACAGAAAGGGGCGCAGAGGACCAGCATGGTGCAGACCTCCACCCACCCGCAGGTACCACCACACTCTACACAGACCTTCATTGCTCACAGTCACACTTCACCTTGCACTAAGCGCTCAGCATCATTTCCTGCTCCAGGACTAATCCTCAGGGCCACTTTACACACACCAACTTATCTGTCCAACTTGCTGGTTGCAGTGAAATCATGGGCACATTGCTCCATTTTGTGACTGTGTACAATGGAGCAATGTGTCCATGATTTCACTGCAACCAGCAAATTGGTCAGAAGTTGGACAGATAAGTTGGTGTGTGTAAACTAGCCTTCAGTCACCTCCAGAGTTGCAGTCACTATTCTGCTGTTGCATTGTGTCTTATCCTCCAGTCACCTCCACAGGTGCAGTCACTATTCTGCTATTAAATCCCTATCCTTATGACACCTCCAGAGCTGCAGTCATTATTCTGTTGTTACATTATGTCTTATCCTCCAGTCACCTCCACAGGTGCTGTCACTATTCTGCTATTAAATCCCTATCCTTATGACACCTCCAGAGCTGCAGTCATTATTCTGTTGTTACATTATGTCTTATCCTCCAGTCACCTATACAGCTGCAGTCACTATTCTGCTGTTACATCGTGTCTTATCCTCCAGTCACCTCCACAGGTGCAGTCATTATTCTGCTATTAAATCCCTATCCTTATGACACCTCCAGAGCTGCAGTCACTATTCTGTTGTTACATTATGTCTTAGCCTCCAGTCACCTCCAGAGCTGCATTCACTATTGTGTCTTTTACTTCAGTAATGGTTGGCTCTGTACAGTTCTCGTATCTCTTATACCTGCAGATCTTGCTGTGACTAGGGTATATATATAATGACTTTTCCCGCCGCAGAGGTGTACATCTCCCTGCGTCTGTGGTGTGCATCTCCCTGCGTCTGTGGTGTGCATCTCCCTGCGTCTGTGGTGTGCATCTCCCTGCGTCTGTGGTGTGCGTCTCCCTGCGGCTGTGGTGTGCGTCTCCGTGTGTCTGTGGTGTGCATCTCCCTGCGGCTGTGGTGTGCATCTCCCTGCGGCTGTGGTGTGCGTCTCCCTGCGGCTGTGGTGTGCATCTCCTGCGGCTGTGGTGTGCGTCTCCCTGCGGCTGTGGTGTGCGTCTCCCTGCGGCTGTGGTGTGCGTCTCCCTGCGGCTGTGGTGTGCGTCTCCCTGCGGCTGTGGTGTGCGTCTCCCTGCGGCTGTGGTGTGCGTCTCCCTGCGGCTGTGGTGTGCTTCTCCCTGCGGCTGTGGTGTGCGCCCGTGCGGCTGTGTACAAGCAACTCTGCGGCTGAGTACGTGCAACCCTGCGGATGCTGGCGTGTGACCCGGCGGCTGCAGTGTGCGTCTCTGCCAATGTAGGGGAAGCAGATGTCCTGAGACTGGAGATTTGCAGGATTTTGCGGGGTGAGCAATGAACGTCTGATGACTGCTGCTCAGTATTAGGTAGAATAGCGGCCATGTATGACGTGCAGAGTTGGCACTCCCCCCGTTCGACATTGTCTTGTAGATCACTGTGACATACATTGTTCAGGTCTGCGGCTCCGGTGCTGGCGGTGTGATAGCGGTCCTTCAGTAATGGCCTCCCGTGATCAGGTGGGCGTATAATAGGCTGCCAGGGGCGGGTGAGCGGCGGTGATGGCTCCGGCACTGTGTGTGGGAGGAGAATGACTGTTCTTGCCAGAATTGTCACTTCAAGTTCTTTTCTGTTCTATTTTATTTCTACATCTATAGCAGAGGAAAGTCGGAGAAGCAGCGGTCATGTGACGCTGATCTAGAGTGATGCAGGAGTCCGGTACTCCGGCATGGTGCTGATAGTCTGGACTTCGGTTCTATGTGTTACGGAGATAGTGGCGTAGTCCGGGATTCATTGTCAGCCACCTCCGTGCCGCAAAGGCCATCATGTTTTTGGGGAAAATAGAGCAGAAGTGAAATAATGGAGTCAGGATTGTCTGCTGGGTCCGGCAGGTTCTGGGGTTGTCATCTGACAAAACCAACGCCATCAACCTCTGTGCCACCACAGGGGAGAAACCTGTAACTGCAAGAACAGCTGTGAACCGAACCTCCCCCTGCTCCCTATGATAAAGATCATGCTGCCTTACTCACTGCACTCCTCGATCTCACTGCCTTACTCACTGCCAGGGCTGCCACTACAAATTTCAGAGCCCTCACTAGCAACATTTTGGGGCCCCTCTAAGACTCTGCCCAGTCTCCACCCAGGTTCCGGTTCCACCCCAACACACACACACACACACACACACACACACACACACACACACACTAGAGCTGAACACACACACACACACTGAGGGCTGAATAAGCAAAGGCTGTACACACAATAGAGAATGCACAGTAGACACTGCTGCTGGCTGTATACACAGTAGAGACTACACAATAGAGACTGTTGCTGGCTGTATACACATTAGAGACTGATTCGGGCCGCTGCAGTCATGGAAGGGAAAGAGGCCCACTCAAGGGGTGAGGGGATGGACCCAGAGGAGATTGACAGGAGACGGGGCCCAGAGGAGATTAGACTCCACCTCCTCATCTACAGGCCCCCTCTCCTGTCAATCTCCTCCGGGCCCCTCACAGCAGTCAGAGCAGTCATGCCCTGACTGAAGCCCTGCTCACTGTACTCCTTGATCTCTCTTCCTTACGCACTGCTCTTCTCGATTTCGCTGCTTTACTCACTGCACTCCTCGATCTCTCTTCCTTACGCACTGCTCTCCTCGATTTCGCTGCCTTACTCACTGCACTCCTCGATATCACTGACTTGCTCACTGCACCAATCTCGCTGCCTTACTCACTGCACTCCTTGATCTCTCTGACTTAGTCTCTGCATGCCTCAGTTTTCGCTGCCTTACTTGCTGTACTACTCAATCTCGCAGCTTCACTCACTGCACTCTTCAATCTTGCTTCCTTACTCACTGCACTCCTCAATCTCACTGATTTACTGCAAGGCCTTACTCACTGCACTCATTGGTCTCGCTCGCTGCCTTATGGCACGTGGTTCGTGCGTTGGACCCGATATCGTTCGTGCGTTGTATGGTGTAAATGTCCAATACGATGCACGAACGATGCCAAACCAATATCGGGGATTGAATGAGCGTGCTCTCCAACGGCCCGATATTGGATGGAGGTTGGAGCCGGATCGTGCTGTGTAAAAGCCCAACTATGATGTGAAGTACAACTTCCCCTATTCTCTCCATGTTAAATAGTCGTTCCTGGGTCGGCCGTACAAGGGGGGTGTACACATCGTAGAGACGTTGTATGCCGATATCGCGCTGTGACAGCTCCTATGCGATGTTGGAATTCTGCCCAGAAAAAGCGCGCTCCCGCGTCGTTGGATACAATATCGGACCGACGTTGGGACGTGTAAACCCACCATTACTCCCTGCACCCCTTGGTCTTTCGATCTCGCTGCCTTATCACTACACTCCACGATCTCTCTACTTTACGTCACCTTCACATGTCCGTCTGGCGGGTCCGTTTTGACCCTCCGTGTTTATTTTATATCACCCACGTATCCTCCGTGTGTCGCATTTGCTGCGCCTTTTTACAATACATTAGAAGAATGCGCCAGCGTGAGCACAAGGCCGTAGACTTGTATTGCCACTCCCGCCCCGTTATCTATGGAGATGTGAATAACACCTAGGTTCTGGGAAGGTGTGGTGTCTGTGATAGAGAAACAATGCCACAAGTTGTAATTATTGGCGGTGGCCTTACTCACTGCACCCATCTGTGCTTTCTATCATATTAAGCGTGGTGTCGTTCCCACACAGATCACGTCACGCCCGCGCTGCGGCGGCTCTGTGCCCAGACGTCATCTCTGTACACGCTGAGCTGATGCCATTAGCTCTAATTAGGATTTAATCTTAATGAGTAGCGGATATAGTGGGGGGGTGCCTTCATGCTGATTGTCACCCCGGGGCGGCAGCAGATGTTCTTCTCCACCAGCGCGTTTCACAATTACTTAAAACAAATGTCTTGTTCCTTCTGTGAGCGTTTTCCCAGCACTTGGCCATCATAAGATCCAGCTGCTATACACGATGGTATGGGGGTACGCTGGACCCTTCGTGCACGGCCAGGACTGTCCCCCACCCTGTACTGTACTGGGCTCTATGGTGCCGTTCTTCATACCACACAGCGCTAGACTTCATCTCCGCTTTCTCTGACTGGACATGTTTTTTGTTCCACTCTTTGGTGCTGAGGAATGTGACCATAATCTGGCGAATGTAATGAAGAGATTATCTCCTCACCGCCTGGGAGAGGGAGGTTGTCCGTTTCCTGATTTTCTCAGTTGTTTTTTATTCATGTTCTCCTCCTCCCGTCGCCTTCCTCAGATCAATCATCACTTTTTCGCAGGGACATTATATCAGCGTCCTATACGCCAGTGATCAGCGGGACGTTTATAGCGGACGTCGTGTTCACCGCGCTATATGGATCTATACCTGCCGCCCCATGATCTCGAATATGTAAGAGGAGGATGGCGGGTGCTGGGGTGAGGCTGGTGGGTACTGGTGTGAGGACACGGGAGGCTGGCGGGTGCTGGTCTGAAGACACTGAGGATGGCGGGTGCTGGTGTAAGGACACGGGAGGATGGCAGGTGCTGGTGTGAGGATGCTAGAGGATAGTGGGAAATGGTGTGAGGATATTGGAGGATGGCGGGTGCTGATGTAAGGACACGGGAGGCTGGCGGGTGCTGGTGTGAGGATGCTAGAGGATGGTGGGAGGACACGGAAGATGTCGGGTGCTGGTCTGAAGACACTGAGGATGGCGGGTGTTGGTGTAAGGACACGGGAGGATGGCAGGTGCTGGTGTGAGGATGCTAGAGGATGGTGGGAAATGGTGTGAGGATATTGGAGGATGGCGGGTGCTGATGTAAGGACACGGGAGGCTGGCGGGTGCTGGTGTGAGGATGCTAGAGGATGGTGGGAGGACACGGAAGATGTCGGGTGCTGGTCTGAAGACACTGAGGATGGCGGGTGCTGGTGTAAGGACACGGGAGGATGGCAGGTGCTGGTGTGAGGACATAGGAGGATGGCGGGTGCTGGCGTAAGGCTGGTGGGTACTGGTGTGAGGACACGGGAGGCTGGCGGGTGCTGGTGTTAGGATGCTAGAGGATGGTGGGAAATGGTGTGAGGATATTGGAGGATGGCGGGTGCTGATGTAAGGACACGGGAGGATGGCGGGTGCTGGTGTGATCACACGGTAAGATGGTGGGTGCTGATGTGAGGACACTGGAGGATGGCAGGTGCTGGTGTGAGGATATTGGAGGATGGCAGGTGCTGGTGTGAGGATATTGGAGGATGGCGGGTGCTGGTGTGGGGACACTGGAGGATGTCAGGTGCTGGTGTGAGGACACGGGACGATGGAGGGTGCTGGTGTGAGGACACTGGAGGATGGCGGGTGCTGATGTGAGGACATGGGAGGATGGCAGGTGCTGGTGTGAGGACACAGGAAGATGGTGAGTGCTGGTGTGAGGACATGGGAGGATGGCGGGTGCTGGCATGTGCTGGTGTAAGGACACAGGAAAATGGCAGGTACTGGTATGGGAATGCGGGAGGATGGCAGTTGCTAGTGTGAGGACATGGGAGGATAGCAAGTGCTGGTTTGAGGACGTGAAGATGGCAGGTGCTGGTGTGAGGACACGGGAGGATGGCAGCTGATGATCTGAAAATGCAGGAGAATGGTGACTGATATGTGACCTCGTCCCGGTGTATGCCCCCCCCTCGTCCCGGTGTATGCCCCCCCTCGTCCCGGTGTATGCCCCCCCCTCGTCCGGTGTATGCCCCCCCTCGTCCCGGTGTATGCCCCCCCCTCGTCCCGGTGTATGCCCCCCCCTCGTCCCGGTGTATGCCCCCCCCTCGTCCCGGTGTATGCTGCCCCTCGTCCCGGTGTATACTGCTCCAAATCATGTGCTGTTTTTTTCTGGTACGGTGACCCCTCCACTGTGACTCTTGTCACGTACATGGCGGTCGTCTGCCCGCTATTATCTCTGTTCATTTATGGGATCACCCAGCTGAGGGGTCAGTCCTGATTGTAGAAATAGTCCTCGATCGATCTTTTTCCTCCCGTCTTCGATCATCTCATCTTGACGCCATCTGGTTATGGAGGCTTAAATCAGCAGCAGAGAATTCTGTCCTGATAATGAAGTGTGAGGTTATCACTGCACCAGCGACAACACCGATACCTGCACCGCAAGCAGACGGATGAGCCTCTCCATATACACTGCTGTACACAGCCCCTGTATACACTGCTGTACAGAGCCCCCACCCCATATACACTGGTGTACACAGCCCCCCGTATACACTGGTGTACACAGCTCCACCATATACTGCTGTACACAGCCCCTGTGTACAATGCTGTCCAGAGCCCCCACCCCATATACACTGGTGTACAGAGCCCCCCGTATACACTGGTGTACACAGCTCCACCATATAATTCTGTACACAGCCCCTGTATACACTGCTGTACAGAGCCCCCACCCCATATACACTGGTGTACACAGCCCCCCGTATACACTGGTATACACAGCTCCACCATATAATTCTGTACACAGCCCCTTTATACACTGCTGTATGCAGCCCCCACCCCATATACACTGGTGTACACAGCCCCCATATAAACTGGTGTACACAGCTCCACCATATACTGCTGTACACACCCCCTGTATACACTGCTGTACGCAGCCCCCACCGCATATACACTGGTGTACACAGCCCCCCGTATACTCTGGTGTACACAGCCTTTCTTATACACTGGTGTACACAGCACCCCATATAAATTGGTGTACACAGCTCCACCACATACTGCTGTACACAGCTCCACCATATACTGCTGTACACAGCCCCTGTATACACTGCTGTACGCAGCCCCCACCCCGTATACACTGGTGTACGCACCCCCACCCCCGTATACACTGGTGTACGCAGCCACCCCGTATACACTGGATACACTGGTGTACGCAGACACACCCCCCACCCCCCCGGTATACACTGGTGTACGCAGCTTCCCCCACCCCCCCGTATACACTGGTGTAAGCAGCCACCCCGTATACACTGGTGTACACAGCCACCCCGTATACACTGGATACACTGGTGTACGCAGCCACCCCATATACACTGGTGTACATAGCCCATCCCCCCACGTCTCTGCCCCCCGATATCTGTAAGTAATAATTTATGTAGGTGAAATGTTTGTTACCTCTCAGATTCCTCATTAACCTGTGAATGTTCTTGTGGACGCTCTGTGTGATCAATCTCTCGTGTCCTGTATACAGCTCTCATGGCGCCCAGTGTGATCCCGCCGCTCTGCGGTCTCCCCTCCCTGCTGACGTCCTCTGCGGTACAATCCTTCCACTCCATAGACAATGGGAAGCTGTCCATAGCAACCAATCACAACGCAGCTTTCATGTCACCAGAGACGTTACACAAATGAAAGCTGTGCTGTGATTGGTTGCTCTAGGTCTCTGCTTTCTGTAAATAAAAGCTGCCCTGTGCTTGGTAGCTCCAGAACATTGCTCTCTATAGATTGGTTGTTCTAGGCCACTGCTTTCTATAGATGAATGCTGCGCTGTAATTGGTTGTTCTAGGCCACTGCTCTCTACAGATGAAAGCTGCCCTGTGATTGGTTGCTGTGGGATCCAGGATGTCAGACTTTCTTCTAGACGGCCCTTGTATTATGACCTCTGCTTGCTGTCAGTGAGGGGTCAGTTATTATTTTGCATATAGGAGTTGAGGCTCTAGTCTAGTCCCATTCTCACAGTTGAGGGTTGGTCATAATGTATTGGTGTAGGCGACCTCTCTGCCTGTCCTGGGCTGAGTGTTTCCAGATCTCCAGTAATAATGTGGTGATTATCAGGTCATAATGGCTCTGGCCCAGGCTTATCTCTTATCTGCAGACTTGGGGATATTTTTGGCGGTGCAGTGTGAGCAGCCTTCAGTGCAGCCTCTGTGTAGGGAGCATGTCACTACTGGTGACAGCCGAGCCGTGAGGATGGACGGTGTGGAGGAGAGGACCGGGACAACGGAGGAGAGGATCGGGACAGCGGACACTGCTGCAGACAGGTGACGCCCGTACCTCGACACACCCCAAAATACATTATCCCCCACACACAGTATGATATCCCCACAGTACATTCCCCCACACACAGTATGATGTCCTCACAGTACATTCCCCCCCCACACACTATGATGTCCTCACAGTACATTCCCCACACACAGTATGATGTCCTCACGCTACATTCCCCCACACACTATAATGTCCTCACAGTACATTCCCCCACACACAGTATGATGTCCTCACAGTACATTCCCCACACACAGTATGATATCCTCACGCTACATTCCCCCCACACACAGTATGATGTCCTCACAGTACATTCCCCACACACAGTATAATGTCCTCACAGTACATTCCCCCACACACAGTATGATGTCCTCACAGTACATTACCCCCACACACAGTATGATGTCCTCATGCTACATTCCCCCCACACACAGTATGATGTCCTCACAGTACATTCCCCACACACAGTATAATGTCCTCACAGTACATTCCCCCACACACAGTATGATGTCCTCACAGTACATTACCCCCACACACACTATGATGTCCTCACGCTACATTCCCCCACACACAGTATGATGTCCTCACAGTACATTACCCCCACACACTATGATGTCCTCACGCTACATTCCCCCACACACAGTATGATGTCCTCACGCTACATTCCCCACACACACGTATGATGACCTCACAGTACATTCCCCCACACACTATAATATCCTCACAGTACATTCCCCACACACAGTATGATGTCCTCACAGTACATTCCCCCCACACACAGTATGATGTCCTCACGCTACATTCCCCCACACACAGTATAAAGTCCTCACAGTACATTCCCCCACACACAGTATGATGTCCTCACAGTACATTCCCCCTACACACAGTATGATGTCCCCACAGTACATTCCCCCCACACACAGTATGATGTCATTATAGTACATTCCCCCACACAGTATGATGTCCTCACAGTACATTCCCCACACACAGTATGATGTCCTCACAGTACATTCCCCACACACAGTATGATGTCCTCACAGTACATTCCCCACACACAGTATGATGTCCTCACAGTACATTACCCACACACAGTATGATGTCATCACAGTACATTCCACCCACACACAGTATGATGTCATCACCGTACATTCCACCCACACAGTATGATGTCCCCACAGTACATTCCACCCACACACAGTATGATGTCCCCACAGTACATTCCCCCACACACCGTAGGATGTCCTCACAGTATATTCCCACACACACAGTAGGATGTCCTCACAGTACATTCCCCCCAAACACAGTATGATGTCATCACAGTACCTTCCCCGCACACACAGTATGATGTCCTCACAGTACATTCCCCCACACACAGTATGATGTCCCCACAGTACATTCCCCCACACACAGTATGATGTCCTCACAGTACATTCCCCCACACACATTATGATGTCATCACAGTACATTCCCACCACACACAGTATGATGTCCTCACAGTACATTCCCCACACACAGTATGATATCCCCACAGTACATTCCCACACACGGTATAATGTCCTCACAGTACATTACCCCACACACAGTATAATGTCCTCACAGTACATTCCCACACACAGACGGTATAAAGTCCCCACAGTACATTCCCCCACACACAGTATGATGTCCCCACAGTACATTCCCCCACACACAGTATGATGTCCTCACAGTACATTCCCCACACACATTATGATGTCATCACAGTACATTCCCACCACACACAGTATGATGTCCTCACAGTACATTCCCCCACACACAGTATGATATCCCCACAGTACATTCCCCACACACAGTATAATGTCCTCACAGTACATTCCCCCACACACAGTATAATGTCCTCACAGTACATTCCCCCACACACAGTATGATATCCTCACAGTACATTCCCCCCACACACAGTATGATGTCCTCACAGTACATTCCCCACACACACAGTATGATGTCCCCACAGTACATTCCCCCCACACACAGTATGATGTCATCACAGTACATTCCCCACACACAGTATGATGTCCTCACAGTACATTCCCCACACACAGTATGATGTCCTCACAGTACATTCCCCACACACAGTATGATGTCATCACAGTACATTCCCCACACACAGTATGATGTCATCACCGTACATTCCACCCACACACAGTATGATGTCATCACCGTACATTCCACCCACACACAGTATGATGTCCCCACAGTACATTCCACCCACACACAGTATGATGTCCCCACAGTACATTCCCTCCACACACCGTATGATGTCCTCACAGTATATTCCCACACACACAGTATGATGTCCTCACAGTACATTCCCCACACACACAGTATGATGTCCTCATAGTACATTGCACCCACACATAGTTTAATGTTCTCACTGTACATTCCCCCCAAACACAGTATGATGTCATCACAGTACCTTCCCTGTCCTCACAGTACATTCCCCCACACACAGTATGATGTCCCCACAGTACATTCCACCCACACATAGTATGATGTCCCCACAGTACATTCCCCCCAAACACAGTATGATGTCATCACAGTACCTTCCCCGCACACACAATATGATGTCATCACAGTACCTTCCCCGCACACACAGTATGATATCCTCACAGTACATTCCCCCACACACAGTATGATATCCTCACAGTACATTCCCTCCACACACAGTATGATGTCCTCACAGTACATTCCCCCACACACAGTATGATGTCCTCACAGTACATTCCCCCCACACACAGTATGATGTCCTCACAGTACATTCCCCCAACACACAGTATGATGTCCTCACAGTACACTCCCCACACACAGTATGATGTCCCCACAGTACATTCCCCCCACACACAGTATGATGTCCTCACAGTATATTCCCTCACACACAGTATGATGACCTCATAGTACATTGCCCCCACACACCGTATGATGTCCTCACAGTACATTCCTCCCAGACAATCCCTGGTACCTCTATATTATATTTGTCCATAATTACTCAGTCTTCCTTTCATCCCTGTGAAGTGATATAAATCGATTGTGCAGACTGTTCCAAGAAACCCCAGGTATTTTAGTCAAATCAAAATTGGAAATGACCTGTTGTCCGTTTGTGCGTCTTGACTCTAATCTTTGCTGTCAAAAGTTCATGATCCGTTTCACAGTCAGCTCCTGGCCTTGTTTTCACCATAATAATACATAACCTTCATCTTTGGTAAACACACATGTAGTCAAACTAATTCGCCTCATTTGGTGATGTCCATGTGACGTGTCTCCATTTGTGATTTTGGAAGCCGATGTTCATGATGGACAGTTGATTTGTTGTACAAAATTCAATGAATCTTCCATCGGCCTCATTTCATTCACCAAGTCCGAAGTTTCCAACATCGGCTCCATGTTTGCTGTGGCCACTTTGGCGTTCCAGTCTCCTATGATATTAAGTCTTGTTTGGCGTCTTGTTGTTTCCTATTGAATTTGATCATAGAATAGTTCAGCGTCCTGCTCCTTGGCATCTGAGCAATCAACGGAGCAGGACATAATGGTCGCCAGAATTGAAGTAGCAAGGTAAAGAGGAAGACCAGCAACCCAATGGCTTGATACAATCAAAATAATGGCAGGCAAGACTCTGACGGACCTATCTAGGCTGCACAAAATGATCTTCCTACAGATCGTTCACTTATCAAGTTGCCATGGTTTAAGATCGAGTTTAAGGCCGTTAAAGAAGATACTATATATGGCATCTGAATTATATGGGGATATATTATGAGACCAGTATTACATGTGGTTCTTTGTTACATACACCCAGATGTGAGTCGTAAGCTCCATTATCTACATTATGTGTCCTTAGTGTGACCTTGTCGCATTTTCAGGGACGGTGACGATCCGGAAAGTATTTTATCAGGAATGTGTGAGGTTAATGTGTGCATGGAGCAGCTCTTAGTATTGTCAGCCCATTCTCAGACCCTGCATTATCCTTCGCATGTTCCTGTCACTTCAGTCAGAGAGATAGAATAGACACGCTGGTAATGTGGCGACACTGGGGATGAGCGCTGCTCCGGGTCACAATACACTGTGAGGCAACGTTCACTTGGGGTAAATAAGTATTCGAGAAATACTATGTGTATGTGCTATGGGGTGTGTGTTTGTGTCATAGATTTGTAAAAGCTGATCTGCCACTGGTCTGCACACGGATAGGCATCATTTGATTCCTCCCACAGCTGCCAAAACCATGTTCTTGGATCCCTGATTGATGCCATTGATTCCATTTTTGCCTAACTAGGCAAAAAAATCTGAGGAAACCCGTGGTGACGAGGACGAGCTATAATGGCTTTCATATCCTTGCCATAAACTCACAAATCATAACTTTACCTATGACCGTAACCATAACCCAGCCACCAACCTAATTCATAACTGTACCTGTCAACCTAACCACAACCCTCCTCGAGACCCCAACTATAATACAAACCATAACCCCATCATGACCTAAACCACAATCCTTCTTGAGGTCCCATCTATATTCCAAACCATAACCCCATTGTGACCTAAACCACAACCCTATCAAGACCCCAACTATAATACAAACCATAACCCCATCATGACCTAAACCACAATCCTTCTTGAGGTCCCATCTATATTCCAAACCATAACCCTATCTTGACCTAAACCACAACCCTTCTCGAGACCCCATCTATATTACAAACCATAATTGCATCATAACATAAACCACAACCCTTCTCGAGACCCCAACTATAATACAAACTACAACCCCATTGTGACCTAAACCACAACCCTATCGAGACCCCAACTATAATACAAAGCATGATCCCATCATGACCTAATCATGAACCCTTTTCAAGACCCCAACTTTAATATAAATCGCAACCCCATCATAACCTAAATCACAACCCTATTGGTGACCAAACAGAGCTGTACCTCTTGTCCAAATTTTAAGCCTCTGCTAGTGAAAGTCACCGTAATATAACCCTGAAGCATGCTTCTCTATGTTGTGGGGCTTCTCTTATGGAACGCCTTTTCCAATACTTGATTATCCAGTACCTGATAATCAGATTAATAATCTGTTTTTTTTTTCATCTGCAGAACATTCTATAATTTGAATAGAATTAAACTGTGGCACTCACCCGTGCATAAAAATTCAGCAGACTACATTCCAAATTAATAAAATAACAGTGGGGGTAACATATGAAATATTTAGTGTAAGGACACAGCTGTTACGCAACGAGCAGACGCTTCTCTCAGGTCCTCAGGTCTGTCGTCCGTATATTAAAGTATTTTATATGATACTACTCTGTAATTTTATTAATTTGGAATAAAGCCTACTGAATTTTTCTGCACGGATGAGTGGCACAATTTCATGCTTCTCTTACGTAATAATTCTAAACTTCCAATGTATACCGTCCATACTTGCTGAGCATCAATTAATTGTATGAGAAAAGGATAGGAGGGACCGGTTAAAGTGTTTGACATGAAACCGCTGTCTCCAAGCTGCCCCTGCGAGTCACCTGCTAAAATGTTTTAATGCATTTTCAATAAAGGATTTAAGTTCCATGTTTTCTTTTTTCAAGTTTTAGATAGATGGATGTGTAGCACCACGTTAATCCTTTTACACTATCCATCGGTTAATTGTGTAGTGGAGATCTGTAGCACAGCATACACGTGGTGCCCAGGTTTTTTCTCTTAGGCTTTAGGCACTTGTGGCTCAAATTTTTCCAGGTTCCTTTTTTGTCCTAGTAGGCATGAGTTCAGAGTTAAAGAACATCCCACACCCATGCATGTTCGACCCCAACACCCACTGCCTACCTGATCATCTTCCCCATCCACTCTCTCTTTGTGCCCCTTTTGCCTGATTGTCTTTCCCTCACTCCACTTTCGACCTCATCGCCCTTCCCACTTGTTCCCAACCTCATCATCCTCTTCGCATTTCCCTTTCCAAATGCATTTTTTGTGCCCCCTTGCATCCATTCTCTTTGCATCCTCAGTGTGTTTGGCAGAGCCCTGGAGACCCCCCAGTGTGCTTGACCGAGCCCTTGCACTCCAGTGTGTTTGGCAGAGCCCCAAAGCCCCCTCGGTCTTTTGCGCAGATCCCCGGAGCCCCTCAGTGTTGTTGGACAGAGCCCTTGAGCCCCCAGTGTATTGGGCAGAAGCCTGGAGTCCCACCATGTCAGCCATTTAGAAAACATGGCTCATATAGGTGCATAGAGGTCGTGGTGGATTTGATTCTTGTAAAGTCTGAACTGTAAAAGCTCTCACCCCGCAGGGCACATCATTTACATGGGGTGAGGCTAATTTGCCATTAATAGTGGTATTAGTGCTAAATCAAGACTGTCAGATCTTGGCTACAGAGATTTGTAATCATCTGTGACTTGACACTTTGAGGTTCTGTAAAAAAAAAAAAAAAAAAGAATGTTCCAGATACATTCACCCGAGAGGTTGCATCCTGGAACCGTCACCATAACTGATGGCATTGCTGCAGTCCCCGTTGGTCTGAGCGCTCCACCTTCACCCTGATGCATGGACACTTTGATTTGCAGAAGTTGTAGCTGTGTCTCCTTAATCCCTTATTAGATGAGGCAAAAATTGTGCAGAAAATTACAATATACCGTAATTCGGAAAAGCGCAATATTCACATTGCGGAGTAGCTGCTAGCAATTGTAATATTGTTTGATTCTTGGTAAACTAAATCTTTCCACTTGCTTAAAAATTATCGCTTGTGTAATAATGACCTTGTACACACGCTAACTATTTGCTCGGCAATCACTATCATTAAAAAAAATGTCTTTCTTTCAGGGTATTTACTCTCTACTTGTCTGTCGTTTCGTGATGTTGCTGTGTGTCATTGTCTCCTCTGTTGCTTAGTGTCATCGCCCCTTGGTTGGCTAGCCCCTCACCCCTTGGTCAGCTCGCCCCTTGGTTCGCTCACCCATGGGTTGGCTCGCCCCTTGTTTATTGGTCGATTTGCCCATCGCCCCTTGATCGGTACACCCCTTGGTTAGTTTGCTCACCCATTGGTCGGCTCACCCCTCGTTCCTTCGTCGGCTTGCCCGTCAACCCTTGCTCGACTTGCCCCTTGGTTCGCTCGCCCCTCATTCCTTGTTCGACTCGCGTGTCGTCCCTTGGTTGGGTCACTTCTCGCCCCATGGTTTGCTCACCCCTTGGTCAGCTTGCCCCTTTCCCCTAAGTCAAATCACCACTAGGTCAGCTTGCCCCTCTATCCTTAGTCAGCTCGCCACTTGGTCGGCTCACCCCTCGTTTCTTCGTCGGCTTGCTCATCACCCCTTGGTTGACTCGCCCCTTGGTTCGCTCGCCCCTCATTCCTTGGTCGACTTGCATGTCGCTCTTTGGTTGGTTCACCTCTTGGTTTGGCTCACTACTCAATCTTTGGTCGGCTCGCCCCTTAGTTGGCTTGCCTGACACCCCTTGGTTGACTCACCCCTTGTTCCTTGGTCGGCTCAAGCCCCGATTCTTCGTCAGCTTGCCCGTCACCCCTTGGTCGACTCGCCCTTGGTTTGCTCGCCCGTCATTCCTTGGTCGACTCGCGTGTCGCCCCTTGGTTGGTTCACTTCTCCCCTTGGTTTGCTCACCCCTTGGTCAGCTTGCCCCTTTCCCCTTAGTCAAATCGCCTCTTGGTCAGCTCGCCCCTCTCTCCTTGGTCAGCTCGCCCCTTGGTCAGCTTGCCCCTCTCTCCTTAGTCAGCTCGCCCCTTGGTCGGCTCAACCCTCGTTCCTTCATCAGCTTGCCCGTCACCCCTTGGTCGACTCGCTCCTTGGTCGACTCGCATGTCGCTCCTTGGTTGGTTCACCCCTTGGTTTTGCTCACTACTCAATCTTTGGTCGGCTCGCCCCTTAGTCAGCTTGCCTGACACCCCTTGGTTGAAACACCCCTTGTTCCTTGGTTGGTTCGCCCGTCATCCCTTGGTCGGCTCGCTCCTTGTTCAGCCATCACCCCTTGTGCCCCTTGGTAGGCTCTCCCCTCGTTCCTTGGTCGGCCTACCTCTGGGTCATCTTGTTCCTTAGTTGGTTCGACCGTCATCATTTGCACCTGTTCGTAGGCTCACTTCTTGGTTGGCTCGCCTCTTGTTCCTTGGACGGCTTGCATCTGCGTCGGCTTGCTCCTCGCCCCTCGATCACTCGCTCCTTGGTCGGGTCACCCCTTGGTTGGCTCGCCCCTTGTTGTTTTGTCGGTCACTCCTGGGTCAGTTTGACTTTCGCCCCTCAATCAACTCTCCCATTGCTCATTTGGTGGCTCGCCCGTTTTGGTCGTATTGCCCCTCGTTCCTTGGTTGGCTCACCCTTCGCCCCTTGTACGGCTCCCATTGCCCCTTGATCAGTTCCCTGGTCGGCACATTCCTTGGCCAGCTCGCCCCTTGGTCAGCTTGCCCCTCTCTCCTTAGTCAGCTCGCCCCTTGGTCGGCTCAACCCTCGTTCCTTCATCAGCTTGCCCGTCACCCCTTGGTCGACTCGCCCCTTGGTCGACTCGCATGTCTCTCCTTGGTTGGTTCACCCCTTGGTTTTGCTCACTACTCAATCTTTGGTCGGCTCGCCCCTTAGTCGGCTTGCCTGACACCCCTTGGTTGAAACACCCCTTGTTCCTTGGTTGGTTCGCCCGTCATCCCTTGGTCGGCTCGCTCCTTGTTCAGCTCGCCCCTCATTTCTTGATCGGCTTGCCCATGGCCCCTTGGTTGGCTCGCCCGTCGCCTCTCGGTCGGCTTGGTCCTTGTTTGGCTCGCCCTTTATTCTTTGATCAGCTTGCTCGTTGCCCCTTGGTCGGCACGTTTCTTGGTTGGTGCCCCTTGGTACGCTCACCCCTTGGCCTATTCCCCCATCACCCCTTTGTCAGTTCGCCCGTCACCCCTTTATCGGCTCGTTCCTTGGTAAGCTAGCCATCACCCCTTGTGCCCCTTGGTAGGCTCTCCCCTCGTTCCTTGGTCGGCCTACCTCTGGTCATCTTGTTCCTTGGTTGGTTCGACCGTCATCATTTGCACCTGTTCGTAGGCTCACTTCTTGGTTGGCTCGCCTCTTGTTCCTTGGACGGCTTGCATCTGCATCGGCTTGCTCCTCGCCCCTCGATCGCTCGCTCCTTGGTCGGGTCACCCCTTGGTTGGCTCGCCCCTTGTTGCTTTGTCGGTCACTCCTGGGTCAGTTTGACTGTCGCCCCTCGATCAACTCTCCCATTGCTCATTTGGTGGCTCGCCCGTTTTGATCGTATTGCCCCTCGTTCCTTGGTTGGCTCACCCTTCGCCCCTTGTACGGCTTGCCCATTGCCCCTTGATCAGTTCCCTGGTCGGCACGTTCCTTGGTCGGCGCCCCTTGGTAGGTTTGTCCCTTGGCCGGTTCGCCCGTCGTCCCTTGGTCGGCTCGTTCCTTGGTCGGCTAGCCTGTCACCCCTTGTGCCCCTTGGTAGGGTTTGCTCCTCGTTCCGTGGTCGGCTTGCCCCTCATTCCTTGGTCGGCGCCCCTTGGTAGGTTCGTCCCTTGGCCGGTTCGCCCGCCATCCCTTGGTCGACTTGTTCCTTGGTTGGCTTGCCCGTCACCCCTTGTGCCCCTTGGTAGGCTTATTCCTTGGCCAGCTCGCCATAGTTCTTTGGACTGCTTACCTCTGGGTCGGCTTGCTTCTCTCTCCTTAGTCGGCTCGCTTCTTGGTTGGGTCATCTCTTGGTTGGCTCGCCCCTCGTTGCTTGGTTGGGTCATCTCTTGGTTGGCTCGCCCCTCGTTGCTTGATTGGCGCACTCCTGGGTCAGCTTGCCCGTCGCCCCTCGATCAACTCCACCCGTCGCCCCTTGGATGGCTTGCCCATTGCCTTTCGGTCAGCTCACCCCTCGGTCGGCTCACCTGTCAGCCATTGGTTGGCTCGCTCCCCAGTTGGCTTGCCCCTTAATCAGCTCGCCCCACACCACTTGGTTGGCTTGCCCATTGGACATTACATCCCTAGTCCCTTGGACAGCTCACCTGTCGCCCCTTGGTCAGCTCATCCATCGCCCCTTGGTTGACTCACCCCTTGATCAGTTCGCCGCTTGGTTGGCTCACCCCTCGTTTCTGGTCGTTTCCTGGTAAGCTCTCCCCTATGCTGTCTTGCCAATTGCCCCTCGGTCAGCTCACCCGTCGCCCCTTGGTTGGCTTGCCCCTTGCCCTGTGGTCGGCTCCCCCTTGGTTGGTTCACTCATCGTCCCTTGGTCGGCTCGCCCCTCGGTCAGCTCGCTCCTTAATCGGCTCGCCCCTTGCATGGCTCTCCTCTTGATTGCCTCTTGGTCAGCTCACTGTGAGCTTGGCTCGCCCCCGGGGTTGGCTGGCCCTTTGGTTGACTCACCCCTAGTTGCTTGGTCAGCTCATCCCTGGGTCAGCTTGACTAGCGGCTCGCCCCTCGGTCGGCTTACCTGTTGCCCCTTGGTCGGTTTGTCCTCGGTTTGCTCGCCTTTCGCCCCTTGGACGACTTGCTCGTCGCCCCTTGGTCGGCTTGCCTCTAGTCCCCATGGTTGGCCCGCCCATTGTTCCTTGATCAGCTCGCCCCTCTGTCGGCTCACCCCTCGCCCCTTGGATGGCTAAGCCACTTGGTTGGCTCGCCCTTTGGTTGGCTTGCCCCTCTTTCCTTGGTTGGCTCACCCCTTGGTAGCCTTGCCCCACCCTTCGCTCGGCTCACCTATCACCCCTAGGTTGGCTCGCCCATCGCCCTTGGTCAGCTCACCACTAGGTCGGCTCGCCCCTAGTCCCTTAGTTGGTTCGCCCATTGCCCCTGGGTTGGCTCGTCACTTGGTCGGGCCGTCCCTAGTCCCTTGGTCGGCTTGCCCCTCGTTCTTTGGTTGGCTCGCTCGTCACCCCTTATTTGGCTCACCCCATGTTCCTTGTTCAGCTTGCTCCTCGCCGCTTGGTCAGCTCAACCGTTGGTTGGCTCGCCCCTCAATCCTTGATCGGCTTGCCCAACACACCTTGGTCCGCTCACCCATTGTCTGTCGGCTTGCCCCTCGTTCCTTGGTCGGCTCATCCGTTGGCCCCTTAGTTGGCCCGCTCGTCATACCTTGGTAGGCTCGCCCCTTGTACTTTGGTCGGCTTATCTCTGGGTATGCTTGCCTCTTGGTCGGTTTATTCCTTGGTCGGCTCCCCCGTCACCCCTTGCGCCCCTTGGTAGGCTCGCCCCTTGGCCAGCTCACCCCTCGTTCCTTGGTCAACTTACCTCTGGGTCGCCTCTCGTTCCTTGGTTGGCTCACCTCTTGGTTGGCTCGCCCCTCGCCTCTTGGTTGGCTTGCCTGTCGCATCTTGGTCAGCTTTCCCCTTGCCCCTAGGTTGGCTCACCCCTGTGTCTGCTTCCCCTTCGTCCCTCGGTCAATGCGCCGGTCACCCTTTGGTTGTCTCGCCCCTAAGTCTTCTATCCCAGAGGTCCCCAACTCCAGGCCTCAAGGCCCACCAACAGTGCAGGTTTTCAGGATCTCCTTAGTATTGCACAGGGGTTGGAATCATTACCTGTGCAGATGATCACATTAGCACCTGTGCAATACTAAGGAAATCCTGAAAACCTGCACTGTTGGCGGGCCTTGAGGCCTGGAGTTGGGGACCTCTGGTCTATCCTGTCGCCCATTGGTTGGCTCACACCTCGGTTGGCTTGCCCCTGGGTTGGCTCGCCTGTCGTCCCTTGCTCTGCTCCCCCCTGGTCAGTTTGCCCCACGCCACATGGTCGGCTGACCCCTTGGACAGCTCACCCCTGGTCCCTTGGACAGCTCACCCGTCGCCCTTTGGTTGGCTCGCCCCTCGTTCCTAGTTGTTCCTTGGTTTGCTCGCCCTGCGTCAGCTTGCCCCTCGGTCAGCTTGCCTGTTGCCCCTTGGTTGTCTCGCCCCTCGCTCCTAGGTTGGCTTGTCCCTTACACCGCACACCCCTTGGTCGGCTCGCCCGTCGTCCCTCTGTTGGCTTGTCCCTTGGTCGTCGGCTTGCCTTTCACCCCTTGATCGGCTTGCCCCTAGTCCCTTGGATGACTCGCCCTGTCTCCCCTTTATCAGCTCGCCCCTTGGTCGCCCCTAGTCTCTTGGATGGCTCGCCCCCAGTCCTTTTGGACAGCTCGCCATCGCCCCTTGGACAAGTTGGCTCGCCCACTGGTCAACTTAGCCCCTTGGTCGGCTCACCCCTGGGTTTGCTCGCCCCTCATATTTTGGTTGGTTCGTCCCTCTTTCTTTGGTTGGCTCGCCCCTTGGGTGGCTTGCCTGCCGCCCTTGGGTCATCTCACCCCTCGGTCAGCTCGCTTGTAGCCCCTTGGGTGGCATGCCAATCAATCCTTGATTGGCTTTCCCTATGCCCCTTAGTAGGCTCGCCTATCATCCCTTGGTTGACTCGTTCGTCGTTCCTTGGCTGGTGCCCCTCAATCCTTGGTTGACTCTCCCCATTTCCTTTGGTTGGCTGGAACCCTTGGTCGTTTCACTAGTCTCCCTTGGTCGGCTCACGTCTTGGTCAAGTCACCCTTTGCCAGCTTGCCCCTTTGTCAGCTTGTCTTTCGCCCCTTGTTCGGGTAGCCCACGACCATCGTCAGCTTGCTCCTCGCCCCTTGGTCGGCTCGCCGTTGCCCTTGGTCGGTTCCCGTTGCCCTTGGTCGGTTCGCCCATCCCCCTTAGTTGGCTCACCCATATTCCTTGGTTATACTCACCCCTCGGTTAGCTCACCCCTCGCCCCTTGGTTGGCTTGCCTGTCGCACTTACATCGGCTTGCCCCTGGGTCGGCTCGCCCGTTGCCCCTCGCCTTGGGTCAGCTTCCCCTTCGCCCATCGGTCAGGTCGCCTATTGCCCTTGGGTCAGTGCTCCATCGGTTAGCTCTCCCATCATCCCTTTGTCAGATCGCCCTAGTCCTTGGACTGCTCACCTGTCGCCCTTTGGTCGGTTCACCCATCGGCCTTGGTTGGCTCGCCTGTTGCCCTTGGGTCAGCTCATTTCTCGGTCGGCTCGCCCATTGTCCATTGGTTCAGCTCGCCCATTGGTCAGCTCTTCCCCTTGGTTGGCTCGCCCTCGATTGGCTACACCTCTTGCCACTTGGTCATCTTGCCGTAGTCCCTTGGTCGGGCCTCACCCTTCAGTTGGCTAGTCCCACACCACTTGGTCAGCTTGCCCTTTGGTCGGATTACCTCTAGTCCTTTGAATGGCTCACCCCTTGCCCCTTGGTCAGCTTGTCCATCGACCCTTGGTTAGGTCGCCCCTTGTTAGGCTCGCCCCTCAATCCTTGGTTGACTCGCCCCATGCCCCTTGGTCGACTCAGCTCACATGTCACCCCTTTGTCTGCTCACTACTTGGTCGACTCACCCTTTGTCCGGTTTGCCCCTTGGTCGGCTTGCCTTTCACCCTCTGGTCAGTTTGCCTGTCCACCCTTGTCGGCTGGCCCCACGACCCTTGGTCGGCTCACCACTTGATTGGCTTGCCCCTTGGTTGTCTCGCTTGTTGCCCCTTGGTTGGCTCGCCCATCACCCCTTGATTGGCCCACCCCTTGATTGGCTTGCCCCTCGTTCCTTGTTTGGCTCACCCCTAGGTCGGCTTGCCCTCGGTCGGTTCACCCCTCACCCCTTGGTTGGCTTGGCCCTTGGTCGGCTTGCCCCTTGGTTGGCTCAGCCCTTGGTTGACTCCTCTGTCGCCCTTGTCGGCTCGCCCCTCGTTGACTCCCTCATCACCCATTGGTTGGCTCGCCCCTTGGTCAGCCTCCCCCTTGGTTGGCTCGCCCCTTGGTCAGCTCGCTGTTGTCCCTTGGTCAGCTAACCCCTCGATTAGCTGCCCACACCACTTGGTCGGCTCACCCATGGTCCCTTGGATGGCTTGCCCGTTGCCCCTTGGTTGGCTTGCCCCTCGTCCCTTGGTTGGCTCACCCCTTGCCCATCTCCTTCCTGGCCCTTGATCATCTCCCTCCTTGGTTGGCCCGCTCATCATCCCTGGTCAGCTCACCCCTCATTCCTGGTTAATCCTTGGTTGGCTCACCCCCAGGTCGACTCACTCCTCGGTCGTCTCGCCCGTCACCCCTTGGTTGGCTCACCCCTTGCCCATCTCCCTCCTTGCCCCTTGGTCATCTCCCTTCTTGGTTGGCCCGCTCTTCATCCCTTGGTCGGCTCATCCCTCGCCACTTAGTCGGCTTGCCCATCACAGTTGGTTGGCTCACCCTTGATTAGCTTGCCCTTTGGTAGGATTACGCCTACCTTGGTAGACTCGCCTCTTCGTTGGCTCGCCCCTTGTTCGGCTCACCCATTGGTTGTCTCTGCCCCTCATTCCTTGGCCGGCTCACCCCTGAGTCGATTTGATTCTCAGCGGCTCGCCTCTTGTTCCTTGGTCAGCTCATCATGGGTCGGCTTGCCCGTCACTCTGGATGGCTTTCCCGTCACTCCTTGGTCAGCTTGCCCCTTGGTCGCATCACGTGTTACCCCTTGGTGAGCTCATCGCTTGCTCCTTGATCGGCTCACCCCTCATTCCTGGTCATTCCTTGGTTGGCACACGCCCGGTCGACTCACCCCTCGGTCGTCTCGCCCCATCGCCCCTTGGTTCGCTTGCCCCTCACCCTTGTTGGCTCACCCTTGCCCCTTGGTCAGCTCCCTCCTTGATTGGCCCCCTCGCATCCCATGGTCGGCTCACCCTCACCACTTGGTCAATTGCCCTTTGGTCGGCTTGCCCATCGCCCCTTGGTTGGCTCACCCCATGGTTGTCTCGCCCCTTGATCAGCTTGCCTCTCGCCCTTGATAGCTCACTCCTCCACCTTGGTAGGCTCGCCTCTTCGTCGGCTCGACCTTGTTCCTTGGTTGTTGCTCCTCGGTCAGCTTGCCCCTCATTCCTTGGCCGGCTCACCCCTCAGTCGATTTGCTTCTCGGCCGGCTAGCCTCTTGTTCCTGGTCAGCTCACTCCTGGTTCGGCTGCCCATACCCCTTTTTTAGATTGCCTGTTGCCCCTTGGTTGGCTTGTCCCTTTGTCTGCTCGCTTTTCACCCTTTGGTAAGCTCGCCTGTTGCCCCTTGGTTGGCTCGCCACTCGGTCGGCTTACCTCCCGTTCCTTGGTCAGCTCAGCCTTGGGTCGGCTTGCTATTTGCCCCTTCATCGGCTCGCCCCTCGTTTGGATCGCTCCTTGGTCGTCTCGCACCTCGTTCCTTGGTCAGCTCACCCCTGGGTTGGCTTGCCCTTTGCCCCTTGGTTGGCTTTCCCCTTGGTAGACTCGTTCCTTGTTCGGCTCATCCCTTGGTCGACTCGCCGCTTATTCCTGGGTTGGCTTGCACCTTGGTCGGCTCGCCCATCGCCCTTTGGTCAGCTCGCCCCTCGTTTGGCTCGCCTGTTGCCTCTTGATTGGCTCACTGCTTGGTTGGGTCTTCCATTTCCCTTGGTTGGCTCGCCTATCATCCCTTGGTCGAATCGCTTCTTGGTCGGCTTGCCCACTGGCTCGCCCGTCACCCCTTGGTTGGCTCACCCGTCGCCCCTTGATTGGCTCTGCCGCCTTAGTCGGTTCGCCTATTGTCCCTTGGTCGGCTCGCCCCTTGGTCGGCTTGCTCTCGCCTCTTGGTTGGTTCGCCTCTCGGTCAGCTGGCCCTGCGCCCCTTGGTTGGCTCGCGGCTTGGTCGGCTTGCCCTTTGGTCGGCTCTCCCTGTGGTTGGCTCGCCCCTCGTTCCTTGGTCAGCTCAGCCCTGGGTCGGCTTGCCCTTCGCCCCTTGGTTGGCTCGCCCCTTGGTAGACTGGTTCCTTAGTCAGCGTGACCCTTGGTCGATTCACACCTCATTCCTGGGTCAGCTTGCCCCTTGGTCGGCTCGCCTGTTGACCCTTGGTTAGCTCACCCATCACCTTTTTGGTCGGCTCGCCTGTTGCCCCTTGGTTGGCTCTCCCCCTCACTCCTTGATTGGCTCTTTCCTTGCCCCTTGGTCAGCTTGCCCATCGTCCCCTTGCCCCCTTGTTGGCTTGCCCCGCGCCCCTTGGTCGGCTCGCTCCTTGATTAGCTCACCTTTTGCCTCTTGGTTGACTCACCCCTCACTCCTTGCTTGCCTTGCCTTTTGGTCAGCTCATCCGTCGCTCGGCCCTTGGTTGGTTCACCCATCACTCGGCCCTTGGTTGGCTCACCCGTCGCTCGGCCCTTGGTTGGCTCACCCGTCGCTCGGCCCTTGGTTGGCTCACCCGTCGCTCGGCCCCCTTTGGTTGGCTCACCCGTCGCTCGGCCCTTGGTTGGCTCACCCGTCGCTCGGCCCTTGGTTGGCTCACCCGTCGCTCGGCCCTTGGTTGGCTCACCCGTCGCTCGGCCCTTGGCTGGCTCACCCGTCGCTCGGCCCTTGGCTGGCTCACCTCCTCGCTCGGCCCTTGGCTGGCTCACCCGTCGCTCGGCCCTTGGCTGGCTCACCCGTCGCTCGGCCCTTGGCTGGCTCACCCGTCGCTCGGCCCTTGGTTGGCTCACCCGTCGCTCGGCCCTTGGTTGGCTCACCCGTCGCTCGGCCCTTGGTTGGCTCACCCGTCGCTCGGCCCTTGGTTGGCTCACCCGTCGCTCGGCCCTTGGTTGGCTCACCCGTCGCTCCGGCCCTTGGTTGGCTCACCCGTCGCTCGGCCTTTGGTTGGCTCACCCGTCGCTCGGCCCTTGGTTGGCTCACCCGTCGCTCGGCCCTTGGTTGGCTCACCCGTCGCTCGGCCCTTGGTTGGCTCACCCGTCGCTCGGCCTTTGGCTGGCTCACCCGTCGCTCGGCCCTTGGCTGGCTCACCCGTCGCTCGGCCCTTGGTTGGCTCACCCGTCGCTCGGCCCTTGGTTGGCTCACCCGTCGCTCGGCCCTTGGTTGGCTCACCCTCTCGCTCGGCCCTTGGTTGGCTCACGTCGCCCCTCTGTCGGTGTACCCCTTGGTCGGCTTGCCCCTTGGTCGATCTCGCCTGTCACCCACTCTTTGGCTTGCCTGTCCCTTTGTACTGTACAGTTATACTCCTTATGGCAGTGTCAGACCCCAGGGCGATGTGTGCGGTTCTTGCGGTTTCCTGCTCCTCTGTGTTGCAGGATGAGTGCGCCCCCTGCCCCCGCAGACAGCTGCCATCTCCTGTCACTGATACAAGCTGAGACCTGCCAGCTTTGTTCCTTTCATTGTCTCTGCAGCTTTGTCTCGATGTACAAGACATCGCACGTCATGGAACCGGAATGAGCGGCCGCCACTCTGCCTCCCGGGGCTGAGCATCGCCCTCACCTCTCCGGCCTCACCTCTCCGGCCCTCACCTCTACGTGTCCTTGTAGTCAGGGGTCCAGGTTTGGGGGAGACCCTGAAGGTCAGAGATCACTGGAGCTGTCCCTGACTACGAACAGAGGATCCTCCTCCACCTGCAGACGGGACCTTCGTTATCTGCGATACTGCAGCATTGGCGATCATTTGTGCAGACAGTGTGTGCAGGGCTGAGGCAGAGTGCTCCTCGCCTGTTCTCTGCCCCTCGCCTGTCTCTGCTCTACACCTGTATCTGCTCCTCACCTGTGCCTGCTCTACACCTGTTTTGGCCCCGGTGATGTCGTGATGTCACCTGGGTGTTGGCTCATGCAGTCGGTGACACTATGAAGCTGTCTGCAGTCTGGAACACACTTCCTCCAGAGCTGTAATCTCAGGATCTAAGCATGAAGTCCGCGTGGATCTAGGGAAACAATGTGGAAACCTCTGTATAACAACACAATCCTGCATGAAGAGTATCCGGTGTACCAGCTGTCATACAGGTGTGTGCTCCTCTGTATGCTGTATATCAATGTGTGCTCCTCTGTATATAATGTGTGCCCCTCTGTACATCAGGTGTGTGCTCCTCTGTATGCCGTATATCAGTGTGTGCTCCTCTGTATATCAGATATGTGCCCCTCTGTACATCAGGTGTGTGCTCCTCTGTATGCCGTATATCAGGTGTGTGCTCCTCTGTATATCAGATGTGTGGCCCCTCTGTACATCAGGTGTGTGCTCCTCTGTATGCCGTATATCAGATGTGTGCTCCTCTGTATATCAGATATGTGCCCCTCTGTACATCAGGTGTGTGCTCCTCTGTATGCCGTATATCAGGTGTGTGCTCCTCTGTATATCAGATGTGTGCCCCTCTGTACATCAGGTGTGTGCTCCTCTGTATATCGGGTAGTTGCCCCTCTGTATATCTGGTGTGTGCCCCTCTGTATATCTGGTGTGTGCCCCTCTGTATATCAGGTGTGTGCTCCTCTGTATGCTGTATATCAGGTGTGTGCTCCTCTGTATGCTGTATATCAGGTGTGTGCTCCTCTGTATGCTGTATATCAGGTGTGTGCTCCTCTGTATGCTGTACATCAGGTGTGTGCTCCTCTGTATGCTGTATATAAGGGGGTGTGCCCCTCTGTATATCAGGTGTGTGCTCCTCTGTATGCTGTATATCAGGTTGTGTGCTCCTCTGTATGCCGTACATCAGGTGTGTGCTCTTCTGTATGTCAGCTGTGTGCTCCTCTGTATATCAGGTGTATGCTCCTCTGTATATCAGGTGTGTGCTCCTCTATATATCAGGTGTGTGCCCCTCCTTATATCAGGCGTGTTCCCCTCCTTATATCAGATTTGTGCTCCTCTGTATCTGTATATCAGGTGTGTGCCCTCTGTATATAGGTGTGTGCCTCTGCATATCAGGTTGTGCCTCGTATGCCATACATCAGGTGTGTGCCTCTTCTGTATGTCAGGTGTGTGCTCTCTGTTGCCTTACATCAGGTGTGTGCTCTCTGTATGTCAGGTGTGTGCCCTTCTGTATGTCAGGTGTGTGCCCTCTGTAGTCAGGTGTGTGCTCCTTCTGTATTCAGGTGTGTGCCCTTCTGTATTCAGGTGTGTGCTCTTCTGTATATCAGGTGTGTGCTCCTCTGTATCCAGGTGTGTGCTCCTCTGTATGCCATCATCAGGTGTGTGCCTCTCTTGTACATCAGGTGTGTGCCCCTTCTGTATGTCAGGTGTGTGCCCTTCTGTATTCAGGTGTGTGCTCCTTCTGTATATCAGGTGTGTGCCCTCTGTATGCTGTATATCAGGTGTGTGCCTCTGATCCATATATCAGGTGTGTGCTCCTCTGTATGCGTATATCAGTGTGTGCTCCTCTGTATGCGTATATCAGGTGTGTGCTCTTTCTATGCCTTAAATAGGTGTGTGCTCCTCTGTATACAATATCAGGTGTGTGCTCTCTGTATATCATGTGTGTGCCCTCTCTGTATGCCCGCTATATCATAGGTGTGTGCTCCTCTGTTCTGTATATCAGGTGTGTGCTCCTCTGTATACATATATCAGGTGTGTGCTCCTCTGTATGCCGTATATCAGGTGTGTGCCCTCTGTATGTGTATATCAGGTGTGTGCTCCTTGTCTATGCCTTATATACAGGTGTGTGCTCCTCTGTATCTAATATCAGGTGTGTGCTCTTCTGTATATCAGTGTGTGTGCTCCTCTGTATCGATATCAGGTTGTGTGCTCCTCTTATACACAGGTGTGTGCCCCATCTGTATACCCTGTAATCAGGTGTGTGCCCTTGTAATGCTGCTTAATCAGGTGTGTGCTCTCTTTACCGTATATCAGGTGTGGGCCCTCTGTTTGCTGTAATAGTGTGTGCCCCTGTATATCAGTGTGTGTGCCCTCATGTATGCCAGTATATCAGGTGTGTGCCCTCTGTAGCAGTATATCAGTGTGTGCCCCGCTGTATATCAGGTGTGTGCCCTCTTTATGATCAGGAATGTGCTCCTCTGTATATAAGGTGTGTGCCTCTCTGTATATTAGGTGTGTGCCCTCTGTATACGTATATCAAGGTGTGTGCGCTCTGTACATGTCATCAGGTGTGTCCCACCTCTGTATGCAGTATATCAGTGTGTGCCCCGTTGTATATCAGGTGTGTGCTCCTCTTTAATCATGGATGTGCTCCTCTGTATCATAAGGTGTGTGCCCTCTCGTATATCAGGTGTGTGTCTCTGTATAGGCCCGTACATCAGGTGTGTGCTCCCTCTGTATCTGTATATCAGGTGTGCTCCCTTCTTATACAACAGTGTGTGACCCCTCTGTATATCAGGTGTGTGCTCCTCTGTATCATATATACAGGTGTGTGCTCCTCTGTATGCTGTATATACAGGTGTGTGCTCCTCTTATGCTGTATATCAGGTGTGTGCTCCTCTGTTGCCGTATATCAGGTTTTTGCTCCCGTGATCTTGTTTCTGTATATCAGGTGTGTGCTCCTTTGTATGCTGCCCTTTATACAGGTGTTCCTCGTTCTGTATCCTTAATCAGGTGTGTGCTCCTCTGTTGCTATTCAGGTGTGTGCTCCTTGTATGCTGTATATCAGGTGTGTGCCCTCTGTATAGCCGATATCAGGGTGTGCTCCTCTGTATATCGTTGTGCCCTCTTTATAGGTGTGTGCTTAATCTCTTTGACCCGTCTTATCGGGTTGTGGCTCCTCTGTATTATCTGATGTGTGCCCCCTGTATATCAGGTGTGTGGCGCCTCTGTAATGCCATATAATCAGGTGTGTGCATCCTCTGTATAGTATCAGTGTATGCCCCTGCTGTACATCAGGTGTGTGCTCCTCTTTACATCAGGATGTGCTCCTCTGTAATACAGGTGTGTGCCCTCTGTACATCAGGTGTGTGCCCTTCTGTATGCCCTCTGTACATCAGGTGTGTGCCCTCTGTTGCCGTACATCAGTGTGTGCCCCTCTGTACATCAAGTGTGTGCCCCTCTGTATATCAGGTGTGTGCCCTCTGTATGCCATTATAGGTGTGTGCCCTCTGTATGCCCTTGTAATCAGGTGTGTGCTCCTCTGTATATGCCTATATATATCAGGTGTGTGCTCCTCTGGTATTTATGCAGTATATCACGTGTGTGCCCCTGCTGTATAATCAGGTGTGTGTGTCCCTCTGTAGATCAGGTGTGTGCCCCTCTGTATGCGTATATCAGTTGTGTGTCCTCTGTATATCAGGTGTGTGCTCCTCTGTATGCCGTATATCAGGTGTGTGCTCCTCTGTATGCCATATATCAGGTGTGTGCTCCTCTGTATGCTGTATATCAGGTTGTGCTCCTCTGATGCTCTATATCAGGTGTGTGATCCTCTGTATGCGATATCAGGTGTGTGCCCTCTGTATATCAGGTGTGTGCTCCTCTGTATGCTGTATATTGGGTGTGTGTGTGCCCCTCTGTATATTGGGTGTGTGGCCCCTCTGTATATTGGTGTGTGTGCCCCTCTGTAATTGGTGTGTGTGCCCCTCTGTATATGGGTGTGGTGCCCCTCTGTAATGGGTGTGTGTGCCCCTCTGTGCATCGGGTGTGTGTGCCCCTCTGTGCATCGGGTTGTGTGTGCCCTTCGTGTGCATGCGGTTGTGTGTGCCCTCTGTGCATCGGGTTGTGTGTGGCCCTCTGTGCATCGGTGTGTGTGTGCCCCTCTGTGCATCGGGTTGTGTGTGCCTCTGTATCGGGTGTGTGTGCCCTCTGTGCATCGGTTGTGTGCCCTCTGTGCATCGGGTGTGTGTGCCCTCTGTGCATCGTGTTGGTGTGGGCCCCTCTGTGCATCGGGTGTGTGGGCCCCTCTGTGCATCGGGTGTGTGGGCCCCTCTGTGCATCGGGTGTGTGGGCCCCTCTGTGCATCGGGTGTGTGGGCCCCTCTGTGCACCGGGTGGTGGGCCCCTCTGTGCACCGGGTGTGTGGGCCCCTCTGTGCACGGGTGTGTGGGCCCCTCTGTGCACCGGGGTGTGGGCCCCTCTGTGCACGGGGTGTGGGCCCTCTGTGCACCGGGTGTGTGGGCCCCTCTGTGCACCGGGTGTGTGGGCCCCTCTGTGCACCGGGTGTGTGGGCCCCTCTGTGCATCGGGTGTGTGGGCCCCTCTGTGCACCGGGTGTGTGGGCCCCTCTTCCTTTATCCTTTGTGCTCATTTCTCTTCCTCCTTCTTATTCCATATTGTGCAGTTGCCTTCAGCAGATTGTGTGTTTTGTGCCCTGGCTTGGCACTGAGGAGGGTGACATGATGATGGGGGGAGGGGTGCACGGTGCGGTCCGTCACCTGCAGGGCACAGTCACGTTGGTATCCGATGTGTGACACGCCTTGGAATGTGAACACCGCAGAGCGGACAAGGAGCATTCCACACATATCGGTCTGATCACTCACCCGCCTGGTTAATGATCACCCGCCTCCTCCGCCACCTTCTGGTTACACCACAGCTTCACCACATTCTTCTATTGGAAATCATTGACTGTTTTTAGCTGAATGTAATGACCCCATCACACCTGTATATACCTGAGGATCTCAATATCCCTCACACCTGTATATACCTGAGGCTCTCATATCCCACATACCTGTATATACTGACCTGAGCTTTCCTATCCCTCACACTTATGTATACCTGAGGAAATTAATATCCTTCACACCTATATATACCTGAGGCCCTCAATATCCCTCACACCTGTATTTATCTGAAGACTGCCATTTCCCTCACACCTGTATATACCTGTGGCCCTCCATATCCCTCACACCTGTATATACCTGTGGCCCTCCATATCCCTCACACCTGTGTGTATACCTGAGGCCTCCATATCCCTCTCATCTGTATATACCTGAGGTCCTCATATCCCACATACCTGTGTATACCCAACACCCTCCATATCCTTCACACCTATATATACCTGAGGCCCTCCATATCCCTCACACCTGTATATACCTGTGGCCCTCATATCCTCCACACCTGTATATACCTGTGGCCCTCATATCCCACATACCTGTATATACCGGAGGCCCTCCATATCCTCACACTTATGTATACCTGAGGAAATTATTATCCTTTCATCCTATATATACCGAGGCCCTCCATATCCCTCACACCTGTATATACCCGTGGCCCTCCATATCCCTCACACCTGTAATACCTGTGGCCCTCATATCCCACATACCTGTATATACCTGAGGCCCTCCATATCCTCACACTATGTATACCTGAGAAATTATTACCCTTTCTCCTATATATACCTGAGGCCCTCCATATCCCTCACACCTGTATATACCTGTGGCCCTCATATCCCTCACACTGTATATCCTGTGGCCCTCATATCCCTCACACTGTATATACCTGAGGCCCTCATATCCCACATACCTGTGATACCTAACACCTCCATATCCCTCACATCTGTATATACCTGAGGCTCCATATCCCTCCATTTGTATATACCTGTGGCCCTCATATCCCTCACACCTGTATACCTAAGGAACTCCATATCCTTCACACCTGTAATATACCTGAGGCCCTCCATATCCCTCACACCTGTATATGCCTGTGGCCCTCCATATCCCTCACACCTGTATATGCCTGTGCCCTCCATATCCTCACACCTGTATATCCTGTGGCCCTCCATATCCCTCACACCTGTATATACCTGAGGCCTCCATATCTCTCACACCTTTATAACCTGAGACCTCCAGTATCCCCACACCTGTATATACCCAGGCCCTCCATATCCTCACACCTGTATATACCTGTGGCCCTCCATATCCTCCCCTGTATATACCTGTGGCCCTCCATATCCCTCACGCCTGTATATACCTGATGGCCCTGCCATATCCCTCACGCCTGTATATACCTGTGGCCCTCCATATCCCTCACACCTGTATATACCTGTGGCCCTCCATATCCCTCACACCTGTATATACCTGATGGCCCTCCATATCCCTCACACCTGTATATACCTGGGCCCTCCATATCCCTCACACCTGTAATATACCTGAGTTCCTCCGTATCCCACACACCTATATATACACAACACCCTCCATATCTTTCACACCTGTATATACCCGAGGCCCTCCATATCCCTCACGCCTGTATATACCTGAGGATCTCGATTTCCCTCACACTTGTGTATACCTGAGGCCCTCGTGTCCCACATACCTGATATACCCAACACCCTCCATATCCCTCACACCTGAATATGCCTGTGGCCCTCCATATCCCTCAACCTGAATATGCCTGTGGCCCTCCATATCCCTCACACCTGTATATGCCTGTGGCCCTCCATATCCCTCACACTGTATATACCTGAGGTCCTCCGTATCCCACACCCCTATATATACGCAACACCCTCCATATCCCTCACACCTGTATATACCTGAGGCCCTCCATATCCCTCATACCTGTATTTACCTGAGGACTTCCATATCCCTCACACCTGTATATACCTGTGGCCCTCCATATCCCTCACACTTGTATATACCTGAGGTCCTCTGTATCCCACACACCTATATATACACGACGCCCTCCATATCCCTCACACCTCTATATATCCGAGGCCCTCCATATCCCTCACGCCTGTATATGCCTGAGAATCTCCATATCCCTCACACTTGTGTATACCTGAGGCCCTCGTATCCCACATACCTGTATATACCTGAGACCCTCTATATCCCTCACACCTATACAGTACAGACCAAATGTTTGGACACACCTTTTCATTCAAAGAATTTTCTGTATCTTCATGACTATGAAAATTGTAGATTCACACTGAAGGCATCAACACTATGAATTATCACATGTGGAATTATATATCTAACAAAAAAGTGTGAAACAACTGAACATATGTCTTATATTCTAGGTTCTTCAAAGTAGCCACCTTTTGCTTTGATTACTGCTTTGCACACTCTTGGCATTCTCTTGATGAGCTTCTAGAGGTAGTCACCGCAAATGGTTTTCACTTCACAGATGTGCCCTGTCAGGTTTAATAAGTGGGATTTCTTGCCTTATAAATGGGGTTGGGATCATCAGTTGTGTTATGCAGAAGTCTGGTGGATAAACAGCTGATAGTCCTACTGAATAGACTGTTAGAATTTGTATTATGGCAAGAAAAAGCAGCTAAGTAAAGAAAAACGAGTGGCCATCATTACTTTAAGAAATAAAGGTCAGTCAGTCCGAAAAATTGGGAAAACCTTGAAAGTGTCCCCAAGTGCAGTTGCAAAAAGCATCAAGCGCTACAAAGAAACTGGCTCACATGACGACCGTCCCAGGAAAGGAAGACCAAGAGTCACCTCTGCTGCGGAGGATAAGTTCATCCAAGTCACCAGCCCCAGAAATCGCAGGTTAACAGCAGCTCAGATTAGACACCAGGTCAATGCCACACAGAGTTCAGGCAGCAGACACATCTCTACAACAACTGCCAAGAGGACACTTTGTGCAGCAGGCCTTAATGGTAAAATAGCTGCTAGGAAACCACTGCTAAGGACAGGCAACAAGCAGAAGAGACTTGTTTGGGCTAAAGAACACGGAATGGACATTAGACCAGTGGAAATCTGTGTTTTGGTCTGATGAGTCCAAATTTGAGATCTTTGGTTCCAACCACCGTGTCTTTGTGCAACACAGAAAAGGTGAATGGATGGACTCTACATGCCTGGTTCCCACCGTGAAGCATGGAGGAGGAGGTGTGATGGTGTGGGGGGTACTTTTCTTCTTTGAAGCTCATCAAGTGAATGCCAAGAGTTTGCAAAGCAGTAGTCAAAGCAAAAGGTGGCTACATTGAAGAACCTAGAATATAAGGCTGCTTTCACATCAGCGTTTTTCACTGATCGCTGCAGTTGCGGTGAAAAAACCGCAACTGCCGCGATTACCGCATAACGGCCGCACTTGTAGTTTACTTGCGGCAAGCCCCATACAATGTCTATGCGGGCTTGCGGCAGGTGCGGCAAGTGCGGTATCGGCACCTGCGGCAGGTGCGGCCGCAAAACAAACGCGGCTGACCGCTGTTTTTTTCGCGGCCGCACCTGCCGCAAGTGCAAAACCGCACTTGCCGCACCTGCCGCAAGTACGCCTATACTTTGCATGGCGTTTACCGCAACCGTCGCCGCAAGTGCAGCCGGTATGCGGTAATTGCGGCAGATGCGGTTTTTTCACCGCATC
The DNA here is from genome assembly GCA_033576535.1 of Allobates femoralis. NCBI lineage: Eukaryota > Metazoa > Chordata > Amphibia > Anura > Aromobatidae > Allobates > Allobates femoralis. Next base: position 33,391,615 of record JARQOC010000010.1, on the reverse strand, counting down.
TGCCGCAAATTTCAAAAAACGCTGATGTGAAAGGGCCTAAGGCGGTTTTTTGCCGATCGCGGCAGATGCGGTGAAAAAAACGCAACTGCCGCGATTACTGCATAACCGCTGCACTTGCGGCACAGTTGCAGCAAGCCCCATGCAATGTCTATGGGGCTTGTGGTAAGTGTGCGGCAAGTGCGGTTTCGGCACCTGCGGCAGGTGCGGCCGCGAAAAAAACAGCGGTCAGCCGCGTTTTTTTTTCGGCCGCACCTGCCGCAAGCCGCATAGACATTGTATGGGGCTTGCCACAACTGTGCCGCAAGTGCAGCGGTAATCGCGGCAGTTGCGTTTTTTTTCCCCGCATCTGCCACGATCGGCAAAAACCGCTGATGTGAAAGCACCCATAAGGCCACTTCACACACACAGATATCTGAGTCCAATATCTGAACAGATCTCTGGTTGCAGTGAAATCATGGATACATTGCTCCATGTTGTACACAGCCATAAAATAGAGCAATGTATCCATGATTTAACTGCAACCAGAGATTGTTCAGATATTGGACTCGGATATCTGTGTGTGTGAAGTGGCCTTTAGACATATGTTCAGTTATTTCACACTTTTTTGTTAAGTATATAATTCCACATGTGTTAATTCATAGTTTTGATGCCTTCAGTGTGAATCTACAGTTTTCATAGTCATGAAAATACAGAAAATCTTTGCATGAGAAGGTGTGTCCAAACTTTTGGTCTGTACTGTATATACCTGAGGAAATTCATATCCTTCACACCTATATATGCCTGAGGCCCTCCATATCCTTCACACCTGTTTTTACCTGAGGACTTCCATATCCCTCATACCTGTATATACCTGTGGCCTTCCATATCCCTCACACCTGTATTTACCTGTGGCCCTCAATATACCTCACACCTGTATATGCCTGTGGCCCTCCATATCCCTCACCTGTATATACATGAGGTCCTCCGTATCCCACACACCTATACATACACAATACCCTCCATATCCCTCACACCTGTGTATACCCGAGGCCCTCCATATCTCTCACGCCTGTATATTCCTGTGGCCCTCCATATGCCTCACACCTGTATATACCTGAGGTCCTCCATATCCCTCACACTTGTATATACCTGAGGTCCTCTGTATCCCACACACCTATATATACATGATGCCCTCCATATCCCTCACACCTGTATATACCCGAGGCCCTCCATATCCCTCATGCCTGTATATACCTGAGGATCTCCATATCCCTCACACCTGTATATACCTGAGGCCCTCCATATCCCTCACACCTGTATACCTGTGGCCCTCCATATCACTCACACCTGTATATACCTTTATTCTTACTCTAACTTCAGCCAGGTCTAACCTTTAGAACAGTGAAAACTTTTTTTTTTTTTAAATAAAGGGGTAACCGTAGGAAAGGACGGTCTTCTTGCGGGATCTGCACCCAGTCTCCGCCTCACTTTCTGCAGGTTGAGGGCCCCTCCATGGAGGTAACTGTGAAGTTAGGATGGCCTCTCTGTAGGATCTGCACCCAGTCTCCGCCTCACTCTCTGCAGGTTGAGGGCCCCTCCATGGAGGTAACTGTGAAGTTAGGATGGCCTCTCTGTAGGATCTGTGTAGGATCTGCACCCAGTCTCCGCCTCACTCTCTGCAGGTTGAGGGCCCCTCCATGGAGGTAACTGTGAGTTTAGGATGGCCTCTCTGTAGGATCCGCACCCAGTCTCCTGCTCACTCTCCGCAGGTTGAGGGCCCCTCCATGGAGGTGACTGTGGGGTTAGGATGGCCTCTCTGTAGGATCCGCACCCAGTCTCATGCTCACTCTCCGCAGGTTGAGGGCCCCTCCATGGAGGTGACTGTGGGGTTAGGATGGCCTCTCTTTAGGATCTGCATCCAGTCTCCTGCTCACTCTCTGCAGGTTGAGGGCCCCTCCATAGAGGTGACTGTGGGGTTAGGATGTCCTCTCTTTAGGATCTGCATCCAGTCTCCTGCTCACTCTCCGCAGGTTGAATGCCTCTCTTTGGACTCATAGTGGAGCTGTTGCTGTGCTTTTAATAATTATTTTAATGCCCTGTGTGATGGAGCGAGCGGCCAGGCTCTGTGCCCCCATCATTTACTGCACGACTGATTTATGGACATCCTATTCCCACTTAGGACCATGAGCCGCTCGCAGCAATGAGAATCTGACATCTGCCGTGCTCCTGCGGTAATACCGGCGGTATTCAGCAGACGGGGACGCCAGAGGCTCATTCCCAAACACTGAAGAGGATTGGGGCCGTCAGATTGACGTCCAGTATAACGTGGGCCCTTTATGGCAGTCGTGTGGACACTGCTCACAGCTTTATATGGCATTATTTTTTTATATTGATTGTTTTATGAATGGCATTATGTGAGTAATATGCTGTAATGTTATGTGGGCACTATATGGCAATATTATCTGGTATTATTTCAGGCATTATATGGCATGTATCTCTGTCGCTGACCTCGCGCTCTTATCGGTGTGAGTGGATTATTGGTCCCTGGTAGGATCTCTGACGCTGTCCTTGCGTTCTTTTGCTGTGTGGCAAAGATATCCATTATCGGATCTCTGTCGTTGTCTTAGCGCTCAATCCCTGGTGAGATCTCCCTATCTCTGTGAGCGGATATCAGTCCCTGGTGAGATCTCCCTATCTCTGTGAGCGGATATCAGTCCCTGGTCAGATCTCTCTATCTCTGTGAGCGGATATCAGTCCTGGAGAGAGATCTCTATCGCTGTGAGCGGATATCAGTCCCTGGTCAGATCTCTCTATCACTGTGAGTGGATATCAGTCCCTGGTGAGATCTCCCTATCTCTGTGAGCGGATATCAGTCCCTGGTGAGATCTCCCTATCTCTGTGAGCGGATATCAGTCCCTGGTGAGATCTCCCTATCTCTGTGAGCGGATATCAGTCCCTGGTCAGATCTCCCTATCTCTGTGAGCGGATATCAGTCCCTGGTGAGATCTCCTATCTCTGTGAGCGGATATCAGTCCCTGGTGAGATCTCCCTATCTCTGTGAGTGGATATCAGTCCCTGGAGAGAGATCTCTATCGCTGTGAGCAGATATCAGTCCCTGGTCAGATCTCTCTATCGCTGTGAGTGGATATCGGTCCATGGTCAGATCTCTCTGTCGCTGTGAGCAGATATCAGTCCCTGGTCAGATCTCTCTATCGCTGTGAGCGGATATCAGTCCCTGGAGAGATCTCTATCGCTGTGAGCGGATATCAGTCCCTGGACAGATCTCTCTATCTCTGTGAGCGGATATCAGTCCCTGGTGAGATCTCTCTATCTCTGTGAGCAGATATCAGTCCCTGGTCAGATCTCTCTATCGCTGTGAGCAGATATTAGTCCCTGGTGAGATCTCTCTATCGCTGTGAGCGGATATCAGTCCCTGGTGAGATCTCTCTATCGCTGTGAGCGGATATCAGTCCCTGGACAGATCTCTCTATCGCTGTGAGCGGATATCAGTCCCTTGTGAGATCTCTCTATCGCTGTGAGCAGATATCAGTCCCTGGTGAGAGATCTCTATCTCTGTGAGTGGATATCCATTCCTGGTGAGATCTCTCTATCGCTGTGAGTGGATATCAGTCCCTGGTGAGATCTCTCTATAGCTGTGAGCGGATATCAGTCCCTGGTGAGATCTCTCTATCGCTGTGAGCGGATATAAGTCCCTGGTCAGATCTCTCTATCACTGTGAGTGGATATCAGTCCCTGGTGAGATCTCTCTATCTCTGTGAGCGGATATCAGTCCCTGGTGAGATCTCTCTATCTCTGTGAGCGGATATCAGTCCCTGGTGAGATCTCTCTATCGCTGTGAGCAGATATCAGTCCCTGGTGAGATCTCTCTAACTCTGTGAGCAGATATCAGTCCCTGGTCAGATCTCTCTATCGCTGTGAGCAGTTATTAGTCCCTGGTGAGATCTCTCTATCGCTGTGAGCGGATATCATTCCCTGGTCAGATCTCTCTATCGTTGTGAGTGGATATCGGTCCCCGGTATGATCTCTATTGCTGTCCTCGCGCTCTACTACTGTGAGTGGATATCATTCCCTGATCGGATCTCAGTCTCTAACCTCGCGCTCTATTATTATGAGTTGATATCGGTCCCCGGTCAATTCTCTGTCGCTGTCATAGAGCTCTATTGCTCTGCGCAGATATCGGTCCCCAGTCAAGTGAGGGTGATGGCTGTGTTCTTCTGGGGAGGTCGTGTGTGAATACCACAATTATAAGAGCCTTACTATCTGCGGCTGGAGGGGAAGTTCTTCTACATTGCAGTTCACTTTAGCAGAGTTGCCGTTACCTGGTCTGCGCTTCTGGGAATAAAAATCCACGATGGTATAAAATGATGGTCTTTATTACACAATGCATTTCGGCGCTGGACTGGTGCCTTTTTCTTTTTCTTTTTTTACATGTGTTTTCTTGATTTGTTTTTATTTAAAAAGGCAGCAGTCTGGTGCTGAAAAGTGTTGTGTAATAACAACCTTCATTTTCTACCATTGTGGATTCTTCATTCCAGATACTGGGATCTCTGCAGTACAGTAAATGTACCGCCACTGTGTGCAGCAGACAAACCTGCTCTGTGTCTGCGGGTCGGGCCAGTGCTGACTTTGACCCTCCCATGGGTGGTGGGGGACACATACTTTCTGTGATGCGCTTGTGTCAACAAAGACATTTCACAATAGTGACATTATTTTCACAATAGTGACATTATTACCGTCATCCTGCCTGATAATTGGATGCCATGATACATAGCAGCACTGAGCTACATGATGTGTGCGACACTATTCACAGACGGAGCCGCCTCCTTGCTCCTGTGCTCTGGTCACAGCCGGAGCCATGTCCTTGCTGCTGTGCCCTGGTCACGGCTAGAGCTGGGCCCTCACTTCTGTCCTCTGGTCACGGCCAGAGCTATGTCCACACTCCTGTCCTCTGGTCACGGCCAGAGCTGGCCCCTCACTCCTGTCCTCTGGTCACGGCTAGAGCTGGGCCCTCACTCCTGTCCTCTGGTCACGGCTAGAGCTGGGCCCTCACTCCTGTCCTCTGGTCACGGCCAGAGCTGGCCCCTCACTCCTGTCCTCTGGTCACGGCCAGAGCTGGCCCCTCACTCCTGTCCTCTGGTCACGGCCAGAGCTATGTCCACACTCCTGTCCTCTGGTCACGGCTAGAGCTGGGCCCTCACTCCTGTCCTCTGGTCACGGCTAGAGCTGGGCCCTCACTCCTGTCCTCTGGTCACGGCCAGAGCTATGTCCACGCTCCTGTCCTCTGGTCACGGCCAGAGCTGGCCCCTCACTCGTGTCCTCTGGTCACGGCCAGAGCTATGTCCACACTCCTGTCCTCTGGTCACGGCCGGAGCCGCCCCCTCGCTCCTGTGCTCTGGTCACGGCCGGAGCCGCCCCCTCGCTCCTGTGCTCTGGTCACGGCCGGAGCCGCCCCCTCGCTCCTGTGCTCTGGTCACGGCCGGAGCCGCCCCCTCGCTCCTGTGCTCTGGTCACGGCCGGAGCCGCCCCCTCGCTCCTGTGCTCTGGTCACGGCCGGAGCCGCCCCCTCGCTCCTGTGCTCTGGTCACGGCCGGAGCCGCCCCCTTGCTCCTGTGCTCTGGTCACGGCCGGAGCCGCCCCCTTGCTCCTGTGCTCTGGTCACGGCCGGAGCCGCCCCCTTGCTCCTGTGCTCTGGTCACGGCCGGAGCCGCCCCCTTGCTCCTGTGCTCTGGTCACGGCCGGAGCCGCCCCCTTGCTCCTGTGCTCTGGTCACGGCCGGAGCCGCCCCCTTGCTCCTGTGCTCTGGTCACGGCCGGAGCCGCCCCCTTGCTCCTGTGCTCTGGTCACGGCCGGAGCCGCACCCTCGCTCCTGTGCTCTGGTCACGGCCGGAGCCGCCCCCTCGCTCCTGTGCTCTGGTCACGGCCGGAGCCGCCCCCTCGCTCCTGTGCTCCGGTTATTGGTACAGCTGCAGGCAGGACAGCCGTGTGGCCGCATGGTCATGTGACCCATGGGTAGGAGGAGCAAATTTGTATCTGCAATCATTGGTCAAATAATCCCCCCCCCTTGCATGAAGGATACTTGTATCATTGATATTATTTATTTATTATATAGCACCACTAATTCCATGGCGCTGTACATGAGAGTTGTTTAAAACAAAATACAATGTAGGTTACAGTGAACAAATGTAGCAATGACAGACTGGTACAGAGGGTAGGGGACCCTGCCCTCACAGGCTTGTATTCTATAAGATGATGGGGAGGTGAAAATAGGAAATGGGTTGCATCAGCTCCGGTGGTAGTGAGGCGGCCGCTCCAGTGGTGGTGGAGCACCAGTTCTGGGGGTGGTGATGGTGAGGTGGCCACTCCGGTGGTGGTGAGGTGGCAGTTCCAGCAGTGGTAGTGGAACGCCATTAACAGTAGGATCATTGCAGGCTGTAAGCTTTCCTGAAGAGATGGGCTTTCATGTTCCTTCTAAAGGATCTGAGGGTAGTGGATTATCGGACATGTTTGGGCGCAAAATTCCAGAGGATGGGGGATATTCGGGAGAAGTCTTGGAGGCGATTGGGTGAGGAACAAATAAGTGTAGTTGAGAGGAGGTGGTGTTGGGAAGACCGGAGGGAAGATATACGTGAGGGAAGATATTGCTGCTTGTTTGAATGCAGTGAAGTCATCCGGCAGGTGCGTCTTCTTCCAACACCGCTGCGCAACTCAGTTTTTTTGGGTGAGGTTGCTGTGCCAGGATTGTCTATTGATTCATCGCACTTTGCCATGCATGAGAATGGCTGATGTGAGGGTGGCATTGTAGAAAGCGGTGGCACTGTCCGTGTCATAGAGTGAAGATATGGAGGACAGAGGCAGAATAGAGTCTGAGAGTATGTGAACATCTATATGTGCGAGGTTTCTGTGAGGATGTGTGATGGTGAGGACAAGGATGAGAAAGTGAGTTGATGGTGGTAAGATGGGGGAGAGAGTGGAGATAGGGAGCAGAGGTGGGTGAAGATAAGGTCTGATGTATGTCCACCTGTGTGTGTGGCTATGGAGACCTTTGAGTGAGTCCAAAAGATGAAGTAAGTGACAGGATCTTGGAGGCCGCTGTCTGGCGGGTGTCAGTGGGGACATTAAAGTCACTCATGATGACGGTGGGAATGTCAGCAAAGAGGAAGTGAAGAAGCCAGGTGGAGGATTGGTCCAAGGCGGTGGGTGGGTGGGGGGTTTAGATATGGACAGAGTACACTTCAAAAGAAGGGAGGATAATGGGGGCGAGGGTTGGATTAGGTTGAAGGAGCAGTTTGTAGCCAGAAGGAAACCCATTATCACCTGATCTCACCTGTCGCCTTCTCTTTTGCAGCCACAACCAGCGGACGACGTCATTCAGACACCCGGTGACGGCCGAGAGCTCTCCGGAGAATGCAGAGTTTCACCTCCGGGACAGGTGAGCGACTTCTCTGCATCATGTGCAGATCTCTGCTCCACATTCACTGGACGACACCCAGACTGTAACTCTACTGCTGGGATCCCACAGAAAGCTTTGTAATAAGACCCAATGTAACAGCAGAATAATGACTGCAGCTCTGGATATGACTGTAATATAACAGCAGAATAGTAAGTGCAGCTCTGGAGGTGACTGGAGGATAAGACATAATGTAATAGTAGAATAATGACTGCAGCTCTGGAGGTGACTGCAGGAGAAGACACGATGTAACAGCAGAATAGTGAATACAGCTCTAGAGGAGACTGGAGGATAAGCATAATGTAACAGCAGAACAGTAACTGCAGCTCTAGAGGTTACTGAGGGATAAGGCATGATGTAACTGCAGAATAGTGAGTGCAGCTCTGGAGGTGACTGGAGGATAAGACACAATGTAACAGTAGGAATCATCATCAGTGCTCTGTGTACCTGAGCTATTGCTATTGTATACCTCTCTGTAGTATTGATGAGCACTACTGTCTGATGATGCCATATTTGTTATTCTTTAGTTGTCTTCCACTGACCAGCACTGCCCTATGTCGGTTCAGGTGGCAGCACCCCTCGTCGGCGCCCCATTATTTGCTTTGGTTCTGCTTACGTTGTTCTCTTTGGGATTGACAGCACATGTACAATGGGTGCACCTAATAATTGCTGCTGGCATGTGCGGTGGCGACGTCGGTGGCAGTTTACGGCATCTCCTCGCTGTGCTGCACATATAATATGGGTAGTAATTGAACCCCTGGGAGCTTCCTTACACCATTCGTTGTGCAGTAACTATGGCAGCTGTAGACACAATATCGGGAGCACGCTCTGTAATTACCTGCGGGGTCCGCCATAGTTCTGGGGTGATTACAGCTTCTGAAATGAAGATCTATATCTCTTTCTGTAAAGAAAAACAGAATTGATGTGAGAAGCTGAATATGAGATCTGAGCCTCCCGGCCACGTCATAACATGGTGCCACCTTTACAGTCCCTGCGTCCCACTATGGAGCAACACCGGAGCCTGTAAATCAGAAAGCGGCCAGGAACATCCTTGACCGCTCACTATGGCTGGCCAATCAGTCAACACCCAAAGGCAGTGAAAATATTAGCCCCATGTAATAGCGTTAACACTGACCAGCACCATGTAAATGTGTGCACAATGAAGGGAAAATGTTCAGCACTATTGCTTGACCGTTACCTATTTATGGACCTGCATGGTCCTACCTACAACACCTAAAGGTGACATCAGGTTACCGGTGTTGCACAGTCATTAAAAATTGGCCGTTTACTTGTGCAAAAAAAGAAGAATAAAGATGGCACTTACCGGTTTGTAGTTGCTCTGTTTTAATTTCCTTTTCAGGTTACATCAAAACACGGATAGGGGGTGAGCAGACCCGTGGAAGCGGAGCTCACCGCGAAATGGTGCCGACATCTGCCCCATCACCCCATCCCCCGTTTTGATTTAACCTGAAAAGGAAATTAAAACAGAGCAACTACAAACCGGTGAGTGCTGTCTTTTTTCTTCTTTTTTGCACAAGTACCATGTAAATGAAGCTCATAGACCTTGTCCAGTCCCATGTAAATGAAGCCTACAAGTCTCGTCTTGTTCCATGCAAATGAGAAGCATATAAGTCATCCAGTCCCATATATATAAGCCTATGAGTCGTCCAGTCCCATGTAAATGCACACTATAGGTTTTGTGCAGCCCCATGTAAATGAAGCCTGTAGGTCTCGTCCAGTGCTATGGAATTGAAGCCTATAAGAGCCCTCAAACCCCATGTAAATGAAGCCTATAGGAGTCATCTAATCCCATGTTAATGATGCGTGTAGGTATCGTCCAGTCCCAAGTAAATGCACCCTATTGGTGTTGTGCAGTCCCATGTAAATGAAGCCTGTAGCTGTTGTCCAGTCCCATGAAGATGAAGCCTATAGGTGTAATCCAGTCCTATGTGAATAAAATGTGTAGGCGTTGTCCAGTCCATGTAAATGAAGCCTGTAGTGTTGTCCTGTCCAGTAAATGGAGCCTCATAGGTTGTGCAGTCCATGAAATGAAGTGTAGGTGTGTCCAGTGCCATGTAATGTAGCCTGTAGGCCTCATCCAGACCCATGGAAATGAAGCCTGTAGGCATTGTCCAGTCCCATGTAAATGAAGCCTGTAGGTGTTTTCCTGTCCTATGTAAATGGAGCCTCATAGGTTTTGTGCAGTCCCATGAAAATGAATAATAATAATAATAAAACTTTATTTGTATAGCGCCAACATATTCTGCAGCGTTTTACAGTACAATGGTTCGTATAAGAAAAATATACAATACAGAATGGTAGGTAATACAGAACAGTACTTGCATACAATAAACGTAGAATCAATGTAGGAAATACAATAAAAAGGACGAGAGGAGCCTGGAGACTTCTTCTGTGACCGGATCAAAAATGGAGAGTGAGCCAGAGGGGATGTGGGGACAGATGGGAGTAACAGCACTTGAAGGTTGGGAGCTGATTTCCTGACGGATGTTTTCTATTTTCTCTATAAATAAGAAGCCAGGTCATCAGCACAGAGGTCGTGATAGGGGCCTGCACTTTCTGACTGAGGAGAGAGTGAAAGGTGTCAAAGAGTTTCTTTGAGTTGTTGGATAGTGAGGAGATCAGGGTGGTGAAGTAGGTCTGTTTGGCGAGGTGAAGGGCAGAGTTGTAGGTTTTTAGCATGAATTTATAATGGATAAAGTTTTCTGTTGTGCAGGTTTTCCACCATTCGCTTTCAGCACTCCTAGACATCGCTGGAGGAATCGAGTTTGTGATGTGAGGCAGGGCTGTTTCACTCTGTGTTTGGAGATTCTGAGGGTGAGGGGCGCCACTTGGTCCAGGGAGCTTCTGAGAGTATCATTGTAGTGAGTCACAGCCAGATTGGGGAAGGAGAAGGAGGAGATTGGGGACAGTGATGACAGAAGAGAGTCTGTGAATGTATGAGGGTTAATGGCCTGTAGATTTCTGAATGTGTGATAGGTCGGACTATGCTGCGATGGGCGAGGGTTTGTGAGTGTACAGGAGAGAATGTTGTGATCAGAGAGAGAAGGAGATGAGTTGTCTAAGGAGGTTGAGAGCTGCGAGAGGCCAAGAGAAGTGGTTAGAGATAGGAGCTGGGATGCAGATGGGGAATCGGGGCTGTTTATGGGAATGTTAAATCTCCCAGGATGAGGGTTGGTAATTCTGAGGACATGAAGTGCGGAAGCCACGCGGAGAAGTGGTCGAGGAAGTGGGTGGGTGAACCTGGGGGGCAGTAAACCACTGTTGCTCTGAGGGGGAGGGGACGGAACAGCCTAATTGTGTGGACCTCAAAAGAAGGGAATGAGAGTGATGGAGCGGGGGGGGGGGGGGGGGTGACCTGGAAAGTACATTGTGGGGACAGGAGTAAGCCAACTCCACCACCACGTCTGTTTCCAGGTCTCGGGGAATGGGAGAAGTGTTAACCGCCGTAGGAGATAGCAGCAGGGGAAGCTGTGTCTGAGTCCTGGATCCAGGTTTCAGTGAAGGCTAAAAGGTTAAAAGAGTTAGTGAGAAAATAGTTGTGGATAAAGGGAAGTTTGTTGCATGCAGACCGTGGATTCCAGAGGGCACGTTTAAAAGAGGGAGATGAAGGTGTGCAGGTAATGCTAATGAGGTTAGTGGGATTTCTATGTGAGGTGGGAGGGGTTAAAGTTGGAAGAGAGTGGTCCAGGATTGGGAGAAATATCGCCTGACATGAGAGTAGTAAAAGAGAAGAAGCACGTAATTTTTGGCTCTATGACATTGTTTTTGTTGATGCAAGACGCTGGAATATGATGGGCTTAGCTGATTGAGTAGGGTGAAGAGAGTATGGGAGCAGGACATAGCAAAGGGAAGTAGAGAGGGGCTGATGTGGATAAAGGGTGATGGAGGGGGAATTGTGCGGTAAAAGTGGATGACTAAAGCACATAGATATAAAGGCATTGAAGTGAAGGACATTTTGATACATTGGTCAAAGAAAAATTATGAGAGTTAGTAGACGGGTAGAGTTGTTACCTTCTGGTTACCTCTAGCTTATCTCTGGAATATCTCTGCAGTCCACTTTTAAAATCCCACTTTGGAAAATCACACAGGCCAAGGCACAAAGGCCAAAGACCTTACAATTTATAACTCTTGTGGTCATCAGACAATATGCCAGGTATATAGAAGGGAGGGGTCAGAGGAGAAAGAATGATACAACACACCAGGGGACAATTAACAAATTGCTGCTAAGAGAAATGTTTGGGGCTGTATTAGCAGGAGAAAGAGACATGGGCAGGAGGAGAGAATATGCATATTTCTAGGTACAAAGTAGATGGGAGAATGTCATACCATCAATTACATGTGAGGCACACAGTAAGATTGGATACAGCAGAAGTTAGATACGCCACTAGTAAATCAATGTGTCCATACCTGCAAAAGAAGAAGATATACTGTCAGATCAGGGTATCACAGCATTGGGAAGTGTAGGTAATACATCTCTGGAATATCTCTGCAGTCCACTTTTAAAATCCCACTTTGGAAAATCACACAGGCCAAGGCACAAAGGCCATAGACCTTGCAATTTATAACTCTAAAATGAAGCTTGTAGGTGTTGTCCAATCCCATGGAAATAAAACCTGTAGGTGTTGTCCAGACCCATGTAAATGAAGCCTTTAGGCATTGTCCAGTCCCATGTAAATAAAGTTTGTAGACATCATGCAGTCCCATGTAAATGAAGCCTGTAGTCGTCATCCAACCTGATGTAAATGAAGCCTGTAGGCGTTGTCCAGTCCTATGTATATCAAGCCTGTAGGCGTCATCCAGTTCCATGTAAATCAAGCCTATAGGTGTCATCTAGACCCATAAGGGAGGGCTGGGGTTGGATTGAAGCGTCGTGATTGTATAATATCTCGGTGACCTGGAGATAACGGTGAGGATCTCTGGCTTCTTAGGCTCCTCCTTTGTGTGTGTGTAAAATATATACACACACACATATATGTATGTATCTATATATATATATATATATATGTGTGTGTGTGTGTATGTATACATATATATAGTTGCACACATCTCATTCAAAGTCTCCTCTTAACTGTTGTAGAGATGTGTCTGCTGCTTGAACTCTGGGTGGCAATGACCTGGTCTCTAATCTGAGCTGCTGTTAACCTGTGATTTCTGAGGCTGGTGACTCGGATGGACTTATCCTCCGCAGCAGAGGTGACTCTTTGTCTTCCGTTCCTCGGGCGGTCCTCATGTGAGCCAGTTTCTTTGTAGCACTTGATGCTTTTTGCAACTGCACTTGGAGACACTTTCAGAGTTTTCCCAATTTTTCGGACTGACTGACCTTCATTTCTTAAAGTAATGATGGACACTCGTTTTTCTTTACTTAGCTGCTTTTTTCTTGCCATAATACAAATTCTAAGGGTAAGTGCACACTTACCCGGCGGTTCGGTCGGCGGCAGCTGGCGGAACCCGCCAGGAAGCTCCGGCGCCGTCCACCGGCTTCCTGGCGGGTATGTGCGGCCGGAGCCGGGCGGTAACCGGCGGATGCACAGCGTGTTCTCGGCGGCGAATCTGCAGCGGCTGGAAGCAGCACATGATTCTGCTTGCAGCCGCTGCAGAACCGCCGTTTTTTAGAACATGATCATTCTTTGCTAACCCGCTGGGAAACCTGCGGGTTAGCAACGGATGACGCTGTGTAACCGCCGGTGTGTGCACTGCCTTGGGCGGTTTACATTAGTTTTAATGTTAATCCAAACGCCGGTTTGGATTAACATAAATTTAAATAAAACTAATGTAAACAAAACGGCGGTTTACACAGGTAAACCGCCGAAAACCCGCCCAGTGCGCACATAGCCTAACAGTCTATTCAGTAGGACTATCAGCTGTGTATCAACCAGACTTCTGCACAACACAACTGATGGTCCCAACCCCATTTATAAGGCAAGAAATCCCACTTATTAAACCTCACAGGGCACCTGTGAAGTGAAGACCATTTCCGGTGACTACCTCTTGAAGCTCATCCAGAGAATGCCAAGAGTGTGCAAAGCAGTAATCAAAGCAAAAGGTGGCTACTTTGAAGAACCTAGAATATAAGACATATTTTCAGTTGCTTCACACTTTTTTGTTAAGTATATAATTCCGCATGTGTTAATTCATAGTTTTGATGCCTTCAGTGCCTGGGGTGGGCCATTTGTGTGGATGCATCTAAATAAAGTGAGAATGGTTGGTAATATCAACTTCCTGTTTGTGGCACATTAGTATATGGGAGGAGAAAAACTTCTAGATAGGTGGTGACCATGGCGGCCATTTTGAAGTCGGCCATTTTGAATACAACTTTATTTTTCCTAATGGGAAGAGGATCATGTGACACATCAAACGTACCGAGAATTTCATAAGAAAAACAATGGTGTGCTTGGTTTTAATGTAACTTTATTCTTTCATGAGTTATTTACAAGTTTATGACCACTTATAAAATGTGTTCAAAGTGCTGCCCATTGGTTGGATTGTCAATGCAACCCTCTTCTCCCACTCTTCACACTGATAGCAACAGCAGAAGAAATGCAGCACAGGCTTCTAGGATCCGTTGTGTCAGATGCTGCACATCTCGTATCTTCACAGCATAGACAATTGCCTTCAGATGAGGGAAACTTTTGTGCGAAAGGTGAAGATAAACAAAACCCCCGCTATTGGTCTGACACTAACCCACAGCGGATAGATCCCTCCAAGACTGCTGGAACACAAACATTGATGGTATGGTGTGGTATATGGGGTACAAAGACAGTGTGGCCATTCTTCATCAATGGAAACCTCAATGCCACTGCATATCTGAATCATGTGAAACATGTAGCAATTTCACATGTCCAGTGGCATTGAGGTTAACATTGATGAAGAATGGCCCCACTGTCTTTATACCCCATATACCATGTTCTTCGTCAGGGTGTTATTCGCCGCCACTGGTCTAGATCATGTGATCGTCGTTGGTTCCGGATGTACGGTTGATGATTCATCATCCTCAACAGCGGAGAAGATCGAAATCTGCACTCAATAAATCAAGGGTGAAAGACAGACAATCTGCAGACAAGACAGGTGTCACTGTCTTCTGCCAATCTGCAGGCTAAGGACATTGCCACTGTTGTAGTCATTCACAGGGGCAGAGCACAGTGCCTTCCAGCAGTCATTCACAGGGGCAGAGCACAGTGCCTTCTCTGCTGTCATTCACCAGGGGGCAGAGCACAGTGCCCTCTCTGCAGTCATTCACCAGGGGGCAGAGCACAGTGCCCTCTCTGCAGTCATTCACCAGGGGGCAGAGCACAGTGCCTTCTCAGCAGTCATTCACCAGGGGGCAGAGCACAGTGCCCTCTGCAGTCATTCACCATGGGGCAGAGCACAGTGCCCTCTCTGCAGTGATTCACAGGGGCAGAGCACAGTGCCTTCTCAGCAGTCATTCACCAGGGGCAGAGCACAGTGCCCTCTGCAGTCATTCACCATGGGGCAGAGCACAGTGCCCTCTCTGCAGTCATTCACAGGGGCAGAGCACAGTGCCCTCTCTGCAGTCATTCACAGGGGCAGAGCACAGTGCCCTCTCTGCAGTCATTCACAGGGGCAGAGCACAGTGCCCTCTCTGCAGTCATTCACCAGGGGCAGAGCACAGTGCCCTCTCTGCAGTCATTCACCAGGGGGCAGAGCACAGTGCTCTCTCTGCAGTCATTCACCAGGGGGCAGAGCACAGTGCCCTCTGCAGTCATTCACCATGGGGCAGAGCACAGTGCCCTCTCTGCAGTCATTCACAGGGGCAGAGCACAGTGCCCTCTCTGCAGTCATTCACAGGGGCAGAGCACAGTGCCCTCTCTGCAGTCATTCACAGGGGCAGAGCACAGTGCCCTCTCTGCAGTCATTCACCAGGGAGCAGAGCACAGTGCCCTCTCTGCAGTCATTCACCAGGGGGAAGAGCACAGTGCCCTCTGCAGTCATTCATCAGGGGGCAGAGCACAGTGCCCTCTCTGCAGTCATTCACCAGGGGGCAGAGCACAGTGCCTTCTCAGCAGTCATTCACCAGGGGCAGAGCACAGTGCCTTCTCAGCAGTCATTCACCAGGGGGCAGAGCACAGTGCCCTCTCTGCAGTCATTCACCAGGTGGCAGAGCACAGTGCCCTCTCTGCAGTCATTCACCAGGTGGCAGAGCACAGTGCCCTCTCTGCAGTCATTCACCAGGGGCAGAGCACAGTGCCCTCTATGCAGTCATTCACCAGGGGCAGAGCACAGTGCCCTCTATGCAGTCATTCACCAGGGGCAGTGCACAGCACCACTGCTGCAGTCATTCTCCAGGGGCAGAGCACATTGCCCTCTCTGCAGTCATTCACCAGGGGCAGAGCACAGTGCCCTCTCTGCAGTCATTCACCAGGGGGCAGTGCACAGCACCACTGCTGCAGTCATTCACCAGGGGCAGAGCACATTGCCCTCTCTGCAGTCATTCACCAGGGGGCAGAGCACAGTGCCCTTTTGCAGTCATTCACCAGGGGGCAGAGCACAGTGCCCTCTCTGCAGTCATTCACCAGGGGGCAGAGCACAGTGCCCTCTCTGCAGTCATTCACAGGGGCAGAGCACAGTGCCCTCTCAGCAGTCATTCACCAGGGGGCAGATCACAGCACCCTCTCTGCAGTCATTCACCAGGGGGCAGAGCACAGTGCCCTCTCTGCAGTCATTCACCAGGGGGCAGAGCACAGTGCCTTCTCTGCAGTCATTCACCAGGGGGCAGAGCACAGTGCCTTCTCTGCAGTCATTCACCAGGGGGCAGAGCACAGTGGCCTCTCAGCAGTCATTCACCAGGGGGCAGAGCACAGTGCCCTCTCTGCAGTCATTCACCAGGGGCAGAGCACAGTGCCCTCTCTGCAGTGATTTCACTAGGGAACAAAGCACAGTGCCCTCTCTGCAGTCATTCACCAGGGGGCACAGTACAGTGCACTCTCTGCAGTCATTTACCAGGGGGTAGAGCACAGTGCCCTCTCTGCAGTCATTCACCAGGGGGCAGAGCACAGTGCCCTCTCTGCAGTCATTCATCAGGGGGCAGAGCACAGTGCCCTCTCTGCAGTCATTCACCAGGGGGCAGAGCACAGTGCCCTCTCTGCAGTCATTCACCAGGGGCAGAGCACAGTGCCCTCTCTGCAGTCATTCACCAGGGGGCAGAGCACAGTGCCCTCTCTGCAGTCATTCACCAGGGGGCAGAGCACAGTGCCCTCTCTGCAGTCATTCACCAGGGGGCAGAGCACAGTGCCCTCTCTGCAGTCATTCACCAGGGGGCAGAGCACAGTGCCCTCTCTGCAGTCATTCACCAGGGGGCAGAGCACAGTGCCCTCTCTGCAGTCATTCACCAGGGGGCAGAGCACAGTGCCCTCTCTGCAGTCATTCACCAGGGGGCAGAGCACAGTGCCCTCTCTGCAGTCATTCACCAGGGGGCAGAGCACAGTGCCCTCTCTGCAGTCATTCACCAGGGGCAGAGCACAGTACCCTCTCTGCAGTCATTCACCAGGTGGCAAAGCACAGTGCCCTCTCTGCAGTCATTCACCAGGGGGCAGAGCACAGTGCCCTCTCTGCAGTCATTCACCAGGCGGCAGAGCACAGTGCCCTCTCTGCAGTCATTCACCAGGCGGCAGAGCACAGTGCCCTCTCTACAGTCATTCACCAGGGGGCAGATCACAGCACCCTCTGCAGTGATTTCACCAGGGGCAGAGCACAGTGCCCTCTCTGCAGTCATTCACCAGGGGCAGAGCACAGTGGCCTCTCAGCAGTCATTCACCAGGGCAGAGCACAGTGCCCTTTCTACAGTAATTCACCAGCGGGCAGAGCACAGCGCCCTCTCTACAGGCATTCACCAGGGGCACAGTACAGTGCCCTCTCTGCAGTCATTCACCAGGGGGCAGAGCACAGTGCCCTCTCTGCAGTCATTCACCAGGGGGCAGAGCACAGTGCCCTCTCTGCAGTCATTCACCAGGGGGCAGAGCACAGTGCCCTCTCTGCAGTCATTCACCAGGGGGCAGAGCACAGTGCCCTCTCTGCAGTCATTCACCAGGGGGCAGAGCACATTGCCCTCTCTGCAGCGATTTCACTAGGGAACAAAGCACAGTGCCCTCTCTGCTGTCATTCACCAGGGGGCAGAGCACAGTGCCCTCTCTGCAGTCATTCCCCAGGGGGCAGAGCACAGTGCCCTCTCTGCAGTCATTCACCAGGGGGCAGAGCACAGCACCACTGCTGCAGTCATTCACCAGGGGGCAGAGCACAGTACCCTCTCTGCAGTCATTCACCAGGGGGCAGAGCACCGTGCCCTCTCTGCAGTCATTCACCAGGGGGCAGAGCACAGTACCCTCTCTGCAGTCATTCACCAGGGGCAGAGCACATTGCCCTCTCTGCAGTCATTCACCAGGGGCAGAGCACAGTACCCTCTCTGCAGTCATTCACCAGGGGGCAGAGCACAGTGCCCTCTATGCAGTCATTCACCAGGGGGCAGAGCACAGTGCCCTCTCTGCAGTCATTCACCAGGTGGCAAAGCACAGTACCCTCTCTGCAGTCATTCACCAGGGGGCAGAGCACAGTGCCCTCTCTGCAGTCATTCACCAGGGGGCAGAGCACAGTACCCTCTCTGCAGTCATTCACCAGGGGGCAGAGCACAGTGCCCGCTCTGCAGATCCTCTTCAGCTATACATGAGACTGGTGCCTGCGCTGATGAGATGAGGTACCCAATTCTGCTGCATCGTCCTCACTCTAAATCGTTTGTTTTCCCCAGGGACGGCTCCATCATGTCTCCTCAGCAGATGAACCAAAGACCCTACAGCATGGTGAGCGAGGGGTCCACAGCTGTGACCACATCCACTGCAGAACCTAGACCACCCCCTAAGGTAAGTCCCGTCCTCATCATCATCATCTGTGCATGCTGGAGTTTGTGATCCTGCACATGACGGCACAGAAGAATATATATATGTATATATACAGCGCTGGGGAGTCTGTGCAGGGCAGGGGAGCCGAGGACCAGGGCAACATCTCTACACCTTCCCCCCTGTATGGTAATTGTTATTGATGAAGCCTTGGTGTGCACGGCACAGCTGCAGTTCTGCAGGGAGTGCAGCCCCTATGTCCCATCATTGTCTACACCCGGCAGCTGCAGCATTGTTCACCCCCTCCCCCGTCCTGTCCATTGCTGAGAGTCCGCAGACCCTGAACCTCACGGGACAAAGTGTCCTCCGCTCCAAGAGATGTGCTGGTCAAATGTCAAGCAAGTATCCGAATATAGTGCAAAAAAACTAAAAGTTGGCAGCGCCGTCACCGTTACATTAATACACTTCTTTATTCGTGATCATTTAAAAGCAAGACAGGTGACATCGAATGTGGTATCACACAAGGGCCACGGCCGCCTCGTACAAGGGCCACGGCCGCTTCCTGCGGGTCCTACGGCATACACAATTGACAAAGTTGCTTTTTTACCACTGATTTTCTCACTGCCCTGCCTCTAATTTGGATCCTTGATTGATGGTGCAGAGATGTTTCTTTCTGGACCGTCTATAGTGCAATATATGGATACTGTATCACCCCCTCCTGTGCTCTCCTTCCCTGTATATATGCTTCCTCCCCACTCTGTATATATAATGTGTGTATAGTGTACCCTCCCCCTATATATATACTGTACCCTACTCCTTGTATATGTAGTGTACCTTCCCTATTATATATAATCCTCCACCTGTATATATAACGTACCGTCCCCCTGTATTTATAATGTACTTTCCTCCTGTATATATGTGCCCTCTCTTTGTGTGTATAATGTTGCCCCCACACCCTGGGTATATAATTTACCCTTCCTACTACCCTGCATATATAATGATCCCCACTGCCCTGTGTATGTAATGTACTCTACTCCCTGTATATGTCATGTACCCTCCTTTCGTGTATATAATGTCACCTCTACCCACCGTGTTTATATAACTTCCCACCCTGTATATATAGTGTACCCCCCACCCTGTATATATTGTGTTTTTTGCCATCTGTATATATGTTACCCCCGACCTGTGTACATAATGTACCCTGCCCCCTTTATATGTAGTGCAACCTCCCTCCTGTATATACTATGTATCCTGCCCCTGTATATATAATGTCCCCACTACCCACCATCTTTATATAATGTACCCCCACCCTGTATATATAGTGTACCCACCACCCTGTGTATATAATATACCCTGTGACAAACCGCATCTTGCAGCACCGCCCAGACGTGTTTAATACATCAGAGTCACGCGATACAGTCTCGTCAACTCGGCCAATATGTGACTTTTCGCACACCCTGGGGTATGTAAGGTCAGCTTGGTATAGTTTTACAAACGGGCGCAGGGAGGCACACGGATGGAGAGAGGGTGATCCATGCAACTTCTGGCGTGGCACCACAGTCGCTCACAACCCTGGAATACCCTTTTCACTAGCCCCAGTGAAACAACATCCTATCAGCCCGGTAGGACCAGGGCTGTGGAGTTGGTAAAGGGCCCGTTACACGGCACAACATCGTTAACGACATCGCTGATACGTCACGGGTTTGGAGGTGTACCAGCGACTTCGTTGCAACCTCGTTGCGTGTGACTCTGACAAGTTGTAACGATAAATCGTTGGATCGCTGATTGCAGGTTTGAGAATATGTTCTCAAACCACACATCAATGATCAGCCAACCTGTTATATCGTTGTGTGTGACACCGCGATAACGATGTCATAGACCACTTCGCCCATTCACTGCAACGAGCAGGGATCGTTCGCGGGGTTTGCGAACGATCCCTGCTCTCAACACCGTTGGTGAGTCGTCCACGATATCTAGACGTGTGACATCTCACCAAAGACGTCAAAACAATGTCTGAAACAGCCGCGCGCCCACGAGATCGTTGCCGTGTAACGGGGCCTTAAGCCAAATCTCCGACTGCTCAGTTTCCCTGAATCTGACTTCACCAAAATGGACACCAACTCTGAATCTTGTAGTAATGTCCCCATGCTGATCCCCTTTTGTAGTGATGTCCCCCATACTGATCCCCATCTTGTAGTAATGTCCCCATGCTGATCTCCTTTTGTAGTGATGTCCCCCATACTGATCCCCATCTTGTAGTAATGTCCCCATGCTGATCCCCTTTTGTAGTGATGTCCCCCATACTGATCCCCATCTTGTAGTAATGTTCGCATACTGATTCCCAACTTATAGTAATGACCCCATACTGACCTCCTTTTGTAGTGATGCTCTCCATCCTGCTCCCCTTTTGTAATGATCCCCCCCCCTCCTGGTCCCTCTTTTTGCAGTAATGTGCCCTTTAATTCACACACACACACACACACACACACACACACACACACACACACACACACACAGTCTCTCACTTACTCTTTCTCTCTCTCTCTTTCAGACATATACATGCTTTTATCACCTGTCGTTAGTTCCCTCGGCGTCATCTTTCCCCGCGGGCTCCGTGGAAAACTTAATGATTCAGTCAGTCCCTGTTTTATTATAACTTTAGGTGCCGCTCAGACAAGTCTCTGGCTTAGCCAGATCAATGCAAGCTGCCAGCCAATTAGAGGCCCGCAGGTGATGTCATACGCCGACGTCATCTGCAGGATTCTGATTGGTCGGCGGCTTGCATTAATCTGGCTAAGCCAGGGACTTGTCTGAGTGGCACCCGGAAGTCATAATAAAGTGTGTACCGCAGAGGCCCCCTGGACTGACTGGACCGCTGCATCGTTAAGTTTTCCATGGATGGGTCATTCCATGTCAAGTGAACCAATGATTATTACCTCCTATATTTTTAATTCTTTTGACATTTTGTTATTTGATAATAGCATGTCAGACAATGCAAAATGTGAAGATAAAACATTTCTAAAAAAATTTTTTATAACAGATTTTCAAAGTTAGGAAAAAATGCAAATTTCGGTGTTTCTTGCCTTTACATTTCTCCTCATAACTCAGGCTAGAAATAAGATGGAGTGTCTTTGTTAATATTTTACCCATGCAAATGCAAAATTTTAAAACGCATTTCCGAAAAATTGGTTTGATTAAAAAATTTCCAAAACTGCCTATGTGTCTGCTATGCTCCTAGCCACAATTGTACCAGAATTCAAGTTGGGATCGCGATGGGATCATATTTTAAAATATTTAACTAATAATAGCGTCAATGGGCTTGCGGCAGGTGCGGCAAGTGTGGTATAGTTGCGGTATCGGCACTTGCCGCAGATGCGGGCGCAAAAAAAACCGCACCTTCCGCACATTTACCGCAAGCCCCACAGACATTGTATGGGGCTTGCCACAAGTGAACCGCAAGTGAGCCCATTATACGGTAACCGCGGCAGTTGCGGTCTTTTCACCCCAACTGCCACGATCAGTGATTACCGCTGATGTTAAAGTGGCCTAAATCAGTTAATTTTTTATAGATTTTTAAAGTTTTTTAAAAAAGTGCGAATTTTGGCCTGGTATGGCTTTACATTTTTACAAAACGGGATGTTCTTTGCCCCGTAGAGTCAACATAGCTGAGCACTGCATTGAGGTCACTTGCGTCGGTCTGTACTGCAAAAGGCTGCATGAACAGCTGTCTGTAGTAGCGGGAAGTTGGAAAGAGTGGCCTTTAGTGCCCAGAAGGCTGACTCAATATCAATTGTCAAATTGACTGCGGAGGGCAGCCTCTTTTTGGTGAGGTCTGTCAGAGGCTTTACAAGGCTACTGAAGTGTAGAACAAACCTCCATTAATACCCGGGGGTTTCCAGGAAGGACATCACCTGTTTCTTGGTCCGGAGGGTTGGCCAAGATGCAATCGCATCCACTTTCCCCCGCCTACCCAGTGACCCAGGTAGACAACCTCACTCATGCCCAGCTTGAACTTTTCCAACTTAATGGTCAAGCTTGCCTTGAGGATCTACACAAGCACCTGCATTAGATGCTTTAGTTGATCCTCCAATATGTGTCTTCAGATGGCAATGTTATCCAGGTACGCAGTGACATATCCTTCAAGTGCTTTGAGCAGCATGTTGACCATCTGCTGAAAAGTGGCAGGGGCATCACAAATGGCATCATAGTGTACTCGTCCAAATGGGGTTATAAAGGCTGAGTGTTTCCATTCCTTGTGGATCAGGGGAATCTGCCAATATCCCGGACTCAGATCCATGATGGTCAGGTACTTGGCCCCACCCAACTGATCTAGCAGGTCATCGATGCACAGCATAAGGTATGCATCCTTGACTGTAACAGTGTTGGGCCCCATGTAGTCAACACAGAACCAGGTTGTACTTGGGGATGGGGACTAAGGGCGAGACCCAAGCACTGCTGGATACCTGGATGACCCCCAGCTTCAGTACCTCGTCAAACTCCTGGCACATGTGTTGTTGCACCTCCAGGGACAATCAAAATGCTGAATACCGAATCAGGGGGTGCTTCCTGGTGTTGAACAGCTTACTCTGTCCTTCCGGGTTAGTTGCTGAGCAACTCTTGGAAAGGGTGTAGGATTACCCACAGCTGGGACCATTGGTGCTCAAAGAGCTGGTTGCAAACCTCCACATTTTCGATGGAACCACCCAACCTAACCTGGGTGAGCTTATCCAGGACGGTCTTTGCCTTTGCCTCTTCTGGCAGGTTGCACACAGGGTGGGCACAGGCCTAATACTCATGATGTGCCTTCATCATGTTTATGTGGAAGGCCTCAACATGGGCATGGTCCAGGATGACCACGTACATTACAGTGTTGAGCCGTTGGTGCATGAGGTATGGGCCTTCCCAGGCCATCTTAAGGTTGTCTATGAGTATAGAGACCAGTACCCTCTCCTTCTGATCCGCCTAGTAGGTCCTTTCAGAAGCATTCTGGTCTCATCAACACTTCTGGTTGGCCTGCGCTAGCGCCATATTGTCGTGCACCAGCCACGTCAAGGCTTGCATCATGTTCAGGAAATGCACAACATTCTCAAATACCGACACTTCAGGGGTGCTCAAGTACTTTCCTAGGCCTCTTTCTCCAGAGCCAGGGGCCCCCGCACACATTTCCATATACAGGAGCTCAAAGGAGAGAACCCTGTTGAGGCCTGTGGGACATCCCGGTATGCAAATAGCAGATGTAGGAGGTACCAATCCCAGATGCACCCGTGGAAAGTTGAACAACATCTGCTTCAAGGTGCCATTGAACCGTTCACACAGGCTTTTAGCTTGTGGGTGGTACGGGCTGGTCACCAGATGTTGCACCTCTATTTGTTTACAGTAGCACTCCATCAGCTGCAACGTAAATTGGGTCTCCCGGCCAGTGAGCATTTCCTGGGGAAAACCCACTCGAGAAAAAATGTCCAATAAGGAGGTGGCCACTTTGTTGGCTCAAATGGACAATAAGGCTATATCTTCTGGGTAACGGGTAGCATAGTCTACTACCTTTGGTACAAAGCCTTTCTCAGAGCTGCTGTGAGTGGATAGTGGTTCAACTAGATCCACAATTACCCTCCTGAAAGACTCGTCAATGATTGGCAGGTTTACAAGTGTCGTTTTGGAGTGCGGCCCCATCTTCCCCTTTCTCTGACAGGTATCCACGAACGGCAGTAGGCAGCCACATTGGCCCCCATTTTTGGCCAATAAAAAGAATGGGCTAGCCTGGCCTTTGTTAGTGATCCATAGGTGTCCAGATATCAGAATCTCATGTTTGATCTGCAACAATTCCACCCTGAACAGGTACCACTAACTGTCGGTCCCTGGGCCACACCTCCGTTGAGCCCTTCCAGATCATTACCCAGTACAGCTGTCCTTGGTCCCAGATCACCCCTTGAGGTCTGAGTCCAAGGAAGGGCCATGCCACCTGCTCCTTAAGGGCACCTTTACACGTCGCAACCGCGGCGAGGAATCTGACCCGCGACATGTCACCCTGGCACCATCGCCGTCAAATTGCCTCGCAGTTGCGGCGTGAATTTGGGAATTTGGCGGCGATAAAAAGTTGTTGCCTGGTTCCAATTTCACAGCACTGCTCCAAAATCAGAGGCAATCATGAAGGCAACATTCCGGCTTTTGGCGTGTGAAGGGCAATAGTGATGGAATCTGCGTCGCCTATTGTTCTGCCATAGGTGTGCCACAGCGTGCTGGAGTCCATGCCCCGTCAGCGATGATTGGTGGTGGCTACTGTGTTTCCATTGGCTGTCACTTGACACCATGCCATATTTGAACAGCTGTCCATTCACCACCACACAATGGCAATGGCGTCCTGTATTAGCCAGCCTTCCAGCGCAGGCTGACCAATCATAACGCTATTGCGTTGTCTAATCAGCGTGTTTGAGGCGCGGTATACACCAGTCTGGCACGCCTATGTTCTCGCGGCGCTGAACATGTACGCCCACATTCCTTTGGGGATTGCGGCGACGGGAGTCTACTGGATGTTCCCCCTGTTGGTGTGGCGACTTCCGGGGCGACACATCGCCTAAGGTTGAGGGTGAAACTGCGGCATGTAAAAGCGCCTTCAGCGATCTGAGGCAACCATGAAAAACGTGCACGTTAGATTGCCTCCTATCGTCACCAAAAACTGCGGCGTATAAAGGTACCCTCCGAGTTTTTAGACAGTCATCAGTTTCTAATACTGCTTGAAACCCCTGACCATGGCCAAAAGTGTAGACTGCCATGTTTTCTGTCAGCTCCCTGGGACCTGTCTCCTGACCTCCGTCTGACTTGGTAAGTACTTGGTCGGAAGGAGGGAAGCTGTCGGATCCCCAAGGAGCCTCACGGGCCACTGTAACCATGAGTATTGTGTGCTTCCCATCAGCTCCTGACCACGTCACCAATTCAGGCGGACTAACCTGGCCTCCTGATAACCTGCTTGTGGAGGAACTCTGCAATCAGAACTTACCTGGGGCCCCTACCTCGCTTGGGACAGCCCCCACCTAAATTACCCGATCTTCTCCTGCAGATACCTGTCCCCTGCTTCTTCCCTCAGAGTACAAAAGGTCCCATGCTGGCTAGCCATACCCTAAGGCATCTTCACAGCTTTCTTTTACTCTCCCCCCACCTGCAGCTGCTTTGCCCTCTTTGACCCATAGCACTTTGATTTCCAGTCATGGATAAACTGTCGGACGTCTGGAACGGTCTCGAACTGTCACGTAGCAATCCCGGCGGTTGTGGCCCTGACCAAGCATGTAAGGGGCTATATACAGGGGATTAAAGTTTATTTATATTGTGACACCACCTGTTGTGCCTGGTCAGGGATGACCAGCACTGCTTGTGTAGGTTCCCAGGGGATAGATGTTGTGGCAGCTTGGATGAAACGCTCCTCACAGGTGGAACGGTCCCTGGGATGCAATGTGGTGAAATATGGAGATGATGGGAGTAGTAGGGGTGCAGGGAGGTGCAGAAGGAGTGGACAGACACAGGGGATGCAGTTCTTACCAGGTTCTTTACTTGCAGCTTAGTTCAGTGCAGACCCAGCTAGGGCACGGTGTTCTTCCAGATTGCAGCTTGACCAGCAGTCAGATAGTCCAGGAACACTCTGCTGAGACACCCTTTATAATCCTTTCTTTGCTGCCCTTTCTGCACTGATCTTCTGTCCTGCGCCTTCGTGCTACTAGTCCAAAGCAGGCGACTGCGAGCCCCGTCGAGCGACGGCCAGCCTCGTCCTCTTGACCCTCTGTAGTTGTTGTGAGTGTACATGCGGTCGACTCCTGCATGTGCAGTCCAGTAGCCTCTGGTTTCCTGACTTGAACTTAGTCTCACACCAGATTGGGGCCAGTCCCCTCATGCAGCTAGTTCTTCTACCAATGACCTGAAGGGCAGTGGTTCCGTGGCTACCTACTCACTGGTCCCACTCTACCACAGCTCTAGCCTCCCCTAGAACTCCATCTTGCTCTGATGTTGCTCCTTCGCTTCCCACTCCCAGACTAACTAACTCTTCCCTTCACTCCCTAAACTAACTCCTCCCTCCAGCCAGGAGATTGACTGCCCATATATGAGCCTCTTCCGGCCAGGATCTCCTTGGCCTGGAGTTTGGATGGGCATGTGGGAGTGTGTCTCAGTTTTGTTTTTTCAGCTTACCTGATGGCAATGATACCACACCTCTGGAGTTGGTGAAGTTGGCGCAGTACCACTGTGGCTACCAAGACGCAGGGGCGCCACAGGTCTTCCTGGCAGGTTCACAGGAATTGTTCTATTTCAACAAACTACTTCATTCCCTGCATGGTGGTGAGCTCCAAGACCTTGATCCAGTGCTCAACAGCTCTCAGGAGTGTCCATTTAGGGTCAGCCCATGTGTCTTTTGGACCGCTCTGCAGGCTCCTGAACTTTTGGTTGTAGGACTTCAGGGTGAGGTTGAACTGCTGTATCAGAGCTTGTTTGATGCTCTCATAGTCCTCATCCTCTCAGGTAACTCTGCAAGGATGTCTTAAGGCCTTACCCCTTAAGTCAGGGTAGGGAACTCCAGTCCTCGAGGGCCGCAAACAGTTCAGGTTTTCACTATTTCCTTAGTATTGCACAGGGATTGGAATCATCACCAGTGCAAGTGATTATGTTATCACCTGTGAAATACTAAGGAAATCCTGAAAACATGCACTGTTTGCGGCCCTCGAGGACTGGAGTTCCCTACCTCTGCCTTAAGTGATTTTCCCACTGTCCTGGGGTCAGATCGTGCTACCGGCTGTAAAGTCATCAGAAACAAAACCAAGTCTCTGTCTTTTCCAGCACTGGGGAGTCCTCAGTCCTGGCCTTTTTGGAGGCTTGGTCTCCCGATTGGCTAGGGTGGGCTGGGAAGCCTGGATATTTGCTAGCTTCAGCCCATGCCATGACTCTGCCTGATGCTCTGCGGCTGCCAGGAGGGTCTCATAGGGGTCCTGATTCCCACCTCGGAGACTGGCCAGGGCAGCTTGCAGGAGGGCCTCCAAGCCTACATGGCTGGGGGGAAGTGCAGGTGGTGAGCTTCACACCGACTATCTGCAATGGGCTCTTTGGAAACTTTTGACTGGGCTCCCACTCGTCTTGACCAACATCACATCCCACCTCTTCCGCACCGTCTATAACAAGGGTCATCTCGTTAGCTCTGCCCCTGATGACATTTTCCATCCTTGGAACCTTTGATCAGTGACATAGAGTTGCAATCTGATGCACCCACACTCCTTACAGTAATTGCACTCAAGACAGTCTAGTGCTGAGCTTAACACCCCAGCGGCAAAATATACTGCTGGTAGTCTTTGTTGTCTTTGAATATGGTTCCCACACTCATACACACAGTACTATCTCGATCCCACCGCTGCCACAAGCATGTGACAAACCGCACCTTGCAGCCCCATCCTGAAGTCTCCAATATGTTGGAGTCCAGTAAAACAGCTTTGCCACTTCCACCAACATGTGATATACAGCATCCCCTGGGGGAACATAAAATTAACTTGGCACAGTTTTATACAGACACCCCCTGCCCACACTGTCACAGGAAGGGAAAGAGGGTGATCTACGCAACCTCTGACGTGGCACCACACCTGCTCACAACCCTGACAGGCTGGGAAAACCTTTTCATTAGCCCCAGTGGCACACACTGCTGGCAACCCAGTAGGGCTGCCACCAGTTAATTCTTAGACATGAACCCGGTCTATTAACAGGAATATATTGGGCCAGAAACCAGCACTATTATCATGTAATGTTAAACCGAGAACATGGACGTGGAATTTGTGGATCAAGATAAAAGAGCACCCCAGTTTTATATATTTAATTGCCTTAAGGGCACACTAGACAAAACACTATTTACATGATGGATATACAGATATGATGGTTAGATATGAAAAAGCACAAAGGAGTACAACAAGTATGAACAGACATGCTTATGTCAGTTACCCGTTTCCTTGGTCTCTGGCAGCTACATGAGAGGTGATGTTGAGCCAGGGCCTTCCGGTTACTTCTAGCACAATTCACAGCATGACCTCCCCAGAAGTGAACCAACTATAAAAAAAAAATATGTTGGGTACCTTTAAACCCCTCACTTGACCAAACCCCTGAAGACCTCATGTGGGGGCTATCTGTGGGATGAGCTCAGAACTACATAGAATTAGGAAATCTGAGCTTTACGCATACCTTCAAAGGCCCCTGGGTGTCTTAGGCAAGAGATATTATGGTCATCTTTCCTATCGTGAGTTGACCAGTTCATAGGTAGGAAACATGACATGTGTACTGTCTTCCATCTGCTAGATATTAATTTGAGGCTGATTGGCACACCGCACAGTTAATGAAAATATGTATTATTTTGGTCCCGATATTCTGAAGCTAAAAATGTCTGACATATTTGTGTAAGCTATGTACACCCCTAATATTTATAGCTTTCCACTGAACTCTACCTGTCTGATGATCTGCTTTGATTAATCCCTGGGAAATGCACTTACCCACCCCTGAATACAGTCTTTCTGTCTCCTCCCTTCCTGCTGTAATAGCTTTGCCCTGCAGGGGGTACTTGCTACAATGAACACGTCTTTTGACTTCCTCATTTATAATTATATAATTAGATCTCCTCAATTATTCATTTATAATTAAACTTATTCATTGGTGACTGAGGCATCCTGTCTGAGATTCTCACTTCATGACTATGAAGACTATGATGACTATGATTTACCTTACAGTTGATTGGCATGTCATGATATAATAATAATCTTTATTTCTATAGCGACAACATATTTTGCAGCGCTTCACAATTCAGACGTTCATATTTGATATCTCCCATATTCTTCACATACCCTTGCCCTGTGTATATAAGGTACTCCACACCCTGTGTATTAAAGTATCCTCCCCCTGTGTTATATATATATGAATCCTCCCATGTATATGTAATGTACCTTTCACCCTGTATATATACTGTACCCTCCCTGTGTATATAATGTACCCCTGCACTGTATATATAATGTACCCCCTTCCTCTATATTTATAATGTAACCTTCCCCTATATATACTGTACTCCCCTTTCTATATATATTGTACCCACCTCCTATGTATATTCATATGTAATACATTCAGGGTCAAAATGTCCATTATGTGTGTGAGGGTCCTCCTGGTCACTGCCCCTTGTGATAGGCAGTATAGTAACAAGCTGCCTATACATGGAGAATGGGGCAGATGACCTGTAACTGCAGCCCAGAAACCTCTCCTGCTGGTTGAGGCTGATGTGTCTGCGCCTTCTGGCTCTGGTGCCCCCCTTCCCTAGCTCTTGCAGTGCCCCTCCCCCAGTTTTTGCAGTGCCCACCCCCAGCTGTTGCATTTCTCCTCCCACAGCTCTTTTGGTGGCCCTCCCACGGCTCTTTTGGTGACCCTCCCACGCTCTTTTGGTGGCCCTCCCACGCTCTTTTGGTGGCCCTCCCACAGCTCTTTTGGTGGCCCTCCCACAGCTCTTTTGGTGGCCCTCCCAAGCTCTTTTGGTGGACCTTCCCACAGCTCTTTTGGTGGCCCTCCCACAGCTCTTTTGGTGGCCCTTCCACAGCTCTTTTGGTGTCCTCACCAAAGCTCTGCCCCACTTTTTTGTGGTGCCATCCCAGCTCTGTTGGTACCCCCTCCCAGCTCTGGTGGTGCCCCTCCCATCAGCCCTGGCTGTGCCCGCCCTGCCCACCAGTTCTTGCTGGGATTCTGTACTGTGGTGTCCTCCCCAGCTTTTGTGGTGTTCCCCCTAGCTTTTGCACTGCTCCTCTCAGCTCTTGCGGTGCCCCTCCTCCAGCTCTCGCTAGGCCCTTCCCCCTTTTCCAGCTCTCGCGGTGTTTTTTCGGCTTATGTGATGCCCTCTAACCTGTTGCAGTGTTCCCTGAGCTGTAGACAGGGTTTGTTGTTTCCTGTTGTCGTTATCTTCTCACTGCTGTAATTTCAGGCATCTAAATCTGTGGGAAAAGTGTACAGCTTCGGCAAGAGAGAGCAGTCTATAAAGAGGAACCCGAGTGTGCCGGTGCTGGTACGAGGCTGGCTGTACAAGCAGGTGTGTGCAGGCGGGACCTCGTAGAGGGTGGGCGCTTGTGGAGAGTGGGCGCTTGTGGAAGGCAGGTGGGCGCTTGTGGAGAATGGGCACTCGTGGCGGGCAGGTGGGCGCTTGTGGAGGGTGGGTGGCCAGCGATTGTGGAGGGTGGTACTATGCCCATGTTCACCGCATCTTGTGCCCCCTACAGGACAGCTCTGGGATGAAGCTTGGAAAAGGCGATGGTTCCTCCTCTCCGATTATTGCCTTTTTTACTATAAAGGTGAGATTCTGGTTATGAAGGTGAGATTCTGGTGACTGATTGCTCCGCCAGCTGAGGACTGTAAATAACCTATACTCTATCACGTTTAACCTGCCCTCTGCCATCTCTCAGACAGCCGGGAAGAAGCCGTCCTGGGCAGCATTCCGCTGCCAAGTTACATCATCTCTGCCACGGGGCCCGAAGATCGAATAAACCGCAGATACTCCTTTAAGGTAACGTGGTGTATTAGTAGATGAGGGCGGCCGGGGCGTGCACACACTGGTATAATTCTCAGACTGACTGTAGAGTAAATTTCCTCAGTCACTTTTCCATAAATGATCCCCGGCTGCATCTTAACTCGAACAGCCAATCACATTTATACCTACCAAGTAAACACAGTATTCGCCTGTCACACTGGGAAAGCACCTGTCGCACAGAATCCACCGTTGCGGATCTGCAGTCTTCATTTATTATCCAACTTGGCACGATTCTGTACTGTAGTAGTCAAGCACTTTACTGTGGCCCCTGATATGAGGGGTCCCTCAACCCCAATGAAAGAGGCCCCCAACATGAGACTCCTTGCTTCCTGATGCGAGCTTCCCCAGGCCTCCCGACGCGAGCTTCCCCAGGCTTCCTGACGCGAGCTCTCCCAGGCCTCCGACGCGAGCTCCCAGGCCTCCCACACGAGCTCCCACAGGCCTCCCGACCGAGCTTTCCCCAGGCTCCGACGCGAGCTTCTCACCAGGCCTTCCGACGCGAGCTTCCCATGGCCTCCCGACGCGAGCTTTCCCCAGGCCTTCCCGAAGCAGAGCTTCCAGCCTCCCGACGCAGCTTCCCAGGCCTCCGACGCGAGCTTCCCAGCCTCCCGACGCGAGCTTCCCAGCCCCGACGCAGCTTCCCCAGGCCTCCCGACGCGAGCTTCCCCAGGCCTTCCCGACGCGAGCTTCCCCAGGCCTCCCGACGCGAGCTTCCCCAGGCCTCCCGACGCGAGCTTCCCCAGGCGTCCCGACGCGAGCTTCCCCAGGCCTTCGACGTCGAAGGCCCCTGAAATAAGAGGCTCTTCGCCCACAACATTGAAGGCTCCCGACAGGAGGGGCCCCTCGCCCCCAGAGTCACAGGTCCGTTAATCACGCCAGGCTCGTCAGCACTTCATTCATCACTAATTAACTTCCGCATTCCTTGTGTCTGATGCCGGACAATTCTTTCTTCATGAATGACCGCGAGCCGCCCTTTATAGACGCCCTGAAGTTGATGCAAAATAATAAAAATATGAAGCAAGTAAAAATCTAAAAACTTTCCTGCCAAAGACGGTAACACACCATAACCAAGCAGCTGATCGCAGCTCTCCTGACTGGCGGCGGCTCCAGATTGGGTGGCCGTGGGCTCGGTAGATTACTTGCCGTGTGGGCCCGGTCATCTGGGAGCTCGGGGCTGACACTTGCACATTGTGGCTGAGTAAACAGGTTGAGAATTGCTGACCCCGTTAGCACTGCGCTTACTGCCTGTCACTGTGTGTTAGTGCTGAGCCCATCACCATGTGGGGGGGGGGCTGTGGCCATGGGGTGGGAGCAGTCTCTGTGAAGTGACACTGCATGCTTCTGTGCAGCCCCTCTCTACTCCCTACTTTGCACCACATTGCACTGCGCTCAGTCTGCAGACTGTCAGAGTTGCTGCTGGTCTCGAGTCCACTGGGAGTTATGGACTTTTCACCTAGTAAATGTTGGTTTTGTAATCCACTTCTGTGTCTACGAGGAGCCACATTCCAGTGTGCTGCGATCACCATGAGTGGCCGGTGATGGTGGCATCTTTCTATTGCAGGCTGTACACGCTGGGATGCGGGCATACATCCAGCAGACGGATCCTCTAAGGGACCACCCCAGCATGAGGACCTACTACTTCAGTGCTGACACAGAGGAGGACATGAACGGCTGGATCCGAGTGATGAACCAAGCGCTCTTGTCCAGAACACCTCAGACAACAGGAGGTGAGTGATCTGGAATGCCTGTAATGAACTTGTGCTCTTCACTGTAACCGGGGTGCCAGTTTTTGCTAAGCAAGGGTGCCAGTCTCCACTGAGGCGGGATGCCAGTCCCTCCATGCTGAATGGAATTGCCCTTCTCCCCCAAGCTGCCTGGATCCCCCCCTCATGCCGACTGCCACCCTCCCCCCACACTGACTGCCCCCCCACCCCACCACGTCGTCTGCACTCTCACCCCACGCTGTCTGCACCCCCTTCCCCTTGCCACCCCACGCTGTCTGCCCTTTTCACACTGACTATCCCCTCCACATCCCTACATGTTGACTGCCCCCCCTTCATGCTGACTTTCCTGGCTTGTCTCTGGTTAATTTTCCCATTGACATTGAGCAGCATGTTATTGACTGTTGGCTGGATGCTCTGCAGCCGGAGTGTTAATGACGCTCCTCTAGTCGGCTGCTTTTCATAGATTGTCTGTCCGGCTCTGAAGTCCTGAGCTCAGCAGATCTCTGGCTCACAATTTGAGGACTCGGCTTGTCATCTGCAGTCCCCGGCCAGGAGTGTCCCTGCATTTCTCTCTGCCCAGACCGCTTTGCAGCTCCGTGATGCCACCCCGCAGCACTGCCGCGTGCTGCTTCCGCTGGCTTCATTCCTAGTTTGCTGTTTCTTGCAGGGAAATTGTGGACATGGAGTGGCTCCCATCACCGGAGAACAACCACATCGAAGCCTTCAAAGAATATGCAAGACCAGAAGAAATCCAGGTACGAAGTGGTTACCAGCAGACAGAGGAGCCGAGGCGAAGCTCTGCAGACGAGGCTCCACAGAAAGCTACGAGGGACAAGGGACAATACAAGGACCTGCAGACAAGGAACGGAACAAGGAGCGCCGTCGGAATGAGAGGGACAAGGAGCCGCAGCGGGTTATGGGGGACAAGGAGCCGCATCGGATTATGGGGGACAAGGAGCCGCAGCGGATTATGGGGGACAAGCACCACGATCCGATGGACAAGGAGCGATGCCGAGACACAGCCACCCGGGAGACCTATGTCACCCACAAAAACACCCTAAACTCTAATGGAGGGAAGGTAAACTCCTCCCTCCTGTCCAATGGCCGCCCCTCGGCATTTACAGATTTCTCCAAGTCCTACAGACCCCAGGCACAGACGCCTCAACCCCAGATTATTGAGCGAAATGGAACCCTCCCCTCCTCTTTCCGGGTGAGTGCTGGACCCTACGAGCAAAATGGAAGTGACACCTACAAAAGACACTTTCCTACGCGGCAAATCCCGAGAAACAAGTGCAGCGGAAGAGTGTGATGGGCCAGGTGGAGCAGTGGGTAAAGGTTCAGAAGGGAGAGGGGAAAAGGTAAGAGAATCTCTGTAAGCTCTGCATTTATCATTACATGGTGTAATCAGTGCTGTACCCCACGGGCGCGCAGGGGCTGCCACGCGCCGTCCTCTGCCACACGCCGTCCTCTGCCATACACCATCCTTTACCACGCAACGGGCACTGCGACGCACCATCCTCTGTGATGCATCGGGCTCTGCCACAAACTGTCCCCTGCGACGCACCGTCCTTTGCCATGCACCAGGCACTGTGATGTACCATCCTCTGCCATACGCCATCCTCTGCCACATGCCGTCCTCTGCCACACACCATTCTTTACCACGCATCGGGCACTGCAACGCATCGTTCTCTGCCACCATCGGGCACTGCATGCACCATCCTCTGCGATGCATCGGGCTCTGCCACAAACTGTCCCCTGCAACGCACCGTCCTTTGCCACGCACCAGGCACTGCGATGTACCATCCTCTGCGACGCTCGGGCACTGCGACACACCGTCCTCTGCAACGCATCATCCTTTGCCACGCATCGGACACTGCGATGTACTGTCCTCTGCCGCGAAGCGTCCACTGCCACACACTGGCCAGTATAATGTGTGAGAGGTTTCATCCCCACCCCCTGGTGATGACAACTGAGCCCGATCCCTGGTGATGACATCACTGATCTATAATTATCATAGTTGTTTTTCACTTTTCAGTGTCGGATCTGAGCTCCCCCTCTCCCACTCTGAAAGATACCAGACTTTGCCTAAGACCAGCAGACAACTCTCGGGTGGTTCTCCTCCTCCTGCTCGAAACTTGCCAAGTGACTACAAATATGCCCAGGACCGGGTCAGTCACTTGAAGATGTCCAACCAGGAGCGTCAGGCAACCAAGGAGGGCATGGTTGGCAGCTGTATGAGTGGCAGCAGAGGCAGCAATTCAAACATGGCAGCCCGACCGGACAGATTTACATAAGCACCTTGGAGGAGCGATCCCGGGCCAAGAGCTTGTTGGACGTCCCGCGATCTGTCTCTGTCCCTCCTTCTCCCTCCGATATACCACCCCCGGCTCCTTCAAAGTTCTTTCCTCCCCGGAGACCCCACACTCCAGCGGAACGGCTCTCTGTGCGTCCGCAGGAAGGTCCAGCCGATGTCCCTTACCTGGGGTCTCCTCAGAAGACACGGGTCCATGCTGTAAAGGTGATGACCATTAGCTGTCCCTGTGCCCCTGGGTTACACTGACGCCCATCATGTGGTGACCCCGCCGGGTGGCCATGTGGGACCCAAAGGTGTAGGTCCTATGTAAGTTCTGTACCCCGTGTGGAGGGTGATGGGCAGTCCTGCATTGGTATTTGGGGGGTGGCATCCTGATTCTGGATTGTTGTCTGCTCTCATTTGTCTTGTTGTGTTTCTCTGCAGTCCTCCGCCCATGCGGATCGCCGCTCCATGCCATCGATGGGATACATGACGCACACTGTAAGTGCCCCCAGTTTACATGGGCAGTCGGTAAGAACTTTTATCATCATCTTATTTTGCCATTATGTAGTTTCTGTCTAAATCAAGAACTGAAAAGAACAATGTAAAATATGAAGATGACTATTTTACTCAGGGGATCACAAGCTCTAGTGCTGGGCCTGGACTATAACCCGTGGTCCTCTGCGGCCCTGCCATCCGGTGCAGACAGATGTGTGTACGCAGCGTGTACCAACAAGTAATACCGGAAATTACACAATGGCCAAAATAATGTCACAAGGAAGGGAGCCGCCACCACCGCATGCTCCATCTGCGCAAGCGGCCTCCTGCAGCTCACTGTCTGTGGTTTGTAGAAAAGCCCTGGCTGTTGTCACACTACAACTCCCAGTATGTCCTGGTGCTTCACTGAAGGTTGTAGCTTCATAATCGCTGTAACAAACGGCTGCTTTGGTGGTCACCCTGCACCCTCAGCAGCCGGCAGTGCACTTCATTATCACTGGGCATTTAGATACCATCCATCGGTGCAAGGCTTGTAAGAACCCTATCGTGTCCTCATGTGAACCAGCAGCACCTCACATCTCCTCATTCCTGGCAGAGAAATTCAATTAGTGAAATGAGCATTGCAGCGGTCTGAGCACCGGGGGCCGGAGTGCTCGTACATCCAAAATCATAAGTCATCTGCAGGGTCTGCAGTGTGCTGTGTTCCACCATGCTCCCAGTCACACAAAGCAGAGTCTGAGCCTGTGTTTTGCCGCTGCCATCCTTTGCTACCGGCCTAGGACAGAGACGTGCCTTCCACTGTGGGACGTGCCATCCAATGAGGAATGTGGCATCTGCTTTCATGGCTTTGCTCACATCGGCTGCATGCCTCAATTACCTTGTGTGAACACTGTACATATGAGTGGCGCTGTAGCAAGGTACCAAAATGTGCACTGTAATAAGAATGGTGTGGATGGGTAGATAGGTCTGCAGAATCATACCGGGGACCAATAGATACCTGTGTGTCTATAGAAAATTATATACACCCCAAGCAGTCTCTTGTAGAAGTAGCTTTAGCAGCATTAACTGAAACAATGTTTTTTCTGGCTCTCACCGTTCCAGAGCGTTTTGGCTGTGTACGACGTTGCTCCACTTCTTTGCCATTTGTGGACATCTGCGTCTATGCCGCTCTCATAAGGCCCCGCCATTCCTTCCTTTTTTAGCCATTCTGGTGTAGACGTACTGCTCAGGACCCTCGTTCTGGTACCGTATTTGGCTCTAGATTAATTCAAGGAAATCATGGTCAACTCAATGACTCCGAGGTCTCCGCTTGCATTTGGGAGAGGGGGGGTGGCGCTGGGAATCATGGCAGAACATCTCCTATGTGGTCTGGACTGTCCATAGGATATTGTACCCGGAGTCTTGTGGTCTTGCACAGTTGTAAATGTCAGCCATGCTGCCATGTTCATTTTAGAATAAGGGGCAGAATGGGGCAGCGCTTTACTGTCATGAACCTGAACATGCGGAGGCCTTTAGACTCTGAGCTGTAGCTCTTGTTTTTTCAGTTTCTCTGTGCATTGCACAGACTGACCTTGGGGTGAATTTGCTCCTTGTAAGATTGTCATCTGTCTTCATTGTTTCCCACTTATGATCAATCTTTCTCACTGTAGAATGATGGACTACGAATTGTAACCTGGCCCTTCCCAGATTGATGGGCAGCAACAACTGGTTCTGTAGAATTATTGCAGATGTCTTTCCTCCTTGTAGTTGTTACCTCTCCCCTGAATGCTCCAGGCCAGCAAACTGACAATATTTCTGGTTTTATAGTGGTTCTCACATGTGCTGATGGACAATTACTGGAGGCTATTTGATAAGCAGCAGCAGCTCCTACTTGTCCTTATAATTCATATGGGAGCAGTAAGCATGTACTTAACTGTTCGTACACAGCTTCTGCGTCGCAGGCTAGATTTTGGTAGACAAATAATGACACGGTGTAATCTGTTGTATTTTGTACTTCACCTGAGGTTGCATTTACAGAATTTTAAAGTCTGATGTTTTTATTTTTTTAATCCTCGATGTGTAAAACCTAAGGATTCAAAGATGGGGAACTTGTAGTTTTTTTTCATTACTATAGATAGCTGTATCATACCGGGGATGTGTAGATGTGTGCTGTGCAGGTCATTACCAGGGATGTATAGATTATATGTGCTGTGTGGGTCATTGCTGGGGATATATAGCTGATGTACAGGTTATTACTGGGGATGTATAGATCTTGTGTGCTTTGTGGGTTATTACTGGGGATGTATAGATCTTGTGTGCTTTGTGGGTTATTACTGGGGATGTATAGATGATAGGTGCTTGTGGGTTATTATCGGGGATGTATAGATGATAGGTGCTGTGCAGGTTATTACTGGGATGTATAGATGATCTGTGCTCTGCAGGTTATTACCGGGGATGTATAGATGATCTGTGCTGTGCAGGTTATTACCGGGGATGTATAGATGATCTGTGCTCTGCAGGTTATAACTGGGGATGTATAGATGATGTGTGCTCTGCAGGTTATTACCGGGGATGTATAGATGATCTGTGCTCTGCAGGTTATTACCGGGGATGTATAGAT
Source organism: Allobates femoralis (assembly GCA_033576535.1). Lineage (NCBI taxonomy): Eukaryota > Metazoa > Chordata > Amphibia > Anura > Aromobatidae > Allobates > Allobates femoralis. Next base: position 33,353,627 of record JARQOC010000010.1, on the reverse strand, counting down.
GATCTGTGCTCTGCAGGTTATTACCAGGGATGTATAGATGAATTGTGCTGTGCAGGTTATTACTGGGGATGTATAGATGATCTATGCTCTGCAGGCTATTACCGGGGATGTATAGATGATCTGTGCTGTGCAGGTTATTACCGGGGATGTATAGATGATCTATGCTCTGCAGGTTATTACCGGGGATGTATAGATGATCTGTGCTCTGCAGGTTATTACCAGGGATGTATAGATGATCTGTGCTCTGCAGGTTATTACTGGAGGATGTATAGATGATCTGTGCTCTGCAGGTTATTACTGGAGGATGTATAGATGATCTGTGCTCTGCAGGTTATTACCGGGGATGTATAATGATCGTGCTCTGCAGGTTATTACCGGGGATGTATAGATGATCTGTGCTGTGCAGGTTATAACTGGGGATGTATAGATGATGTGTGCTGTGCAGGTTATTACCGGGGATGTATAGATGATCTGTGCTGTGCAGGTTATAACTGGGGATGTATAGATGATGTGTGCTGTGCAGGTTATTGCCGGGGATGTATAGATGATCTGTGCTCTGCAGGTTATTACCGGGGATGTATAGATGATCTGTGCTCTGCAGGTTATTACCGGGATGTATAGATGATCTGTGCTATGCAGGTTATAACTGGGGATGTATAGATGATGTGTGCTCTGCAGGTTATTACCGGGGATGTATAGATGATCTGTGCTGTGCAGGTTATTACCGGGGATGTATAGATGATGTGTGCTGTGCAGGTTATTACCGGGGATGTATAGATGATCTGTGCTCTGCAGGTTATTACCGGGATGTATAGATGATGTGTGCTCTGCAGGTTATTACCGGGGATGTATAGATGATCTGTGCTCTGCAGGTTATTACCGGGGATGTATAGATGATCTGTGTGTCTGCAGGTTTATTACCGGGGATGTATAGATGATCTGTGCTCTGCAGGTTATTACCGGGGATGTATAAGATTGCATCGGGATGTATAGTGATGGTTATTACGGGTTGATGTATAGATGATGTGTGCTGTGCAGGTTATTACCGGGGATGTATAGATGATCTGTGCTGTGCAGGTTATTACCGGGGATGTATAGATGATGTGTGCTGTGCGGTTATTACCGGGGATGTATAGATGATGTGTGGTGTGCAGGTTATTACCGGGGATGTATAGATGATGTGTGCTGTGCAGGTTATTACCGGGGATGTATAGATGATCTGTGCTCTGCAGGTTATTACCGGGGATGTATAGATGATCTGTGCTCTGCAGGTTATTACCGGGATGTATAGATGATCTGTGCTCTGCAGGTTATTACCGGGGATGTATAGATGATCTGTGCTCTGCAGGTTATTACCGGGGATGTATAGATGATCTGTGCTATGCAGGTTATAACTGGGGATGTATAGATGATCTGTGCTCTGCAGGTTATTACTGGGGATGTATAGATGATTGTGCTCTGCAGGTTATTACCGGGGATGTATAGATGATCTGTGCTGTGCAGGTTATTACCGGGGATGTATAGATGATCTGTGCTATGCAGGTTATAACTGGGGATGTATAGATGATGTGTGCTCTGCAGGTTATTACTGGGGATGTATAGATGATCTGTGCTGTACAGGTTATTACCGGGGATGTATAGATGATCTGTGCTCTGCAGGTTATTACCCGGGGATGTATAGATGATGTGTGCTCTGCAGGTTATTACTGGAGGATGTATAGATGATCTGTGCTGTGCAGGTTATTACCGGGGATGTATAGATGATGTGTACTGTGCAGGTTATTACTGGGGATGTATAGATGATCTGTGCTCTGCAGGTTATTACCGGGATGTATAGATGATCTGTGCTGTGCAGGTTATTACCGGGGATGTATAGATGATCTGTGCTCTGCAGGTTATTACCGGGGATGTATAGATGATGTGTGCGGGTCCTTACTGGAGGATGTATAGATGTGTGCTGTGCGGGTTGTTATGAGGATGTATAGATGTGTGCATGTCATTACTGGGGATGTATATTTCATCTGCTTGTGTATAAGGGCTGTTCGGGTTATTACCATTACCGGACCCACATATTTAATCTATATGGCGGCTGTGCACGGTGCGTTCTAACCTCTTTTTCTTCTCTCCGGAGGCCGATGACACCTACATTCAGCTGAAGAAGGAGCTGGAGTACTTGGACCTGAAGGTAACGTCCTCTTTTCGTGGGCACCTTGTTGTGGAGGTTGAGGGCGGCGGGGTGAAGGCTTAGGGCTGTCTGGATTACGGCCTGTGTGTTCCGTCTGGTACTGGAGATGGCACTGGTGTCTGTGGGTTTCACACCGGATCTTTTCTGATTTGGCGCAGATAAAGTATAATGAACCTCTGATCAACTTGGTTCACAGTGTTTTAAGAAACTCCACCCCGGGGTATCGAACGAGCATCAACGTAAGCGCCTCCTCCTGTCACATTTCATGGCTTTGCGCGTGCGGCAGTGTAGTCACATTGTGATGCTGCTTCTTCACAGGAATTTTATTTGTCGTTCTGGTTTTTGTTTGCTGATGCTTGTAGTCCGCCTGTGGTGGTGTGATCTGTTAGAGCTCTGTGTCCAGCATGGAGATGCACCTGTTATGGTGCTGGCGCATGCGCGCTCATGTCCTGAATGTCTCCACTGTTTGGATTTTTTTTTGCTCTTTTTACCATTTACTCTCCAAACTTCTGATCATTTTCCTGCAAATTCAGCCATGAAAAATCAAGAAATCCAAATGCAGCAGAACCACCTTTCATTTTCATATGCACAATGAAAAATGTATTCCCAGTGACATAACATGGCTGCTGGTGTGAACATGCCGCGACAAGAAATGCTGCAAGTGCACACAGCCATACAGGGAATCTATCAAAGGTGCTTGATGTGTAACCTGAGAGCAACATCTTATGGAGGCAGAGACCCTGATTCCAGCAATGGGTCACTTACTGGGCTGCTTGCTGCCGTTTTATCAGCAGGAGATTATCAATAGAGGACTAGTTGTCTTATGCTATGTAGTCCTCCTGCCTATGTGTCTCCGCCCCCCACCACTGATTGGTAGCTTCCGCTTTACACTGTGAATAGTCAGACAGCTGCCAATCAGTAGTGTGGGTGGGGTTATACAGAGAACGCTACCAATCAATGGTGTGGGCAGGGTTATACAGAGCTCAGCAGTCAGAGCACTGCCAGATCTTCAGAAGAGCAAGCAGTTCAATAAGTGACACATCACTGGAATCAGGGTCTCTGCCCCCCATATTACGGAAGTTATGGTTCATCAGTAGCTGCAGAGCTGTTACTTACTGATCGTTCAGGTTTTGTGAACAGAGAGGGGCCGCAGCTCCATGTGACGAGTGACACATCTGTGTATTTGGGCTCCCGTATGTGAGAGCAGAATATGGCGATACAGTAATATGCGAGGTCCCCGGCTCCTCACACATTTCACAGTCAACGTTAATGTGAAAAACGTTAGAGGTGTCCCACGTTCCTTGTCGGGGAATAATAGCAGCACAGGTAAGGCAGTCACTGCCACCAAAACACTACCTGACCTTTGATTGTGAGGTGAGTTCCGTCCCCTGGCATTAGAGTCAAGTGGAGTCTTAGCAGTCACATGGCATGTGTGTGGCCCCTGCCGTCCAGAATTTATACCATTACATGCTGTATGCTGCATGCGCCAGCGGCTTCTTGTATCTCGTGACCTCATTCGTTTCGCGGCTTTTACAAGTTGTTTTTTAACCATCAGGTGACAGGACGAGAATCCTACAAGGAGAGATCCTCTAAACCCGTCAAAATTGCTGAAAGTGACGTTGATGTAAGTGAAATATTACAAAATAACTGTGAGTGCGGCGTCCAGCAGCCCCGACTGTCAGTGACTACGTGGGGAAGGGGAGCAAAATCCAGCAAAAGTATATCAGAAATGTGATTGGTGTTACCTGATCATCCATCAGTATCGTTCACCGGGCGAGTGAGCGACTCATCACCGTGAAGAGCGTGGAACATGGTGGATCCTGAATACGTCCTTGTGCCTATATCCCTGGCAGAACCTGTAATGGTCTCTATATTGTCTCCTGCTGCTCTTGCGTGTATTTCCCATTGTTTTCTCAAATATCCCAGCTTGCTCCGTGGCCCGCCTCCCCTTCGCTCACTCTGTTGCCCGCTTCCCCCTTGCTCGCTCCGTGGCCCGCTTCCCCCTTGCTCGCTCTGTGGCCCGCTTCCCCCTTGCTCGCTCCGTGGCCCGCTTCCCCCTTGCTCGCTCCGTGGCCCGCCTCCCCCTTGCTCGCTCCGTGGCCCTCCTCCCCCTTGCTCGCTCCGTGGCCCTCCTCCCCCTTGCTCGCTCCGTGGCCCTCCTCCCCCTTGCTCGCTCCGTGGCCCGCCTCCCCCTTGCTCGCTCCGTGGCCCGCCTCCCCCTTGCTCGCTCCGTGGCCCGCCTCCCCCTTGCTCGCTCCGTGGCCCGCCTCCCCCTTGCTCGCTCCGTGGCCCGCCTCCCCCTTGCTCGCTCCGTGGCCCGCCTCCCCCTTGCTCGCTCCGTGGCCCGCCTCCCCCTTGCTCGCTCCGTGGCCCGCCTCCCCCTTGCTCGCTCCGTGGCCCGCTTCCCCCTTGCTCGCTCCGTGGCCCGCTTCCCCCTTGCTCGCTCCGTGGCCCGCCTCCCCCTTGCTCGCTCCGTGGCCTGCCTGCCTTCTTGCTCGCATGCTCTCATACGCCTGTTGTCTCTTGCAGGTGAAGCTTAGTGTTTTGTGTGAACAGGATCGGATTTTGCAGGACTTGGAAGATAAGATTCGTGCTTTGAAGGACAATAAGGTCAGTAATTGAACCTCATTGCTTTGTTTCTCCAGTAATTAACTGGTCAACAAGGGCCAGGCTTCTGTCATAATTTGTAGCTTGGACAGATCCTCTGTTTTCATGTAGTGAATAGGGTAGGCTTCTGTCTTTATTTCGAACCTTGAGAAGGATTGGGCTTTTTGTCTGTGTGGGACATCCAGGGTAGGCTTCTGTCTATTTGGAGAACCCTTGGAAAAGGATGGGTGTAAGGGAAAAACCAGCCGCAGAAGCTTTCTGGTGCCCCTTATTGCAAGGTTACTCAGGTAATTGACTGAGGGCAAGAAAGTGGCTGCAGCTGCCCTGCTATTGATCAGTGTGGAGAATAGGCCGCCGAACCTAGCAGCTCTACAGCGCCTCTTGTTAAACTCGGGTTAGACAGGGAACTACCTGAGGATAAAAGAAGGGCCACAGCTGCCCTGTCAGTGCTGGTTTATTAAGGCACCTCTCAGTGAGTGTGGTATATGCCTTCTGGTCCGCGACCAGAAGCACATATAATAACTGCCACCCCATCACTTATAAAGGCCCCAAATATGCCCAAGCACTAATTGCTGCCACTAGTTCCTTGTTTAATATAAGTCCAGTCCATGAACAGGCAGGTAGCATTAAATGAGCACACGGACGTGGGGATCATGATCAAGATAAAAAGAACAACTCAAGATTAAATTATATATTTAATCACCCTATTGGTACACTAGATATATTATTAAAATTAACAGATATAAGATATTACAAATGGTACAGTCAGTTATGCAACTAAAAGATAAATGAGATACACACAGAATTACAGACACGTGATCAGTTACCTTAGTGCTGATGGTGCCACAAGGGACCGCATGGAGCCACCTGGTTACAGGTTATAGTCTGGCATTGGTGAAATTATGCCCTTCAGAAGAATACCAAGATGGAGAAGAGATGAGACATTTTAATACTGTAAGAGGCCTTCCCATCTCACACCTATCTCACACCCATAACCTGCCTCTGGGATGTCCTGTAGCTCCCACCCCCCTGAGTTGAGATATGAGATATACAAACGTTATTATTGGCCCTAACTTTGCCTGTGAATGTCATAGGCGGAAGACAATGCGCTCATACTTTCAGTAATGATTTTAGCTTTGCAATGATATGACAAATGACTACTCTGCTGGTATCCTACTTGCCAATATCAAGTTTAGGGGACCCACGATGGTCCCACACTTACATAAACATATGTGCTAGGATTGTCTGAATTTCTGGATGCAATATTTATGCTTGACATCTTCATAGGAGCGACGGCTGATGAAATATTATGATTTATCCCTCAGCTCCATGGGTCTGGGCTGAGTGAAAGGGTTTCCTTTCAATCCCCAGACTGAGGAAATCAGGTTTGTCGCTTCAAATATATTATCACACCAGTTCAGGTTGGGACTATATATACCCGGATAGTATATAATAATTTTTTTTAAATCAGATAATTTTTTATTATCGAAATTCAAACAAAGAAAGAGAGTCCAGACATTACAATGTCCAACAAGGCACATGTTTTCAATTACAGCGCATTCCCTCCCTCTCCACCTCATAGAAATATCAGCAACAAATACTCAGACTTACATCCTCCTTCCAGGTTCATCTTCTCTCCACCCAACTTGAAGATTAACCTGCTATATTTGGTTAAACTATCAACTCCCCCCTACTGTGGTGGATGGAGCTGATTCTCCTTGGTGTGGCTGTGATGTTGGATAGCAACAAGATCGATATCACCTAACTGTTTCTCCAGGTTTGCTAGGCCTATAGACCGCACAGGAAAGGCTGGGGGCATATATGTCACTGGGGATACTGAGACTAGGGCATAGAGCTAATTGGGGAACTGGATGTAAAAGGCAGCCAGTTGGCAAACCGTGTCTGCCATCCCAAGTACCGTGGTCCTTGGGAATTTGCTCGAGGGCTGCAGAAAAGGTCATTGAGGCCCGCAGCCCTGGGGCCTGAGGTTCCCCACCCCTGGTCTAAAAAATTCTTGTATTATCGGCGGTTCTTCATTTTACAATGCCTGGCTATTAATTTACGTGCAGTGGATAACAACCTAGCTATCGCCAATTTGAACTGATTTTCAAACTTGTTGGGCCATGGGAGCATGCATAGATGTGAAGGATTTGCAATTGTGTAAATTGATAACCTAAGTCCTTCTCCCACCGGGTAATGTATGCTCTTTTTAGGCAAAGATCGTTCGCTAGGAGACCCTGATATGTTGTGGAAAGGACTTTGGTAGGTTTAGACTCTTTGCTCCAGTTTAACCCATTAACATTCACTATATGAGACTTTCTGTGCTAGTTATGTATCTTGTGCAACGTAATCTTTAGGGAGTTATATTAAAGAAAATTAAAGGTCGAGAGACCCGGGAGTGTTTGAATTTCTTGTAGCGAGAGGAGTGCCCCGTTAGGCACTATCCAATCTATAGAGCTATTTTTTAGTTGTCGGCTATGTTCTTCCACTAGAATGACATGGGCCTCATTAGGATGTCATAAAGAGTTAGAAGGGGGTGGAGGTTGGGATCAGAGCAGTATGAGTTTTGGACCACACCTTAAGCATCGTCCGAGTGAGTAGGTTATTTTGGACAGGATATGGACATCCTGCGGTGTAAGTCAGTAGGAGCGGCCTAAGTGGGTGCATTGACATCTCGTTTTCTATTGTGACCCATGGCTTATTTTGGGGGGCTCCGAATTATATCTACTGTATGTGTCAGTACCGCTGCATATAGGACCTAATATCAGGGGCGCCCATTCTCCCTTTTTTTTCTCGGTAGTGTCAGCGCGCGTGACTTTATGCGGGGTTTGGCATTTTTCCATATATAGATGTAAAATAGGTAGTTGACTTGACCTTTGCAAGAAAGACATCAGGTACACTGATAGGGAGCATAGAAAACAGGTAAGTAAATTTAGGTAAAATCAAGCTTTTAAGTAGATTTTTTTGTTCTGTCCAAGACAAAAAAGAGTCTCTCCAGGACTTAATGGTAGAGGCTACTCTATCTAATAAAGGGTGATAGTTAAGGGGGAGAAGGTCTTTGTGGGTTCTGCTTAACTTAATACCCAGGTAAATTATATATCGTTTAGCCAGGAAAATGCGTATCGTTTTTTTAAGATCAGATAGGAATCTTGATGCTTCAGATTTGGACTCGTTTACCTTAAAGTTGGTAAGGGTGCTATGTTCTTTGAGAATCCATAACAAAGCGGGAAGGCTTCTAAGTGGTTTGGTCATTAAAACCAATAAGTCATCGGCAAAGGCAGCTGTTTTATGATGTTCCTTACCCATGTTAACGCCCTCTATCTCCCCACACTGTTGTACAGCACTGAATAGTGGTTCCATCGTTAATACGAATAATATCGGGGATGGTGGGCAGCCCTGCCTTTTACCATTATGGATGCTAAAATGCATCTGTTAGCGAGCGGTTGATTCTAAGGCGCGCAGTAGATTTCTATACATTTTCATAATGGCCACCACTAGTTGGTGTGGGAATCCGAAGCTTAGTAAGGGCTCCTCTAGATATGTCCAGTCTACCCTGTCGAAGTCCTTTTCCGCATCAGTCCCAAGTAATAGAAGGGGGAGCTTCCTTTGATTCACATAATACATAAGGTGGAGTATATTATGCGCATTGTCCTTCCCCTCTTTACCTCCCACGAAGCTCGTTTGGTTAAAGGAAACAATGTTTGGTAAAAACTCACTCTTTTTGCAAGCATGCTAGCAAATAACTTTAAGTCTGCATTAAAGAGATCGGCATGTAGCCACTACATAATTCTTGATCTTTGCCTTCTTTGTAAATTAAAGATATTTTGGCCTCCAAAGTCTGGCAAGGAAAGTGGTTGCTACCTAGCACTGAATTGCACACATTCAACAGGCGTGGCTGGAGGATTGAAGGGAAGGACTTGTAATATATAGAAGTGAAGCCATCTGGGCCGAGTGCTTTGCCAGGGGGACACTTCGACAGGGCAGACCGGATCTCATGTAAACGAAAGGGTTTAATTAGCTTATGTTGTTGCGATTCTGAAAGGGTCGGGTGGTTCAGACGGGACAAAAAAAGATTTAATTCTCTGTCTTCTCTCTAATTTTTCTTGTTCGTTTTCAGTTGGGCACAAGTTGTATAATAGTTTGTAATATTTAAAAAATTCCGATTCTGTTAATGACCATTCTATATAAATGACCGTACAAATAAGCGAGGGGGGGGGGGGTGTTTATACATAAAATCATCCTTAAAACCCATCCTGCATGATAATATATGTGAATCTAATGAAAATGCAGCGACCTTGTGGGTGGAGATAAGGGGAGGGGGTAAAAATAATAAATTACTGATAGGTATTTGTTATAAGTCTCCAACAATAATGGAAGTGGAGGAGAATATCCTCATAAAGCAAATAGATGAAGCAGCGACTCAGGGAGAAGTCATTATTATGGGGGACTTCAACTACCCTGAAATACATTGGGGAACAGAAACCTGCAGTTCCAGCAAAGGTAATAGGTTTTAGACAACTATGAGAGACAATTACCTTGCACAACTGGTTCAGGACCCAACAAGAAGGAGGGCACTGCTGGACCTAATATTAACCAACAGGCCGGACCGCATACTAAATCTACGGGTTGGAGGTCACTTGGGTAATAGTGATCACAAAATAATAAGCTTTCATTTATCCTTTAATAAGATGTGTAGTAGAGGGGCTACAAGGACACTAAACTTCAGGAAGGCAGATTTCCAACAGTTGAGAGATGATCTTAGTGCAGTAAATTGGGACGATGTCCTGAGAAATAAAAGTACACAAAGCAAATGGGAGATGTTTATTAGCATCCTGAATAGGACCTGTGCACAATATATACCCTATGGGAATAAACATGCTAGAAATAGGAGGAACCCACTATGGCTAAATAAAGCTGTAAAGGGCGCAATAAGTGACAAAAAGAAAGCATTTAGCGAAATAAAGCAAGTAGGTAGTGCTGAGGCATTAAATAAATACAGAAAATTAAGTAACATCTGTAAAAAGCAAATCAAGGCAGTAAAGAATGAGACAGAGAGACTCATTGCCAGAGAAAGTAAAAATAATCCCAAAATATTCTTTAACTGCATAAATAAAAAGAAACTAAAAAATGATTGTGTTATCCCCCTTAAAAAAACGGTGGATGAAGATGAGGAAAAAGTCAATATGCTAAATGACTTTTTTTCCAACAGTATTTACACAAGAAAATCCCATGACCGACAACGTGATCAGTGATAACAAAAATTCTCCATTAAATGTCACCTGCTTAACCCAGCAGGAAGTATAGCACCGTCTAAAAATCACTAAAGTTGACAAATCCCCGGGCCCGGATGGGATACACCCCAGAGTACTGTAGGATTTAAGTACCGTTATAGATAAACCATTATTTTTAATCTTTAAAGATTCCATAATAACAGGGTCTGTACCACAGGACTGGCGTATTGCAAATGTGGTGCTAATAGTCAAAAAGGGGACAAAAACTGAACTTGAAATTATAGGCCAGTAGGCTTATTGTGGGTAAAATCCTAGAGGGCTTTCTAAGGCTGGTTTCACATCACGATTTTGTGGTATCAGTGTGTATCCGTTTCAAAACTGATACACACGGATCTGATTTTGTCTCCCATGTATCCCTATGTGCAAATGATGGGTTCGGATGTGTCCCTATTGGCATCCGATTTTAGCACTATCCGCTGCTGTCTGATTTAGTCACAGTGCCAAAATCGCAGCCTGCTGCAATTTTGGTGTTCGTGACTAAAATCTGACACCACGGACCCGTGACGGTCAGTGTGCAGACAACATGGGAGCCTAAGGACATCGGATCCGTGTCTACATCAGATCCGATGTCGGCTCCGTGGTTATGTACTGAGCATGCCCAGAGCTCAGTACATAACCTCCTGTCTCTCCCTGCTTCTTCAACTTCCATCTCCTCTATCCTGTCCTCTATTCTGTCCCCCTTGCCCTCTATCCTGTTCTGTCCCCTGTTCTGTCCCCTCCAGTATGGTAAAATAAAAAAAATCTCCTCCTGGTGGATACTTCACTTTTCCTGTGGCTCCGGTGATGCGACCGTCTCCATCTGGGTGCAGGACCTCTCGTGACAACACAGAGCCGATCAGCTGACCTCAGCTGATCGGCTCTGTGACGTCACGAGAGGTTCTGCACCCAGATGGAGACGGTCGCATCACCAGAGCCACCGGAAAGGAGAAGTAACCTCCGGGAGGAGATTTTTTTTTTTTTTTTTTAACATACCGGGGGGGACAGAATAGAGGACCGGATAGAGGAGATGGAGGATGCAGGAGCAGGATGAACAGGGAGAGACAGAGAAACCACAGGATACACACAGATCCTGCATAGAATTGGAAACGGATGGCTATTTGCCATCCGAATGCAGGGATCCGTGGCTGTCCAGGGGATCCTGCAAAAACAAGGATCCCCAGGGACACCCCAAAAACGTGATGTGAAACCAGCCTAAGAGATGCTATACTGGAGTATCTGAAGAAAAATAACCTCATGACCCAATATCAACATGGGTTTATGAGGGACCGTTCCTGTCAAACTGATCTGATAAGCTTATATGAAGAGGTAAGTTCTGGACTGGACCAAAAAAATGCAGTGGATGTGGTGTATATGGACTTTTCAAAAGCTTTTGATATGGCGCCACACAAAAAGGTTGATACATAAAATGAGCAGTGCGGATAGGGGAAAATATGTGTAAAGAACTGGCTTAAGTCCCAGTTACACACACCGATAATTGTGCAGAGATTGTTTGCAGATCTCTGGTTGCAGTGAAATCATGGACACATTGTTCCATTTTGTGGCCGTGTACAAATGTAACAATGTGTCCATGATTTCACTGCAACCAGAGATCTGCGAACAATCTCTGCACAATTATCGGTGTGTGTAACTGGGCCTTTAGTGATAGGAAACATAGGGTGGTTATTAATGGAACACACTCAGAATGGGTCACAGTTAACAGTGGGGTACCACAGGGGTCAGTGTTGGGCCCGCTTCTTTTTAATATATTTATTAATGACCTTGTAGGGGGCATACAGAGTAGAATCTCAATATTTGCAGATGACACTAAACTCACCAGGGTTATCAATACAGAGGAGGACAATTTTATATTACAGGAGGATTTATGTAAACTAGAAGCTTGGGCTGATGAATGGCAAATGAGCTTTAATGGGGATAAATGTAAGGTCATGTACTTGGGCAGAGGAAATAAAATGTGTAACTATGTGCTTAATTGTAAAACTGGACAAAACTATCACTTAAAAAGACCTGGGTGTATGGGTAGATGACAAACTCACATTTAGTGCTCAGTGTCAGGCAGCTGCTGCAAAGGCAAATAAAATAATGGGCTGCATTAAAAGAGGCATAGATGCTCATGAGGAGAACATCATTTTACCTCTATACAAGTCACTAGTACGACCACACCTAGAATACTGTGTACAATTCTGGTCTCCGGTGTATAAGAAAGACATAGCTGAACTAGAGCGGGTCCAGAGAAGAGCGACCAAGGTTATTAGATGACTGAGGGGTTTGCAATACCAAGACAGATTATTAAACTTGGGGTTATTTAGCTTAGAAAAACAAAGGCTTAGGGGTGATCTTATAATAATGTATAAATATATGAGGGGACAGTACAGAGACCTTTCTAATGATCTCTTTACTCTTAGGCCTGAGACTGGGACAAGGGGGCGTCCTCTACAGAGACTGGGACAAGGGGGCATCCTCTACGTCTGGAGGAAAGAAGGTTTAATCATAATCACAGACGCGGATTCTTTACTGTAAGAGCAGCGAGACTATGCAACTCTCTGCCACATGATGTAATGAGTGACTCACTACTAACATTTAAGAAGGGCCTGGATGCCTTTCTTGAATACTATAATATTACCGGTTTTATATACTAGATTCTTTCATAGGGCGTTGATCCAGGGATCTAGTCTGATTGCCGTATGTGGAGTCAGGAAGGAATTTTTACCCCAATGTGGAGCTTAGTGTTACCACATGGGTATTTTTTGCCTTCCTCTGGATCAACATTTTAGGCTATGGGTTGAACTAGATGGACTTAAAGTCTTCCTTCAACCTTAAAAACTATGTTACGAAAAAAATACACCTACGGTGGTATTCTTCCCCAACTCAACTCACCCGCTTCTCACCTGACCTCTCTCCTCTGTGTTGGAGGCAGTGTGGAGGAAGGGTACTCTTGCACACATGTGGTGGCACTGTCTGAAAATAGCTCCTTTCTGGATGGTGATAGCTAGCTTGTTGAAAACAATCATGGGCATTGCTTTCCCTCTCTCTCCCCAACTAGGAATTCTCAACGTTGGCATCGACTCCCTTCCACATGACCTAGCAGGACTTGTGTCTACCCTTTTAACAGCATCTAGAATTACCCTGGCTGCTGGGTGGCGCTCGCATGTCCCTCCCACCTTATAGAATGTCGTAGTGCGATTACACATGATTTACCATCACGAATACTACCTCTCACTAGATTGTAAGGCCAGAAATCTTGTCTTGAAATCTCCCTGGGCATCTCACCCTTTAGCCTTTCAATCCCTCCATTTCTCCTCCGCTTATATGTGCTATCATCTACAGTCCCTCCATTGTCCATGATAACTAGAATGCAGGAGCAAACAGTTTCTTTATAACAGCACCATCCATCTCTCCTCCTTCACAGGTATGCAGCCCGCCAAGTTTCTCAGCGCGGCTTCTCACTTCTCCCTTCCTTTACCAGCTCTGATCCTTTTCTCATTCAAGTCCAGTGACTTAGTGGCCTCCTCCTGAGTTTGAACATAATGGTCAGATCCCAGGGCCACAACCCTGAGCTTAGCAGGATACAAAGTAGAGAACGCCAGTTCCAGATCTCTCAACCTTTTCTTCACCCCATCATACCGCATTAGTTGCCTCTGAACCTCAGCCGAGCAGTCAGGGTATATGGACATTTTTTGGCCATTAATACTCATCTTAGCCATTCTTGCCTTCCGTAGGATAATTCCTCTGTCCCTATAGTTAAGGATCCTGGCATGGATGGTATTGGGGGAAGGGGGGAAAAGATCCTGGAGGAAGGGGCCTCATGGGGACACGATGTGCTCTCTCCACCGCAATCAGTTTGGTCAGATTGTTAGCGCCAATCTTATTGCAGAGCCAGTCCTCAACAAATGCTGTAGAATCAGTCCCTTCTGCCTTTTCAGGAATGCCCACCAATCGCATATTGTTCTGCCTGGGGCGGTTTTCTAGATCGTCATTTTTATCAGCCAGAATAGCACACCGCTGCAGGCTGTGAGTGTGGGACTTCTGCAGCTTAGAAAGTTGGTCCTCCAGTGTGCTCCCTCTTTCTTCCACCTGGTATCCACTTCTTCCACTCTGGTATCAGTCTTGTTCATGGCTGCCTTCATATTGATCATTTCCTTTTTTATGTTCTCCAATCTCTTTGTAAGGGTAGTTAATGCAGTTTTGCAAAACTTAACCAGATCATATATGTCTCTCATTGTGGGCTCCCCTACTACAGGCTCCTCAAAAGTCTCCTGCAGTATGCTGTCCTGCTCCTGCCATCTCTCCTCTATTAAAGTGAGGACGACTGGCACACCTACATGTGAAGGTGCTAGCAGGAAAAAGACAATATGTATTAAATAGTTATCCGCTGCACACTAAACATTACATATGACATAATGGCTAAAGAATGAGTGACTAGCATATAGGAAACTAATGCAAATTTGGATGAGGAAAATTGACATTGCAGAAACTGATTCAGGATACAAAATGAAAAAAATGAGAATCTTAGTTGATGCACTGGCCATTGCATGTAAGCCCAATAACCTATATCAAGGTGCTATCACATCTATCGGGTCCTATCTCCCTGACCTTGTGCCTCTGTCTGCGGTACAAATGCATATGAGAATATGTGCCTCTGAGTGCAATTAAAACCTGTGTGTATGGGTGTGGTAGGAAGCTTGACTACAGTAAGATAGTAAACTAGACATGGTAAACTAGACATGGCTATCGGGGGAAGGGTGCACAGTCAGTAAACTGTAACAATAGTAAAGTAAGGACGACTGGCACACCTAAATGTGAATGCTTTAATATTGTTATAGGTTTCTGACTGAGCACCCTTCCCCAGATAGCCATGTCTAGTTTTCCATGTCTAGTTCACTATCTTGCTGTAGTCAAGCTTTCTACCACACCCATACATGCAGGTTTTAATTGCACTCAGAGGCACATATCCTCATATGCATTTATACCGCAGACAGAGGCACAAGGTCAGGGAGATAGGGACCCGATAGATATGAGAGCACCTTCAAAACGGATACAATCGGATGACCGAAAATCGTGATGTGAAAGCAGCCAAAATCGGATCCCATGTCCCCCTATGGGAATCGGATGGGATCGTATGTGCCACTATTGGCACTGCTGATCCGAGTGCCCACAACATGGGAGCCTATGGACATCGGATCCGAGTTCACCTCGGATCCAATGTCGGCTCCGTATCCCCTGTCTTTCCCTGCTTCTGCTCCTCCCATCTTTTTCCCTCTCCTATTCTATGCTGTCTCTCCCGCTATTCTATTCTGTCCCCCCGCTTTTTTTTTTTTTTTTTTTAACACACAGGGAAGAGAACAAGGGGACAGGATAGGGATAGAGAAGCGGGGGCACAGAATAGTATAGCGGGGAGAGAGAATAGAATAGGAGAGGGAAGAAGATGGAGGAGCAGAAGCAGGGAAAGACAGGGGACCGCAGGATCCACACGGATCCTGCATAGAATTGGATCGGATGGCTATTTGCCATCCGATTGCAGGAATCCGTGTGGTTCCGTGCCTGTCCGTGGGATCCTCCTTCAAAGTCGGATCCCACGGACAGGCACTAAATCGTAGTGTGAAACCAGCCTAACTAGTTACATTTTACCCTACCTATGTGAACACAGTTCTAGATGGTCTGTTTATAGAGTTTAATATAGATACTATCTTTGTATTACTATCTACTTACCTATTTATCCATAAGTGCTTGTTTCTTATTTTGTACTTTGTTGAGCCTGTGATTTCGCCTGATCTCATTCCAAGATCCATGTATTGGTGTACACAGGCTCTTTGTGCTACTTAAATTGATATCTAATGTATAGTTACACCGTTATATATACTGCTGGAATTTCTATTTATTAACCCTTACAATGAGGTGCACATCTGAAATTTAGCATGAGTAACAGGGTCACCGGACATCAGTGACCTTCTCCTCGTGCCCAGTGAAGATCTTGTGGGACTTCTCCCTAATCTCCATCTTATTTTATAGGACAAACTTGAAACCGTCCTGGAGGTTTTGCACAGACAGATGGATCAATACAAGGATCAACCTCAGCACACGGAGAAGATCTCCTACCAGCAGCGTCTCCTGCAGGAGGACTTAGTCCAGATCCGAGCTGAAATGTCCAAAGTCTCCACAGTGCGTTTTCTCACGTCTGTATATGCTCTTTCTTTGGACACCAGAGCAGCCAATAACTTGTGTTGTGCCGTCTCGCAGGACATGGAGAACTCCTGGAACGAGTATTTGCGACTCGAGAGTGACGTGATTCAGCTGAGACAGTGGTTGCAGGAACAGATGAAGCGGTCGCCGCCTTCTCAGGTAATTTGTTTGCCATGTTTCTGTTAAATGAGAGCAGACGTCTGGTATGTCGGTGAGCTGCGGCTGCACTCGCCGGTATGGTTGCCAGCCTTTGAGCTCGCTGATCTTATTACTTGTTTCCTCTTGGATCAGGACAGGACTCAGCTGCAAAAGGATCTTTGGAGAATTGAGGATGTGACGGCCGGACTCAGCTCCAACAAACTCAATTTCAAAATGTTGGTGGAGTCATTCAAGAACCCAGGTAACCTTCCACGGGGGGGAGGACAGCCTGACAGACAATTCACCAGTTGTTGCAGTAGATTTTTAGAAAACCACCAGATTCTGCATTCATGATCTGCAGGTTATTGAGTCTGTGTATTTGAATAATCAATTGAAAGGGGTTGTGTCCAAAATAATCGCAGTGTGGAGTTCAATTAGTGCGGTCAATCATCAGAACAGTGGTCTTTGATTAAAAAGTTAATTGGCGGATAAAACTTATAAAGAAGTGCAGACAATGATCAGCTGAAATGATCTCTAATGCTATATAATGAAAACAAGAGAGATGTGGAAGAAAGCAGAATGCAACTATAAAATGGTTGGAAGAATATCCAGAATGGCGAAAGCTCAGCCAGTGATCAGCTCCAGGAGGATCAAAGATGTCTCAAGTTACCTGTGAGGACTGGGACAGAAGACCCGGTGTGAAGATCATCTATTAGCCAGAAGTCCCCACAAAGTCCCACTGTTATAGAAAGGACGTGTACTGAAGAAAGAACACATCAACTGGCCTAAAGAGGAATGGAAGAACATCGTGTGGACTGATGAAAGGAAAATTGTTTTTTTTTTTGGGTCCAAGGTCCGCAGGCAGTTTATCAGATAACCCCCAAAATTATTATTTTGTGCTTAACTCATGTTTTTGAACACACTGCTATCATTTTGAACACAACTATATGTGTTGGGCAACTCCCAGCCGCCTGATGTGTTTGAACCGGTCCCTGCCCCACAGGCCCACCTGTATGCTCGCAGGCCTTGCTGTCCGCTCCCAGCCCCGCAGGAACGCCTGTCCACTCCCTGGCCCGCCTGTCCACTCCCTGGCCCGCCTGTCCACTCCCTGGCCCGCCTGTCCACTCCCTGGCCCGCCTGTCCACTCCCTGGCCCGCCTGTCCACTCCCTGGCCCGCCTGTCCACTCCCTGGCCCGCCTGTCCACTCCCTGGCCCGCCTGTCCACTCCCTGGCCCGCCTGTCCACTCCCTGGCCCGCCTGTCCACTCCCTGGCCCGCCTGTCCACTCCCTGCCCCGCAGGCCCACCTGTCCGCTCCCTGCCCCGCAGGCCCACCTGTCCGCTCCCTGGCCTGCCTGTCCGCTCCCTGGTCCGCCTGTCCGCTCCCTGGTCCGCCTGTCCGCTCCCTGGTCCGCCTGTCCGCTCCCTGGCCCGCCTGTCCGCTCCCTGGCCCGCCTGTCCGCTCCCAGTCCCGCAGGCCCACCTGTCCGCTC
Organism: Allobates femoralis; assembly: GCA_033576535.1. Taxonomy (NCBI): domain Eukaryota; kingdom Metazoa; phylum Chordata; class Amphibia; order Anura; family Aromobatidae; genus Allobates; species Allobates femoralis. Next base: position 33,335,738 of record JARQOC010000010.1, on the reverse strand, counting down.
CCTGGCCCGCCTGTCCGCTCCCTGGCCCGCCTGTCCGCTCCCTGGCCCGCCTGTCCGTTCCCTGGCCCGCCTGTCCGCTCCCTGGCCCGCCTGTCCGCTCCCTGGTCCGCCTGTCCGCTCCCTGGCCCGCCTGTCCGCTCCCAGCCCCGCAGGCCCACCTGTCCGCTCCCTGGCCCGCCTGTCCACTCCCTGCCCCGCAGGCCCACTTGTCCACTCCCTACCTCGCAAGCCCACCTGTCCGCTCCCTGCCCCGCAGGCCCGTCTTTCCGCTCCCAGCCCCCTCCCAGCCCCGCTCCCAGCCCCGCTCCCAGCCCCGCTCCCAGCCCCGCTCCCAGCCCCGCTCCCACACCCCGCTCCCAACCCCGCTCCCAACCCCGCTCCCAACCCCGCTCCCAACCCCGCTCCCAACCCCGCTCCCAACCCCGCTCCCAACCCCGCTCCCAACCCCGCTCCCAACCCCGCTCCCAGCCGTCTCCATTTTCTGTATAAAGCATTTTTCTTCTAGAAAGGAAAACTGTGCCTTTGGTCCCTTCCACATTTGTGCCTTCCGGAAGTACGGCGTTTACATCCGTTCGTGGTAAATCGACATTGCCCCAAAGTCCACCGAGTCTTGTGAAGCCGACACTAGAGGTGGGATTGTATCCTCAACCGTACTTCCAGGGTAGATCCCACTCACAGCCGCAGCTCCTGCAGAAACAAGAGGCTCGTCTGCCGTCGCCTACCAGGGCACCATCACCACCAAAGTCTGTGAGTAGAAACACGTGTGGGTGTGGTAGCGGGTTCTCCAGGCACATCCTTTACATTTCACCTTTTTTTCTGTCACTAGGAGGAGAGTGCCCCTCCGCGTCCTCCGCTGCCCGACATGTACAGTCCTGAGGAGGCAGACCTCTCCCCTAATATCCCACCTCCACCTGCGCTGCCTCCACCACCCCGAGAGTCCTCAGTCATCAGGCACACATCAGTACGTGGCCTAAAGAGACAGTCTGATGAGAGGAAGCGAGACCGGGAGTTGGGCACAAACGGAGACTGCCGGGTAACAGGAGCTGCTCACATCATCTGTTCATATGTCTTTAGACATAGCCACCCTTATATTTTGTCTGTATTCTGGTCACAGGCGGAGTTGCGATCATACGTCAGCGACCCAGAACTGGCTAATCTGGCTGATGCCAGCACCTCAACCTCTTCCTTCCTGGGCTCCGATCCTGGCTACCAGACCTTGCCCACCAGAGGTGAGAGCTGTGCAATATGGGTAGTTAGGATACCCTTAGTGGTTACTGTAGACTTGTGTACGCACAGTGGCTTGGTACTATTGACCCTCATATCTGCGGGTTGTACCTACCGAGTCAGTGGTCCATTAGAGCCTGATCCTGAGCTCCTCGGCACTGCCATGCACAGGACCCCTGCTTGTTCCATACACTGGTGCCACATTCTTACACTTGTGAAACGCTTCCTCTAGGTTTCTCTGGGTCGACGTCCAGGCTGCCTCAGTCGTCGGTGGCATCGTACGTCACACTGAGGAGGGGCACCACCACAGCAGATGCTCCTAAGGTACCCTATGGAGGAAATTGCCTCCGCTTACCCCCGCCCTTGTGTTCTTTCCTTGTGAATGATTTTCTGTTTGTCTCTATATAACAGGACAGACCAAAAAGTGCCTTTGAGCGCCTGTACACCGGCGACAACCAAAGAGGTAAAATGAGTGCTGAGGAGCAGCTGGAACGCATGAAGCGGCATCAAAAGGCCTTAGTTCGGGAACGCAAGAGAACGCTCAGCCAAGGAGAGAAGCAGCCAAGCCGAGCGCCCTCCCGACCCCTGTCTGCGGACCTCAGCTCAGTATGTTAGCGCAGTGCAGGGGCATCCTGCGACTTGTAGTATGCGCTGTGTGCATGGTACACCAGGTTATGTCTCCCGGTAGAATCATTGCTTCCTTTAGCTGCAGGGATTAATGGCGGCCGCTCTCGAGCTCCGTGTAACCTCATAGTTTATAAGTCTACAGAGCGTTCTATTTTCTAAGAAAGTTGAAGTGTTTCCATTGTTGCCTCATCACAGCTTCTAGATTAACAAGCACAAGACTCTGAGACTCCTCTGCACGTCCCTAATATTATATATGATAGCGCTTCACGCTGTAGCACAACCGGGGGATACAGGTCTGTGGGGGCGACAAATCCAATGTCTTGTATTTCCAGGCTGCTGTGCAGGACTCAACTCTGAACAGTCATCGCTGCCTTTAATCATCCCACACACTGCTCAAGTGTCATTCATCATTTTGCCGCCTCTTACATTCAACATATTAATATGTTTGCAGAACCCGCTAACCGCCATACTCATCTCTGCCAGGCTGGACCCACTCAGCTCTGTATTAATAATCTACGCCTGATAATGCAACTTTCTCCATTCCGACTCAAAGTAACTTCCATCAGCTGCTTGTCTCGTAAAAAAGCCTCATCTACCATCCATGTACAGGATCAGACAGGAGGGTCGAAAGGAGGACTCGGGATCAGGCAGGAGGGGTGAGAGCAAGACTGAGAATCCGGCAGGAGGGGCGAAAGCAGGACAGCGATCAAGCAGGAGGGGCGAAAGCAGGACCGCGATCCAGCAGGAGGGGGAGAGCAGGACCCACGATCCAGCAGGAGGGGCAAGAGCAGGACCCACGATCCAGCAGGAGGGGCAAGAGCAGGTCCCACGATCCAGCAGGAGGGGCAAGAGCAGGTCCCACGATCCAGCAGGAGGGGCAAGAGCAGCACTGGGATCTGGTAAGAGTAGGACCAGGATCCAGCAGGAGTAGCTATGGCATGAGGGGCGAGAGCAGGACTGGGAATTGGCAAGGGCGCAAAAGCGCGACGAGGATCCGGCAGGAGGGGTGAGAGCACAACTGAGATGCAGCAGTAGACACGAGAGCAGGACTGAAATCCGGCAGGAGGGATGAAAGTAGGACCGGGATCTGGCAAGAGTAGGACCAGGATCCGGCAGGAGAAGCGATTGTATAAGGGGCGAGGGAAGGCTCGGAATCCGGCAGGAACGTTAAGGGCAAAGGTGGTATTCAACAGGAGCTTTGAGGGCAGGGCCGGGATCCGGCAGGAACGTCGAGGGCAGGAAGTGGAAGAGCACAAACAAAATCCAGCAGGAGGAGCAAGACTAGGACTGGGATTCAGCAGGTGCGATGGTATGAGGGGTGAGAGCAGGAGCGGTATTCGGCAGGAGGGTCTAGAGCAATACTGGGATCTAGCAGGAAGGGTAAGAGCAAGACTGGGATCTGGCAGGAAGGGCGAGAGCAAGACTGGGATCCAGCAGTAGACATGAGAGCAGGACTGAAATCTGGCAGGAGTGCTGAGAGCAGGACCGGTATACAGCAGGAAGGTCGAGAGCAATACTGGGACCTGGCAGGCGGGGTGTGAGCAGGACTGGGATCCAGCAGTAGACATTAGAGCAGGATTGAAATCTGGCAGGAGGGCTGAGAGCAGGACCAATATACAGCAAGGAGGGTTGAGAGCAAGACTGGAATCTTACAGGAGGGGGGAGAGCGCAGGGCGGAAATCTGGCAGGAGGAGCGATGGCATGAGGGGTGAGAGCAGGACCGAGATCCGGCAGTAGTGGCAAGGGCAGGACTGGGATGCGGCTAGATTGACAAAAGCTGGGCCAGGATCCGGTTGGAGGGGCGAGAGTAGGACCAAGTTACGGCAAAAGCGATGGCAGAAGGGGCAAGAGCAGGACCAGGATCCAGCTGGAGGGGTGAGAGCAAGACCAGAATCTGGCAGTAGACACAAAAGCAGAACCGAAATCTAGCAGGAGGCAAGAGAAGCCGGGACCGGGAACCGGCAGGAGGGGCGAGGGCAGGAGTGGGATTCAGCAGGAGGAGCGAGGGCAGGACCGGGATCCGGCAGAATGGGCGAGAGCAGCACGGGGATCCGGCAGAATGGGCGAGAGCAGCACGGGGATCCGGCAGAATGGGCGAGAGCAGCACGGGGATCCGGCAGAATGGGCGAGAGCAGGACCGGGATCCGGCAGAATGGGCAAGAGCAGCACGGGGATCCGGCAGAATGGGCGAGAGCAGGACCGGGATCCAGCAGGATGGGCGAGAGCAGGATCGGGATCCGGCAGGATGGGCGAGAGCAGGACCAGGATCCGGCAGGATGGGCGAGAGCAGGACCGGGATCCGGCAGGATGGGCGAGAGAAGAACAGGGATCTGGCAGGAGGGGCGAGAGCAGAATCAGGATCTGGCTGGAGGGATGAGAGCAGGAATGGGATCCGGCCAGAGGAGTGAGAGAAGGATCTTTGGTAATGGATAGGAGGAGTTCTCTGTAATGTCATGGACTCCTTTAATTAAATGTAATCTGTCACAAGTTTTTGAAATGTAATTTGAGAGCACCATGATGTAGGAGCTGAGACCCTGATTCCAGAGGTATGTCACTTAGGCTATTTGCTCTTTCTATTGATACAATAACCGGTTTCTTTGCTGCAAATGTAGCTGTGCATAACCCCACCTACCCACTGATTGACAGCTTTCTCTCTATAACCCCGTCCACACCACTGATTTGCAGTTTTCTCTGTATAACCCTGCCCACACCACTGATTTGCAGTTTTCTCTGTATAACCCTGCCCACACCACTGATTTGCAGTTTTCTCTGTATATCCCTGCCCACACCCCTGATTGACACTTTCCTGTGTGCTCTGCATGTTGGGGTGTTGCACAGAGCCGTTGATGCCTCGTCTTGCAGCAATCATCTGCTGCTAATAAGTGACATATCATTGTAATCAGGGTCTGTGCCCCCATCCTTCTTCTCTCAGATTACACAGAACAGTGTGAGGACGGTTTCCCTTTAGTATGTGTGATGGAGATCCATGTGACGTCTCCAGTCTCCCGGTTGAGCGCAGCGTCTGTACCGCTTTCTACTGCCTCATTTTTCTTCATTCCATTCTCACCCCAGAGCAATAACTCTCATCCTCCATCATGAGAGCAGCGTTTCCGGATACTGTAACGTTTTTTATTCTTCTGTAACTTTGCTACTTGTCTTACATTTGACTTTCTCGGCTCCTTTTGGAGACGATGTTAATATGAGCTTGGTGCTTTCTACTGTATGTCTACAAGAGAAACCAATAAACTGGAATTATCGGAAACCTCTTACTATCTTTTCTGTTGGCTCATAATGCAGCCTGGTGCCAGGAGTATGGCGAGAGGTGGTGGTCGCTGCCAGGAGGCGCAAACTGATGAATGATGGGACCTAGAAGGGAACAATCTGTGTCTAAAGAGAACCTATCCCAGCTGCAGAGCACCATGTGTGGGCATCCACGTGTGGGCATCCATGTGTGGGCATCCCCGCATGGGCGTCCTCATGTGAGCATCCACGTGTGAGCATCCAAGTGTGGGCATCCATATATGAGCATTCATGTGTGAGCAGCTCTGTATACTGTCACCTGTCAAAGAAAAATCATCCCAAGAGAATAGGAAAAGCCCTGATTGTCCGATCCAGCCTCGGGCCGGCCCATCGCTCCCTATGTACATGCTACATGTATATGCAGACGATACTTATGTAAAAATGTATAAATTCTCAGCCCATGTACCCACAAACAACACATGGGTACCTGCACATATGTCCACGGTGCACACACAAGTTATATTCGGTGCACACACAGATCAATATAGATATAAAATACACTCAGCAAACACACGCACACATTATATATCCACTCTGCACATACACACACAGCGCACATATACACACACATACTTAAAAGGTGAAAAATCAGGCAGCACACAAAAAAATTGTGGTGAAAAAGGACTTTTTAATGAGCCCTTAGTGGCACGACGTGTCGGTGGTAACAATACCTTTGTCAAGTACACACACATACTTAGATATAATATATACTCTGCACACACAGCACATACATTACATACACATTGACATAATATACACTCTGCACACATACACACATTATATATCCACTATGAACATATACACACACATATTATATACACATAAATACATACACACAATATACACTCTGCACACACATTATATATCCACTTTATACACACAGCACACACATTATATATACACTCCACACATACACACACATCACATGCATACATCCACTCTGCACATACACACACATCACATGCATACATCCACTCTGCACTACACTTAGGTCTGGTGTGCCCGCTCTCTCCCTGTATCTGCGCTCCTCACCTCTCAGGATTGTTCCCTTTTAACCCTTTGAGAGGCTTTGCGTGTTGGGTTTATAATGTTGTGTTTAGATTCGGAAAAAATTCAATGACTTTAATTTCCTTGTCTAAAAAAAACATAATTTCCTAAATGATTGGAGGCCAAGATGCAAGAGAGTGAAGGTTGGAGAGAGGCCTGCCAAGTGGTGGACTGACAGAAGTCACTATATTCCTCCAGACATAATCCTGTGTCTATATGTCCATCCGTCCTCCAGTTGTCCTCTTCAGTTAGACATTTCCTAGGATCTGCTCCCCCGGGGTGTCCACGCTATGTCTCTGCCCTCCATTCAGCTGTACCCTCTGGGTGGACACAGCAGACATGCAGAACAACCTCTTCTGTGCGCTCTATTGCTGCTCTTTAGAGGACGTCTTGCAGGACGACCCGTCCTGCCGCTCTGTTGCTGCTCTGTAGAGGACGTCTTGCAGAACGACCCCTCCTGCCGCTCTGTTGCTGCTCTGTAGAGGACGTCTTGTGGGACGACCCCTCCTGCTGTGCGCTGTTGCTGCTCTATAGAGGACGTCTTGCAGGACGACCCCTCCTGTGCGCTCTGTTGCTGCTCTGCAGAGGATGTCTAGCAGGACGACCTCTCCTTCTGTGCACTCTGTTGCTGCTCTGCAGAGGATGTCTAGCAGGACGACCCTCCTGCTGTGCGCTCTGTTGCTGCTCTGAAGAGGACGTCTTATAGGACGACCCCTCCTGCTGTGCGCTCTGTTGCTGCTCTGCAGAGGACGTCTTACAGGACGACCCCTCCTGCTGCGCGCTCTGTTGCTGCTCTGCAGAGGATGTCTAGCAGGACGACCCCTCCTGCTGTGCGCTCTGTTGCTGCTCTGCAGAGGACGTCTTGCAGGACGACCCCTCCTGCTGTGCGCTCTGTTGCTGCTCTGCAAAGGACGTCTTGCAGGACGACCCCTCCTGCTGTGCGCTCTGTTGCTGCTCTGCAGAGGACGTCTTGCAGGACGACCCCTTCTGCCGTGCGCTCTGTTGCTGCTCTGCAGAGGACGTCTTGCAGGACGACCCCTCCTGCTGTGCGCTCTGTTGCTGCTCTGTAGAGGACGTCTTATAGGACGTCTCCTCCTGCTGTGCGCTCTGTTGCTGCTCTGCAGAGGAGGTCTTGCAGGACGACCCCTCCTGCTGTGCGCTCTGTTGCTGCTCTGCAGAGGACGTCTTGCAGGACGACCCCTCCTGCTGTGCGCTCTGTTGCTGCTCTGCAGAGGAGGTCTTGCAGGATGACCCCTCCTGCTGTGCGCTCTGTTGCTGCTCTGCAGAGGACGTCTTGCGGGATGTGTGAATTCTAGGCCTGTGCGGTGCTGGTGACTGCAGACAGCTGTGCATCATGGGAGAACAGATGATTAATGCATTTTATGTCCGTTATCAGTGGAAACGAGAGCAGGACTTTGATTTCCAGCTACTAGACAAGGCAGCACGGGACGTAGAGGACCGAGAAAAGGAAGATCACGATTGGGTACATGCAAGGGCCATACATGTGACCGAGCTGGACCTGGAGCCTCAGGACTATGACCTAGACATCAGCAAAGAGGTAACAGATCCTCGTTTATAGGAGGGTGGTAGAGGGGAGGTCAGGGAGTGCAAGGTTGTGATTCTCTCCATTCTTGCATGAAGTTGTCTCCTATACTCCCTGATGGTGAGGAGTATCCTTACGACAATGCTGCCATCTAGTGGTTGCTTCATAGAACAACATGCCTGCCCCTCATCCACATTGTAATTGTCATTTCTTTTGTCAAATCACTTGTTTTTTTAATTGTAACAAAAGAAATAGAATTGGGCAGATGAGAGGCTCGTGAAGGACGTGTGTGCGGAATGTGAGAGAGACACACGTGGGATGAGAGAGGCGTGTGTAGGACGTGTGTGAGACATCTGAGGGAAGTGACGTGCGTGTGAGGGACGTGACGTGTGCGTGTGAGGGACGTGACGTGTGCGTGTGAGGGACGTGACGTGTGCGTGTGAGGGACGTGACGTGTGCGTGTGAGGGACGTGTGCGTGTGAGGGACGTGTGCGTGTGAGGGACGTGACGTGTGAGGGACGTGACGTGTGAGGGACGTGACGTGTGAGGGACGTGACGTGTGAGGGACGTGACGTGTGAGGGACGTGACGTGTGAGGGACGTGACGTGTGCGTGTGAGGGACGTGACGTGTGCGTGTGAGGGACGTGTGCGTGTGCGTGTGAGGGACGTGTGCGTGTGAGGGACGTGTGCGTGTGAGGGACGTGTGCGTGTGAGGGACGTGTGCGTGTGAGGGACGTGTGCGTGTGAGGGACGTGTGACGTGTTAGGGACGTGACGTGTGCGTGTGGGAAGTGACGTGTGCGTGTGAGGGAAGTGACGTGTGCGTGTGAGGGAAGTGACGTGTGCGTGTGAGGGAAGTGACGTGTGCGTGTGAGGGAAGTGACGTGTGCGTGTGAGGGAAGTGACGTGTGCGTGTGAGGGAAGTGACGTGTGCGTGTGAGGGACGTGTGCGTGTGAGGGACGTGTGCGTGTGAGGGACGTGACGTGTGAGGGACGTGTGCGTGTGAGGGACGTGTGCGTGTGAGGGACGTGTGCGTGTGAGTGGACGTGTGCGTGTGGAGGGACGTGACGTGTGAGGGACGTGACGTGTGGAGGGACGTGACGTGTGCGTGAGGGACGTGACGTGTGCGTGAGGGACGTGACGTGTGCGTGAGGGACGCGACGTGTGCGTGAGGGACGCGACGTGTGCGTGAGGGACGCGACGTGTGGGACGTGACGTGTGTGGGACGTGACGTGTGTGTGTGTGTGTGGGACGTGACGTGTGTGTGTGAGGGACGTGACGTGTGTGTGTGTGTGTGTGAGGGACGTGACGTGTGTGTGTGTGTGTGTGTGTGTGTGTATATGTGGGACGTGACGTGTGTGTGTGTGGGACGTGACGTGTGTGTGTGTGTGTGTGAGGGACGTGACGTGTGTGTGTGTGAGGGACGTGACGTGTGTGTGTGTGTGTGTGTGTGTGAGGGACGTGACGTGTGTGTGTGAGGGACGTGACGTGTGTGTGAGGGACGTGACGTGTGTGTGTGTGAGGGACGTGACGTGTGTGTGTGTGAGGGACGTGACGTGTGTGTGTGTGTGAGGGACGTGACGTGTGTGTGTGTGTGAGGGACGTGACGTGTGAGGGACGTGACGTGTGTGTGTGTGTGTGTGTGTGTGTGTGAGGGACGTGGTGTGTGTGAGGGACGTGTGTGTGTGAGGGACGTGTGTGTGTGAGGGACGTGTGTGTGTGTGTGTGTGTGGGACGTGACGTGTGTGTGAGGGAAGTGACGTGTGTGTGTGTGTGTGTGTGTGGAGGGACGTGACGTGTGTGTGTGTGTGTGTGTGTGAGGGACGTGACGTGTGTGTGTGTGTGTGTGTGTGTGGGAAGTGACGTGTGTGTGTGTGAGGGACGTGACGTGTGTGTGTGTGTGTGTGTGAGGGACGTGACGTGTGTGGGACGTGACGTGTGTGTGAAGAACGTGAGAGGTTTGTGTTGGATGTGTGATGGGCATATGTGAGGGATTTGAGAGAGACAAGTGTGGGAGATGAGACAGACATGTGAAAGGTGTGAGAGATGAGACAGGCGTGTGAGGGACATGAGACCCGTAGGTTCTGATCTGGGTAACCCTGATGGCCACTTTACATTTCCCAACATCGGGCCGATGTTGGATACAATAGCACAGGAGCACGCACTTTTTTGGCAGAAATCCCAGATCGCAAAGGAGATGTTACACAGCGCGATATTGCCAGGCAACGCAACTGCGATGTTTACGCCCCCTTGTGCGGCCGACCCAGGTATGACCATTTAACATGAGAGAGAATAGGGGAAGTTGGTCTCCAAGTCGGGGTTGGGTTTTCACACAGCACAATCCGCCCAGATTGGCCATCCAATATCGGCCCGTTGGAGAGGCTGCTCATTTTTTCCCCCGATATCTGTTTCGCATCGTTCTTGCATCGTATTGGACATTTACACCACACAACACACGAACGATATCGGGGCCAACGCACGAACCACGTGACTTTTTATCGGAGTTGGACGCCGATATCGGGACGTGTAAAGTGGGCATTGCTCAAAAAACTTAAAATCCAGACTATCACCAGATGATGTGTCTGCACAGTTCTCACAATTTAACACTTTTCTCGCCCCACAGTTATCTACACCGGACAAGGTGGAAATTCCAGAGAGATACATAGACTTAGATCCAGAGGAACCTCTGAGCAGAGAGGAGCAGGAAGCGAGATACCGGAGGGTGGAGAAGATCAAGAACATCCTGACCCGCTCTAGGTCATTGTCACAACACGTCCTAACATTTACCAACATCCATCTCATGATTCATCCAGACAACACTCATCGGACATCTCTTGTCCTTTCCACAGTGTCCATAACCTACAGCAGGCAGGAATACCAGAAGAATCTGCTCCATCAGAGCTCGACCTACAGCTGCAGGAGCAGGAGAGGATGATCACCATATCGTACGCCCTCGCTTCTGAGGCCTCACTGCGCAGCAAACAAGTGGCAGGTAACAGCAAAAACATACTCCACAGCTCCACATTACTGATCCCGAGTTACCTCCTGTATTACCCTCCAGAGCTGCACTCACTATTCTGCTGGTGCAGTCACTGTGTACATACATTACATTACTGATCCTGAGTTACCTCCTGTATTATACTCCAGAGCTGCACTCACTATTCTGCTGGTGCAGTCACTGTGTACATACATTACATTACTGATCCTGAGTTACCTCTTGTATTATACTCCAGAACTGCACTCACTATTCTGCTGGTGCAGTCACTGTGTACATACATTACATTACTGATCCTGAGTTACCTCCTGTATTACCCTCCAGAGCTGCACTCACTATTCTGCTGGTGCAGTCACTGTGTACATACATTACATTACTGATCCTGAGTTACCTCCTGTATTATACTCCAGAGCTGCACTCACTATTCTGCTGGTGCAGTCATTGCGTACATACATTACATTACTGATCCTGAGTTACCTCCTGTATTACCCTCCAGAGCTGCACTCACTATTCTGCTGGTGCAGTCACTGTGTACATACATTACATTACTGATCCTGAGTTACCTCTTGTATTATACTCCAGAACTGCACTCACTATTCTGCTGGTGCAGTCACTGTGTACATACATTACATTACTGATCCTGAGTTACCTCCTATATTATACTCCAGAGCTGCACTCACTATTCTGCTGGTAGAGTCACTGTGTACATACATACATTACTGATCCTGAGTTACCTCCTGTATTATACTCCAGAGCTGCACTCACTATTCTGCTGGTGCAGTCACTGTGCACATACATTACATTACTGATCCTGAGTTACCTCCTGTATTATACTCCAGAGCTGCACTCACTATTCTGCTGGTGCAGTCACTGTGTACATACATTACATTACTGATCCTGAGTTACCTCCTATATTATACTCCAGAGCTGCACTCACTATTCTGCTGGTAGAGTCACTGTGTACATACATTACATTACTGATCCTGCGTTACCTCCTGTATTATACTCCAGAGCTGCACTCACTATTCTGCTGGTGCAGTCACTGTGTACATACATTACATTACTGATCCTGCGTTACCTCCTGTATTATACTCCAGAGCTGCACTCACTATTCTGCTGGTGCAGTCACTGTGTACATACATTACATTACTGATCCTGAGTTACCTCCTATATTATACTCCAGAGCTGCACTCACTGCTGATATACAACCCCTGGCAAAAATTATGGAATCCCCTGGCTCGGAGGATGTTTATTCATTTGTTTAATTTTGTAGAAAAAAAGCAGATCACAGACCTGGCACCAAACTAATTTCAAATGGTAACTCTCTGCCTTGAAGAAACTCTAAAAGAAATCTTGAAAAAAATGTGCTAGCCAGTAACGGTTACTTTTGTAGACCAAACAGGGGGAAAGATTATGGAATCACTCAATTCTGAGGAAAAAATTATGGAATCCTGACAAACAAACAAAAGAACACTCCAATACATTACTAGTATTTTATTGCACCACCTCTGGCTTTTATAACAGCTTGCAGTCTCTGAGGCATGGACTTAATAAGTGACAAACAGTACTCATCATCAATCTGGTTCCAACTTTCTCTGATTGCTGTTGCCAGATCAGCTTTGCAGGTTGGAGCCTTGTCATGGACCATTTTCTTCCACTTCACCAAAGATTTTCAATTGGATTGAAATCGGGACTATTTGCAGGCCATGACATTGACCTTATGTGTCTTCTTTCAAGGAATGTTTTCACAGTTTTTGCTCTATGGCAGGATGCATTATCATCTTGATAAATAATTTCATCATCCCCAAACATTCTTTCAATTGATGGGATAAGAAAAGTGTCCAAAATATCAATGTAAACTTGGGCATTTATTGAAGATGTAATGACAGCCATCTCCCCAGTGCCTTTACCTAACATGCAGCCCCATATCATCAATGACTGGAAATTTGCATGTTCTCTTCAGGCAGTCATCTTTATAAATCTCATTGAAACGACACCAAACAAAAGTGCAGATTCGCGATTAATCACTGAATATGACTTTAATCCAGCCATCTACAGTCCACGATTGCTTTTCCTTAAGGCCTTGTCACACACGACGACGCTCCAGTGATCCCGACAGCGATAACGACCTGCCGGGATCGCTGGAGCGTCGTTACCTGGTCGCTGGGGAGCTGTTAAAGGGTAAGTGCACACTACCCGGCGTGTTTGCCTCGGCGGCTGGGCGGGACCCGCCAGGAAGCTCCGGCGCCGTCCTCCGGCTTCCTGGCGGGTATGTGCAGCGGGATCCGGGCGGTATCCGGCGGCTGCCCAGCGGGTTCTCGGCGGCGATTCTGCAGCGGCTGGAAGCAGCACATGTTTCTGCTTGCAGCCGCTGCAGAACCGCCGGTTTTTCCAACATGTTCATTCTTTGCTAACCCGCTGGGAAACCTGCGGGTTAGCAACGGATGACGCTGGGGAACCGCCGGTATGTGCACAGCCTTGGGCGGGCTACATTAGTTTTAATGTTAATCCAAACGCCGGTTTGGATTAACATAAATTAACATAAAACTAATGTATGCAAAACGGCGGTTTACACAGGTAAACCGCCGAAAACCCGCCCAGTGTGCACATACCCAAACAGGCAGATCTCCCCAGCGATCAGGGACCTGGAAGCCACCTCCCACATCACTGAAGACGATGTTACCAGCGTCCTCCCTGCTTAGTGCTGTCTGTAAGCAGGGAGGACGCTGGCAACTATGATAAACAGTGGGTATCTAGGCAGCGCACGCTGCCTGGATACCTGGTGTTTACCATGGTTACCAGCCAGTGAGGTCACTGATCACTGGTTTCTCACAGTCACACGCAGCGATGCGTGCTGACCAGCGGGAAACCAACGATCAAAAAATGACCCAGAGCACTTTGCAGCGATCAGCGACCTCACAGCAGGGGCTTGATGGTCACACATAACGACATCGCTGGAGAGATTGTTGTAACATCACAGTTACAACGATCTCGCTAACAATATTGTTATGTGTGACTGGGCCTTTAGCCCATTGTAACCTTGTTTTGTTCTGTTTAGGTGTTAATGATGGCTTTTGTTTAGCTTTTCTGTATGTAAATTCCATTTCCTTTAGGCAGTCTCTTAAGGCCCCGTCACACGTGTCAATATGGCCTGCGATGTCGGAAGCGATGCGCAGGTGCGCGCTCGCTTCCGACATCGCAGGCTAGCTGTCACACGGCGGCGATGTGGGCGGAGCCATCGATCGCTGGGCTGGGATCAACCCAGCGAGCGATCCGCAAGCAATGGCTCGATCGCCGCCAACATCGCTATTGCGGTGTCATACGGCTCGATCCAGCCTAATCGCTGGTTGCAGATTGACAGGTTTATGTTCACCCTTGTAAACCTGTCAACCTGCGACCAGCGATATATCGCTGTCACACAGCACGACACACTTGCGATATCGCTAGCGACGTCACTTTTCGGCGATGTCGCAAGCGATATTGACACGTGTGACGGGGCCTTTACAGTTCGGTCACAGACATTGCCTCTCCCAAGGTGTCATCACTCCTTTTTAGATGCAGACTAAAGAGCAGATCTTATTTGATGCAGGTGTTAGTTTTGGGAATGAAAATTTACAGGTTGATTCCATAATTTTTGCCAGGGGTTGTATTACAGGACTCGTTCAGTGCTGTCTGTTGTAGCTCTGATCCGGAGCATTCTGATTTTGGGGGTCCTGTTTTCAGACCCCTCTGCATTTTCTCCCATCATTCAGCATTTCTCCATTAATATTAATCATCTTGATTGCATCTCCCGCCTCCTCCTGTCTAATTCTTTATGAATCCTTGCAGCTGCACCGCTGGTGTCCCAGTGCGTCTTCCACCGGCCGCCCGCTCCCCTCCTCAACAATCGGATATACTACAGCATTGTATGAGAAGCACGGATGTAAGAGGAAGTGCGGAGCATGCTGGGTAACGTGTGTGGAGCATGCTCGGAAGGGTGTGCGGAGCATGCTGGTTGACGTGTGTGGAGCTTGCTGAGTAATGTGTGCAGTATAAGGAGGAGGTAGCAACGAACAACTGTGGAGACTGGCACCCTGTGCTCCCGTCTCAGATAGTCCTCAACCCACTGCTATGAGAAATCTGTACTGATCCTGTTGGTGACCAGATCGAGACACCTATTTACAAAAAAAAGTTGCCGGAGCCGCTGCTCCTCCTCGATGATGCGAGGGCATGTTTTCTACCTGCATATGCAGTGCAGTATTTTGTGTGTAGATGGCGCCAGGAGACAAGACTGAGTCAGAGGCCGCTTTGTGTACAAGACCCATAAAGGGGAAGACCGCCTCGTATACGAGACCCGTAAGGGGGGAATGCCACCTCATCTACGATGGCCGTATTGGGGCTGGGAGGAAAGGCCGCTTCGTGTACAAAGCCCCTTAGGGAGGGAGACTGCTTTGTGTACCTGATCCTTGGGGGTACCTCATGTTTGAGACCTGTAAGGGAGAGATGACTGATTCGTTAACTAGACCTGTAAGGGAGGGATGGCCACCACGTGTATGGCACCTGTAAGGGGAAGGGATGGCCACCTCCTGTATGAGATTTGCAGGGAGGTGTGGTGCCCACCTGCGTTTCCAGCATACATGTATTC
Source organism: Allobates femoralis (assembly GCA_033576535.1). Lineage (NCBI taxonomy): Eukaryota > Metazoa > Chordata > Amphibia > Anura > Aromobatidae > Allobates > Allobates femoralis. Next base: position 33,320,378 of record JARQOC010000010.1, on the reverse strand, counting down.
TTTTTGTTGTGTGAACATTCCCTTTAGTCCCTGCCATGTAGCAGTGTTGGGACGTTGCGGATCTGGTCACTGACTTTGTCTCTTTACTCTTCCCTCAGCACACGCCGTGTACGACCATTGAGCTGGTCCTGGAGAGGTCTGCGTTCATAATGCACAGAGCTGAAGTCTGTTCTCTACATGTCCTCACCTCGTCAGACGATCACCGTTGCCGCCATTGTGCCTCCTGTCCCTCAGAAGATGGATAAATTAAGTTTCCAGCGCCGGACCTCTCTAATCTGGATGGAGGCTGCTCCGGTATAGAATGGGGTCCTACTTCTGCTCATGAAGTGCCTTGATACACAGCGGGGGGAACACAGTCTAGAGTGTCTCCACCTGCAGCCGTCACTCTTCACGTTGGGTCATATTTATCGTTATTTTTTTTATTTTAACTTTTGCCCATCAATTAGAGTGGAAAGAAAGTCAGCAAAGAGTGATCTCAGATTAATCATGATGACATCACACCCCTGAGCTATGTCATAAGCCTGGAGCCCCTTAGTGCCGTCAGCAGTAGGCTGGTTGTTGCACTACAACTCCCATACATCCTGTGCAAGCTCTAGGCTTCTAGCCTCACGCAGAGGAGCTGTCATTGCCTCCGACTCCAGGCTTGTTTGTTCGTTTCCTGCCTCCGTCATCCCGGAGGTTCCCCGCTGCCTCCATTTGCTGTGGTTTGAAGAATTTCGGTTTTGCATTTCTCTCTTCACCAAGAACTTTACTAATTTAGAGATTGTATTTTCTGTGCCTGTGTCTAGAGGTCGTCGCTATCTGCACGGCCACTGTCACTTATTACATTTTGCCAAATTAGATTCTTTATTTTTAACTTTGTAAAGAAAAAAAATACAGATAAATAAAGATGATTTTAAGATTCTGTGTTGTGAGTTGTTGCTCTGTTTGTATGCGAGATCTGGTCCACCTTACATTACCGACCCTGCTCTGTAAGGATCATCACACCAAAGGTCACAGTCAGTACGGGTGCAATGTGACATCTGTACCTGCGCAGCTCCACCATCAGGTGAGCTGGACCATTACCTCCACTCTGGCCAGTAGCAGCCAGAATTCAATCCTTCATGCTTTTATACTGCAGTCTGCATCAAGGGATGGAAATGCTGTAAAGCAGAACTAACACAGCTCAGAGCTGGTCATCTGAAGTGCGGGGCCCCTATAGCTCATACAAAAGCTGAGGGGCCCCAACGACCTCAGGCTTCACATGGCGGCACACATTGGGTCCCCACAAATCTCTGCTAGGCGGCTGTCACACGCTGAGATATCTATAGCGATATTGTAAGCGATCACGTGCACGCACAATCGCTTACAATATCGCTCACATCGCTGGTGAGATGTCACACAGACAGACTCACCAGCGATGTGGTAGCCGCGATCTCGCTGGTAACTATGGTACACATGGGGTAACTAGGCGCGCGCGTCGCTTAGTTACCCGACGTGTACTATAGTTACCATCTCCAGCATAGGCTCTGCTGCTGGGAGATCGTTCATCGTGGTGTTATACACACGATGAAGGAGATCGTGAAATCGATCATCGCTAGATCTGAGAAACGGAGCTCAGATCAGCGATGTCACGATCAAGCGATTTACATCGTGAATCGCTTGATTACATGCATCGATTTTTAAGCCCGATATAGCTTAAGCGATCAAAAAGGAGATCGCTTAAACGATATCGGGCAAGATATCTGTGCGTGTGACGGCCGCCCTACACACATTAGTCGTCCAAATCTGCTGAAACTCCCCTTCCCCTCACCCCCGATGTGTGTAGGCCTCACACTTCTCCCCCAGCAGATTATATCGCACAATTTAAAACAGCCGACCAATCTGTTGGCAATGAGCCACCACCAGATGGGGCTAGAGAGCAGGACTGGAGTCTGGAACAACAGGCTGAGGGGCATGGTGAAAAAAAAGGTGGGCGGAGGGGGGCATGGTGAAAAGCAGAAGGGGTGTGGTGGATTAAGGGTGTGTGGTAAGAGGGCAGGTAGATGGGGTGGTGTAGAGCTGGCGTTGCAGAGGAGCATCATGGAGTAAAGGGTGGGTAGAGGTTAGCAGAGGAGTAAGGAATGTGGTGAATGATCGTGGGGTCTGGCAGTGGTTACCAGAGTGAAAACATGTGGCCCTAGTGATTATTCATTGGGCTAAGGGGGGGAGGGGATGATTGCTCTGAGCCACATTTACGGGCAGCTGGAATGACGTCTTGCAGGTGACAATTCATTTTTTTTGTTCTGTGATATAAAAAGTACAACACCGTTCTCAATGTGGCAAAGAACTGCAGCCTGTAGATGGCCACAATGTGAGTTTTCAATCAAACATTTTCTACAAGGCCCTCTCTTCTCTGGATGCTGCCTGCAGTGTAAAGAAAGGAGGTTTTCAGGACATCATTGACAAATAAGTAAAGTTTATTAATCGTAAAAACAAAATGACAGATCTATTCCTGTAAAGCAGTGACCAGAGTGAAACCCTCCATGCTTTACCCCACAGGCTGATACAGGCGCAGAGCAGAAAGTTCATGCTCTATAGGAAACACTAAAAATCTAGATCCCTTCAGCAGGCAGCAAAGATTACAATAGAAGTCACGATGGGCACCCCATACCTGTGACCGGATCCCATGCCCCCCCCCACCCCACCTTGGTAATCGTGGCCTCGGGAGACACTCAGCAGTCGAGCGCAGTAATGATTTCGCTGGCGCGGTTCATGACTTTTACTTGCAGACGAGAAGAAAGCGTCTTCATAGTGGCAGAGTACAAAGAGGCAGAAAATGAGCGCACATCACAGCGGCCGCCATTCTGTTTGAACCGGCGTATTGATTGGCTTTGACCCGTTTGCATCTTCTCTCTATTATCCGCATTGCTGAACTAAATCGACTGAGATGAACTTTCTACGGAAACTTCTTCACTTATTTCTTGAGTTCAAAGCCAAAATTCTAGTAAAGGGCATTTTTAATATTGTCCTATTGAGGCATTCTGTGTGATACACCGTAGAGCGAACGCAAAAACTACAGGTAGAAAACAAGATGTAAAGAGCAGGAGCAACGCAGGCTCCGCCGCCGGATCCTGCACCGGGGGTGGGGTTATAGGCCAACTCCTAATAGAAAAGTGCGGCCCCCATAAGCAACGGCATCTAGCTTTCCCGGTGTCCTGAAATCAGGCGAATCTGCCCGTCCCAAATCACGGACTGTAGACAACAGACCCAGTGCCCACGATCCCAGGGTCCTCCGCAACAAATGGAGCAACAGATCTGAGACAACAATGGCTGGATCTCGTCTGATAGCTGGTATATATGGTCCACCACAGGGCCGCTTCCACTGCAGGGGCTGACTCCACCATAGGAATCACCACCGGGCTTCCCCTTACCGCATGAATTTCCATCACAGCGCCATCTGCCAAGGCCCACCGTGGAGCAAACTCACCAGAGAGCCAGGCCCTCCTCACCGTGGAGCAAACTCACCAGAGAGCCAGGCCCTCCCCACCGTGGAGCAAACTCACCAGAGAGCCAGGCCCTCCCCACCGTGGAGCAAACTCACCAGAGAGCCAGGCCCTCCCCACCGTGGAGCAAACTCACCAGAGAGCCAGGCCCTCCTCACCACAAGTAGGGATCACCCCCAGCACCGGGCCCTCCGCACCAGACGACCCTCTCCATCACAACCACGTCTGCCACTGCCAAGGCCCTACCTTGCCACTGGGCCCTCCCCACCATAGGCCAAACTCACCAGAGGGCCGCTCCCACCGCAGGGCCCTTGCTAGTTCATGCTCTCTCATGGTCATGGCCTTTTTAGTCTACACCATTGCAGTTTACCTGCTAGTCACAAGAGGTGGGAGCAGATTTCAGTTGTCGCATTGCCCCCTTTTCCAGCAGACCGTGGCTCTGGTCTCTGCCCCACTGCAACCTGCAGGCTCAGACTCCGCACTTGTCATGGCCAAAACCTTTAGATTTTATCACCTCCATTTAGGATTTGCTTTTTGCAGCACAAGTTGTAGATTCAATTGTGCCATTTAAAGTACAGCAAGTGAATGAGAAATCCAAATGGGGAGAAATAACAGATGAAACCCCGTCAGGATTTTCTGTTTTTTCTTTTACTATGATGCAGGGTTTGTGTTTCTTTGCATTGTTTGGTGTGAGATGCCACCAAAGATCAGCAATTTGTCATTTTTTTCTCATTTTTTATTGTGTAGGTTAATTTTTTACCAACACTGCGATGCCAAATTAATTAGTATTTTTCATCTTTTTAGTTTTAACAGTGGAAATGGGGGCAGAAAAATATGAAAATTCAGGGATTGTTTCTCCCCCCCCCACCCCCCCCCAAGTTCCCCGAGATGTTAACCTGCGATCGTCTTGTTCTATTTACACAGTAGTGCAGTACATAGCGAAATGTCACGGTTTTCTAACAGCACGCCTGTGGCTGCGCTGCACTGGTGTAATGAAATTGGCAGCCATGGGGCAGGCTGGATGATGCAGGGGGAAGGGGACCAATAGGTGCCAGAACTACATCCGTCGTACATTTCAGCCCCCTGCAGTTATCACCTCGAGGTTCGGTGCCGGTATGTATACCTCTGGTCGCCACATCATCGGCGTTTCCTCACCTACCCCTTGTAGACTGTGAGCCCTCGTGGACAGGGTCCTCTCCCCTCATATATCTACAAGACTTGATTGTCCATATGTACTGTATTTGTCTTTGTTCTCCCCTCTTCATATGTAAAGCACCATGGAATCTAATATACTCACTGCCGAGCAAGCACCTTGTCCGTAGAGCACGCTTGTCTGCAGAGCGTTACTCTCCGCCGCCATCTCCTCTGAAAGCAGCTCACTTCAAAAAGGATCAGGCAGGATGAAATCAGGGGCATCATCATTCTTCCCTCCAACCAGCAGAGACCTCAATACACAATGTGACGGAGAAGCTTCTGTGTCTCACACCAATGTGCTGCAGAACAGTCATCTCCTCGTAACCCCTGCAAAGCCTAAACTGCATCCCACATTCATCAAGATGGAGGAGTCACAGGAGGACCGAGATGAATCAGCCCCAGGTCTACACAGCGCCAAGATGCTACAGCGACACCGGAAATTCTCCTATAGGGTCACAAAATAAATAAGCATTCCCCACCATACGTCCTCTACTGACAGATTCCAAGATGATGACCCCTGTATGGAAGAGCTGGTGGACAGCATTATGGGCCACCCTTAGAAAAATGACACTCCAGCCCCAATACATGCTATATATGTGACCGATGCTGCAAGAGCATGGGGACCGAAGAGGAAAGCATGAGTGCTTCTACCAGCAGCACCGACGCTGACAAGGACGGCCACGATTCGGAGATCAGGCATAAGTAACCTCTAGATCAATTCAAGAATTCTGGAAAAGATCTTTTAGTCCGATCCAGCCACCAGCTTTCCCAGAAATTACAAAACCTGTAAGACAAGGCATGTGATGACCCCGGCGGAGGCGGCCCCTCCAACCCCAGCCGAGGTGGCCGCAGACGCTCCACATTTGAGCAGACACCACCACGGTTCAGCTTCATTCCAGGTTTATTCCACCACAAAGTTCTCAAGATAAATAAAACGTCGTTATCACAGAAAAAGTATAAAAAGGCCCTAAATCTTTCCCTGTGCGGGAAGCACGTCCAGTGCCCGAAGCCGAGAAGTCCCATGAGGACAGGGGGTGACGCAGGAGTGTGGGGGGCCAACAGGTAAACAGCAGGATCCGGCCCCCACGCTCCGGTGTCCAGCACATCAGAGGGTTATCACCTGCCGTCTCTCAGAATCCACTGGACTTGACAAACTGCATTTTGTAGTTGCACTTGGGCTTGTGATCGGCGCAGTCGTTCTCGGGTTGTGGGTCTGTGGCGCTCTGCTCAGGGGTCTCTGTTGATGCTCCAGTCTCGGGGTCACTAGCGCTGTCACCTGCACACAAATCCGGCAGATTTTCTTCCTTCGGCAGGCTCTCTGGAGGAGAAGGCGGCTTTTCTTCAGAACTTTGGGGCTACAAGGATAAAAAAAAAAAAAAAAAAAAAAAAATATACATATGTTCATTGTCGTAAAAAGCAAGGCCCTGATAAAAAGAAAATTACTGGAAAGGCAACCAATGACCGGACGGAGAGCGGAGGGCCGAGTCGAGGTTGAGCAGAAGGAGTGGGGAGGGCAGGGCCGGGTCGAGGTCGAGCAGAAGGAGTGGGGAGGGCAGGGCCGGGCCGAGGTCGAGCAGAAGGTGTGGGGAGGGCCGGGCCGAGGTCGAGCAGAAGGTGTGGGGAGGGCCGGGCCGAGGTCGAGCAGAAGGTGTGGGGAGGGCCGGGCCGAGGTCGAGCAGAAGGTGTGGGGAGGGCCGGGCCGAGGTCGAGCAGAAGGTGTGGGGAGGGCCGAGCAGAAGGTGTGGGGAGGGCCGAGCAGAAGGTGTGGGGAGGGCCGAGCAGAAGGTGTGGGGAGGGCCGAGCAGAAGGTGTGGGGAGGGCCGAGCAGAAGGTGTGGGGAGGGCCGAGCAGAAGGTGTGGGGAGGGCCGAGCAGAAGGTGTGGGGAGGGCCGAGCAGAAGGTGTGGGGAGGGCCGAGCAGAAGGTGTGGGGAGGGCCGAGCAGAAGGTGTGGGGAGGGCCGAGCAGAAGGTGTGGGGAGGGCCGGGCCGAGGTCGAGCAGAAGGTGTGGGGAGGGCCGGGCCGAGGTCGAGCAGAAGGTGTGGGGAGGGCCGGGCCGAGGTCGAGCAGAAGGTGTGGGGAGGGCCGGGCCGAGGTCGAGCAGAAGGTGTGGGGAGGGCCGGGCCGAGGTCGAGCAGAAGGTGTGGGGAGGGCCGGGCCGAGGTCGAGCAGAAGGTGTGGGGAGGGCCGGGCCGAGGTCGAGCAGAAGGTGTGGGGAGGGCCGGGCCGAGGTCGAGCAGAAGGTGTGGGGAGGGCCGGGCCGAGGTCGAGCAGAAGGTGTGGGGAGGGCCGGGCCGAGGTCGAGCAGAAGGTGTGGGAGGCGGGCGAGGTCGAGGAAGGTGGGGGCAGGGCGCCGAGGTCGAGCAGAAGGTGTGGGAGGGCCGGGCCGAGGTCGAGCAGAAGGTGTGGGGAGGGCCGGGCCGAGGTCGAGCAGAAGGTGTGGGGAGGGCCGGGCCGAGGTCGAGCAGAAGGTGTGGGGAGGGCCGGGCCGAGGTCGAGCAGAAGGTGTGGGAGGGCAGGGCCGGGCCGAGGTCGAGCAGAAGGTGTGGGGAGGGCAGGGCCGGGCCGAGGTCGAGCAGAAGGTGTGGGGAGGGCAGGGCCGGGCCGAGGTCGAGCAGAAGGTGTGGGGAGGGCAGGGCCGGGCCGAGGTCGAGCAGAAGGTGTGGGGAGGGCAGGGCGAGAGTGAGGAGAGGGCAATGCACAGTGGGGGGGGGGGGAGAGGCCGGAGGGGCGCACTTACCTCACTGAACCCCAGACCGCAGTGCCGCCGGTTTCTCCCTGATGTTGTGCTGTCCATGCTCTGCTGAAATTGATGCTCCAGTTCATCATTCATTTTTCGGTCCTCGTCTCCTGTTGAGCAGATGATTCTATCACTATCACAGTAGAGACAATTATTGTTCCTAGCATAGTTCGCCTCTGTGCAGTGTAATTCACTTGTTCGTGAAGAGTCTTTAAAACATCGCTCTCAGTAGCACATCGTCCTGTGTAACCAGTGTGTGCTGTGAGGAGAGCAGCAACAGTTTGTCACCACCTCTCGCCAATCGTCTGTGCCCTGGGGCTTGTTATTAAACCATCGCCAATGTGCAGTCAGTGAAGGTTTTGGGTCGCAGGTCAAACATCGGCCAGAAGATGGAGGGCGATGAACACACCGCCAGCTGCACAGAGGATGCACAGGGCACCTTGCGGGCAAGAAAAGAAAAGATACACTGATACCAAGAGGGGAGAAACGTTTGTTGTGCGACCAAAGTCAGAGCAAGACCCCGGGGTACAGAGTAGCCGCCACGGCCAAGATCCAAATTACAAACTCTAATCTCAGGTTCTAGAATTTTCTGATACAAATGGATGTCGATCCGGTCACAGCAGCCTGGACACCGGCCCTTTAAGCCAGCGATCGATATGGTTTGGGGAATCCGGTTGACCCCTTACCTGACCGGAAGTGAGATGTGGATCTGTGGTCTCCGATTACGAGACGCCCCGTATGCTCCTTCTGGAAAAAAAATAAAATCACTCGGTATATAAAAAAAAAATGAACAGGAAACAACGGCCCCGAGGCCCCTAGATCACAATACAACCGGCAGCTCCACCGGGGGAGGGATAGCGCTGAATTCGGGGGAAGAAGGGGTGGGGGTGAATATAGCGGAGACCAGCGATTAGCTGCCACATGTGCACTGTATTCGTGATGTCACCTCTGTATTGGAGGAGAGACCCCTCCTACAAAGTACTGACTCGGGGCTGAATACTAATGCACACCACAGTTTCTGGATTTATACATATAAAATATATTTAGAAAACCAGGAATCATTTCATTTTCAGATTCTTGCACTTTTTGTTGGTGTCAGATAAAATACTTAGAACATACCTTGTAAAAGAAATCTGTCAGCAGGTTTTGCTATTTAGGCTGAAGGCACACTGTGCGAGGAAGTCGCATTGCACTCGGACCATTGTTGCCCTATCAGGCAGGGTACACTGGTGCGAGTCCCATGCACTAAACTCGCATTGTGAGTTGAAAGCAAGTGCAATCGCAGCATGGTGCGACTGCACGCGACTTTCAAGTGCGTGAGGGCAATAGAAGTTTATGGGTGTGAGCAAATCTCGCACCCATACACCACACGGTGCGATACTCGTGTTTTGATTTTCCAGCTGTGCTGTACAGTAACCAAAGCAAACCATCAGCAGCCTCTGTGGGCTATTTCTGCAAAGAGGCTGCCGAAGGGTTACTAGGATGCTGGTGTGGTGGCAGCATGTCTCTAGAGAGTGTCCTCACTCTCTGGAGACATGACGTCATCACACCATGTGTCTGCAGGGGTTAATTCCTATGTATAATAATAGCCGCTAATTGTCAGCTTTCTAATTTATCTGTTAAAGCCGGGGCTTTGACAGCTGCAGAGTTAAAATTTCCCCAACAAATGCTGTCCATGGTCCTTCAGGACTGTGGAGATCATCACCCTCACTCACACCTCACACTCGCAGCACACTCACATGCATACAGCCATGCACACTCACCAAAAAAACACACATATAACTTGTATCACTGTCGTGCATCAAACACGCTCCATGTTTGATGCATGACAATGTGCCTTCAGCATCAATCAGTAGACAGCATACTGCAGGGGTTAAGAGATTTCAGGGATGCATCTCTTATCACACTGTGTGCTGTAATTTATCTCCAATGTTTGTGTTAGCTGCAGAAGATTATTATTACTGACTAGGTCAGCTAGTCTGGCATGCTGCCTGCTGTGATTACCAGCTCACTGTTTATAGACTTTGTACATACAAAGCCCGGTGTGGGCAGGGTTAGCTGTGGTGCGGGTGGGGTGCCAAGGTGTGTGTGTTTTGAGGAGGGGGGGGGGGTTGCTGTGGGTTCCCTGAAAAATGGCCACAGGAAAACTGCCCACACGGAAAACTGCCCACACGGAAAACTGCCCACACGGAAAACTGCCATTTGCAGCATCACAAAGTTTCAGATCTCTGAGGTGCAAGGTGAGGATTCACATGATCTGTGATCATCTTGTGAATTACAGTGACCTAGTGCAGAAATGCTGAAGATCTGGGGTTTATAGCAGTCTATCATTATCTGCAATAGATAGATCCAGTCTGCTGTCATCTCTCAGTGATTCTGCCTTACTCCTCCCTCCCACCAGCCCAAAACAGCAGAACCGAACCAGTAGCAGATTCAGAGAAGCCATCACTGCTATCTGTACTCATAGGAGTATCACTGGATTATCTGTGGAGTTACATGGGACTGCAGGTCTCATACATTATCATCCTAGTGGGCAATTTCCGCTGACATTCTTCTTTGCTGCACAGCATCTCACCTATAATTCTATACCATTCTTCTGCCTGCAGAACATCTCACCTATAGGGTACAGGCACACTAAAGGCCCCGTTACACATAGTGATGTTTCAACAATCCCACCAGTAATCCCACCTGACCGGGATCGCTGTAACATCGCTATGTGATCGCTGGTCTGCAGTCACACTGGGTGATCCACATACCGATGCTGCGTCCCCTGACGCTCACTGGGATCGCTCAACGTCTCGGGCGCAGAATGAGGATCGCTGGTCGTTGCCCCTGTCACACATGCCGATGGATGCTGGACAGCGAGAGACCAACGATGGGAAAATGGTCCCGGCCAATCCGCAGCGACTAGCAATCAGTGAGCTCATCGTTGATTGCTGCGGCATGTCACTCGCAGCGACTTCGCTAGTGAGGTCGCTGCAACGTCACAAAACCTGTGGCATTGCAGAGATATCGTTAGCAATATTGCTGTGTGTAACGCGGCCTTAAGGTATGCATTATCAGAGGGATTTTGATGATTGACAGTCGCGTGAGTGCTTTCCGTATGGTCATGCGACTGTGGTACGTGTGTGATGCAATTATGCATTTTTTTATCAGCTACCATCAGTGTGACATCCATGTGACCTATACCTCTATACTATCCCCCTGCCCTGCAGAGCATCTCACCTACACCTATACTGTTCCCTGTTCTGCAGAGCATCTCTCCTACACCTCTATACTATCCCCCTGCCCTGCAGAGCATCTCACCTATAATTCTTTATTATCCTACCCTGCAGAGCATGTCACCTACACCTATACTGTTCCCTTTTCTGCAGAGCATCTCACCTACTTCTCTATACCATCCCCATCTTGCAGAGCATCTCATCTACACCTCTATACCATCCCCATCTTGCAGAGCATCTCACCTACACATCTATACCATCCCTATCTTGCAGAGCATCTCACCTACACCTCTATACCATCCCCTGTCTTGCAGAGCATCTCACCTACACCTCTATACCATCCCCATCTTGCAGAGCATCTCACCTACACCTCTATACCATCCACAGTCCTGCAAAGCATCTCACTTACACATCTATACCATTCCTCGTCTTGCAGAGCATATAACCTAAAATTCTATATTCTCCAGCCCTGTTTTCCTGTTTGCATTCATGTCTGTGGACATTTTTCACATATCAGGTGAACATCCTCACCTGCACCTCAAATATCAGAGATCTGAAACTTTGTGATACTGCAGTTAGCAATTTTCCATGTGGGCAAATTTCTGTGTGGGCAAATTTCTGTGTGGGCAAATTTCTGTGTGGGCAAATTTCTGTGTGGGCAAATTTCTGTGTGGGCAAATTTCCGTTGGCAATTTTCCGTGTGGGCAATTTTCCGTGTGGGCAATTTTCCATGTGGCAATTTTCCGTGTGGGCAATTTTCCGTGTGGGCAATTTTCCATGTGGGCAATTTTCCATGTGGGCAATTTTCATGTGGGCAATTTTCATGTGGGCAATTTTCCTGTGGGCATTTTTCCTGTGGGCATTTTTCTGGTCACCGTTGCTGTGGTGCAGCCAGTAATTTAATTGATGTATTGTTGGATTCAAGGTTTCTTTATCTTGCTGCTATCAGATGAGGGAGCAAAAACCTGCTGACAGATTCCCTTTATGTTTGTGGCTGCAACGTGGAAAAGCTCACACGGTATGAATACTTTTTCATGACATAAATGCATCCACCATAAATTACACGCGATCCCACCAAAGGTCGTAACATTTACCACGAGGGTGGCCAATGAACAGAGCACAGTCCGGGGCCGTCATTACAGCCCAGACATCATCTGCACAGTGGCCACCATGGAAATTGGAGGAGCAGCACAGAGTTCCCATATTCCTCTCCCCATCTCACCTTTCCAGCTCCCATCAGCCGCAGGAATTTCTGATTTCGTTCCTCATTACCCAAATCCACCTTCTCCCAGCTGCCGCCACCAGCCTGGAAATCATGAAACCATGAATGAGCCTGATAACCAAGAACAACCATCCTCACCCAACTGCAGACTAGGCAGGGCCCAACCAGAATAACCAAACAGGAGGGAGAGCGTGCGGAAGAGCGACTCCGGGGCCCCCCCTCACCTCCCTGTGCGGGGGCCCCCCTCTCACCTCTCTGTCCAGGCTCCGGGGCCCCCCTCTCACCTCCCTGTGCGGGGGCCCCCCTCTCACCTCTCTGTCCAGGCTCCGGGGCCCCCCTCTCACCTCCCTGTGCGGGGGCCCCCCTCTCACCTCTCTGTCCAGGCTCCGGGGCCCCCCTCTCACCTCCCTGTGCGGGGGCCCCCCTCTCACCTCTCTGTCCAGGCTCCGGGGCCCCCCTCTCACCTCCCTGTCCGGGCTCCGGGGCCCCCCCTCTCACCCCGCTGTCCGGGCTCCGGGGCCCCCCCTCTCACCCCGCTGTCCGGGCTCCGGGGCCCCCCCTCTCACCTCTCTGTCCCAGCTCCGGGGACCCCCCTCTCACCTCTCTGTCCCAGCTCCGGGGACCCCCCTCTCACCTCTCTGTCCCAGCTCCGGGGACCCCCCTCTCACCTCTCTGTCCCAGCTCCGGGGACCCCCCTCTCACCTCTCTGTCCCAGCTCCGGGGACCCCCCTCTCACCTCGCTGTCCGGGCTCCGGGGCCCCCCTCTCACCTCGCTGTCCGGGCTCCGGGGACCCCCCCCTCACCTCTCTGTCCCAGCTCCGGGGCTTCCCCCCCTCACCTCTCTGTCCCAGCTCCGGGGCCCCCCCCCCTCACCTCTCTGTCCCAGCTCCGGGGCCCCCCCCCCTCACCTCTCTGTCCGGGCTCCGGGGCCCCCACTCTCACCTCTCTGTCCGGGCTCCGGGGCCCCCACTCTCACCTCTCTGTCCGGGCTCCGGGGCCCCCACTCTCACCTCTCTGTCCCAGCTCCGGGGCTTCCCCCCCTCACCTCTCTGTCCAGCTCCGGGGCCCCCCCCCCTCACCTCTCTGTCCGGGCTCCGGGGCCCCCCCCCCCTCACCTCTCTGTCCGGGCTCCGGGGCCCCCACTCTCACCTCTCTGTCCGGGCTCCGGGGCCCCCACTCTCACCTCTCTGTCCGGGCTCCGGGGCCCCCCCCCCCTCACCTCTCTGTCCGGGCTCCGGGGCCCCCCCCCCTCACCTCTCTGTCCGGGCTCCGGGGCCCCCACTCTCACCTCTCTGTCCGGGCTCCGGGGCCCCCACTCTCACCTCTCTGTCCGGGCTCCGGGGCCCCCCCCCCTCACCTCTCTGTCCGGGCTCCGGGGCCCCCCCCCCTCACCTCTCTGTCCGGGCTCCGGGGCCCCCACTCTCACCTCTCTGTCCGGGCTCCGGGGCCCCCACTCTCACCTCGCTGTCCGGGCTCCGGGGCCCCCCTCTCACCTCTCTGTCCGGGCTCCGGGGCCCCCCTCTCACCTCTCTGTCCGGGCTCCGGGGCCCCCACTCTCACCTCTCTGTCCGGGCTCCGGGGCCCCCCTCTCACCTCCCTGTCTGCGCTCCGGGGCCCCCCTCTCACCTCGCTGTCCGGGCTCCGGGCCCCCCTCTTGCGGCTCCGCCGGTGCTGCTCCTCGTCCTTCCATACTCGGTTCATCGCTCCAGATGTCCGGGATTTCCTCACACGCAGAGGACGTCGGGATTTGGAGCGCTGATTCGGTTGGTCACGTGCTTCCTATCACAGCCTAAGACTACATCTCCCGTCATCCCTCACTGCGCGCATGCGCAAGTATCACACACTGACAGGATTACAGAGCTGCGTCCAGTCCAACAGGTTTGTGGAAAGTAAAAAAACTTCCAAATATACAATAGTCAATAGTCATACTAAATAATACAATAGCTAAGTGATTGAAGAAAGAGAAATGTGAATCCTCAGTATTCAGTGACCGCCCGTCTCCTCCGTCCTCAGTATTCAGTGACCGCCCGTCTCCTCCGTCCTCAGTATTCAGTGACCGCCCGTCTCCTCCGTCCTCAGTATTCAGTGACCGCCCGTCTCCTCTGTCCTCAGTATTCAGTGACCGCCCGTCTTCTCCGTCCTCAGTATTCAGTGACCGCCCGTCTCCTCTGTCCTCAGTATTCAGTGACCGCCCGTCTTCTCCGTCCTCAGTATTCAGTGACCGCCCGTCTCCTCTGTCCTCAGTATTCAGTGACCGCCCGTCTTCTCCGTCCTCAGTATTCAGTAATCTCCCATCTCCTCCATCCTCAGTATTCAGTGACCGACCGTCTCCTCCATCCTCAGTATTCAGTGACCGCCCGTCTCCTCTGTCCTCAGTATTCAGTGACCGACCGTCTCCTCCATCCTCAGTATTCAGTGATCTCCCGTCTCCTCTGTCCTCAGTATTCAGTGACCGACCGTCTCCTCCATCCTCAGTATTCAGTGACCGCCCGTCTCCTCCGTCCTCAGTATTCAGTGACCGCCCGTCTCCTCCGTCCTCAGTATTCAGTGACCGCCCGTCTCCTCCGTCCTCAGTATTCAGTGATCGCCCGTCTCCTCCGTCCTCAGTATTCAGTGACCGCCCGTCTCCTCCATCCTCAGTATTCAGTGACCGCCCGTCTCCTCCGTCCTCATTATTCAGTGACCGCCCGTCTCCTCCGTCCTCGGTATTCGGTGACCGCCCGTCTCCTCCGTCCTCGGTATTCGGTGACCGCCCGTCTCCTCCGTCCTCAGTATTCGGTGACCTCCCGTCTCCTCCGTCCTCAGTATTCGGTGACCGCCCGTCTCCTCCATCCTCAGTATTCAGTGACCGCCCGTCTCCTCCATCCTCAGTATTCAATGACCGCCCGTCTCCTCCGTCCTCAGTATTCAGTGACCGACCGTCTCCTCCGTCCTCAGTATTCAGTGACCGCCCGTCTCCTCCGTCCTCAGTATTCAGTGACCGCCCGTCTCCTCCGTCCTCAGTATTCAGTGACCGCCCGTCTCCTCCGTCCTCAGTATTCGGTGACCGCCCGTCTCCTCCATCCTCAGTATTCGGTGACCGCCCGTCTCCTCCTTCCTCAGTATTCAGTGACCGCCCATCCCCTCCGTCCTCAGTATTCAGTGACCGCCCGTCTCCTCCTTCCTCAGTATTCAGTGACCGCCCGTCTCCTCCATCCTCAGTATTCAGTGACCGACCGTCTCCTCCATCCTCAGTATTCAGTGACCGCTCGTCTCCTCTGTCCTCTGTATTCAGTGACCGCCCGTCTCCTCCGTCCTCAGTATTCAGTGACCGCTCATCTCAGTATTCAGTGACCGCCCGTCTCCTCCATCCTCAGTATTCAGTGACCGTCTCCTCTGTCCTCAGTATTCAGTGACCGCCTGTCTCCTCCATCCTCAGTATACAGTGACCGCCCGTCTCCTCTGTCCTCAGTATTCAGTGACCGCCCGTCTCCTCTGTCCTCAGTATCTCAGTATTCAGTGACCGCCCGTCTCCTCCATCCTCAGTATTCAGTGATCGCCCGTCTCCTCTGTTCTCAGTATTCAGTGACCGCCTGTCTCCTCCATCCTCAGTATTCAGTGACCGCCCGTCTCCTCTGTTCTCAGTATTCGGTGACCGCCCGTCTCCTCCATCCTCAGTATTCAATGACCGCCCGTCTCCTCCGTCCTCAGTATTCAGTGACCGACCGTCTCCTCCGTCCTCAGTATTCAGTGACCGCCCGTCTCCTCCGTCCTCAGTATTCAGTGACCGCCCGTCTCCTCCGTCCTCAGTATTCAGTGACCGCCCGTCTCCTCCGTCCTCAGTATTCGGTGACCGCCCGTCTCCTCCATCCTCAGTATTCGGTGACCGCCCGTCTCCTCCTTCCTCAGTATTCAGTGACCGCCCATCCCCTCCGTCCTCAGTATTCAGTGACCGCCCGTCTCCTCCTTCCTCAGTATTCAGTGACCGCCCGTCTCCTCCATCCTCAGTATTCAGTGACCGACCGTCTCCTCCATCCTCAGTATTCAGTGACCGCTCGTCTCCTCTGTCCTCTGTATTCAGTGACCGCCCGTCTCCTCCGTCCTCAGTATTCAGTGACCGCTCATCTCAGTATTCAGTGACCGCCCGTCTCCTCCATCCTCAGTATTCAGTGACCGTCTCCTCTGTCCTCAGTATTCAGTGACCGCCTGTCTCCTCCATCCTCAGTATACAGTGACCGCCCGTCTCCTCTGTCCTCAGTATTCAGTGACCGCCCGTCTCCTCTGTCCTCAGTATCTCAGTATTCAGTGACCGCCCGTCTCCTCCATCCTCAGTATTCAGTGATCGCCCGTCTCCTCTGTTCTCAGTATTCAGTGACCGCCTGTCTCCTCCATCCTCAGTATTCAGTGACCGCCCGTCTCCTCTGTTCTCAGTATTCGGTGACCGCCCGTCTCCTCCGTCCTCAGTATTCAGTGACCGCCCGTCTCCTCCGTCCTCAGTATTCAGTGATCGCTCGTCTCCTCCATTCTCAGTATTCAGTGACCGCTCGTCTCCTCCATCCTCAGTATTCAGTGATCGCGCGTCTCCTCCATCCTCAGTATTCAGTGACCGCCTGTCTCCTCCGTCCTCAGTATTCAGTGATCGCCCGTCTCCTCCATCCTCAGTATTCAGTGACCGCCCGTCTCCTCTGTCCTCAGTATTCAGTGACCGCTCATCTCCCCTATCCTCTGTATTCAGTGACCGCCCGTCTCCTCCATCCTCAGTATTCAGTGACCGCCCGTCTCCTCTGTCCTCAGTATTCAGTGACCTCCCGTCTCCTCCATCCTCAGTATTCAGTGACCGCCCGTCTCCTCCATCCTCAGTATTCAGTGACCGCCCGTCTCCTCCATCTTCAGTATTCAGTGATCGCCCGTCTCCTCTGTCCTCAGTATTCAGTGACCGTCCTCAGTATTCAGTGATCGCCCGTCTCCTCCATCCTCAGAATTCAGTGATCGCCCGTCTCCTCCATCCTCAGTATTCAGTGACCGCCCGTCTCCTCCGTCCTCAGTATTCAGTGACCGCCCGTCTCCTCCATCCTCAGTATTCAGTGACCGCCCGTCTCCTCTGTCCTCAGTATTCAGTGACCTCCCCGTCTCCTCCATCCTCAGTATTCAGTGACCGCCCGTCTCCTCCATCCTCAGTATTCAGTGACCGCCCGTCTCCTCCATCTTCAGTATTCAGTGATCGCCTGTCTCCTCTGTCCTCAGTATTCAGTGACCGACCATCTCCCCTATCCTCAGTATTCAGTGACCACCCGTCTCCGCCATCCTCAGTATTCAGTGACCGCCCATCTCCTCCATCGTCAGTATTCAGTGACCGCCCGTCTCCTCCGTCCTCAGTATTCAGTGATCGCCCGTCTCCTCCATCCTCAGTATTCAGTGTCCGCCCGTCTCCTCTGTCCTCAGTATTCAGTGACCGCTCATCTCCCCTATCCTCCGTATTCAGTGACCGCCGTCTCCTCCATCCTCAGTATTCAGTGACCGCCCGTCTCCTCTGTCCTCAGTATTCAGTGACCTCCCGTCTCCTCCGTCCTAGTATTCAGTGACCGCCCGTCTCCTCCGTCCTCAGTATTCAGTGACCACCCGTCTTCTCCGTCCTTAGTATTCGGTGACCGTCCGTCTCCTCCATTCTCAGTATTCAGTGACCGCCCGTATCCTCCGTCCTTAGTATTCGGTGACCGCCCGTCTCCTCCGTCGTCAGTATTCTGTGACCGCCCTTCTCCTCCGTCCTCCGTATTCTTTGAATGCCCGTCTCCTCCATCCTCAGTATTCAGTGACCGCCCTTCTCCTCCGTCCTCAGTTTTCTGTGACCGCCCGTCTCCTCCGTCCTCAGTATTCAGTGACCGCCCGTCTCCTCCGTCCTTAGTATTCGGTGACCACCCGTCTCCTCCATCCTTAGTATTCGGTGACCGCCCGTCTCTCCATCCTCAGTATTCAGTAACCGCCCGTCTCCTCCATCCTCAGTATTCAGTGACCGCCCGTCTCTTCTGTCCTCAGTATTCAGTGACCGCTCGTCTCCTCTGTCCTCAGTATTCAGTGACCGCCCGTCTTCTCCATCCTCAGTATTCAGTGACCGCCCGTCTCTTCTGTCCTCAGTATTCAGTGACCGCCCGTCTCCTCTGTCCTCAGTATTCAGTGACCGACCGTCTCCTCCATCCTCAGTATTCCGTGACCGCCCGTCTCCTCCATCCTCAGTATTCAGTGATCACCCATCTCCTCCGTCCTTAGTATTCAGTGACCGCCCGTCTCCTCCGTCCTCAGTATTCAGTGACCACCCGTCTTCTCCGTCCTTAGTATTCATGACCGCCCGTCTCCTCCATCCTCAGTATTCAGTGACCGCCCGTCTCCTCCGTCCTCAGTATTCAGTGACTGCCCGTCTCCTTTGTCCTCAGTATTCTGTGAATGCCCGTCTCCTCCATCCTCAGTATTCAGTGACCGCCCGTCTCCTCCGTCCTCAGTATTCAGTGACCGCCCGTCTCCTCAATCCTCAGTATTCAGTGACCGCCTGTCTGCTCCATCCTCAGTATTCAGTGAATGCCCGTCTCCTCCATCCTCAGTATTCAGTGACTGCCCGTCTCCTCTGTCCTCAGTATTCTGTGACCGCCCGTCTCCTCCATCCTCAGTATTCAGTGACCGCCCTTCTCCTCCGTCCTCAGTTTTCTGTGACCGCCCGTCTCCTCCGTCCTCAGTATTCAGTGACCGCCCGTCTCCTCCGTCCTCAGTATTCAGTGAATGCCCGTCTCCTCCATCCTCAGTATTCAGTGACTGCCCATCTCCTCTGTCCACAGTATTCAGTGACCTCCCGTCTCCTCCGTCCTCAGTATTCAGTGACCGCCCATCTCCTCCATCCTCAGTATTCAGTGACTGCCCGTCTCCTCTGTCCTCAGTATTCAGTGACCGCCCGTCTCCTCCGTCCTCAGTATTCTGTGACCGCCCGTCTCCTCCGTCCTCAGTATTCAGTGACCGCCCGTCTCCTCTGTCCTCAGTATTCAGTGACCGCCCGTCTCCTCCGTCCTCAGTATTCTGTTACCGCCCGTCTCCTCCGTCCTCAGTATTCAGTGACCACCCGTCTCCTCCATCCTCAGTATTAGTCTTCAATGTATTTTTATTTTTCAATAACAAAGTACACAGTATCCAACTTACAACATAAACAGATGGTATTAGGTAAGGATAACAAGATTTATATTGTGGGGGGTGTGTGAGGGGGATAAGGTATGAGGGGAAGTAGCGTAAAATAACAATTTGGGGAGGACAGGGGAATGTAATGAAAAAAGGGGGGGGTCGGTAGGATATATGTCTCCTGTATCAACCGGATCTCGAAAAGTGTCAATGATAGTAAGAATGTTCAAAGTCTCATATTGTGTCATACATGAGTGGTATTGATGCTGATCATATTTTCGAAGCTGAGTGGTATCGAGGTCTCATATGCTAGGTCTTTAAGTATCCGTCACTCTAGGAAATCCAACGTATCTCATGCAAACAACAAAGGATGTATCAACCAGACCAACTGTAGGTGAAGTTTTGGAGAATCGGAATCCATCCTCAGTATTAAGTGATTGCCTGTCTCCTCCATCCTCAGTATTCAGTGACTGCCTGTCTCCTGACATTGTCTGAATCGTACACCCAATATATTGAAGGCCGCAGGGACATTCAAGAAGGTACACAATATATGTTGACTGGCGAGTGACCTTATGTTTGATAGGAAGCGTTTTATTAGTTGTGAAAGATGTAAATGTTTATGCGCCATTAGAGACACTTAGGAGTGTTTCACATGTAACACTCCTAAGTGTCTCTATTGCCATGTTATATGTAACGGCGCAAAATCATTTACATCTTTCACAACTAATAAAACGTTTCCTATCAAACATAAGGTCACATGCCAGTCAACATATATTGTGTACCTTCTTGAATGTCCCTGCGACCTTCAATATATTGGGCGTACGATTCAGGCAATGCACGCTCGCCTTAACAAGCACAGGCATAATATTAAACTTGGATATGAATTGCACAGTATATCCAAACATTACGCCACATTCCATCAAAAAGATGCTAGTAAGATGATGCTAATTATAATTGATTACGTCTCTGATAATGAAAATGACCGCCTGGGGGTTCTAATCAATAAAGAGAGCTTCTGAATTTACAAATTAGGGACACTAAGTCCAGAGGGTCACAATGTAACTTTACAAAATGTGGCCAAACATTAAATTCATCTTTGGCGGTCCAGATTTCCACACTTTAGCATTCCTCTTGGACGCATATAAGACAACACACATAACAGTTTTCTGCAGAAATGTTTGTCTTGTATTGTTTAGGTGATGATTCGCCCCCTTTTTACATATCATTTTATATCATACATTTTTTTCATTACTATTTTTATATTATACTTGACATTATTTTGTCATATCATATTGTATATGAGTATATCTCAGTTTTTAGTGATATTAATATGTATAACTTGGAGTATTATTTCCATGTTCTCAGTTTATTCTGTATACTTTTAATTATTCGTTTTTTTTTCATTGGTATTAAGGAATCCTTGATAATCAAGGTGACCATGTATTTTAGAATTGTCGTTTTTAGCTTGTCTGTATGGACTTCCCTTTGTTTAGTCATGCTAGGGTTAATTTTGGTAGGCACTTTAAGCCAATCATGTTTAACCTTGTTGGTAATGTTAGGATTAAAATGGTAATCAATTTGAACCAATCACAGTCCAGTGACCCTTATAAAAGTGTTTTTCCCATTTACACCACCTGATGAAGACAGTCAATGCTGTTGAAACGAATTGTGGAGCTGTAAAGGGAACCATTCACCAATAAAGGTTTGCCAACTTTTAATGTTCTGTGCCATCAATCCCCTTCTTAAGCACTTCTACTACACCGGCGCATTTCTTTTCATGAATCATCATTTCTTTTCATGAATCATCTATATCCAGTCCTACAGGTGCCCAAATATCTATATCAAGTTCTACAGATACCCCATATCTATACTCAGTCCTACAGGTGCCCCATATCTATATCCAGTCCTACAGGTGCCCCATATCTATATCCAAATCTACAGGTGTCCTATATCTATATCCAGTCCCACAGGTGTCCTCATATCTATATCCAGCCCTACAGGTGCCCCATATCTATATCAAGTCCTACAGATACCCCATATCTATACTCAGTCCTGCAGGTGCCCCATATCTATATCCAGTCCTGCAGGTGCCCCATATCTATATCCAAATCTACAGGTGTCCCATATCTATATCCAGTCCCACAGGTGTCCTCATATCTATATCCAGCCCTACAGGTGCCCCATATCTATATCAAGTCCTACAGATACCTCATATCTATATCCAGTCCTACAGGCGTCCCATATCTATATCCAGTCCTACATGTGCCCCATATCTATATCCAGTCTTGCAGGTGTCCCATATCTATATCCAGTCCTACACATGCCCCATATCTATATCCAGTCCTACAGTTGCCTCATATCTTTATCCAGTCCTACAGGTGTTCTTATACCTATATCCAGTCCTACTGTTTCCCAATATCTATATCTAGTCCTACAGGTGCCCCATATCTATATCCAGTACTATAGGTACCCCATATCTATTTCCAGTGCTACAAGTTCCCAAATCTATATCCAGTCCTACAGGTGCCCCATATCTATATCCAGTCCTACAGTTGCCTCATATCTATATACAGTCCTACAGGTGTCCTTATACCTATATCCAGTCCTACAGGTTCTCAATATCTATTTCCAGTGCTACAAGTGCCCCATATCTATATCCAGTCCTACAGGTGCCCCATATCTATATCCAGTCCTACAGGTGCCCCATATCTATATCCAGTCCTACAGGTGTCCCCATATCTATATCCAGTCCTACGGTGCCCCCATATTTATATCCAGTCCTACACATGCCCCATATCTATATCCAGTCCTACGGTGCCCCCATATCTATATCCAGTCCTACACATGCCCCATATCTATATCCAAACATGCAAAAAATTAAAAATAGATGGTTGCGCCACACTGCAAATTTAGGGGTATAAATTCCCGTTACACTATACGTTTCACTCACCTAAGTTGGTTGTGCCCTCTGCACAACTAGATTAACCGCAAGCAGGTGAGATTTTTTATGCAGGATCCCTGTCTTCATCTATTGCCTGTCTCTCCTTTACACCCAGGTCTGTGCTCCGTCTCTCACACGTGCACCGTCCCGTGCACGTGCAGGGGCCAGGTTTCTGTTTTCTTCAGCAAGGTCCTCTCCCAGAGCTGCTCGCACCACTCTCCCCGAAGGGAGAAAGGAACGTAATGCAATAATAAAATGTGGTATATAGAAATGAGCGCTAGGGATAATGGAACAAGCCGAACGCTTTTGTAGACATTACCTATAAGTTTATTACGATAAACACAATACAGGTCCTTCTCCCACAACGCGTTTCGACGCTACATGCGTCTTTCTCAAGTGGATACTGGACCTCTATCAAAATTCCCTTATATCCTATCTCTTTAAAAAAAAAAAAAGACACACCCCCATGTACAATGATTGGTAAATAGGTAGATAGGATATTGGTAGATAGGATATAGGGGATATAAGGGAGAAAGACCTGTACTGTGTTTATCGTAATAAACTTATAGGTAATGTCTACAAAAGCGTTCGGCTTGTTCCATTATCCTAGCGCTCATTTCTATATACCACATTTTATTATTGCATTCCATATCTATATCCAGTCCTACAGGTGCCCCCATATCTATATCCAGTCCTACAGGTGTCCTATATCTATATCCACTCCTACAGGTGTCCCATATTTATATCCACTTATACAGGTGCCC
The DNA here is from genome assembly GCA_033576535.1 of Allobates femoralis. NCBI lineage: Eukaryota > Metazoa > Chordata > Amphibia > Anura > Aromobatidae > Allobates > Allobates femoralis. Next base: position 33,297,700 of record JARQOC010000010.1, on the reverse strand, counting down.
CATATCTATATCTAGTCCTACAAATACCCCATATCTATATCCTGTCCTACAGGTGTCCTATATTTATATCTAGTCCTACAGGTGTCCCATATTTATATCCAATCCTACAGGTGCCCCATATCTATATCCAGTCCTACAGGTTCCCCATATCTTTATCCAGTCCTACAGGTGCCCCATATCTATATCTAGTCCCACAGGTGTCCTCGTATCTATATCCAGTCCTACAGGTGTCCCATATTTATATCCAATCCTACAGGTACCCCATATCTATATCCAGTCCTACAGGTGTCCCATAATTATTTCCAGTCCTACAGGTGCTCCATATCTATATCCAGTCCTACAGATGCCCCATATCTATATCCAGTCCTACAGAAACCACATATCTATATCCATTCCTACAGGTGTGCTATATCTATATCCAGTCCTATATCCAGTCTTACAGGTGTCCCCATATCTATATCCCGTGCTACAGATGTCTATATCCAGTCCTACAGGTGCCTCATATCTATATCCAGTCCTACCGGTGCCCCCATATCTATATTCAGTCCTTCAGGTGTCCCATATCTATATCCAGTCCTACAGGTGCCCCATATCTATATCTAGTCCCACAGGTGTCCTCGTATCTATATCCAGTCCTACAGGTGTCCCATATTTATATCCTATCCTACAGGTGCCCAATATCTATATCCAGTCCTACAGGTGTCCCATAATTATTTCCAGTCCTACAGGTGCCCCATATCTATATCCAGTCCTACAGGTGTCCCATAATTATTTCCAGTCTTACAGGTGCCCCATATCTATATCCAGTCCTACAGGTGTCCCATAATTATTTCCAGTCCTACAGGTGCCCCATATCTATATCCAGTCCTACAGGTGTCCCATAATTATTTCCAGTCCTACAGGTGCTCCATATTTATCCAGTCCTACAGGTGCCCCATATCTATATCCAATAATTAGAATAAACCTTGCACACGAAAATTATGAAAATTACGAAAAAATGAATCTGTTTTGTTCCAATGACATTTATTGAGATCTCAGGTAGAGATGAATTGTATCATATAATCTTGACGTTTCGGCATTCATTCATGCCTTATTCATAAACACTGTGAAGTCACAACATAACATAACAATCAGAATTACAGGTATATACAATAACAATACAATAATTCATAATCCATAATATTTCATCTCAATACTATGTCCTTCTGGTTAAACAACACCATATCATCTCATGTAACATTAAGTAACATCAAATATTTCTGGTATACATAATAAGGGAGTCACTATATCGTAGACCTAAAAAATTAAAATAGTTATCTATATCCAGTCCCACAGGTGTCCCATAATTATTTCCAGTCCTACAGGTGCTCCATATCTATATCCAGTCCTACAGGTGTCCCATAATTATTTCCAGTCCTACAGGTGCCCCATATCTATATCCAGTCCTACAGGTGTCCCATAATTATTTCCAGTCCTACAGGTGCTCCATATTTATCCAGTCCTGCAGGTGCCCCATATCTATATCCAGTCCTGCAGGTGCCCCATATCTATATCCAGTCCTTCAGGTGTCCCATATCTATATCCAGTCCTACAGGTGTCCCCATATCTATATCCCGTGCTACAGATGTTCCACATCTATATCCAGTCCTACAGGTGCCTCATATAGATATCTAATCCTACAGTTGTCCCATATCTATATCCAGTCCTACAGGTGCCCCCATATCTATATCCAGTCATACAGATTCTGAATATCTATATCTAATCCTACAAGAGCCCCATATCTGTATCCAGTCCTAGAGATGTCCCATATCTATATCCAGTAATAGATGTGCCCCATATCTATATCCAGTGCTACAAGTTCCCATTTCTATATCCAGTACTACAGGTGTCCCATATCTATATCCAGCAAAGGTGTCCACATATCTATATCCAGTCCTAAAGGTGTCCAATATCTATATCCAGCCCTACAGGTGTCCACATATCTATATCCAGTCCTACAGGTGCCTCATATCTACAGGGGGGCCATTTATATGGATGCACCTAAATAAAATGTAAATGGTTGGTGATATCAACTTCCTGTTTGTGGCACATTAGTATAGGGGAGGGGGAAAACTTTTCCAACTCAATGCCACTGGATATCTGAAATTGCTACATGATTCAGTACTATTGACACCTTTCTTAAAAATCCTCATCCAGTGACACCTGTGTTTTACGCACTTCCTAAGGTACACAAGGATTTGATGAGACCACCTGGCCCATTGTATCATCTATGGACTCTCTGTTATCACCAATTGCCATCACATTAGATAAGATTTTATCACTACTGGTACCTAAAACACCAGCATACCTGAATTACACTACAGATTTCCTCAATTGTATCAGACCAGTGAGTCCACCAAGCATAATGTTTACTGATTTCTATCGACCCAAACAGCCTATGCACTAGTATAGATCACCAACTTAGCCTTAAAGCGTCAGTTGGTTCCTGGAGGAATTTAGTGACTTTGACATCAGTAAAAGGTTCTGTCTTGACTTTTCAATTAGTCCTGGGCCAGAATTATTTCTTGTTCCAGGACATGCAGCAGAGGGGGACCGGCATGGGATCCAACGTGGCGTCCCCTACGCAAACATATTCTTGTCCTATTTCGAACACTTGTACATATACTCTTAGGCTGCTTTCACATCACGATTTTTGTTCATCCGTGGCTATCCGTTGTAAAGCAGATAGCCACGGATCCGATTTAGTCTCCATGTATCCCTATGGCCACATATGTGCACAGATTGGTCCTTATTGGCATCCGATTGTGTCAGTTTTGTGAGGGATCCGTTTGTGTAAGTGTCGAGCCCCAGACCCTGGGGTACTCGGATACCAGGCTTGGTGGGTTGTTTTAGGGATGTCACGGGTGGCAGCGCCTGATCCCGTGGCCTGGGTGACACTTCAAAAAGGGATGTATTTACAGGGGATTAGAGTTTTTGTCACGTGACGCCACCTGTAGTATCTGGTGATAGGTCACCAGCGCTACCACAGTCCGCCGAAGGTAGATGGTAGTGCGGCTGAGTTGGCAAAACCCCCTACAGGTAGGCCGATTCCTCCGGGGCAGCGTAGTGTGAAGGGGCAGCTTGGAGTGGGATTTGTAGGTCGGGATAGGGAGTGATGGAGCAGTCTATAAGAGCACCGGGAACGGAGAGGAATGACGCACACACACTGCAGAAGTCTCTTTTACCTTTTACTGGTGGTATGAGCAAGTAAAGACGTCCAGGGCAGTGTCAGGTGACCAAGTGCACAGTGGGTCCCCACAGCAAGTGGGTATAAGGCCTCTTCTGTTACTCTGTGGTAAATGAAGCCCAGTCTGCATGAACCAGACCGGCCTCCTCTCTCTTCCTGTCCTTGCTCTCTCCTCCTGTGCGGTCCACGGGTTACCCTCCCTGATCACTGTGGTGGAACGCTGCTTTGTCTGGCTCCCTTTCTCTGGATTCACAGGGAGACCGGGTGACTGAAGTCTCCACGGTGTGACGGGGTTTTCTGTAGTCCTGAAGTATCCTACAGGTGCGGATCCCAATGTCCAGTACGTCTTTGGGCGAACTTCCACTAGTTCCTCAATCCCTTTTTGGCTCTCTACTCCTCGCCTTCTGTCCCCACTCAGGCTTGCGGGACGTCAGAAGGGCCACTCCAGGTCTCTGGCTCGGGCCTAACCGTGGCATCGACCACCAGGACGTCTTCACAGCTCTCGTAGCGTCTGCGCACACTAACTAACGGAGCCTGGTCTGATTTTGGCCTGCCTTCAAAAAAGGGGATAGAAACGGATCCATTGCTGTCCGTGTCAAATAACATGGAGCTCTATGGTGACAGATCAAAACGGATCCTTCAAAAAATTGGATCTGTAAAACGGATTCGATTAGCTGTACTACGCATGCTCAGAAGCAAGGTACAGCCTTATCTCTGCTAACTGATGATGGATCTGTAGAAAACACGGATCTGTGGGCATCAGTGGCATCTGTTGGCACAGATCCGTGCTTGTCTGTGTGATCCTTGAAATTCAAGGATCACCACAGATGTGCAAAAACGTGATGTGAAAGCAGCCATCAACTGCTGCACATGTAAAACTATGGAAAAGATATATTGACGATATCGTTATAATCTGGACAGGTATGATTGCAGACCTTGATACATTTTATGATCACATCAACAGTGCCATCCCAGGCCTCACTTCCACCAAGCACGTGGGCCCCCGCAAAATCAATTTCTAAGGCTACTTTCACATAACGATTTTGTAAAATCCGATGCTGTCCGATATAAATCGGACAGCATCGGATTCTTCTAATGCCTGGAATCGGGTGCCAAATAGGCATCCGATTCCGACAGAAAATAGGATGCCCGCCCTCCTGTCAGATCGCTCCCTGAGAGCTGTCAGTCTCTCCCCTGGTCCTCTTCTTTATCCCCTGTGTCTCCCCTCTTGGCCCCCTGTCCTCTCCTCTTATCGCCCGGTCCTCCCCTCTTGGCCCCCGGTCCTTTCCTCTTATCCCCTGTGTCTCCCCTCTTGGCCCCCGGTCCTTTCCTCTTATCCCCTGTGTCTCCCCTCTTGGCCCCCGGTCCTTTCCTCTTATCCCCTGTGTCTCCCCTCTTGGCCCCCGGTCCTTTCCTCTTATCCCCTGTGTCTCCCCTCTTGGCCCCCGGTCCTCCCCTCTTGGCCCCGGTCCTTTCCTCTTATCCCCTGTGTCTCCCCTCTTGGCCCCCGGTCCTCCTATGCGTCCTCCTCCTCTCCTCTTGTCCCCCTCCTCTCCTCCTCTCCTTTCTCACCTGTCCACGACTCCTGCACGGTCCCGCGCGTCTCCCGGTGCCTTGCTGTTCTGTCTCAGTGCTGCCAGGACCTCTCGTGATGTCACAATCACATGACTGCCGGTTATTGGTTCCTGGCAGTCATGTGATTGTGACATCACGGCAGGTCTTATCAGCACAGACGGCAAGATACCTGGAGACACCGGAGACGCCGGGAGACGTCGGGGGCCTCGTGGACAGGTGAGCATAGATTTTTTTATTTTTAATTAACCCATTCATTCACTTTTGGAGCGATTTTAGTGTACTGAGCATGCTCAGTACACTAAAATCGGTCCGAGGAGACATGAGATGTTTCCTCGGACCCTTCTCCATAGGGCCCCATGTTAAATTGATCGGGTCGGATCGGATGTGCACTAAATGCCATCCGATCTGGTCCGATCCGAATCTGTCAGATTTTATTTTCGGTGCAAAAATCGGAGCAAGCTCCGATTTTTGCACCGATAAAAAAGTCGGACAGATTCGGATCGGACCAGATCGGATGGCATTTAGTGCACATCCGATTCGGTCCGATGCCCATAGGGCTGCATGGGGTCCGAAAATCGGTCCGATGCTGTCCGATTTTCATCGGACAGCATCGGAAATGCTAAAATCGTTATGTGAAAGCAGCCTTAGGCTGCTTTCACATCGCAATTTTTTCCTGTCCATGGGGATCCTGTTTTTGCAGGACACCACGGACAGGAAAGGACAGGGTCGGATGCGTGCCTCGGATGCCATTTCTGTGTCCAGGTCTGTGATTTTCACGGATCCGAACACAGAAAGGAGTCCGAGCCTGCAAAGCAAGCGGGACACTTTCACTTTTGCAATATATTGCGGGAGTGAAGCAAGGGTTAAAAAAAAAAAAAAGATCCTCATCTCTCCAATGTGTGTCTTGCGATGTGCGCCATCTAGCTCTGAGGACATTAGGACCTGTGTATAAGCTGACCGGGTGGGACGAGGCAACCCGATCAGCTGATCGGTCACTTGAGCGCATCAGCTGAGCGGTTTAAATAGCCCACCCGCCAAAACCCATCGGCGGTGGGGAGATTTAAACCGTACTGATGCGGTAATGTGACTGATCAGCTGATTGGGTTGCCCCGCCCCACCCAGTCAGCTGATACACAGGTCCTTAAGCCCTCGGAGCTAGATGGCGCACAAAAAGCCGGATCCCGGATTCTCCCGGATCCGGGGCAATCCGGTTCTCCCTAACATGGGAGCCTATGGGGACAGATTGCCCAGGTCCGGGCGAATCCGGGAACCGGGTACCGGCGGCTGCACGCCGCTGTTTTTTCAGGACCACGGCTAGCTCCCTGCTAGCCGCGATCTTGAAAAATCAGTAGCTGCGGCTGCAATTACAGCCATCTGGCTGCACACAGGACTGGAGGGCACATTTGGCCCTCTGGTTCTGTGTGCTGATCCGGTCCGGGGCTGTCAGGTTTATGCCTGACAGCCCCGGACTGGACCTTGCTGTGGTGTGAAGCCAGCCTAAGGCTGCTTTCACACTGCAGTTTTTTTCCTGATCAGGTTCAATCAGGTTTGTGTGTCAAAACCAGGAGAGAAAAACTATAATTGAAAGATTGACACCTGTTCTGAGTTTTGGAGACACTCTTGGTTTTGGCACACAAACCGGATCGAACCTGATCAGGGAAAAAACTGCAGTGTGAAACCAGCCCTAGACTTGCATTGATGAGTCTTGTTGACATACACAGCACAATGCCGAAAACAGCAGAGGAAAAGCTTGATCTACACTGCCTCATTGAGTGACATCGGTGCGAGGGGAACGTGATTGTCCTCGGCGTCGTTACACGCGGATATTGTGATGAGGCATCGGTCTCTGGACCTTTTGCTTTTGTTTTCCACATATCGTCTTTATCTGTTTTTGCCTTTTCACACCGTTCAGCCGTTTTCAATAGCCCCATGTACAAGTGAACTCCTGAAAAGACCTTAGGACCGCGGCCGAGCCAAACCGAAGAATGGTGCAGTGAATTCAGCCCGAATAAAGACGTGTCTGTGCCTGAAACCGTCCAGAATATTTACCTCCATAAATCATTAGAGGGAACTAAGGCACAATTATACCCGGAGAGAAGGAGCCTCCAGGCTGGGACTTATGTGGTCGGCGCCTGCGCTGCCTTCTGCTGTGGATTTTCCGCGTTTGTCTTCTTTGGCTCTTAGAATGTGTCTATAAAGTAATGAGGCTTCTTACGGCTCCGTCCTCATCACAGGGTTTTGTTTTTCTTCTTAGACCCGGTGAGGAGACTTGCATGGGCCGTTGTGCTCTAAGGTTTATCTAATAGCACAGAGCGGCTCTCTGGAAACTTGCTGAATTTCTTCCTGGGGTAGAATGTTCCATTATTTGTGGCTTTCACTGTCAGCAGCCTGTGTGCATTGTGCTGGAGCAAAGCTGTGGCCAAGCCGCACAGAAAAGTAGAAAGTAGGTGCAAGTCATCCCCACACTGGAGGGGGCACTAACTTTCTGCTACATCTCCACTTATACTGCTGTGGCTGTGATGCCTGTAGTGGGCACTAGATGGCAGTGTTTTCTACCCTTTAGAAATGATCTCTGTGAATTCCTGTAGAATACTAGAGTTTCTGCATCTGCAGATAAAACATGGGATGTGACCTTAGCCTAACGTGCACCTGAGAGCCAGATACAAAAAGTAGTCGTGTCTTCAGTAATAATAGTGGGTTCCATTAAAAATGTCCACAAGGAAAAATGCCCACAGGCAACCCTAACCTCAACACCTAACCCCAACACCCAACCCTAAACCCAAGCTTTAACACCTTACCCTAAACCCAAACCCTAACACCTAATCCTAAACTCAAACCCTAAAACCTAATCCTAAAACCTATCCCTAAACCCAAACCCTAATACCTAACCCTAAACTCAAACCCTAACACCTATCCCCTAAACCTAACGCTTATCCCTAAACCCAAACCCTAACACCTAACTCTAAACTCAAACCCTAACACGAACTCTAACATCTAATCCTAACCATAGCCCTAACACCTAACCGTAAACCCTGACCCTAATCCTAACCCTAAAACCTAATCCTAACACCTAATCCTAACCCCAGCTCTGATGACAATTTTCATGGTGGGCATTTTTTGGGTCACCATACTAGGGGTGTGTGAAGAGAGTGCCTTGGCGTATGTTCACATACAGCAGTTATTGTACAAATCACCGCAGTCAGAATCCATTCCCTCCTCTGAATGAGGTTGTTTCTGCAGGTGTATGGATTTCAGCTAGTCCACTCCAGTATTTTGCACCAACGTAGAATGCTTTGAAATGAAAATAATTTAACATAACCTAAACTATAATGATAGAATCTTAAAGAGAACCAACCAGTGGGATTTTCCCATATAGAGTGCAGGCAGTGCTATACTGGCACTAGGATGCTGAATCCAATCATACCTTCAGTTTCCAGATTATATGTTTAATTGCTGAAAAAAAACTTTCTCAAAGTTCCAGAAAGGAGTACACTATTTGATTGCCGTGTGCAGGGGTGCGTAACTCTGGGTCGGGTCCTCTGGATATCTGCGTCCTCATGGTTGCCCCCTTTTCTTTACTTCAATTTTGCACTGCGCCTCCATTGATGCTGTTGTTGTTGTGTGTGCTTTACTATTGTGATGATGTCTTCAGTCTTCATTAAAATTGCGCAGCACATGCGTTTTCCGCAATCTCCAAGGAACGAAATAGTTGACCCGGTGAATGAGGAACTGGCAGCACGCTGAGATTTAGGTTAATCTTCAATTTATCGAAAAATCCATTAAAATTATTGCACGGTACAATATGCAGTCAGATCAGTCCTACATGGACAAGTTAAGAGAGACACATTTTGGCTAAAGCCGCAGGCGTATTCATGAACAGAGCTGCGGTTTTAGCTGAAACGTTTCGCTCTTAACTTGTCGATGCAGGACTGATCTGACTGCTTATTGTACCGTGCAATATTTTTAATGGATTTGTCAATGAACTGAAGTTTTACTTTCTCAGTCGCCGGGTCCACTATTTCTTTCCTTGGAAATTGCATTGACAGCGGCAGCCAAGTCGCAACTCGCGCTGAGGATAGGAGAACGACACAAATGGTGAGCTGACAAACTTTATTTATTTGTTGTTCGATACGCAATGTCCAGTACCATTTTATTGAAGACACAGTGGAGAGGAACGCACCTGCATTTTTTTTTTCCATCTTTGCATGCGCCCCTGCTGCTCATAGTCATCTTCAGAATGTCTTCAATAAAATGGCGGCGGGGATCGCTGTACACGCACGCGCTGACTCTGGCACCATTTTAATGAAGACAACATCACAATAGCACACGCAACGACAACAATTGGTGACTCGACGCAAAATTTAAATAAAGAAAAGGGGGAAACCATGAGGACGCAGGAGGAGGAATATATATATAGAGGACCCGACCACATACATCTGCCCACTGCACACATCAATCAACCAGTGGACTAATTTCTGTAACTTTGAGAGCTTTTTTTTTCGGCAATTAAACATATAATCTGGAAATTTAAGGTATGATTGGATTTAGCATCCCAGCGCCAATACGGCACTGCCTGCACTTTATATGGGAAAATCCTGCTGGTTGGTTCCCTTTAAAGGATCCTGTCACCTCCATAACGCCTCCTAAAATAGCAAAACATGTCCCTGCAGCATCCCATCACTAATCTCACACTTCTTTTGTCTCCTAAAAGCATCCTGTGAAAGTGCATAAAAAACGTTTTAATACTCACTCATTAGTGATTATAATTTGCTGGGCTATATTCTTTTGTCACCAGGCGTGTTGTTTGCAGGCTCCAGGTTCCACCCTCTCTCTGTCTGTGTGCTCTGCTTGTGCAGGCATTGCCCTCCCCCTCTCTATCACTCACAGAATGCAAATCATTAGTCCTGCCTTCAGCTCCACATCACTGCAGCACAGACAGAGAGAGGGTGGATCCTCGAGGCTGCAAAACAACACCCCCGGTGACTAAAGAATATAGCCCCTGCTAATTATAATCACTAATGAGTAAGTATTAAAACGTTTTTATGCACTTTCACAGGATGCTTTTAGGAGACAAAAGGAGTGTGAATTAGTGATGGGATGCTGCAGGGACATGTTTTGCTAGCTTAGGGGCGTTTTGGAGGTGACAGGATCCCTTTAAGTGACATCTTCCTGCCATATGTGATATGACACCAACTCTTCTTGATTAGGCAGAATGTAGTAAATCGATATGAAGACGACATTTCTTTGTGATGAGAACTGCAGTAATTAATATATATATATATATATATATATATATACAGGGTCTGCTTTAGGGGGGCAAAGAGGGCATTTTCCCACACTCCCTTGGGGGTCTCTGAGGTTTACAACAGGAGCTGCATGATAATAGCATTAACAGTATTAAAAAAATATATGCATATTTGGTATCACTGGGTTCATAAAAGACTGATCTATCAAAATATAAAGTAAATTAATTCAATCGGTAAAAGGCATAATGAGAAATAAAAAAGATAAATGCCAGAATTACAGCTTTTTGTCTGCTGCAACATTGCAGTAGGAGGCGATAAAAACATTGTATCTACCAAAATTGTATCAGTAAAAACGTCAAGATTTCAGCAGGGTGCACAAAGACATTTAAACCCATTCCACTCGGCCACACATGCTACATTGGTATAAATGGCACACACAAGGACAATTTTTTCTTACACCAAATGTACCGTTTTTTCTTCCAGTACGATTTTATAAAAAATAATATACAATTGATGGATATTCATGAAAACTTATACTGATTTTAATAATCATCTTGCGAGGTCAGTATTAACATATACGGTAGTTATCATGGTAAATAAAAATTAAAAAATCATTGTGGAATTGCATGTTTTTTTGCAATGTCAATGCACTTGGAGTTTTTTCCTGTTTTCCATTACACTATGTGGTAGAATGGATGATTTCCTTCAAAAGTACAACTCGTACCGCAGAAATCAAGAACTCATATGTCTATGTGGAAGGAAAAGCAAAAAAAGTCATGGCCCTTGGAAGAAGGGGACTAAAAAGAGAAAAACAAATAAGTGGGAAAATCACCCATGGGTGAAAGGGTTAAAATCCTTGTAACAGTCATATAATAACAGCAAGAGCGCCCCTCGCAGGCTTCATTGTTCATATGTTCATGATGGGTTAACAAAGAAACTAAAAAATAATCCTATGTATAAAATGTAATTAGAATGAGGGACCCTCCTTAATTCTTACATTTGTAGACAGTTATCAGAGAGAACATACAAGGTATTAGTATTCAGCCCCCTGAGTCAGCACTTTGTAGGACCACCTTTTGCTGTCTTGCATTAGTATTCAGCCCCCCTCTCCCGAGTCAGCACTTTGTAGGACCACCTCTCTGTGCCTTGCACTAGTATTCACCCCCCTGAGTCAGCACTTTGTAGGACCATCTTCCTCTGTCTTGCATTAGTATTCAGCCCCTGAGTCAGCACTTTGTAGGAACACTTTCTCTGTCTTGCATAGAATTCAGCCCCAGTCAACTTTGTAGGACCAACTTTCTCTGTTTGCATTAGCATTACACCCCTGAGTCAGCACTTGTGGAATCTCCTCTGTACTGCATAGTATAGGCCCTAGGTCAGTACTTTGTAGGGACCACCTTTCTTATCCTGCTTAGTATTCACCCTCCTGAGTCGTTACTTTGTAGGACCACCTTTCTCAGCCACTAAGTGGGTTTTTGCAGGGACTATCTTCTTGTTGATTAGTATTACCTGGAGTCAGCATTTTGTAGGACCACCTTTCTCTGTCTTGATAAGTATTCAGCAACCTGAGTCTGCACTTGTAGGACAATCCTGATCTGGCATTAGTTTCAGCCCTGAGTCAGCACTTGTAGGACCAATAAAAAAAAATGAAAACTCCAGCACTACTTTCAGACTTCTGCAGAGAGACAACTCAGATCTGTCCAGAGCCATAAACCACGACAGGCTAATAACGGGTGCAGCTTTAAGTAGAACAGTTGTATCAATATAGAAAAGGAGCCTAGCAGATTCGGTCCTTAAAAAATTCCAGCTTTATTTACTACTAGATGGGAGCCCGATGCTATCGCATGGGTGGGTAGTGTGCATCAGATGGGGGGGCTTAATGGCACTGGGGCAGCATTCGCCTCTACCCCCTGTGCGGTCTCTCCCCTGCCCGCTGTTTTTTCCACCTCGCTCTCTGCCCCCCCAGTGCTGCCTTGTCTCTGCCTCCATTGCTGGGGGGTGACCATGGGCAGGCTGAGTGAGTGCAGCGTGACCATGGTGTGGGCTGAGGTTTACTGTGGGGTGAGTGAGGGTGACCGTTGGTGCGGTGTGAGCATGGTGCGAGGGTCAGTGGGGATCGGTAGTGCGGGATGACTGTGGTGGGGCTGGTGCAGGATGACTGTAGTGGCGGGGTATAGTGGTGCGGGCTAGTGCAGGCTAATGAGTGTGGGTGACCATGGTGCGGGTGACTGGTGAGGAAGGGTGACCGTAGGGGTGAGATCGCTAGTGAGTGCAGGATGACCGTGGAGGAGGCGCTGAATAAGGGGCAGGGTGAGTGCGGACCTGAGTGCGGGTGACATGGTGCAGGCTGGTGCAGGGTGAGTGTAGGTGGTGCGAGATGACCATAGTGGGGGCGTGGTGAGTGAGTGAGAGAGTGCAGGTTAGTGCGTGGAGGTTGACATGGGCGGATGAGTGCAGGATGAATGATGCGGGCTGAGTGAGGGCAGGCTGAAGCGGCAGGCTGAGTGATGGCAGCATGAGTGCAGGTGAGTAAGTGATGACGTAAGATGACAGGCTGAGTGAGTGCAGGGTGAGTGCGGGCTGACGCAGTGTGACCATGGTGTGGGCGTGAGTGCAGTGGGTGAGTGCAGGGTGAGTAAGGGCAGGTGAATGTGGGATGACGTGTGAGTGAATGAGTGCGGCAAGTGAGGCAGTGAGTGTAGGCGCTGGTGAGTGTAGGTGAGATGAGTGCAGGATGACCGTAGTGTAAGGGCGACTGTGGTGAGGGTTGACTGGGAGTGTAGTGTGCGGTAAGTGGGGAGCAGGTGACCAAGGTGCGGGCTGAGTGCAGGCTGATGAGTGTGGGCCTGAGCATAGTGAGAGTTGAGTGAGTGGTGGGCTGACTGTGATGTGGGCTGACTGTGGTGCTGGCTGAGTGAGGGTAGGCTGACCATGGTGTGGCTGACCATGGTGCGGGCTGAGTGAGGGCAGGCTGACCATGGTGCGGGCTGAGTGAGGGCACGCTGAGTGCGTGGACTGTAGTGCGGGATGACTGTATTGTGGGATGAGTGCAGGCTGAATGAGTGTGGTGCGACCATGGTGTGGGCTGAGTGAGTGCTGACTGAATGAGTGCGGGCTGAGTGAGGGAGGCTGAGTGCAGGATGACCATAATGCGGCTGAGTGCAGGGTGGTGTGGGCTGAGTGCAGGGTGAGATGGGCTGAGTGCAGGGTGACCATGGTGCGGGCTGAGTGCAGGGCGGAGTGTGGGCTGAGGGCAGGCTGAATGTGGGTATGACTGTGGGTGGGCTGAGGGAGTGCAGGGTGTTGAGTGCGGGCTGAGTGAGGCTGGCTGAGTGTGAGGCTGCTGAGTGTAGGCTGAATGAATGCAGGTGACGTGCAGGTGTAGGTGATGTGGTGCAGGCTGTGAGTGAGGTGAGTGTGGTGTGGCTGAATGCAGAGTGACCATGTAGCGGGCTGAGTGCAGGCTGAATGAGTGCGGGGCTGAGCATAGTGCGAACTGAGTGAGGGCAGGCTGATTGTGCTGTGGGCTGACCGTGGTGCGAGCTGAGTGAGGGCAAGCTGACCGTGGTGCGTTCTGAGTGAGGGCAGGCTTACCATGGTGCAGGCTGAGTGAGAGCACTCTGAGTGCGGGATGACTGTAGTGCAGGATGACTGCAGTGTGAGATGAGTGTAGGCTGAATGAGTGTGGGCTGACCATGGTGCGGGCTGAGTGAGGGCAGGCTGAGTGAGGGTAAGCTGAGTGCAGGATGACCGTAGTGCGGGCTAAGTGCAGGATGAGTACGGGCTGAGTGCAGGGTGACCATGGTGCGGGCTGAGTGCAGGGTGAGATCAGGCTCAGTGAGGGCAGGCTGAGTGAGGGCAGGTTTAGTGCAGGGTGACCGTAGTGTGGGCTGAGTGCAGGGTGTGACCATGGTGCGGGCTGAATGCAGGGCGAGTGTGGGCTGAGGGCAGGCTGAGTGAGGGCAGGCCGAATGTGGGATGACCGTGGGGTGGGCTGAGTGAGTGAAGGGTGAGTGCAGGGTGTATGAGTGCGGGCTGAGTGTAGGCTGCGTGAGTGTAGGCTGAATGAGTGCAGGATGACCGTAGTGTAGGGTGACTGTGGTGCAGGCTGAGTGAGTGTAGGTTGAGTGTGGGCTGAATGCAGAGTGACCATGGTGCGGGCTGAGTGCAGGGTGAGATCAGGCTCAGTGAGGGCAGGCTGAGTGAGGGCAGGCTTAGTGCAGGTTGACAGTGGTGCAGGGTGAGTGCGGGCTGAATGAGTGCAGGCTGAGTGTGAGTGCAGGGTGACCATGGTGCAGACTGAATGAGTGCAGGCCAAGTGCAGGCGGGATGAGTGCAGGCCGAGTGTGTGTAGGGTGAGTGCAGTGTGAGTGTAGGGTGAGTGAGTGCAGGATGAGTGTGGTCTGACCGTGGTGTGGGGTGAGAGTGAGCTGCAGCTGCAGTACCTGGCTCCTGCTGCTCCTCCATCCGTTCTGCTCAAGATCCTGTGGTGATGTCATGATCATGTGACCTGGCTCCGCCCATGATCATGACATCACAACAGGTCCTGTAAGTCAATGCCAGCTTATCAGCGGTGGAGGCGATGGCTGATGGGGTCTGCAGAGTCGGGTTAGTGGGAGGGGACTGCGGGGACCGAGCGGGGGTGATCGGGCGAGAGCTCACTGGGCAGGGGGGCCGCCATATTTCCATACCCATCACTTGCGTGTGGAAATATGGCGCTGGCGGAAGTGACATAGGTGGACATCCAGATGGAAGTGGAGGGGCCAACTCGCAATTATATAGAGAAATAGGGTTCAATTATAAGAATGACCTAACTGTTTTTCTGTAAGTTTTTCTCTGCTTTTTCTGTATCTTTTAATTGGACATATTCAGATTGGTTGTTTTTAATTACACACTAGTTGTCATGGCGATCCCAAGTCAGCTTAGGGGCTGACTGGACCACAAGGTACGAAACAGGCTGTTGTCCCATACACACCCTGCATCTCTCCCTGTTTTGCTATAAAGGACCAAAGTGCTGCTGGACTCTTTTCTATATTGGATACAATTTTGTAGGACCACCTTTCTCTGTCTTGCATTAGTGTTCAGCACTGAGTTAGCACTTTGTAGGGGTCTGTCTCTCCAGCTTTGCTCGTCTAGAGGTAACAGTTTCCCTTCTTCTTTGCTCTTGTTCACTGATTGGATGGAGATGTCTGTGATTCCACAGATTCTAGGTGGATTTGGGTCTGGACGGTGACTGGGCCATTCACACACAGGAATATCAATCAAAAGGGAAGAATCTGGTCACTAGAGGGCTGGACTAAATTTTAGGCTGGTCTCAGCTCCCTGCAGTTTGGAGTTGCACAAGTCTGAGCAGAGCTTTAGTCAAATATTTAGAAGAAAAGACGGCACTCACCATTGATAGAAGGTTTATTTTAATACATTTCTTTCTTAGAAAGTGTAGGTTACATAAGTTTAAGTGGTGGGGAGGGAGGTGCGGGGAGGACGACAATCATTGGACCCGTGGAAGCCTAACCAGGCGAAACGTGCGCCCGTCGTCCTCCCCGCACCTCCCTCCCCACCACTTAAACGTATGTAACCTACACTTTCTAAGAAAGAAATGGATTAAAAGAAACCTATCAATGGTGAGTGCTGTCTTTTTTTCTAAATATATTACACACAGGAATATGCTTTGATGTAAACCCTCCATTGTAGATCTGTAGGATGTTGAGGGTCGTTGTCCTGCTGGAAGATGAACCTACACCCCAGTCTCAGGTCTTGTTGGAATATGTTTAATGCAACAACTCGATTCCTGTAAATGAGTGTTCTGTTGCTAGATTTGTATATTGTAGTTAAAGATAAAACAAAAAAAACCTCCCAGAGGCTCACACAGGAAGAACATGTTGCTGTATCTGACCCACCCCAGAGCCATGGGATATTAGGATCCTGGGCGTTGATCAAAGATTCTGTCACTGTTGGCCAGTGTCCTGGGCTGTGGCCCTGGTGGTCGCTGAAAAATAAAAGAAATAAAATAAAATGTTTGTGACGCCACCTACAGTATCTGGTAATTTTACCAGCGCTGCTTCAGACCTCCAGGGATGATGGTAGGCAGCTAGATGACGATGCTCCCCACAGGTGGAGCAGGATCCCTTGGGCAGTGATGAAAATGGAGAACTCACACAGGAAGGCGGCTCCGCAGTTGGAGTCTTGATGCAGTCTGCCTGAGTAGACTGGAATGCAGCTTTCCCCAGCGCGATGGAATAAGACACCAAACGTTGAATAGGCTCTAACGGCTTACTGGTAACCTTCAGGCAGCTTACAGGTATACAGTCTCGGGTAGCTGGCCTGGGTAGTCACCAGAGGATGGAATGTCTCTTTGAGGCCCTCAGTGGTGTTCCTTCAGGATTCTCCCTCTGTCCTTACTTTTCTCTCCTTTCACTCCTTCTCTTCCAGTACTGCCCTGCACAGAGCCTGGCGCCCGCTCACGGTATTTACGGACAGAGGACTCCTTACTCTCTGCAGGCCTTATGGGGGTATGCAGGACTGGACCGCAACTCTCTAAGAAGCCCGCTATCCCGACCGGTTCTGTGGTTTGGGGGTAAACGCCCACACCGCCTTGGAGCCGTTCCTCCGGTGTTGGACTGGGTCCTTCCGGCCGGGTGCCGTTCCGATCCAGATTAGGGTGTTAGCTAACACCCAAGGATTACCCTCAGTCCAGGTCACCGTCTTTTAGGTGCCCTCCCTCTCCGTCACTTGCAGGGTCCCCTCTTCTTCTCTTGCTCCCAGCATTCTGACTAAGCTTTCTTTCCTACTCTCCACTACCCATCTAAGCTCCTCCCACCAGGGCTGGGTCTCCTAGTCAAGGATTTAACCCTTTAGTCCCCTGATTCTAGGTGTGTGAATGCGTATGTGAGGGCCTCAGATTAACATCCCAATCCCCTGGTCACAGGGATACTACACACACTGGTCTGGGAGCAGTACCCCTCCGTGGTGCACCGACAGTGGGGTGCCACATATCTAGTTTCCTATGTTTGTGTATAAGAGAAGAAGCAGCTGCAGATGTTGCACAGAGACTGAGACACATAAGATATATTTTATTCCTGATTTATTAAGCTTATCATATTTGTTCCTGTTTGTTGCTAAATAAAGAAGCTCTGTTGTTACACCTTGGAGAGTATCTTTGAATAATCAGCTGGCAACAGGTTATGGGCCCAGAGTGACACTGAGCCCCAGAGTGAAACAGAACCCCAGAGTAACACAGCAACAGAAGCCCAAAGCAAAAGCAGCACAGGAACAGACAAGATGTCCACTAGCAGCGACCCTGTTAAATTCTTAGTCAAAAGCCTTACTAATCCGAACTATCAGTCCTAGAAATTCAAGGTGAAGATGCTGCTCATAAGAGAAGGAAATATACTCAGAAACAAGTGCCTCATCCATTACCAGATGATTGGCTAGAGAAAGATCTGAAAGCACAAAGCACTATCTCTGTCAGTGTAGATGATGATCAGACTGTGCATATATGTAAGTGTGCAACTGCAAAAGAGATGTGGGATGAGTTACAGAAAGTGCATGAAAGATCAAATCTCAGCAATAAGCTTTATCTCATGAGAAAGCTAAAGCAGTCTAAACTAAGTGATGGACAGAATATGCAGGACTATATAAGAAACACCATAGAGATTGTGGAGTGTTTCAGGGTATTGGAGAAGAAATTAAAGACTTTCATGTTGCTGGACTTCTATTAAGTGGTCTCCCAGAAAGTTATGACACACTTGTGACTGCACTAGATGCATGGCCAGATGATGAGCTCAACTAGAATTTGTTAAAGGCAAACTTGTGGATGAATTCAAGAGAAAAATGCAGAATGGAAACAGCAGTAATGAATCAGAGCAGAAACAGCATTGAAGACACAGGACTTCCCTAAATATAAGAGCAATCTAAGAGACACTCCTGAATGTTTTGCCTGTAAAAAGCCCGGCCACTTACAGCAGACTGCAGAATTTAGAAAGCAAGAACGAGTCAGTTTAAAAAGTAGAACAGTCATCAAAGGGTTAAAATAGCTGTAAAGGAAGATTCTGCATGTGTTGAAGCTGCATTTAATGCCAGCACAGGCCCATCTGCAAAGCATATGTGGTGTATAGATTCTGGTGCAAGCAGCCATATGACAAATAACAAAGATTTCTTCACTGACCTTGATGAAAGCAAGTCAGAAAAGGTCATCTTTGTTAATGGCATGGGTGGATTAAGAGTTGCCAGGGCCCCCCCAAGTGGATGCATCACGCACACACAAAACACATATGCACACACAAGAGACTTATGCGCACACACACACAGGACATACATGCACACATAGGACACATGCACATACACACAGGAAACATTTGCATATAAACACACAAGACACATATGCACACTCAGGAAATATATACACATACACTGACCTTGCCCTCTCCTGGATCACTTCTACCTTTCCAACCGCTCATTTAGTGTCTCCCACTCCCACACAATCTCCTCGCCCCATTCCCTCTCTGTTGGGGTCCCTCAAGACTCTGTCCTCGGGCCCCTCCTTTTTTCAATCTATACTCTTGGTCTGGGACAACTCAAAGTCTCATGGCTTCCAGTATCACCTGTACGCTGATGACACTCAGATCTACCTCTCTGACCCAAATGTCACCTCTCTGCTGTCCAGAATCCCGGAGTGTCTATCAGCCATATCTTCCTTCTTCTCCTCCCTCTTCCTAAAACTCAATGTAGACAAAACCGAACTCATCATCTTTCCTCCATCTCACACACTTTCCTTGCCAGACTTATCTATTACAATAAATGACCTGTTAAAGCACTGATCGTGTGAAATGCCGACTGTTGTCCGACCCTGCACCCCTTCCCTCCCTGCACTTGAAACCCTGTGATGGATTAAAAATCACATACATTAACTTGGTGAGTGCCGCTTGTTTTCCTTTTTTTATACATAATGGACTTGTGCTAGAGCTGAGCAACACCGAAGCCTAATTGTTGCAGTCCTCATTGAGGAGCTGATTAGCCCACACTTGGAACCAGTGCCTGGTTTTTCACTCTTTTTTCTAAATCTACATAATTCCACATGTGTTAATTCATAGTTTTGATGCCTTCAGTGTGAATCTACAATTTTCATAGTCATGAAAATACAGAAAAATCAGTCAGTTCTGGATCCTGAAATATTAAGTGCTTAAAGTCTTGTATGGGAACATCCAGTCCCGCATTCACTCACCCCAGTCCCGCATTCACTCACTCCAGTCCCTCATTCGCTCAGTCTAGTTCCTCATTCACTCACCCCAGTCCCTCATTCACTCAGTCTAGTTCCTCATTCACTCACACAGCTTCTCATTCACTCACCCAAGTCCAGCATGCACTCACCCAGTCTCTCATTCACTCACTCACTCCAGCCCTGCATTCACACACCCAGTTCCAGATGAAGTAGATTGCAGGAAGCAGGAAGTGCACCGGAAGAGCGGCCATAGCAGCAATCTCTGCTGTCTCCTCTCTGGTACTGAATCTCCTGTAACTGCTTCACAAGCGTGGGAGAGCAAAGGGCTTGTTAGTCCTCACTGTGCACCGCAGCAGCCTGGACAGGTGGTGGAGGCTCCGTGCGGCATGCAGTGTGCCTGCTCCCTGCACCCTAGCCGTGCCCGGCGGCAGCCGAGGAATGATATACAGCAGTCCAGCAGCAGGAGGAGGGGACGCACCGGCCCAAAATATAAGAAGCCTACCGAGCATGGCATGCCCGCTTGGCAGTCCGGGCCTGAGCGGCGCTTATACTCCCAACAGGAGGCTCCTCTGCTCTGCCGCTCTTCCAGCACTACAGTGTTCATATGTATTCATGTCTAAAGAGATGTGAGTACATTTGATTATTATAAGAGAGGACCGGCCACTTCCTGGCAGCTCTGTGGGCCTATTATGCGGATCATAATAAGGACACTTTGGCCAAGAGCCCCCTGGTTAATGGTCACTATGATGTCAGAAGGAGTAGGTGACGGTTACCTCCACTGTCCAGTATCCTCAGAACAAAGCAGAAAGATCACAATAAAGGATGTTCTCTATGTTCCCAGTCTTGAAAGCAATCTTCTGTCATTAAGGAAGCTCACGCAAAAGGGGAATGTCGTTACTTTTAAAGATAACAGCTGCATCATCTGAAAGACGAGTCACACTCTTGCAGAAGGAAAAATCCAAAATGAACTTTATCAGCTAAAATGCTAAGAAAGAGTGTGCAGTGCTAGACAAGATCTGCCTAAGAATTGTATCCATGTATGGAACAGACATCTTAGGCAGAGAGACCCAGAAGCAGTAAGGAAGTTTGCTCATCTTGCAAATAGTATTGAAATCAATCAGTATAGTCAAATGATGAAGTGCACCAGCTGTCTTTAAGGAAAAATGTCCAGAAAATACTTTCCTAAAGTAAGCACCACTAGATCTGCACAGCCATTGGATTTGATACATGCAGATGTTTGCGGTTCAATGAGTGTTAAAACTCCAAAGAAGAAGAGATATTTTCTCACCTTTGCTGATAACTACTCCATATATACAATCGCCTACCTGCTTCACAGTAAGGATGAGGTTCCACAGAAACTTGAAGAATATCTTGCTGTAGTGTTTAACAAATTTGGAAGAATGCCAAAAGCCCTGCGTGCAGATAATGGGACTGCATATACAAGTGGTAAGGTGCAAACCATTTTGAAAAGGAATGGAATCGTGTTCCAGATTTCCATTCCATGCAACCTAGAACAGAATGGCATTGCAGAGAGAAAGAACCGCACTCTCTGTGAAAGTGGAAGAGGTATGTTATTTGATGCAACTCTACCTACAATATATAGGGGAGAAGCTATCATGACAGCTTGCTATCTTCAAAACAGACTGCAAGGTAAAGCCGCAAATAAAACTCCATATGAGCTTTGGAACTGCGAGAAGCCTAACCTGAAGCACCTCAGAACATTTGGAAGCAAAACGTTTGTGTATGTTCCCAAAGAAAACCGTTCCAAGTGGGAATCACATGCAAAGCAAGGAGTCCTGGTGGGCTATAGCGAAACTCAAAAGGGATACAGAATCCTGCACCCAGAGACCAACACAGTAAACAATCAGCAGAGATGTAGTGATTGATGGAAACTCAAATACCATGAAGTTACACCAGTTATTCAACCAAAGAAACAAGTGCAAGAATTTCAATCACCAAATCCAGACACTGAAAGGATTACACTGAAGTCTGGATAAGCTCTGAAGCCAGCAAGGAAGAAGCAGAAAAACCAAGTCAACCTCCAGTGAGGAGATCAGAAAGACCAAACAAAGGTATCCCAGCTAGACGCCTTTCATATAGGGTCAGAACACTTCCTGAACCAGAGCCACAGTCATGACAAGAGATGCAAAAACTGCCTGTTCACGAGAAGCAGAAGTGGATATAAACGCCGCTAATGAAGAGATGGGATCCCTTCACCAACTCCAGACATGGGAGCTTATGGAGCTACCACAAGGAAAAAGAGCTATCGGATATAAGTGGGTCTTCAAAAACAAATATGACACAGAAGGTAAAATTCACCGGTTTAAGGCAAGATTGGTTGCAAAAGGGTACTCGCAAAAGTATGGTGAAGATTGTGAAGCTACATTTTCTCCAGTTGAGAAGCAAACCACATTCAGAGAAGAACCCTGAATTGGGGAAAAGGAAAAAGGCAAGTGCGGCACTTCCTCTGGGCGTAGTGAGTTTTTTTCCGAAGGTGAACACGTTTTTTATAATGTAGTTATGCTCACCTGCAGTTAGAAATAGATGCACATTGAGATTATTAAGGAATCAATTCTCCAGGTGTCTGTTCTCTGCATCCTGTAGTCCAGATAGGTGTGCAGTTCACTCTGGAGAACTATGTAGTGATCCAACTTTGGATCCACATAGGTAGTGAATTCACAGTGAAAAAGAAACCTCCAGGCTGTTGTGGCACTAGTCACTTTAAAGGTACCGTCACACCTTTCAACATCGTTTCCGATGTCGTTCAAAAGTGATGTCAGGAACGATGTTGACACGACATCGTGTTGCGTTGTTGCATGTAAACGCACGATTCAACAATGATAGTTGCTCAAGTCGGAGTTGCATGCAGGAAAACCTGTCAACTTAAACAACCGGCGGGATCATTCTGTGTGACACTGCAATAGCGATGTCACGGCGATCCCGCCTATTCGCTGCATTGCAGCGGATCGCTTGCTGGGTTGATCCCAGCCCAGCGAGCGATCGCGGCGCCAACATCGTAGTGCCATCACCAGCAACATCTTGCCGTGTGACAGCTAGGACTGCGATGTCGGAAGCGAGCATGCACCCGCGGCACGCATCGCACGCAGCCGATGTTGGATGGTGTGAGGGGCCTTTAGACTTCCAAATGGATCCAATTCCAAAAAATATTATATTGAAAAATTATTTTTATTTTTCAAACAAAAAAAGGATATATTAAAATACAGTACAATGTGTTTCGACTGCAATGTTTGCGGTGCAACCTTCATCAGGTATATAACACAAACAACATATGTCTAAGAAAAAAAAAATTGTGTCTCTTTTAATGAAAGCATGCAGATTTCTTTTGAGAGGAGAACCTGATAGTTAGATTTTGGGTCCCACCCTGCTAATACCTTTAGGGAACCTTCATAAACAGAAAAGTCTTGGGGTTGTAACATTATATTTTAGTGCTCTTTAATATATGTTGTTTGTTAAATGTACCTGATGAAGGCTGCACTGCACAAATAGCAGCAAAATGCGTTGTACTGTATTGTAATATATCCTTTTTTTGTTTGAAAAATAAAAATTATTTTCAATGTAAAATATTTTTGAATTTGATCCATTTGGAAGTCTTGAGGTGACTAGCGCCACAACAGCCTGGAGGTTTCTTTTTTACTGTGAAACCACATTCAGAACTTTAATGTCCATAGCTGCAGATCAACAGATGATAGTGAGAATTGACATCAATACAGTTTTCCTATATGGTGATATTGAAGAAGAGTTTTACATGAGCCAACCCAAGGGATATATTAAAAAGGGTGAAGAGCACCTTGTTTGTAAAATGCAAAAATCTCTCTATTGACTTAAGCAGTCGGCAAGAGCATGGAACTCAAAAATTAACAAAGTTTTGATGGATGAAGGATTTAAAAGATTTCAAGATGATCCATGTTTGTATACGAAAAATGTAACAAGGAGTGGATGTATGTTCTCTATATGTCGACGATGCAATCATGTCTCACCAAGATGAAAAAAAATTGCAAAGCTAGGTGAAATTCTCACTTTGAGACTAAGGACCTTGGAAATGTGACATATTATTTGGGTATCCAAATCCAGAGACAGGAAAATATGAGTTTTCTTCTCAACGAAAGTTCTAACATTTCCGCAATCCTCAACCATTTTGGAGTGTCAGAAGCCAAAGGTGTGTCAACACCAATGGATCCATCCTACATGAAGTTGGAAGGAGAAGAAGATCTGGTACCCAGCAATGAAAGTTACAGACAAGCAGTGTGAGCACTTCTGTACACAGGAACCACAACTTGTCCGAATATCACAGCCACAATTAGAATTTTCTGCCTACGTATAAGCAAGCCACGCCAAAGAGACTGGAATGCAATTAAGAGAATTCTACAATATCTTAAAGAAATATAAAGGCTAAATCTTAAGATATCTTCATCAGGAGATCTCACTCTCAGAGGTTATGTGGATGCAGATTGGACTGGAGATTCAATTGATCGGAAATCAACAAGTGGTTTCTTGTTCACGTTAAGAGAAAATTCAATTTCTTGGTCCAGCAGAAAACAAGTGTCAGTCACATTGTCTTCTACAGAAGAAGAGTATATGTCTGCTGCTTATGCAAGTCAAGAAGTAATGTAGTTGAAACAAGCTTTGGAAGATTTTGGCAAGCCACTAGCTCAGCTAACAGTTATCTATGAGAACAACCAACGGTGTATTAAACTTGCCAGCAGTGAGAAGATTAGTGCTAGGATTAAGCACATTGACGTAAAACATCACCACTTATGTGACTTAGTGGAACGTGGTGTACTCAAATTTGTTTATTACAAGTCTGACAAGATGATAGTTGATGGTATGACAAAGCCATTATCAAGAGCCAATTTTGTGGACTTCAGAACCGCTAAGGAACTAACAGGATAAGTAGTTATTAAGTGGGGGTGTTGGAATATGTTTAATGCAACAACTCCATTCCTATATATGAGTGTTCTGCTGCTAGATTTGTATGTTGTAGATAAAGTTAGTATGAAAAAAAAAACTCCCAGAGGCTCACACAGGAAGAGCATGTAACTGTCTAGTTTCCTGTGTTTGTATATGAGAGAAGAAGCAGATGCAGATGCTGCACAGAGACTGAGACAAATAAGATATGTTTTATTCCTTATCTATTAAGCTTATCATATTTATTCCTGTTTGTTGTTGAATAAAGAAGCTCTGTTGTCACTCACTTGGAGAGTATCCTGAATAATCCGCTGCCAACTGGTCTTCTGCAGCCTCTAACAGGTTTTCCTCCAGGATTGGCTTGTATTTCGCTCCTTCCATCTTCCCATCACCTCTTACCAGCTTCCCTTCCCCTGCTGAAGGAAAGTCTGCCCACAGCAGGATGCTGCCTCCATCATGTGTGACGGAGGGGATGGAGTTTCCACCAAAGAGTTTTGTATTTAGCCCAGTTCTCCTTTGGTCTCATGACCAGAGCCCTGTCCTCCACTGCATGTTGTATCCTCTACATAGCTTCTTCACGGTCCTCTTCCATAAAGGGCAGACTTGTGGAGTTTAAGACTAATAGTCGTCCTGTGGACAGAATCTCCCCCTGAGCAGTGGTCTAATCATTTCCTCCAGTGACCATGGACCTCTTACCTTCTTCTCTATTTAGTGCTCTCCCTTTTGAGATGTCAGTTTTGGTGGATGCTCATGTCCTGTAGGTTTGCAGTTGTGCCGTAGTCCTGCCATTTTTAGCTGATTTATTGACCCATTCTCTGCAACGATCAGAGCTTGGGCCATTATTTTTTACAACCTAACCCTGTTTTACTCTTCTTCCACAACTTTATCCCTGACCTGTCTGGGGGGTTCCCTAAAGCTGTTTGATCCCTAATGTTCTCCACAAACCTCTGAGGGTTCACTGAACAGATGTAGTTATACTGAGGAGAAATAACCCAGGAGGAGGCGATGTACTAATTACGTGACTTCTGGTGGAAGCTGGTAACTCAGGATTGTATGTAGGGGATCAGACTACAGAGGCTGAATACAAACGCAGATCACAATTTTCAGATTTATATATACACTAGCTGTAGAGCCCGGCATTGACCGGACATAATGCCCATATATGGTAATATTGCCCACATATGGCAATATCGCCCATATATGGTAATGTATGTGTGGTGCCCCACCGGGTGAGCTGCCACCAGAGGTACTGCATTCCCACGGTTAGGGAGTGTAGTGCCTCTTTTCTCCAAGTGCTGGGATGGTGCAGTTGAGCCCACAACAAAAACACACACACAGTGACAGGCCCCTGGGACGGTACGTGGACCCTGAGGGAGGACAAAGGTCACAAAAGGGGGGACAGGACAGTAGAGTCAGAAGTCGGTACAAGGAGACCGGAAGAGTAACATCAACTGACGAGGCGTGGTAGTCGGGAGTGTAGAGGCGGTGTGGTGCCGACTCCCGTGGGTTGGAGCAATGCCACCACGCTCACCGACGGGAGTAAAGGACTGAACCGCAGAGGAATAGAAGAGCCCTAGGGGTGCGGAACGGACAGCGGGCCCTGTAAGCCTGAATATGACGAGACAGAGGGGTTGGTGGAGACAGGGACCCGGCCCTGCAGATGGTGAAGATCCTTCACACCCGAGCCGTAAACCTGATGGCCCCAGATTTCTAACGGGAGCTGTGGCCAAACACCCAACACATCTTGGGGAAGGTGGCCAAACTAGAGAGCAGTGCCCATAAGAGGAACCTAATGGCGACCGGAACATACATAAGCACTCGTGGTTGTCGGTACATGAGCTCTGTGCTGCAGAGAGCATTGAGAGCCTGGAAGGAGACCGAAGATCCGCTCGCCTCAGAAGAGAACTACTCCTTATAGCGTTGAGAGAGACAGACCACCAGAGACTGAAACACCTAGAGAGGACAGAAAGGGCACCAACCATGGCTTGACTGCACTAACCCGGCTCTGGAGAAGGAGCGAACCGGAGACTGGCAGGAGCCGACCCGGTGGCCATGTTTAACAACTGAGTAAAAGTAATGGAACTGCAGCTGTGGTGTGAGAGACTTTTATTTGCGGTGACCATCGGCCGCAGAGGCTGCCCGTAACACCAAGAGTACTGTTAACTGAGTGACCAACTGCCAAGTACGAGCCGAGGGAACCACTCCACTGCCCTGGGGACTACGCTCCGCCTGCGGGGAGCGAAGCCATCCAAACTGCCGGTCACCATCCCCAGAGGTTCTGAAGCAGCGACGAATACCCCTTTTATCCCCTCAGACTTTCCCTAACTTCTTCCTGTTTATTAAAATGACACCGCCAGGGTCATGGGACCGGGTCTCGGCCCCCGTCTGTCCCTGTGAAAAGAACTAAAGAGAGGTGAAGCAGAACAACAAGTAACCGCCTGGTTCCCGAGTCTTCCCCGACCCTGGAGTGGGCGTATCATATGTATGTGTATGTATCATAGCCCCTTGCCTTTATAGCTCTGCCCCTCCCCCATTCCCCACCCCTTTCATAGTGCCAACCATTATGTCCCTGCCCCTTCATAGTTCCACCCCTCCACATAGCCCCACCCAAGGACTATGTGGAGTGGGTAGGGTGATGTGGAGTGGGCAGGGCTATGTGGAGTGGGCAGAGCTATGCCACATACACACATACAGTACATACACTCAGTTTTATATATTAGATTATATTTAGTAAATCAAGTATCATTTTATTTTCATTTCACAAATTCGTGTACTTATTGTTGATATGTAATAATAATAATTTTTATTTATATTGCGCCAACGTATTCCACAATATTTACAATGCAGAGGGGACATGTACAGACAATATGAGACAATATAGAGTAACAAAATTCCCCAGATATATGAGGGAATATATATTGTTCTTGGTATTGCGTTCCAGAGAATTGCCACATCTCAAGAGAAGACTTGGAGATGGGAGTGGGAGGTTTAGATAATAGAGGATGTTAGTCTTAAGTCATTAGTGGAGGGCATGGGTAGGGTGATAGACAGAGATGAGGGAAGTGTAGGACGGAGCAAAACTATGAAGAGAATGGATAGACCCTAGGATATGGTGCCCCCACTCCTCGGCGGCTCACTCTATGAGTCCCTATCTATAGAGACACAAGAGTTTTGGAAAGAAGTCGGGCGATCCTGTTAGAAACTTAGCTTGGAATCCAAGACCAGCTTGTACTATTCAGGAGACTCTGGAGAATTCTATTCTTGGAGAATCTATTATCTAGTCTGGGAACCACTGAAAACCAATTTGGGAGTCTCCTGAATAGTACAAGCTGGTCTTGGATTCCAAGCTAAGTTTCTAACAGGATCGCCCAACTTCTTTCCAAAACTCTTGTGTCTCTATAGATAGGGACTCATAAAGTGAGCCGCCGAAGAGTGGGGGCACCATATCCTAGGGTGTAAAACACTCCACTGTCAGGCAAGGATAAGAGATATGGCCATTTAGGATTTCCTGTATTGGTTATACCAGTTTGTTCTCAATATATATGTTGTGTGTTCCTCACTGTCTGTTAAATTTGTGGGTCTACGACCTTTTTAATTTTTGTATTAATAAAAATTTGATATTTTACTTAACACAAGTTGGTAATCTAAAATCACTTGATAAAATAATACCACATACAGGACACAAATACAGCCACACCATGACCAGACCATATATTACAAGCACATATTGACTGAATAACATCACTTACAATAGGGACATACTACCACACCATGAGTAAACCACATATTACCACCATATAATGACTGAATATTACCACATAAAAGAGACAAATACCGCCACACTATGAACATAATACATATTACCTGCACATAGTGACTGAATTATACCATATACAACGGACAATTACCACCACACCAGGATCAGGTCACATATTACCACCACATAGTGAACACCTAATGCCACAGGCAGGGAACAAATGTCGCCACACTGTGACCAGACCACATATTACCACCACATAGTGACTGAATAATACTACGTAAATGGGGAAAATGCCACCATATCATGCCACTCTGTATAAATTATCCAAGTAATGATGACTTACCAGTGACATTATACACAGGAGCTCTTTATATAGTGTACAGGTAATACAGTGATCACTAGTGACATTATATGCAGGAGCTCTATATATACTATATAGTGTAAATTTACATATAATACACTGACTTCCAAGTGTTGTCTTTAGTTGCAGTCACTCATCTTTGCTTTTCCTCTTTATCCAGCACAGAACACTATCATTTCTTCCAGTGAGGGCTTGTCTCTGCAGAAAATAACACAAAGACATCTATAACTGATCACTTCTAGTACACATTCCCCACTTTTACACTGTGCCCAATGAAAAAATAAAGTGACATAGTGCCGTTCTGCACAGTATCAGGGCCTCCCCTTTGTTCCCCCCATGGAAAGCAATATCCTCAAAAGTAAAATACAATATCATCAGTAATAATGTCCCCTAATTGGCCCCTACAGTAATAATTTCCATATCTCACCCATCCTAACCCTTATGTGTCATGTTGGGTGTAGGGAGACACCCAGCGCTGGACGACGACAGGGGGGAAAAGGAGACCCTGATGTTAAGGGCAAAAGGGGAGATGTTGTCCCCTAGATAAACTAGCACTGGCACCTGGCTCCCCTAACGTCCCTATCCAGTTTCCGCAACTGTCGCCGCCAGGATACATATTCCCTGACTGACCCTGAACTACTACTAAGGATCAGAGCGGGTGATCACTAGTCAGCTCGGCTACCAACTAAAGAAACACACAAGGGAAACAAATAAAGAGGGAAGAGAAGAAACACTTAGCTTGAGAAGATCCACACAGCAATTCAACTGAAAGTCCAGGATACACTGCAGAGCTGAAAAGCTTACTCCAAACACCTGACAAGCTATCACCAGCAGTTCATCCTGGGAGTCAAGGGGAATATATAGACAGCTCAAGGTAAGGGATCAGCTGAGTCCTAGTGACTTCAAGCATTCACTAAAAGGGAAATGCCTCTTAAAGTAACAGAGACTTTTTTTAGGGAAGGCCGGGCTCTACAGCTAGTATGCTGGCGATTAAAATTAGAGAACAACACACAATTTCTTTAATGTCAAGGTCACTGTGTTGTCCTATGTGAAAAATCCTAACATGAGTAAATTATCAGTATTTTAAACTTATTTTATACATTGAATATATTCTAAAGCACAGAATAAAAACGTAAATGAGATAAATGAAAAAGACACTGATCAAAATTAGAGAACATTCTCAGATACCTGCAAGTTATTGGTGTTAATCTGGCACCTGGTGCTAATTTCCTTAATTATCTGACAAACCCTATTTAACTGGCAGTCTAAAGGCCACTTTACACACACCAACTTATCTGTCCAACTTCTGACCAACTTGCTGGTTGCAGTGAAATCATGGACACATTGCTCCATTGTACACAGCCACAAAATGGAGTAATGTGTCCATGATTTCACTGCAACCAGCAAGTTGGTCAGAAGTTGGACAGATAAGTTGGTGTGTGTAAAGTGGCCCTAACATCCAGTTTGCTCTCAGTTTTCAAAAATGGTGACTGAAACCCTCCGGCAGCAGGTTGTCCAGATGAAGGATAAGGGGTCACCCTATCAGCCATAAAAAGAGAAGTTTGTCGTTCCAAGTATTTGATTTCTAGAATATTGCATCTTTACAATATCATAAACTCTTTCAAGTCCCCCAAGAAGGCTAGTCGCCCTCGAAAGACGAATGCAAGAGAGGACAGGATAATGCGAAGAAGCTCCATGGGTAATTGTTTCAACACTGCAGCTGGAATAGCTCGCCAGTTCAGCACTGAACAGAATAAATATCTGTCTCGTCATACAGTGACACAACGTTTAAAAGCATTTGGACTGAAAGCCCACTCTGCAGACACCAAACCTCTCATTAGCAGAAAGAATCAAAAGGCTAGACACCCCTTTGGTGAGGAGTATGTTGTGTGGACAGAGGAGAAGTGGTCCACAGTTCATTTTAGTGATGAAAGGAAGTTTAATTTATTTGGGTCTGATGGGAAACATTATGTTTGTGAACAAACTGGGGATATACTGAAACCAAAGTGTGTAAAGAAGTCAGTGAAAGGTGGTGGAGGAAGTTTCATGGTTTGGGAATGTTTTCTGCTGCAGGGGTTGGACCTCTCATACAGCTACATGGCAGAGTGAATTCAAGTGTGTATCAGAACCTTCTTCAACAACACGTGGCTCCTTACTTGCATTCAGCAATCAATCTCCCAGCAATTTTCATGCAGGACAATGGACCCTGTCACAAAGCAAAACGGGTAAAGCAGTTCCTTGAAACAGAAAATATTGAAACAATGAAATAGCTGCCCAGAATCCTGATCTAAACCCAATATAAAACCTCTGGAAAATCCTTGATGACAAAGTTATGGTCAAGAAACCCACAAAGGTCACAGAACTGTGGAAGAGACTGAAAGAAGAGTGGAGCAAATCCCCCCATCCCCTCCAGAGCTGAGTGAGAGATTAGTCATGTCCTGTGGCCGCAGATGCGCTGAAGTCAGTCAAAGCAAAGGCCTGTACAAACCAAAGACCTGTACAAAGCAAAGCCATGAACGAAGCAAAGGCCTGTACACCTCCTACTGATTTCTGACTGTTGTAAGCTTCACAACATTTAGCTTTAATCTTTCTCTGTCTACAGTCTTTGCTGTTCTCTAATTATCATCATCACGGTTTATGTGAAATAAAGGTTTTATGTTGATAAATTTTGGTTATTTTGGAAAACCCTGTTCTAGTGGCATGGTGCACCCCTTACACAAAAACTGACAAATGTTCATCAATGTAACAACAAGAGAACAGTTAGTGTGCAGAGCTGGGAGAAGTCAAGTCCAGAAAGCCTAAGAACCCTAGGGGCACTGGCGGAGCTGAATTAGCCCGTGCGCCCGAATCCGCAACTGATGCCACCAGACAGAGGGGTTGTGGTCAGAAACAGGCACCCGACCTGAACGCGGCACGGGAGTCTATGAGCTTCATAGGAGCTGTAGCTCACACACCTGGTGTATACCCTGAGATAAGAGCCAGACAAGGGTCCGGGGACAAGGTACCAGTCACCCACTCATACCCATGGCTGCAGGATCAGGGCTCTGTGTGCAGAGGCGCTTACAACAGTGCTGAGAAAGAGACAGGACCAGTGAGAGGCAGAAGGACAGGCACACCACAGAGGATCTCATACCTGCCACCCCATTCTAGTAAAGACTGCACAGGCCGGAGCTTATTCAAGAGTGTATAACATCGATGACCTGTTGTACTTGGAGCTTGCTGTTAGTAAAACCAGGAACAGAATTGCAGAACAGTGTGAGTGTGGTGCCCCACTGGTCGGGACAGTACGTAGGGGTACTGCACCCACAAGAGAGTGTGTAGTATCCCTGTGACCAGGGGACTGGGATGTCAATAGGGGACCCTCATTACACGTATCCACACACCTTAGGTAAAGGGGCCATAGGGTTAACCGTTGCTAGGAAACCGGTCCCGGTGGGAGGAGCGTAGGTGGGTAGTGGAGAGCGGGAAAGTTAGTGAGAGGAGAAGGAGTCTGAGAGCGAACCCTGCGAGAAGCGCAGTGGAAGGCACGTCAGGAAAGGTGACCCAGAGAAAGAAGGGGATCCTAGGGTGTTGAGGTGAACCCGAATCTGGACCGGTACGACTCCTGGCCAGAAGGATCCAGTCCAGAACCAGAGGACTAGCTCTGAGAGTGGTGCGGGTGTTTATCCCCGAGCCGCAGAACCGGAGGGCACAGGCTTTTTCAGAAGTCGCGGCCAACACCCAGCATAATCCCCTAAGGCCCCGTATAGGATCCGGAGGCCCAAGACAGGAACCTTCCATAGGGATCTGTGGGGACTGGCTGAGGGCTCTGTGCGTGGGAGTGCTAGAGGTAACAGAGGGAAAGCGCAGCAAGCACAGATGAAAGGATCAGGCAGGCACACCACCGAGGGTCCCAAGTGAGATGTCCTAGTTCTCTGGTAACTACCCAGGCCAGCAATATCCATTGACTGTGTAAAGACTGTTTGCTGCCTCAGTCACCAGTAAAACCCGTGCAGCGTTTAAGACTGTGTGGAGTGTTATTTCTTCCTGCCTGCGGAGCCACCTTTCTTCCTAGCAGTGCTGACAGACCAGCCTGAGGAGTCGCACACTTCTTCCCTTGCTAAGACTGTGATAGAGCTGCTTCCCTGTATAAAATCCCTATTCATCCACAACTGCCCGGGGATCCCGCTCCACCTATGGGAAGCATCAACAACTTGCTGCATCATCATCACCCCGGAGGTCTGCAAGTATCATTACCGAGAACCATAGGTGGCGTCACAAACTCTTTCTACTTTATTTTATCTTTATTTAACCCCCTATTTCAGCGACCACTAGGGCCATTGGCCTGGGCACAGGCCGCTCGTGACATCCCCCTTGAAACTACAGCCTGGGACCAGGTACCCCACGGCCCTTGGGTGGGTCAGCTTTGACTGTGTTATTCCTGCGGCGACAGCCTGTGAAGGCCAATAAACAAGGTAATGAGGCCTAAAATAATCCCTACCTGCCAGAGACTATTACTCACTACACCCGCTGCCCTGGGGACCCGCTCAAGCCCGTGGGGAGCCACTACATCCCAGCTGCCTGTCCATTATTCCCAGAGGTTCTGCAGCAGCGCTGGCTACCTATAGCCATGAATCACGGGTGGCGTCACAAATAATTTCCTTTTAAACCACCCTTTTCCCCTATACAAGCCAAGAACTGCCTTTCACAATTGAACCCAGTGTCACGAAAGCCGGGTCTTGACCCCAGTGACTCCCCAGGAGTGCTAAACAGCCAGATTCTGAGTACCCCACGGCCCTGGGGCGCGATATATATATACATATATATGTACCGTATATACAGTGCCTTGGGAAAGTATTTGGCCCCCTTGAACTTTTCAAACTTTTGCCACATTTCAGGCTTCAAATATAAAGATATAAATTCTATTTTTTTGTGAAGAATCAACAAGTGGGACACAATCGTGAAGTTGAACGAAATTTATTGGATATTTTAAACTTTATTTAACAAATGAAAAACTGAAAAGTGGGGCGTGCAATATTATTCAGCCCCTTTACTTTCAGTGCAGCAAACTCACTCTAGAAGTTCAGTGAGGATCTCTGAATGATCCAATGTTGTCCTAAATGACTGGTAATGATGAATAGAATCCACCTATGTGTAATGAAGTCTCCGTATAAATGCACCTGCTCTATGATAGTCTCAGGGTTCTGTTTTAAGTGAAGAGAGCATCATGAAGACCAAGGAACACACCAGGCAGGTCCGAGATACTGTTGTGGCGAAGTTTAAAGCTGGATTTGGATACAAAAAGATTTCCCAAGTTTTAAACATCTCAAGGAGCACTGTGCAAGCGATCATATTGAAATGGAAGGAGTATCAGACCACCTCAAATCTACCAAGACCCAGCCATCCCTCTAAACTTTTATCTCGAACAAGGAGAAGACTGATCAGAGATGCAGCCAAAAGGCCCATGATCACTCTGGATGAACTGCAGAGATCTACAGCTGAGGTGGGAGAGTCTGTCCATAGGACAACAATCAGTCGTACACTGCACAAATCTGGCCTTTATGGAAGAGTGGCAAGAAGAAAGCCATTTCTCAAAGATATGCATTAAAAGTCTCGTTTGAAGTTTGCCACAAGCCACCTGGGAGACACCAAACATGTGGAATAAGGTGCTCTGGTCAGATGAAACCAAAATCAAACTTTTGGCCACAATGCAAAATGATATGTTTGGTGTAAAAGCAACACAGCTCATAACCAGGCCCGGCGTCAGCACCCGGCGCACCCGAGCAAGTGCCGGGGCCCGACTGCTTGCTGATTGTGACCCTAACCTGACGCAAGTATTGTCTGCTGCAGCGCAGAGCGTTTAATGCTATGCGCTGCCAGCAAGGGAGCCCATAGAAACCCGATGTTTACTTTGGCAACCAGTGGTTGGCAAGGTAAACACCGGGTTTCTATGGGCTCAGTTGCTGGCAGCGCATAGCATTAAACACTATGAGCTGCAGCCGAAAATACTTGCATCAGGCTAGG
The DNA here is from genome assembly GCA_033576535.1 of Allobates femoralis. NCBI lineage: Eukaryota > Metazoa > Chordata > Amphibia > Anura > Aromobatidae > Allobates > Allobates femoralis. The sequence continues at coordinate 33,263,386 of JARQOC010000010.1, read as the reverse complement.
GTCACAATGCAAGTGTGACCCTAGCCTCAGGGGCCCCTGAGCACATTGCCCCCACAGCCGGGGCCATATCCAGGGGGCAGCTGGGGGGTCATTTTCGGCCTCCTGCAGCACCGGAGGTCTCCCTCCTCCCCCCTCCATGGGAGCGGACAGAGCTGCACACTCTGGGCTGAGAGGACTTGTGATGATGTCACATGGAGGGGAGGAGTCAGGGGTCACATGATCAGCTCCTCAGTATATGCAGGACTCTGCTGTGCTGCCCATCATGATGCTCAATTAGGTGGGTGAAGTTTGTGTAAGGTCAGGAGGGATATGCAGTGTGAATGTAGCAGAGGCGAGTGTGTGCTACCGTGTTTCCCCGAAAGTAAGACCCTGTCTTACATTCTTTTGGGGGCCAAAAGTGGCCCCCTGTCTTACTTTCGGGGGGGGGTCTTACATTGGGTGCCCCAGCAGTGTGGCCTACAGGCCCCCTCCTGCTGGGACACTGCGGGAGTCGGGTCTTCTTGCAGCAGCCAGCGCGTCTGTCCTCTGTCCTCGGCTGTCTCCCGGATCATGTGACCCGTCGCAGCGCATGACGTCATCGCGACTGCGACCGGCTGGTCACATGATCCGGGAGACAGCCGAGGACAGAGGACAGACGCGCTGGCTGCTGCAAGAAGACCCTGGAGGGTAAGATGTCTGCAGCAGCAGCAGTGGTGGGGGCCTCAGAACAGGGGGGTAGTGTGCCAGCAATAGGGGGCCCATATATACCGTATAATGCACTGCTCCCCCTGTCGCTGATTGACAGGGGGATGCAGTGCATATGTAATGAGCGGGCACACGTGACGTGCGACCCGCTCCCCCCCCCCCCTCCGCTAGGGGCCTTACATTGGCCCCCCCGGTTGTAAGGCCTTATAATTGGGGGAGGCCTTACATTAGCAGGCCCCCCCTTTACCCCTAGGCGGCCTTACAATCGGGGGGGCCTTACTTTCGGGGAAACACGGTAGGTGTCTGGCAATTAGGTGAAATTTGTGTGGGGTCAGGAGGGATTTACAGTGTGATTGTAGCAGAGGCGAGTGTGTACTAGGTGTATGGCAATTAGGTGAAGTTTGTGTGGGGTCAGGAGGGATTTACAGTGTGAATGTAGCAGAGGCGAGTGTGTACTAGGTGTACGGAGCAGAGCCGCGTGCGTACGCGGTGTACGGAGCAGAGCCGCGTGCGTACGAGGTGTACGGAGCAGAGCCGCGTGCGTACGAGGTGTACGGAGCAGAGCCGCGTGCGTACGAGGTGTACGGAGCAGAGCAGCGTGCGTACGAGGTGTACGGAGCAGAGCCGCGTGCGTACGAGGTGTATGGAGCAGAGCCGCGTGTGTACGAGGTATGTGTATCAGTGGTAGCCCCCCGCGGATTCCGCTCCTATAGTCCCAGCCACCTTTGCCAGCAGCATTCTTCTCCAGAGTCTCTTCTGCCGCTGTCTGCATTCTGCAGCTCAGCATGGAGGGGCACGAGGTTGTCATCACTGTACTGATATGTGCAGAGCGACCGGAGGAGACCGAAGCGGCGAGAAGAGAGGTGAGGAGAAAGAGAAATTCGGACGGCCAGACACTCAGCTTGGCTGTGGTGCCACCCATATGGCAGTGTGGCTCCATTGAGCTGCTTGCATTATTTGTGCCTGCTTTTCTTCAGCAGGGACAGGGAAGATGGTTAAAATTGATGGGAAGATGGATGGAGCCAAATACAGGACCATTCTGGAAGAAAACCTGTTGGAGTCTGCAAAAGACCTGAGACTGGGACGGAGATTTATCTTCCAACAAGACAATGATCCCAAACATAATGCAAAATCTACAATGGAATGGTTAAAAAATAAAACGTATCCAGGTGTTAGAATGGCCAAGTCACAGTCCAGACCTGAATCCAATCAAGAATCTGTGGAAAGAGCTGAAAACTGCTGTTCACAAACGCCTCCATCCAACCTCACTGAGCTCCAGCTGTTTGCAAGGAAGAATGGGCAAGAATTTCAGTCTCTCCATGTGCAAAACTGATAGAGACAAACCCCGAGCGACTGCAACTGTAATCGCAGAAAAGGTGGCTCTACAAAGTATTAACTCAATAATAATATTGCACGCCCCACTTTTCAGTTTTTTTATTTGTTAAAAAAGTTTAAAATATGTGTCGAGCTCACTGGGACGGGGGTACTCGGTACCGGACCGGGTTTGCTACTAGGGGATGTCACGGAGGTCCTGGTCCAGACCATGTCCAGGGCCCTGGCAATAATAAGGGAATATTTACAGGGGATTAGAGTTTGTCGTGACGCCACCCACGGCTTGTGGTCAATAGTGGGACCACCGCTGCTGCAGAACCTCCGGGGATGATGTTATGGCAGCTAAGTTGGAATAGTTCTTCGCGGGTAGAACTGGGTTCCCCGAGACAGTGATGATAAAGTCTATGGTGTAGTGTGTAGGCTTATGAGGAGTGCAGTTCACTTACTGTCCTGATGCTGCAGAATTCTTCCTTCAGGGTTCAGAGCTGACAGGCTGTGGCTCTGCAGGTTGTATTCCTCTGCGGTCCTGTTGGAGGGAATCATATGCAGGCAGTGGAAATGATGCAAGGGAGTCAGAGGCAGGGTTCACCGCTTTTACTTCTCAGCTTTCTCAGTATAACAGCTCAGTCACAGTTCAAGTTACAAGTCTTTACACGGGCACAACTCTCCCCTCCGGGTTCCTTTACTCCCTGCAGCCAGGTTGTTCCTTCCTGTGACCCCTCACTCTTCCTCTGTCCTTTCCAGGCTTTGACTCTCTCTCTCTCACTTGGTGTGCGTGTCCAGACAGTATGGCGGTGGCTCGGACCCCTGTGGGCCCTCCTGGTTGCCACTGAGCTTCCTGTCCTTTGGGGTAGGAACCCTAACTTGAAGCTGGAGTTCCCCGTCGGTTAATCTGGGGATACCGGGTAGATCTTCGGTCCCCTTCAGAGCCGACACTCTGCGACTAGCCTAGCCTCCAACAGTCCTGCGGTGCTAGGCTCTATCAGGCTCCTTCTAACCGTGTACTTGGGGTTCAATAGGAGGGCTACACTGCCTGCAGTCTGCCGTCTCAGCCGTGTTTCTAGGACCCAGTACCACTGGTCCTCTCGTCCCTCACACTCCTGGGGTGCTGGCTCCGGATGGGCTTTCTCTCTGTGGTTCGCTCTGGCTCTCCAGATTCTGCGCTCCTTACACCCCACTCTTCCAGGACGTGTGCTTCTGGTCTGTTCTGCTCAGCCTACACCGGCCTACTGACTCCTTCCTCCTCCCCTTCTCTATATCTACCCTCTGTCACCTGACCTACTTGCTGGCCCACCCACTGTCTCTAAACCCACCACCCCTTGCCCGCCTAGAGTTCCCGGGCTCCGGGTTGGGTGCTGCCCTCTAGTGGTGTGTGGGCTGTCTGTGAGGGTGTTGTGGTGCAACTGTCTTTCCTCCTACCTAGCTGCAGTTCCCTATGTGGCCTCCTGGTCGCAGGGGCGCCACATATGCAATAAATTTCGTTCCACTTCATGACTGTGTCCCACTTGTTGATTCTTCAAATAAAATTAGAATTTGTATCTTAGTGTTAGAAGCCTGAAATGTGGCAAAAGGTTGAAACGTTCAAGGAGCCAAATACTTTCATAAGGCTCTGTATATACAAATATATACAGTATATTTATATATATACATATATGTATATAAGTATATATATATTTATATTTAGTGGCCATGTCTGAAGCTCCTTCTACATGTTGACATGAAACCTGTAGAATAAGGAGGGGGGGCAGAATAAAGAGGTCATTCATCTAACCTCCCCCACCATTATAAGCAGAATCCCCCCTCCCTTCAATAATATAGAGGCTGTATTATGCAGCCGCCCCTCTCTATACCTTCTTGGCCTCTGTGTTTACCTTGGAATACAAACAGCAGCTCTTATATAGTTGAGTCTTCTACCACAAGACTATGCCTCATTCCTCCACTTTGCTTGTTATCGCCTCTTCACCAAGAGCTGAGTCTTATCTCTTCTACCTATATTGGGCTTTGCTCCATCTGCCACAGAGCTGTGCCTCATCCTCCTACAACAATGACGACAAATTCAAGCAAAGATTTGTGCCTCATTGTATTTATTATTTTTGTTTTTACTTCTGCATGCCTATTCTTTCTTCTAGTGTTGCACCTTTTCATTTCTTTGAGGCGTATCTTGCTCTTTCTTCCAAAGGAAATAATCTCAGTCCTCCTTTCACAGCGTGGTGCCTCACTCTTGCATGCACAGAAAATACCCTTATTCCTCTGTCCACAGAGTGGTGCCTCACTCCTCCTTCCACAGAGTGGTGCCTCATTCCTCTGTCTACAGAGTGGTGCCTCATTCCTCGGTCTATAGAGTGGTGCCTTATTCCTCTGTCTATAGAGTGGTGCCTCATTCCTCTGTCTACAGAGTGGTGCCTCACTCCTCCTTCCACAGAGTGGTGCCTCATTCCTCCGTCTACAGAGTGGTGCCTCATTCCTCCGTCTACAGAGTGGTGCCTCATTCCTCCGTCTATAGAGTGGTGCCTCATTCCTCTGTCTACAGAGTGGTGCCTCACTCCTCCTTCCACAGAGTGGTGCCTCATTCCTCCGTCTATAGAGTGGTGCCTCATTCCTCTGTCTACAGAGTGGTGCCTCACTCCTCCTTCCACAGAGTGGTGCCTCATTCCTCCGTCTATAGAGTGGTGCCTCATTCCTCCGTCTATAGAGTGGTGCCTCATTCCTCCGTCTACAGAGTGGTGCCTCATTCCTCCGTCTACAGAGTGATGCCTCATTCCTCCGTCTACAGAGTGGTGCCTCATTCCTCTGTCTACAGAGTGGTGCTTCACTCCTCCTTCCACAGAGTGGTGCCTCATTCCTCCGTCTATAGAGTGGTGCCTCATTCCTCCGTCTATAGAGTGGTGCCTCATTCCTCCGTCTACAGAGTGGTGCCTCATTCCTCCGTCTACAGAGTGGTGCCTCATTCTTGCATCCACAGGAAATAACCACATTCCTCCTTTCACAGAGTGGTGCCTCATTCCTCCTTTCACAGAGAGGTGCCTCATTCTTCTGTCTACAGAAAATAACTTAATTCCTTCATCCACAGAGTGGTGCTTCATTCCTCCGTCCACAGAAAATAACTGCATTCCTCCATTCACAGAGTGGTGCCTCATTCCTCCTTCCATAGAGTGGTGCCTCATTCCTCTGTCTACAGAAAATAACCACATTACTCTGTCCACAGAGTAGTGCATCATTCCTCCATCCTCCGTGGGGGCTATGTGGGACACATCCTAGATAAAGGTGGCTATATGGGGTTTAGCCTTTATATTGGTGGCTATGTGAGGCACAGCCTATATACTGCGGTCTATGTGGGGCAAAGGCTGTATACTGGTGATTATGTGGGTTACAGCTTGTATACAGAGACTATCTGGGGCCCAGCATGCATACTGGGGGTTATGTGGGGAAAAAGCTGTATACAGGTGACTTTGTGGGGCCCAGCCTGTATACTGGGGGCTTTGTGGAGCAAAGGCTGTATACTGGTGGTGGCTATGTGAGGCACAGCCTATATACTGCGGTCTATGTGGGGCAAAGGCTGTATACTGGTGATTATGTGGGTTACAGCTTGTATACAGAGACTATCTGGGGCCCAGCATGCATACTGGGGGTTATGTGGGGAAAAAGCTGTATACAGGTGACTTTGTGGGGCCCAGCCTGTATACTGGGGGCTTTGTGGAGCAAAGGCTGTATACTGGTGGTGGCTATGTGGGGCACAGCTTGTATACTGGAAGCTCTGTGAGCGCAGCGTGCATACAGGGTCTACATGGGGTACAGCTTGTGCGGTCTCCTGCTGTGTGCTGAGGGATATGTGTGGCCTCCTGCTGTGTGCTGAGGGCTATGTGTGGCCTCTTGCTGCTCTGCTCTGGGAGCTATGTGCGACCTCCTGCTGAGTTCTGGAGGCTATGTGCGGCCTACTGCTGTGTGCTGAAGGCCATGTACGGCCTTTCTGCTGTGTGCTGGTGACGCACCCACAGGGACTGGGGTACTCAGGACCCGGCTCTACTGTCTCTGGGATGTCAAGGTGTCGTTGCCCAGTCCCGTTGTCCCAGATGCGGCAATAAAAAGGGGTATTTACAAGGGAGGTGAAAGAGTTTTTCGTGACGCCACCCGTAGTATGTGTTCAGGGTTACCACCGCTGCCGTATTCCTGCTGGGGATGGTGATGAGGGGCAGCTTGATGGTAAGCCCTCCACCACGGGTAGGGCTGGATGTCCCCAGTGCAGGTGTAGTGTGGGGCTGCGTACTCTGGATGCTTCACCGGCTCTTCTCCTGCAGCTTCTCCAGCCAACACGCAGGGACAGCATGGCGGCTCCGCAGGTGGGGGTTCTGCTGCAGTTTAGCAATAAACAGTCTCAGGCACTTTTGAGCTGACCGGGTACTTTACTTTCCATTGTTCTTCAAAGCAAGTTACAGCACAGTTCACAGTTAAAGTTCTTACACTTTTCCGGGGACCCAGGTTCTACTGCAGCTCAGACGGTTCCTCTGCGTCGCTTCCTTCAAGATACCTTTCAGGCCCAGCTTTTCTCTCTCTGTCCTCACTCAAGGGTTCGGTCTGGCCGTCATGGACTCTTTAGCGATGATTCCCTCTGCTTTAGGGTCACTAGCCCTAGTACGATGGCAGTGTTTTTACTCCGTGGCAGTAGGTAGGTCACGGGTCATAGAGTCCCTGTACCATGCTGGATTTTCTCGTGATTAGGGTCATGAAGTCTCCCTAGTCACCTCTACAGAGGTGGCTCTCTGGTCATTCTGGCCTAGCTCTCCAGTGACCCAGCTGTGATTTGGGCTCACCAGGCTCCTTCTGCCTTCCCGGTTGTCAGCTCTGGGTCCTCCGGCCAGCTATACTGGTTGCGGCTGCTGGGCCCGTTGTTCTCCCACTATGGTCAGTGTCCAGCTGTGGGGTGTATTGGCTTGTGGCACTTCTTCCCTCGCCTTTCTCTCAAGAGCGAGTCCCCTCCTGGATATACTGCCTCCAGGAAACTGCTGCCTCCAGGGAACCTCTTCTCCTGGGAATCAACTCCTCCAACCTAGTGTTCCAGTGTTTCACTACTGTTCCTCCACCCACTTGTCCAGTTTATACCTCTCTCTCCACCCACACTTCTCTAAACTCCCGTCAACCCTTGCCCTACATAGAGTGATTGGCTCAGGGTCGGAGTGTGTCGGTATGTGGATGTTTTAAAGGGATCCTGTCACCTACAAAACACCTCCTAAGCTAGCAAAACATGTCTCTGCAGCATCCCATCACTAATCTGACACTCCTTTTGTCTCCTAAAAGCATCCTGTGAAAGTGCATAAAAACGTTTTAATACTCAGTTATTAGTGATTATAATTAGCAGGGGCTATATTCTTTAGTCATCAGGGCGGGCTGTTTTGCAGCCTCGAGGATCCACCCTCTCTTTGTCTGTGTGCTCTGCTTGTGCAGGCATTGCCCTCCCCCTTCTACATCACTCACAGAATGCAAATCATTAGTCCTGCCTTCAGTTTCAGTTTCACAGCAGCACAGACAGAGAGAGGGTGGATCATTCAGGCTGCAAAACAGCCCGCCCTGGTGACTAAAGAATATAGCCACTGCTAATTATAATCCCTAATGAGTATTAAAACGTTTTTATGCACTTTCACAGGATGCTTTTAGGAGACAAAAGGAGTGTGAGATTAGTGATAGGATGCTGCAGGGACATGTTTTGCTAGCTTAGGAGGCGTTTTGGAGGTGACAGGATCCCTTTAAGTCTTACCTTATCTGACTGCAGTTCACCCTGTGGCCACCCTGGTCGCAGGGGCACCACACTGGGGGCTATGTGCGGCCTCCTGCTGTGTGCTGAGGGATATATGCGGCCTCCTGCTATACTCTGGTTGCTATGTGCGGCCTGCTGGGGGTTATGTGGGGCATTCTGCTGTAATACTTGGAGCTATATGCGGCCTCATGCTGTTTGCTGGGGACTACGAGTCTCCTGCTGTGTGCTGGGAGCTATGTGCACCCTCCTGCTGTGTGCTGGGGGCTATTACTGGCCTCCTGCTGTGTGCTGGGGACTGAGTGCGGACTCCTGCTGTAATACTGGGGTCTATGGGCGGCGTCCTGCTGTAATATTGGGGGCTGTAATTAATTAATTTCCCACCCCTGCTGTATTATGTGTAACATTAAGTTTAGCGCTATATATAGATACAGTATATATAGGGGGAAAAATCTGTGTGGTGCGCTACATGTGCCACTGTTCTTCTTGTTTTTTCCTTTTATGGTCCTGTACCTGTGTGTTAATCACATGAGCTATCAAAGGATGATCACATGATACTTCGAGTTGGGATGGGGGCCCTCACAGGAGCCCCTGGTGTTACCTCATTCCTCCTTGCACAGAGTGATACCTCATTCCCACTTGCACATAGTGGTACCTCATTCCTCCTTTCAGAGAGTAGTGCCTCATTCGTACTTTCACATAGTGGTGCCTCCTTGCTCTGTGCCTCATTCCTCCTTCCACAGAGTAGTACCTCATTCCTCCTTACACCGAGTAGTGGCTCTTTCCTCCTTACACCGAGTAGTGCCTCATTTCTCCTTTAACAGAATGGTACCTTATTCATCCTTCCATGGAGTGGTGCCTCATTCCTCTACACAGAGTGGTGCATTATTTCTCCTTCCACATAGTGGTGCCTCATTACTCCTTCCACGTACTGGTGCCTCATTCCTCCACACAGAGTGGCACCTCATTCCTCCTTCCACACTGTGGTGCCTCATTGCTCTGTGCCTTATTCCTCCTTTCACAGAGTGGTGCCTCATTGATCTGTGCCTCATTCCCCCTTTCACAGAGTGGTGCCTCATTGATCTGTGCCTCATTCCCCCTTTCACAGAGTGGTGCCTCATTGATCTGTGCCTTCTTCCTCCTTATACAGAGTTGTAACTCATTCCACAGAGTGGGGGCCTCATTGCTCTGTGTCCCTTTCCTTCTTACACAGATTTGAAACTCATTCCTCCTTCAACAGAGTGGTGCCTCATTGCTCTGTGCCTCTTTCCTCCTTACACATAGTGGTGCCTTGTTGCTCTGTGCCTCTTTCCTCGTTACACAGATTGGTGCCTCATTTCTCTGTGCCTCTTTCCTCCTTACACAGATTGGTGCCTCATTTCTCTGTGCCTCATTCCTCCTTACACAGATTGGTGCTTCATTGCTCTGTGCCTCTTTCCTCCTTACACAGATTGGTGCCTCATTTCTCTGTGCCTCATTCCTCCTTACACAGATTGGTGCCTCATTTCTCTGTGCCTCATTCCTCCTTACACAGATTGGTGCCTCATTGCTCTGTGCCTCTTTCCTCCTTACACATAGTGGTGCTTCATTGCTCTGTGCCTCTTTCCTCCTTACACAGATTGGTGCCTCATTTCTCTGTGCCTCATTCCTCCTTACACAGATTGGTGCCTCATTTCTCTGTGCCTCATTCCTCCTTACACAGATTGGTGCCTCATTTCTCTGTGCCTCATTCCTCCTTACACAGATTGGTGCTTCATTTGCTCTGTGCCTCTTTCCTCCTTACACAGATTGGTGCCTCATTTCTCTGTGCCTCATTCCTCCTTACACAGATTGGTGCCTCATTTCTCTGTGCCTCATTCCTCCTTACACAGATTGGTGCTCATTTGCTCTGTGCCTCTTCCTCCTTACACAGATTGGTGCCTTCATTTCTCTGTGCCTCTTTCCTCCTTACACAGATTGGTGCTCTCTTGGCACTCCTACACGTTTGGGTGCTCATTGCTCTGCCTCTTTCCTCATTACACAGAGAGGTGCCTCGTTTCTCTGTGCCTCTTTCCTCCTTACACAGCGTGGTGCCTCATTGCACTTAAGTCTGAGGTACCCTTTTGGCCCTCTTTACCATCAGTATAAATTGAGGCTGTTGCACTATACAGGGTTAGTCGCCATTCACATTCGCACCTGCCCTCCTTCTCCAGCCTCACACTGGGGCCAGTGTTATATGAAGCCAATTTTATGACCTTTTATTACAAAAATATTTTTCTTTTAGATGTTGTCTCTGTATTACTGGGCGCAGTCTCTTTATTACTGGTTCTCTATCTCATCAGTCATAGTATTTGTACCATCAGGCTAAGCATTAACATAAACAGTTGCAGTTTCTATATCGTCAAGAGCGCAGTCTATCCTCAGGAACAGTCTGTATATATTCCAGCGCAGTCTATCCTCAGGAACAGTCTGTATATATTCCAGCGCAGTCTATCCTCAGGAACAGTCTGTATATATTCCAGCGCAGTCTATCCTCAGGAACAGTCTGTATATATTCCAGCGCAGTCTATCCTCAGGAACAGTCTGTATATATTCCAGAGCAGTCTATCCTCAGCAACAGTCTGTTGCATCACAGGATGCTTTTAGGAGACAAAAGGAGTGTGGGATTAGTGATAGGATACTGCAGGGACATGTTTTGCTATCTTAGGAGGCGTTTTGGAGGTGACAGGATCCCTTTAAGTCAACCGTCTTACCTTATCTGACTGCAGTTCACCCTGTGGCCATCCAGCGCAGTCTATCCTCAGGAACAGTCTGTATATAATCCAGCGCAGTCTATCCTCAGGAACAGTCTGTATATATATTCCAGCGCAGTCTATCCTCAGGAACAGTCTGTATATATTCCGGTGCAGTCTATCCTCAGGAACAGTGTGTATATATTCTAGCACAGCCTATCCTCAGGGACAGTCTGTATATATTCTGGCACAGCCTATCAATCCTCAGGAACAGTCTGTATATATTCTGGCGCAGTCTATCCTCAGTAAAGGTACCTTTACACGCCGCTACAGAAGGTGCACGAGCACGTTCCAACGGTTGCAAACGGTACCCGATACCGCCTTTACACGCCGCTACAAGGTGCTCTACAGAAGGTTTAATCTATCTCTGGAGGCACCGCCGGGTGCCGCAGGTTACCTTCTGTAGAGCACCTTCCCTCATTTACACGCCGCGACCACAAGGTAATATGGGAGGACCTGGTGCAGCAGGGACAACACATAGGCGTGCCAGAATTGTGGATTACGAGACGCTCGTACGATGATTGGACAATGCAATAGCATCATGATTGGCCAGCCAGCGCAGGAAGGCTGGCTAATACATGACGCTAGAGCAATTGTGTAATGTGAGTGGTCATCTCCTTAAATATGCGCCCTATGCAGGGACAACCAATCGTAACGCAGGAGCTTCCACCAATGATCGCTGAAGGGGGGCGGTTTCCCGGAGGCTGTGTCACGCCCCAGGGAGTTAACTAGGTGACGAAAAAACCTTCCTGTACCTCATTTAGACGCCGCTACCATCGGGTTGAAACCAACCTGTTTTAGAGCACTGCTCTGAAACAGGTGCCGACAGTGACGGGTGGCAACAACCTGATTTACACGCCGCTACCTCGGGTTGTTTTGACGGTGCAAGATACATTTGTCTCCGACATCCGGTTGTTTCCAACCTTCTGTAGCGGCGTGTAAAGGTACCATAACAGTCTGTATATATTCTCACCAGTTTATCCTCAGGAAATGTCTGTATATATTCTGGCGCAGTCTATCTATCCTCAGGAACAGTCTGTATATATTCTGACACAGTCTATCCTCCAGAACAGTCTATATATATTCTGGTGCAGTCTATCCTCAGAAACAGTCCTCCCTGATGAAGCTTGCCAACACTCACGGTCTGTGAAACATACGTTGAAGGTATGTGTGGCGCCCTGCTCACACAGGTAGCCGCAGATTTCCCTATTGCACTGCTGGGTTTCCACAGCAGGTGCCTACTACATGCAACACCTTCCACCCCGGCACAGTAGGGGGAGCTAGACTCACTGACTTTAGGTGAGTCTTCCTATAAATACTGCTGCTGGGGGCGGAGTTAGTGAGAGTGTGCAGACGCTAGGAGAGCTGCGAAGACGTCCTGGTGATCGGTGCCGTGGTTAGGTCCAAACCAGTGCACCTGGTCACCTGACAGTGCCCTGGATGTCTTTACCTGCTCATACCACCAGTAAAAAGGTAAAAGAGACTTCGACAGTGTGTGTGCGTCATTCCTCTCCGCTCCCGGTAACCCTTACAGACTGCACCATCACTCCCTATCCCGACCTAACGCTCCACTCCAAACTGCCCCTTTACACTACGCTGCCCCAGAGGCCCCAGCTCCACCTGTAGGGAGTTTTTCCATCTCAGCCGCATTACCATCTACCTCCGGAGGACTGTGGCGGCGCTGGTGACCCATCACCAGGTACTACAGGTGGCGTCACATGACAAACTCTTATCCCCTGTACATGACCCCTTATTGAAGTGTCATCCAGGCCACGGGCTCAGGCGCTGCCACCCGTGTCATCCCCCATGAAAGAACCCACCGAGCCTGATACCCGAGTACCCCAGGGCCTGGGGCTCCACATATGTGTCGGTCCTGTCTTTTTCTTTGGCCCTAAATGCAGGTTTTTGGCTATTGTTAACTTCAGGTTAACTACTATACATCTCACTATAGACATTGTCTTTCATTACTGCAACTATTATGAGGGTATAATTCATGGTGACTAGTTTTTACATTTGTGTGGAGCCAATTTGGTTGCAGTTAGGTTGTGGTATGTGTTGAGAATTTTTTACTTTGGTTTTCAATATTGCCACACTGCTACATCACTGGAATAAACCTATGAGGATGCCATCCATCATTATTTAATCACACAAAAACAGGTTATTTGTAAAAAAAATCTTTCACTGCACCTTGGTGTTTCCAATTTTGATGTATCCACACTTGTTTTTGTGGCGCCCGGTGGCCACAGAAAGTTACAGCAGCTGGGACAGGTAACCTAGCCACCCCACACCAACACCCAACACATCCCCCAATCCAGGGGCTGGCTGGTAGATCTTGCCCTGGGGGGCAGTCTACATCTTCCAGCCTGAGCCCAAGTGAGGACCAGGTGGGGGGGAGGGGGTGTGCTGTCGGTGCAAACCCGGTGAAGAGCAGGGGGGGCAGGGGGTTTGGGTGCTGCCACTCACCGGCCTCCACCACATTGCGGCCCCCCGCCCGCCTCCCGGGTCCCGCTGTCATTGCGGCAGCAGTGGCCGTAAAGCACCGCCGCGCATCCCCTATCATTACAGGGGGCGTCCCTAAACTAGGGCAATACCACCGGCCTGGGGGCAAATGCCTCCCTGTCACCTGGGCCAGTCCGCCCCTGCCCCAATCCCTGGACCTAATACTCCATGTCAGGCAAGGGATAGTGGGGGGGAGCTAAGTGCAGGGTGGAGAGAAGGTAGAGAACCTGGGAAAGGGGTGGAGGAAGTAGAATAAAAACCTAGGAACACTAAATTGGGAGAGCTCGAGGAAGGAGCGTAGGTCCGAGTTCCTGGAGAGTGGTGAGAAGAGTAGGAACCAGACTCCTGTGGCGTCCCACTATGTAGGTGCCACAGAGGAGTACTGCACCCGTAAAAGAGGTGTAGTCACTCCAGCTGCAAGTGGATTTCAGGATGGTAGGCAGAACCCCACACCAGATCACATGGTGGAAGGGAACCCGGGAGGGAATATAGTCACCTCCAGGGGGACCTAGAGAGGAGTCTAGTCGAGTCGAGTCTAGGACTCAGGAGTCAGGTGGATGGCCTGAAGGAGCAAGGAGGGTCTCTCGGCTGAGGGACCCGGGGACGACAAGGACAGATCCCAGATACAGAGAGCGAGAGGGGGACAGGGGAACTTGAGAGACTTTGCCGCAGGAGAGAAACCGGGTGCCGGAGCCCGCACCTGTGGGAACCTTTAAGGCCCACAGAAAATCCAATGTACGGGGGTATATCTATATACGGCCCTGACTCTCAAGTGACCAGAAGAGGGTACCAGACACAGCAGGGCAGAGCCGCAGTGTCGAGAGAAGGCAACCTGACGGGAGCGAGGAGAGTGAGAAACACCAGGAGGTCAGATCTATTATATGGGGTCAGACTTCACACCGACTACTGGGAAGCAGGGAAGAATTGGAACAGGAAAGGCACACGCTGTGGGTTCCGTCCAGCTACCAGGCATCCGCTTGCAGCCACCCATAGCCACTTGTCATTTAACATCTTACTGCACTGAGGACTGTAATAACGTTGCTAAAGTTCCAGTAAAGTACCCGGAGTGAAGTGACTTTGACTCTGCTGCATCTTCTTCCTATTAACTTATTCCTTTCACAGGATTGCTGCCCCGGAGGTCCCGGTCCTGCCTTCAGAGGACCACACCATCTCGGCCGCAATACCATCGGCCTCCGGCAGACTGTGGCGGCGCTGGTGCTACTTCACCAGGAACTGCAGGTGGCGTCACGACAAACTATAACCTTCTAAATAATCCCCCCTTTTCAAAGATAGGCCCAGGACACGGGATCAGGCGCGGCCGCCATTCCCCTTGACACCGTTAACCCTTGCCGCCGATACCCGAGTACCCAAAAGCCTGGGTGCGACACCTATCTTTCCTGGCATCACGAACAGGATATCATGCCCGGTACCACCGGGTACTGTGCGCCTTGGACTTGACCTAAAACGAACTTTTTCCGCCATTGCTTGGCGCCAAAAATGGGTTCCCGCCATTATCGCACAAGGACCCAAGATGGCGCCGTAGGCATGTACTAAACACCTTGTGCAGGCCTGGGGGCGTGCCTCATTCCTTAGAAGAAGGAGGACCAAGACTGAGGCGCCAAAAAGTGTGGCCGCCCCGATTGCCATCAATCAATCGGGGGGCGGCCCACAGGAAGTTCCCAGAGAGTGCCCGCCCAGAGCAAGACAAACCAGAAGAGAAAGACAGAATCAACTAGGCTCCTTTGTACCCGGCAGCATGGCAGCAACCCGGTGGAGAGACATTGTGCGAGTGAGGAGGTATGCGGGTCAGGAGGTTGATAGTGAGGAGGATGCGGGTCAGGAGGTTGATAGTGAGGATGATGCGGGTCAGGAGGTTGATAGTGAGGAGGATGCGGGTCAGGAGGTTGATAGTGAAGAGGATGCGGGTCAGGAGGCTGATAGAGAGGAGGATGCGGGTCAGGAAGTTGATAGTGAGGATGATGCGGGTCAGGAGGTTGATAGTGAGGAGGATGCGGGTCAGGAGGTTGATAGTGAAGAGGATGGGTGTCAGGAGGTTGATAGAGAGGAGGATGCGGGTCAGGAGGCTGATAGTGAGGAGGATGCGGGTCAGGAGGTTGATAGTGAGGAGGATGTGGGTCAGGAGGTTGATAATGAGGAGGATGTGGGTCAGAAGGCTGATAGTGAGGAGGTATGCGGGTCAGGAGGTTGATAGTGAGGAGGATGCGGGTCAGGAGGTTGATAGTGAGGAGGATGCGGGTCAGGAGGTTGATAGTGAAGAGGATGCGGGTCAGGAGGCTGATAGAGAGGATGATGCGGGTCAGGAGGTTGATAGTGAGGAGGATGCGGGTCAGGAGGTTGATAGTGAGGAGGATGTGGGTCAGGAGGTTGATAGTGAGGAGGATGCGGGTCAGGAGGCTGATAGTGAAGAGGATGTGGGTCAGGAGGCTGATAGTGAGGAGGATGTGGGTCAGGAGGCTGATAGTGAGGAGGATATGGGTCAGGAGGCTGATAGTGAGGAGGATGCGGGTCAGGAGGCTGATAGTGAGGAGGTATGCGGGTCAGGAGGCTGATAGTGAGGAGGATGCGGGTCAGGAGGCTGATAGTGAGGAGGATGCGGGTCAGGAGGTTGATAGTGAGGAGGATGCGGGTCAGGAGGTTGATAGTGAGGAGGATGTGGGTCAGGAGGCTGATAGTGAGGAGGATGCGGGTCAGGAGGCTGATAGTGAGGAGGATGCGGGTCAGGAGGTTGATAGTGAGGAGGATGCGGGTCAGGAGGCTGATAGGAATTATGCGGGTCAGGAGGTTGATAGTGAGGAGGATGTGGGTCAGGAGGTTGATAGTGAGGAGGATGTGGGTCAGGAGGCTGATAGTGAGGAGGAATGCGGGTCAGGAGGCTGATAGTGAGGAGGATGCGCGTCAGGAGGTTGATAGTGAGGAGGATGCGGGTCAGGAGGTTGATAGTGAGGAGGATGTGGGTCAGGAGGCTGAGAGTGAGGAGGATGTGGGTCAGGAGGCTGAGAGTGAGGAGGATGGGGTCAGGAGGCTGATAGTGAGGAGGATGCGGGTCAGGAGGCTGAGAGTGAGGAGGATGTGGGTCAGGAGGTTGATAGTGAGGAGGATGCGGGTCAGGAGGCTGATAGTGAGGAGGATATGGGTCAGGAGGCTGATAGTGAGGAGGATATGGGTCAGGAGGCTGATAGTGAGGAGGATGCGGGTCAGGAGGCTGATAGTGAGGAGGTATGCGGGTCAGGAGGCTGATAGTGAGGAGGATGTGGGTCAGGAGGCTGATAGTGAGGAGGATGCGGGTCAGGAGGCTGATAGTGAGGAGGATGCGGGTCAGGAGGCTGATAGTGAGGAGGATATGGGTCAGGAGGCTGATAGTGAGGAGGATATGGGTCAGGAGGCTGATAGTGAGGAGGATGCGGGTCAGGAGGCTGATAGTGAGGAGGATGCGGGTCAGGAGGCTGATAGTGAGGAGGATGCGGGTCAGGAGGCTGATAGTGAGGAGGATGTGGGTCAGGAGGCTGATAGTGAGGAGGATGTGAGTCAGGAGGTTGATAGTGATGAGGATGCGGGTCAGGAGGCTGATAGTGAGGAGGATGCGGGTCAGGAGGCTGATAGTGAGGAGGATGTGAGTCAGGAGGTTGATAGTGAGGAGGATGCGGGTCAGGAGGCTGATAGTGAGGAGGATGCGGGTCAGGAGTGATAGTAGGAGATGGTCAGAGTGATAGGAGGAGGATGCGGGTCAGGAGGCTGATAGTGAGGAGGATGTGAGTCAGGAGGTTGATAGTGAGGAGGATGCGGGTCAGGAGGCTGATAGTGAGGAGGATATGGGTCAGGAGGCTGATAGTGAGGAGGATATGGGTCAGGAGGCTGATAGTGAGGAGGATGCGGGTCAGGAGGCTGATAGTGAGGAGGATGCGGGTCAGGAGGCTGATAGTGAGGAGGATGCGGGTCAGGAGGCTGATAGTGAGGAGGATGCGGGTCAGGAGTCCTTTCTTCAGAATGGAGCGTTATGTGTTGTCGGCTGACATCGCCCGTCTGTTGGATACGATTGTACCTCCCTTCTTTTCCCTGCACCCGGAGACTCTGCTCATCTTCCAGTGTGAAAATTACTAATTCGCCAACAAATCGTTTCCTTATCATTGAGTCTCCATCATCAGATCCACAAGGCGC
This sequence comes from Allobates femoralis, assembly GCA_033576535.1. NCBI lineage: Eukaryota > Metazoa > Chordata > Amphibia > Anura > Aromobatidae > Allobates > Allobates femoralis. The sequence continues at coordinate 33,246,178 of JARQOC010000010.1, read as the reverse complement.
ATCAGAAGCGCAAGATCCAACAGTGGGAAAGATGTTCAGCGCTAATCGTGTCCGGTAGAAGGTGACGTGATCGGGCTGAGAGCTGACGATCGATCCTCAGCACGGATTGTGGAGAAATACTTGCGTCTGTGACTCTCCTCGATAGTGAATTGTGGAGATTTCCTACAAATATCGGATATAGATTGTACATACATGGCCTGATGTGTGAGGAGGAGCTGACCATTGTGTGCGATCAAGACAGAGAAACAACTGAAGATGCTACTAATCCAAGACTAATAATAATAATAATAATATATGATACAATCTGGAATAGAAGAAATTATTACTAATGAGGGAGAAATCAGAATATATAATATTATCTGGAATAGAAGAAGATGTCACTAATCCTGGAGAAACCAGAATAATAATATGATGATACAATGTGGAATAGAAGAGGTCACTAATCCAGGAGATATCAAAATACATTATACAATGAGGACTAGAAGAAGATGTCACTAATCCAGGAGATATCAGAATAATAATGTATGATATAATCTGGAATAGAAAATATTACTAATCCAGGAGAAATCAGAATATATCATACAATGTGGAACAGAAGATGTCACTAATCCAAGAGAAATAATAATAATAATAATAATAATAATAATAATAATAATAAATAATACAATCTGGAATACAAAAAGTTATCATTAATCCAGGAGAAATAATGATATATGATAGAATCTGGAATAGAATAATTTACCACTAATCCAGGAGAATTTAGAATAATAATATATGATAAAATCTGACATAAAAGAAGAAGATGTCACTAATCCTGGAGAAATAATAATAATAATATATGATATAATATGGAATAGAAGAAGTTATCACTAATCCAGGAGAAATAATAATAATACTCTGGAATAGAATAAGAATGTATTAATCAAAGAGAATTAATATTATATGACACAGTCTAGAATAAAGTGTGATATTATTATTTCAGGTGGTATACAGTATACAGTCTAGTATATAATGAGATATTACTTATCCAGGAGAAGAAATAATACCTGACACAATCTGGAATATAATATACAATAACTCCAGGAAAAATAATATTATTATCCAGAACTTGATAAAATATTACTAATCCAGGAGATATAATATCATACAACACAATGTAGAATACAATATGTTACAGTCATCATACATGATATAATGTGGAATATAATAAAATACTATTAATCCAGGAAAATAATATTAAACCAAACAACCTGGAAAAAAGTTACATTATTATTTCAAATGGTATAAAGTATAATACAGTCTAGAATATGAGACATTTTTATTTCATTCGATACAATAATAATATTAATAATAATAATAATAATAATATTAATAATAAATAATAATAACCACCATCAGTATCTATTGCCCCTGTACACAGAGATGTCCTGCAGCTGTCACTCACATTAAACACCATTTATTGCTGACTGAAGCCTGGAATGTAAGAATGTAACAAGCATCAGATAAAAGCGCACAAGTCGCCGGTGTGTGCACAGTGCTTTATACATAACCGGCGCCCATAGGGTACAGCTCACACTGCATTGCGGTTTATGAGGGTACACATTCACTTGCAGACAGCAGTTTTCTTTTTGTGATGTCTTATGTTCTCTATTATGACGCCTGTTTTCGTTTTGAACCGATTTTGTGGCCACATTTTACAATTAATGTATCATCATGTCGGTGTCCTCTATCACTCAGCATAGTGTGTATCCTTTGTGTGTTCCCCTACGTGTGTCCTCAGTGTGTATCCTCAATGTGTATCCTCTGTGTGAATCCTGGGTGTGTATCCTCTGTGTATATCTTCTGTGTATCCTCTGTGTCTTTAGTCTCTGTGTATTCTCTGTGTGCCGCTGTGTGTATCCTCTGAGTGTGTCCTCAGTGTGTATCCTCTGAGTGTGTCCTCAGTGTGTATCCTCTGAGTGTGTCCTCAGTGTGTATCCTCAATGTGTATCCTGTATGTATCCTCCGTGTGTATCCTCTGTATCCTTTGTGTGTATCCTCAGTGTATATCCTCTGTGTGTATCCACCGAGAGTATCCTCTGTGTGCATAGTCTCTGGGTATATTCTCCGTGAGTATGCTCTGTGTGTATAGTCTCTGTATGTATCCTCTTTGTGTACCCTCCGTGTGTATACTCTCTGTGTAGCCTCTGTTGTATCCTCCTTGTTTATAGTCTCTGTGTATCGTGTATGTGTATTCTCTGTGTGTATAGTTTCTGTGTATCTTCTTTGTGTATCCTCTGTGTATATAGTCTATGTGTGTATCCTGTGTGTGTCCCCTGTGTGTACAGTCCGTGTGTACTCTGTGTGTAACCTTTGTATGTATAGTTTGTGTGCATCCTCAGTGCATATCCTGTGTGTAGTCTCTGTGTGTATCCTCTGTGTGTATAGTCTGTGTGTATCCTCTGTGTATTCTCCGTTTGTATAGTCTGTGTTTATCCTGTGTATTCTCTATGTGCATCCTTCGTGTATATCCTCCGTGGGTATGTTCTCTGAGTGTATCCTCTGTGTGTATCCTCCGTGTGTATTCTTTGGGTATATCCTCCAGGTGTATAATGTGTGTCCGTACAAGGTCAGTGTCCTCTTCCTCCAGGTTCTCCGGTTCTCACTCATTCTCTCCTCTGTGCAGATAAATAGGAAGATATTTAATCTCTTTCTGTGATTAACAAGTTTCAGCTCAATGTGAGACAATATTTACATGTTATCATGTATATCCGTGTATTATACACTTCTATAGGTGTATCTGTGTACTTTACACTTATATTATATAGGTGTATCTGTATATTTTACACTTATATAGAATGTATCTGTGTATTCTACACATATTTTAAAGCTGTAGCTATATGTTTTACACTTACATTATATAGATGTACATTTATATACATTTATATTACATAGATGTATCTGTGTGTTTACACTATAAATGTATCTACATATTTTACACACATATTATATAGATATATCTGTATATTTTACACTTATATTATATAGATGTATCTGTATATTTTACATTTATATTATACAGGTGTAGTTGTGTATTTTACAATTATATAGATGTATCTGTGTATTTTATACACATATCATATATATAATATAGTTGACTGTTACACTTATGTAGGTGTATCTGTGTATTTTACACACATATTATGAAGGTGTATCTGTGTATATTACACATATATTATATATACGGTAGGTGTACCTGTGTATAGTGCACATATTATATAGGTATATTTTACACTTATATTATATAGGTGTATTTTACACTTATACTATATGGGTGTATTTTACCCTTATATTATATAGATGTACTTGTGTGTTTTACACTCATATTATATAGGTGTATCTGTGTACTCTACATTTATATTATATAGATGTATCTTTGTATGTTACATACATATTATTTAGGTGTATAGGTGTATCTGTATATTTTACATTTATATTATCTAGGTGCATCTGTGCATTTTACATTTATATTATATAGATGTATCTGTGTATCTTACATTCTATCTATGTATCTTACACGTATGTATACGTTACTTTATCACACGATGTAGGTGACTGTATAAGGTGCATGTGCCTCTTGTATTACATTATTCCATATAGGTGTCTGTGTCACTTTCATTCCATTATCTCCCATATGTATCTGTGTATACTCGATTTATATTACATTGTATTTTACGTATCTATGCAGAGGAGGGGTATGGGTTGGGAAGGGTGGACATAAAGGTTAGGTAATGTATTGTGGTCTGCAGGGGGCGTTGTGTGTACGCTGATAGTGAGGGGGATTGTTTCGGCCATTGGTGTTGGTGCCCTGTTTGTGACAGGTGAGTGTGGTAGGTGATGGCATGCAGCTTACCTGTTCTCACTGCCCCTCGGTGCTGGCTCTGAAGTGAGGGAATTTGAGTGCATGCTGGGTACAGGGCATTGGTCAGGCTGAATACATGGTGACGGCAGGGTGGTGGGTGAGGGTGCATGGTGCAGGTACATGATGGGTGCTGGGTAAAGTAGATGGCTGGATTAGAGTGCAGACTACACAGCAAGCTGCTTGCTTGAGCTCAGAGTGTCTGAAGAGTGTAAATTCCTAGGTTCAGGTTGCTGGCTAAGTGCAGGATGATTCAGAATGCAGGATAAATGCAGGTGTTAGATTAAGGTTGCTGGCTGAATGTATGGTGCTAGATTCAGGGTGCTGGCTGAGTGCAGGGTGTAGGCTGAGTGCATGGTGCTAGATTCAGGGTGCTGGCTGAGTGCAGGGTGCAGGCTGAGTGCATGGTGCTAGATTCAGGGTGCTGACTGAGTGCATGGTGCTAGATTCAGGGTGCTGGCTGAGTGCATGGTGCTAGATTCAGGGTGCTGACTGAGTGCATGGTGCTAGATTCAGGGTGCTGGTTGAGTGCAGGGTGCTGGCTGAGTGCATGGTGCTAGGTTCAGGGTGCTGGCTGAGTGCATGGTGCTAGATTCAGGGTGCTGGCTGAGTGCATGGTGCTAGATTCAGGGTGCTGGCTGAGTGCATGGTGCTAGATACAGGGTGCTGGCTGAGTTAAGGGTCATAGATTCAGGGTGCAGGGTGCTAGATTCAGGGTGCTGGCTGGGAAGATGGTGTAGACTGCGTACACTGCGTGCTAAGTTCTAGGTGTTAGGCGCAGGCTGAATCAGGGTGCTAAACACAGAGTGCAGGCTCAAATGAATGGTCTTGAGCACAGACTTGAGGCGGAATGCAGTGTCCTGAGCACAGAATGAGTGCAGGGTGCTGGATACAAGGTACAGTCTGAATGCAGGGTGCAGTTAGAGTCCTTGGTGCTGGGTGCAGACTCAGTACAGGCAGCAGGGTGCTGAACACAGGGTGCAGGATGAATGCAGGGTGCAGTCAGAGTCCATTGTTCTGGGTGCAGGCTCAGTACAGGGAGCAGGCTGAGTGCAGGGTGCTGAGCACAGGGTGCAGATAGAGTCCATGGTGCTGGGTGCAGGGTGCTGAGCACAGGGTGCAGGATAAATGAAAGGTGCAGTCAGAGTCCATGGTGCTGGGTGCAGGCTCAGTACAGGGAGCAGGCTGAGTGCAGGGTGCTGAGCACAGGGTGCAGGATGAATGCAGGGTGCAGTCAGGGTCCATGGTGCTGGGTGCAGGCTGCTGAGTGCAGAGTGCTGGGTGCAAGCTGATCAGTACAGGGAGCAGGCTGAGTGCAGGGTGCTGAGCACAGGGTGCAGGATGAATGCAGGGTGCAGTCAGGGTCCATGGTGCTGGGTGCAGGTTGCTGAGTGCAGAGTGGTGGGTGCAGGCTGATCAGTACAGGGAGCAGGCTGAGTGCAGGGTGCTGAGCACAGAGTGCAGGATGAATGCAGGGTGCGGGTCCATGGTGCTGGGTGCAGGCTGCTGAGTGCAGAGTGCTGGGTGCAGGCTGCTCAGTACAGGGAGCAGGCTGAGTGCAGGGTGCTGAGCACAGAGTGCTGGATGAATGCAGGGTGCAGTCAGGGTCCATGGTGCTGGGTGCAGGCTGCTGAGTGCAGAGTGCTGGGTGCAGGCTGCTCAGTACAGGGAGCAGGCTGAGGCAGGGTGCTGAGCACAGAGTGCAGGATGAATGCAGGGTGAATGCAGGGTGCGGGTCCATGGTGCTGGGTGCAGGCTGCTCAGTACAGGGAGCAGGCTGAGTGTAGGGTGCTGAGCACAGGGTGCAGGATGAATGCAGGGTGCGGGTCCATGGTGCTGGGTGCCGGCTGCTGAGTGCAGAGTGCTGGGTGCAGGTTGATCAGTACAGGGAGCAGGCTGAGTGCAGGGTGCTGAGCACAGGGTGCAGGATGAATGCAGGGTTCGGTTCCATGGTGCTGGGTGCAGGCTGCTCAGTACTGGGAGCAGGCTGAGTGCAGGGTGCTGAGCACAGGGTGCAGGATGAATGCAGGGTGCTGGGTACAAGCTGATGCAGCTTTCGAGCACACTGGGAGTGAGATGTGACGTGGGGAACAAAGAGAAGTGGAATGAAGGAGAGAGGCTGGCAGATGTGATGACACGCACTGAAGGTGTGCACACTCCCTGACTGTACACTGTACACTGACTGCACACACACAGAGCCGGCACGGTGAGTACTGCATTGTCTCTTCATTGTCTATTATTGTCCCAGGGTAGGGACATTCATCCTCAGGGGCCAACAAACCTGCCCCCGCCTGCTGAAGCCTCCGAAACTTCAGCTCCAACTTTCTCTCTAGTCTAGCTTAGCTCACTGGATGCAGAACTTTTTTGAGTGTTGCCCGCAGAGCTGACACTCTGCCGAGTAGAAGGTCTCTATGTGAGGAAGCTGAGAATAGTTGCGGCAGTTCTATGACTTCTGCAGGAACTTGTGGAGTCTGATGAGAGGTGTGTAGAGCTGTCACCTGTGCTGTGTCCTGCAGAACAAGAGCTCTGATATCACACCACTACTGTGTCCGTACATACCCCTGTATATAGTCCTGTATATAGCCCTGTACACAGGCCTCTATGCAGACCTGTACGTAGTCCTTTATATAGCTCTGTACATAGCCCTGTATATAGCACTGTATATTGTCCTGTACATAGCCCTGTATATAGCACTGTACATTGTCCTGTACATAGCCCTGTATATAGCACTGTATATTGGCCTGTACATAGCCCTGTACATAGCCCTGTATATAGCACTGTATATTGTCCTGTACATAGCCCTGTATATAGCACTGTATATTGGCCTGTACATAGCCCTGTATATAGCACTGTATATTGTCCTGTACATAGCCCTGTATATAGCACTGTACATTGTCCTGTACATAGCCCTGTATATAGCACTGTATATTGTCCTGTACATAGCCCTGTATATAGCACTGTATATTGGCCTGTACATAGCCCTGTATATAGCACTGTATATTGTCCTGTACATAGCACTGTACATTGTCCTGTATATAGCCCTGTATATAGCACTGTATATTGGCCTGTACATAGCCCTATATATTGGCCTGTACATAGCCCTGTATATAGCCCTGTGTATAGGCCTGTATATAGTCCTGTACGTAGCCATGTACATAGCCCAGTATATAGCCTTGTGTATATCCCTGTATATAGTCCTGTATGTAGCCATGTACATAGCCCAGTATATAGCCCACATCATGCCTTCTGTATCCAGGGCTTGGAAGAATGCTCTATCCCGTGTATACTGCTGTGTACGAGGCACCTGGTATATGCCCCTACTCACACTGTACACACCGCTATTCCACCCGAGGGGACAGAGATGGTGTGAACCGTCCGCACACACGTGTATAAGACAGATGACCCCGGACAGTGTGCACAGACACCTACACAGCGGAGCCGGGAGATAACGGCGCCCACACCGACACCGATGTCTACTGTGCTGTATACAACGATGTCTACTCTGCTGTATACTGTGCTGTATACAAGCATCTCTACTCTGCTGTATACAAGCATGTCTACAATGCTGTATACAACGATGTCTACTGTGCTGTATACAACGATGTCTACTGTGCTGTATACTGTGCTGTATACAACGATGTCTACTCTGCTGTATACAAGCATGTCTACAATGCTGTATACAAGGATGTCTACTGTGCTGTATACTGTGCTGTATACAAGCATCTCTACTCTGCTGTATACTCTGCTGTATATAAGCATCTCTACTCTGCTGTATACTCTGCTGTATACTGTGCTGTATACAAGCATGTCTACTCTGCTGTATATTCTGCTGTATACTCTGCTGTATACAAGCATGTCTACTCTGCTGTATATTCTGCTGTATACTGTGCTGTACACAAGCATGTCTACTCTCCTGTATACTGCGCTGTATACAAGCATGTCTACTCTGCTGTATACAATGATGTCTACAATGCTGTATACAATGATGTCTACTCTGCTGTATACTCAGATGTCTACTTTGCTGTATACTCTCTTTGCTGAATACTCGGCTGTATACTCAGGTGAATACTCGGCTGTATAATCTACTGTATGCTGGGGTGTAAACTCTGCTGTATACCAGGCGATATATGATCTAGTTATGCAAACACCTTCCCAGAAACTTCTGCCTCCTTCCCTGGTAAAGTGATGGAGGATGGAGGATGGAGCCACAGCTTCAGGAGATTTCATACAGGATTGTTTTGTTGCTGATCTGTATCCATGGAGCAATATGGTAATTTATAGTGTGTAATATATAGTATATAGAAAATAGTTTGTAATATATAGTGAATAATGTTATATATATTCTACATATAGTTGTGTACAGGGTGTAATATTCTGTATACAGGTGTGTACAAGGTGTAATATTCTGCATACAGGTGTGTACAGGGAGCAATATTCTGCATATAGGTGTGTACGAGTGTAAAATTCTACATACAGATATGTACAGGGGAGTAATGTTCTGCATACAGGTGTGTACAGGCTGTAACATTCTGCATACAGGTGTGTGCATGGTGTATAGTCTGCATATAGGTGTGCACAGGGGTGTAATATTCTGCATACAGTGGTGTAATATTCTGTATACAGGTGTGTACAGGGAGCAATATTCTGCATACAGGTGTGTACAGGATGTAATATTATTCACACAGGTGTGTACAAGGTGTAATATTCTGCATACAGGTGTGCACAGAGAGTAATATTCTGCATGCAGGTGTGTACAGCGAGTAATATTTTGTATAGAAGGGTGTAATGTTCTGCATACAGGTGTACACGTGTATTATTCTGCATATAGGTGTTTACAGAGTACAATATTCTGCATACAGGTGTGTACAGAGAGTAAAATCCTGCATACAAGTGTGTACAAGGTGTAATATTCTGCATACAGGTGTGTACAGGGAGTAATATTATGCCTACAGCGTGCACATGGTGTAATATTCTGCTTAGAGGTGTGAGCAGGGAGTAATATTCTGCATACAGGTGTGTACAGAGAGTAATATTCTGCATGCAGGTGTGTACAGGGAGTAATATTTTGTATAGAATGGTGTAATATTCTGCATGCAGGTGTGTACAGCGAGTAATATTTTGTATAGAAGGGTGTAATGTTCTGCATACAGGTGTACACGTGTATTATTCTGCATATAGGTGTTTACAGAGTGCAATATTCTGCATACAGGTGTGTACAGAGAGTAAAATCCTGCATACAAGTGTGTACAAGGTGTAATATTCTGCATACAGGTGTGTACAGGGAGTAATATTATGCCTACAGCGTGCATATGGTGTAATATTCTGCTTAGAAGTGTGTACAGGGAGTCATATTCTGCATACAGGTGTGTACACGGTGTAATATTCTGCATATAGGTGTGTACAGGGAGCAATATTCTGCATACAGGTTTGTACAGAGAGTAAAATCCTGCATACAAGTGTGTACAAGGTATAATATTCTGCTTAGAAGTGTGTACAGGGAGTCATATTCTGCATACAGGTGTGTACAGGGAGTGATCACCTGCCTACAGAAGTGTACAGGGTGTAATATTCTGCATACAGCTGTCTACAGGGAATAATATTCTTCATACTGGTGTGTATAGGGAGTAATATTCTGCATACAGGTGTGTACATGGAGTAATCACCTTCATACAGGTGAGTACAGGGTGTAATATTCTGCACACAGGTGTGCACATTGGGTAATATGCTGTATACAGGGGTGTACAGAGAGTAAGATTCTGCCTACAGGTGTGTAGGAGGTATAATATTCTACTTACAGGTGAAATATTCTGTAAACAGGTGTGTACAGGGAGTAACATTCTGCCTACAGGGATGTACAAGGTGTAACATTCTGCAAACAGATGTGTACAGGGTGTAATATTCTGCATAGAAGTGTCTACAGGGAGGAAAATTCTACATACAGGTGTGTACAGGGTGTAATATTCTGCATACAGGTGTAATATTCTGAATACAGATGTGTACAGCGTGTAATATTCTGCATACAGGTGTGTACCAGAACTAATATTCTCCACAGAGGTGTATACATGGTGTAATATTCTGCATACAGGTATATATAGGTTGTAATATTCTGCATGCAGGTGTGTACAGGGAGTATCATTCTGCACACTGGTGTGTACAGCGAGTAATATTTTTTATACAAGGGTGTAATATTCTGCAGACAGGTGTGTACAGGGTGTAATATTCTACATACATGTGTGTACAGAGATTAAAATTCAGTATACCGTTGTGTACAAGGTGTATTTTTCCGCATACAGGAGTGTACAGGGTGTAATATTCCACATATAAATGCGTACAGTGAGTAATATTCTGCATACAGGTGTGTACATAGTGTAATATTCTACATACAGGTATGTACATGGTTAAATATTCTGCATACAGGAGTGTACAGGGTGCTATATTCTACATACATGTGTGTACAGAGAGTAACATTCTGTGTACAGGTGTGTACAAGGTTTAATATTCCGCATACAGGAGTGTACAGGGTGTAATATTCCACATATAGATGTGAACAGTGAATATTCTGCATACAGGTGTGTACAGAGTGTAATATTCCACATACAGGTATGTACAGAGTGTAATATTCTGCATAGAGGAGTATACAGTGAGTAATATTCTGTGTACAGGGAGTAATATTCTGCATACAGGTGTGTACAAGGTATATATAAGGTAGAAATTCAGCTCACCGTGTAGTATTCCATTAGGCGGTCCAAAGCAGGGCAGTGCACGGATGGCAGGTAAACTAGTTATAACATCCGTTGGAAGAAATGCAGAACAATTTCCATAGTATTGAGAAAAATCTTTAAAATTCCATTTATTGTGGTCAAATTAAAAACATAACAGTAAGACTTTGGAGTCGCACAGGGCTTAATATTCTGCACACAGGTGTATACAGGGTGTAATATTCTGCATACAGGTATGTACCAGGAGTAATATTCTCCATAGAGATGTGTAAAGGGAGTAACATTCTGCACAAAGGTGTGTACAGCGAGTAATACTCTGTATACAAGGGTGTAATATTCTGTATACGGGTGTGTACAGGATGTAATATTCTTCATACAGGTGTGTACAGGGAGTAATATTGTAAGTGAACACGGTTTACCTTCGGCTCACCTGGCCCAGACTGCCCGGTCCTCCTTTCCATGGTATTGGTGCAAGGAATTAGTTCATCCCCGTCTTAGGAGAAAATCCTCAGTGGAAGTTGTAAAGAATTTTTTTTCCAGCAACACGATTTGTAGGAAAATTAAAAAAAAGCCTTTATTTAGAACATCAATTAAAAATAGATTTTATGTGCAGATAAAAACGTAAAGCCTCTGTACGCTTTTATCTGCACATGAAATCTATTTTTAACAGATGTTCTAAATAAAAGCTTTTTTTAAATTTCCTACAAAATGTGTTGCTGGAATAAAAATTCTCTTTACAACTACCAGGGAGTAGTATTCTGTATACAGGTGTGTACAGGGTGTAATATTCTTCACACAGGTGTGTACACAGTGTAATATTCTGCATAAAGGTGTGTACAGGGAGTAATTATTCTCCATAGAGGTGTGTACAGGGTGTAATATTCTGCATGCAGATGTGCACAGGGAGTAACATTCAGCATACAGGTGTGTAGAGTGAGTAATCTTTTGTATACAAGGGTGTAATATTCTGCATGCATGTGTGTACAGGGTGTAATATTCTGCATACTGCTGTCTACAGGGAGTAATATTCTGCATACAGGTGTGTACAGGGTGCAATATCCTGCATACAAATGTGTACATGGAGTAAAATCCTGCATACAGGTGTGTAAAAGGTGTAATATTCTACAAACAGGTGTGTACAGGGAGTAATATTATGCGTATAGGTGTGCATATGGTGTAATATTCTGCTTACAGGGTGTGTACAGGGAGTAATCACCTACATACACTAGTGAACAGGGTGTAATATTATGCATACAGCTGTCTACAGGGAGTAATATTCTGTATACAGGTGTGTACAGGGAGTAAGATGGTGCATATAGGTGTGTACAGGGAGTAATCACCTGCACACACTAGTGAACAGGGTGTAATATTATGCATACAGCTGTCTACAGGGAGTAATATTCTGTATACAGGTGTGTACAGGGAGTAAGATGGTGCATATAGGTGTGTACAGGGAGTAATCACCTGCACACACTAGTGAACAGGGTGTAATATTATGCATACAGCTGTCTACAGGGAGTAATATTCTGTATACAGGTGTGTACAGGGAGTAAGATGCTGCATACAGGTGTGTACACAGTATAATATTTTGCTTTCAGGTGTAATATTCTGCATACATATGTGTACAGGGGGTAATATTGTGCCTGCCGGGGTGTACAAGGTGTAATATTCTGCATACAGATGTGTACAGGGAGTAATATTATGCATACAGGTGTGCACAGGGTATAATATTCTGCATAGAGGTGTGTACAGGAAGTAATATTCTGCATACAGGTGTGTATAGGGAATGATATTATGCATAAAGATGTGTACAGGGAGTAGTATTCTGCCTACTGGTGTGTACAGGGTGCAATATTCTACATACAGGTGTGCATAGGGAGTAATATTCAGTGTACATGTTATTACCACAGATCTCTGTTTCCCCCATATGTTATTACCTCAGGTCCCTGTGTCCCTCAATTTTTATTACCTCAGATCCCTGTGTCCGCTCATGTTATTACCTCAGATCCCTGTTTCCCCCACTCCCCTTGTTATTACCTCAGACCCATGTGTTATTACTCCAGTTCCCTGTTTTCCTTCATGTTATTACCTCAGATCCAGTGACGTAACTAGAGTCCGAAGGGCCCCGGTAAAAAATTAGGACTGGGGCCCCCCTTCCCCAGCGTGCCCATATTGGTAAGATGTATGAGCCTCTTGTAACATTCTAAATCCTATAAAGACTCACAAATTGACCGCTCTCCCCTTCATTATGTATTAATGTTCCTCATCCTGCTATATATGGTCCTCCTCCTGGAATATGCCCTTATCCTGGTATATATGGTTTTCCATTATAGTAAAATGCAGCCTCACAGCCCTCCATATAGTATAATGCAGCCTTAAAACCCTCCATATATAGTATAATGCAGCCTCACAGCCCTCCATATAGTATAATGCAGCCTCACAGCCCTCCATATAGTATAATGCAGCCTCACAGCCCTCCATAGAGTATAATGCAGCTTCACAGCCCTCCATATAGTATAATGCAGCGTCACAGCCCTTCATATAATATAATGCAGCTTCACAGCCCTCCTGATATTATAATGCAGCGTCACAACCCTTCACATAATATAATGCAGCATCACAGCCCTCCATATAATATAACGCAGCATCACAGCCCTTCATATAGTATGACACAATAATGCAGCATCATAGCCCTCCATATAGCATACATCCTCCCCGCACATATACACACACACGCAGGGACACATACACACACGCAGGGACACATACACACACAGGGACACATATACATACAGGGACACGGACACTCACACAGGGACATGGACAGAGGGACAGGGACACTGACACAGGGACATGGGCACAGGGACACAGACACACACACAGGGACACACACAGGGATACACACACAGGGACACGCACAAAGGGACATGCACACAGGGACATGCACACAGGGACACATACACACACACGGACACATACACACACAGGGACACACACACTAACACACAAGGACGCACACACACAGGGTGAACACACGCAGGGACACATACACACAGACACAGGGACGATACTCACTGGTCCACCCCACCGATGCCGCTTTCAGCCTGCAGGAGCACAGAGGAGCACGGCACCGCAGTCATGTCCCTGCCTCGGATGCCGTTAGTGTATGGTGCCACTGCCCTGGCCAATCACAGGCCACGAGCCGCCTGGGCAGCCAATCACAGGCCAGTAGCTGAAGTCATGCACCGACTGGCCTGTGATTGGCCGCTGGGCCTGTGATTGACCAGGACAGTGGCGGGGGGCAGAGTGAGAATGGTGCCGCCAGACTTTATGCATCCGGTGGCCGTGATCAGCCACCTGGGGACATGAATGTGCATCCTCAGGGACGCACATCCATGTAAAGCAGGTGCAGCCAGGGATCGGCGGGCCCCTGTACCTCCAGGCCCGGTCGCACCTGCGACCATGGTTGTTACGCCACTGCTCAGATGTCTGTGTCCTCCATGTTATTACCGCAGATCCCTGTGTCCCCTCATGTTATCACCTCAGACGCCTGTGTCCCCTCATGTTGCTACCTCAGATTCCTGTGCCCCCTCATGTTATTACCTCAGACCCCTGTGTCCCCTCATGTTACTAGCTCAGATTCCTGTGTCCCCTCATGTTATTACCTCAGACTCCTGTGTCCCACGTGTTATTACCTCAGACCACTGTGTCCTCTCATGTTATTACCTCAGATTCCTGTGTCCCCCATGTTATTACCTCAGATTTCTGTGTCTTCCCGTGTTATTACCTCAGACCCCTGTGTCCCCTCATGCTATTACCTCAGATCTCTATGGCCCCCTGTTTTATTACCTTAGATTCTTGTGTGTCCCCCCGTGTTATTACATCACACCCCTGTGTACCCTCATGTTATTACCTCAGATTCCTGTTTCCCCCTGTGTCATTACCTCAGATTCCTGTGTCCCCTCATGTTAGTACCTCAGATCCCTGTGTCCTCCATGACACTACCTCAGATCCCTGTGTCCTCCATGACATTACCTCAGACCCCTGTGCCCCCCCGTGTTATTACCTCAGACCGCTGTGTACCCTTATGTTATTACCTCAGACCCCTATGTCCCCTCATGTTATTACCTCAGACCCCTGTGTTATTCCCTAAGACCCCTGTGTCCGCTCATGTTATTACCTCAGACGCCTGTGTCCCCCTGTGCTATTCTCTCAGACCCCTGTGTCCCCTCATGTTATTACCTCAGACCCCTATGTCCCCTCATGTTATTCCCTCAGATCCCTGTGTCCCTATGTTATTACCTCAGACCCCTGTCCCCCCCTCCCCCCCGTTGTTATTACCTCAGACCCCTGTGTTCCCCTGTGTTATTCCCTCAGATTCCTGTGTCCCCTAATGTTATTACCTCAGATACCAGTGTCCTTCATGCTATTACCTCAAATTCCTGTGTCTCCCCGTGTTTTTACCTCAGATCCCTGTATCCCCTCATGTTATTATTATTATTATTTATTTACACTATATGCAGAATTATTAGGCAAGTTGCATTTTAGAGGATTATTGTTATTATTGATCAACAACTATGTTCTCAATCAACCCAAAAGACTCATAAATATCAAAGCTTAATATTTTTGCAAGTTGGAGTGTTTTTTTTTTAGATTTGGCTATCTAAGGGGCCTTTCACACTTGCGTTTTTTTCCTGATCTAGAAGATCAGGAAAAAACCTGATTCTTATGGCCGCTTTACACGTCGTAATATCGTTCCGATATTGCATACGATCTCACGGGAGCGTGCACGTTTTTGACACTTGTCCAAGATCGCATATTAGATGTTACACAGGGAGATATCGGCAGGTAATGCAACTACGATGGTGTACGCCCCTTCTTTGCGCTGGGTATGAGCAACCCAGGGAACGACCATTTAACATTGGAGTGAATAGGGGAAGTTGCTGATTTTCCAGATCAGTAAAAACAATGCAAGTGTGAAAGGCCCCTAAGGAGGATATCTGTTTGTGCAGGTAACTATTACTGTGCAGAATTATTAGGCAACTTAATAAAACTAAATATATTCCCATCTCTTTTGTTTATTTTCACCAGGTAAACTAATATAACTGCACAAAATTTAGAAAAAAACATTTCTGACATACAAAAATAAACCCCCCAAAAATGAGTGACCAATATAGCCCCCTTTCTTTATGATGACACTCAGCAGCCTCCATCCATAGATTCTGTCAGTTGTTTGATCTGTTTACGATCCACATTGCGTGCAGCAGCCACCACAGCCTCCCAGACACTGTTCCCAGAGGTGTACTGTTTTCCCTCCCTGTAGATCTCACATTTTAAGAGGGGCCACACGTTCTCTATGGGGTTCAGATCAGGTGAACAAGGGGGCCATGTCATTATTTTTTCTTCTTTTAGACTTTTACTGGCCAGCCACGCTGTGGAGTAGTTGGATGCATGTGATGGAGCATTGTCCTGCATGAAAATCATGTTTTTCTTGAACGATAGCAACTTTTTCCTGTACCACTGCTTGAAGAAGTTATCCTCCAGAAACTGGCAGTCGGTCCGGGAGTTGAGCTTCACTCCATCCTCAACCCGAAAAGGTCCCACAAGTTCATCTTTGATGATACTAGCCCATACCAGTACCCCACCTCCACCTTGCTGGCATCTGAGTCGGAGTGGAGCTCTCTGCCCTTTCCTGATCTAGCCTCTGGCCCATCCATCTGGCCCATCAAGAGTCACGCTCATTTCATCAGTCCATAAAACCTTTGAAAAATCAGTCTTAATATATTTCTTGTCCCAGTTTTGACATTTTATCTTATGTTTCTTGTTCAAAGGTGGTCGTTTTTCAGCCTTCCTTACCTTGGCCATGTCCCTGAGTATAGCACACCTTGTGCTTTTGATACTCCAGTAACGTTTCAGCGCTGAAATATGGTAAAATTGGTGGCAAATGGCATCTTGGCAGCTTCACGCCTGATTTTCCTCAATTCATGGGCAGTTATTTTGTGCTTATTTTGCCCAACACGCTTCTTGCGACCCTGTTGGCTATTTGCCATGAAACGCTTGATTGTTCGGTGATCACGCTTCAAAAGTTTGGCAATTTCAAGACTGCTGCATCCCTCTGCAAGACATCTCACAATTTTTGACTTTTCAGAGCCCGTCAAATCTCTCTTCTGACCCATTTTGCCTAAGGAAAGGCATTTGCCTATTAATTAAGCACACCTTATATAGGGTGTTGATGTCATTACACCACACCCCTCCTCAATACAGAGATGCACATCACCTGATTTACTTAATTAGTAGTTGGCTCTCAAGCCTATACAGCTTGGAGTAGGACAACATGTACAAAAAGTATCATGTGATCAAAATACTCATTTGCCTAATAATTCTGCACACAGTGTATATAGCGCCATTAGATTTCATGGTGCTTTACATATGGAAAGGGTAGATGAAGACAAGGACAATATGTATGGACAGTCAAGTCATAAAGCTACAGTAAGGTAGAGGACCCTGTCCGCGAGGGACGGGTGGGGATACAGTAGGAGGGGGTAGAGCCGATCGTGAGACGGTGCGGTGGACTGGATCTCATTGTAGGTTGTACGCTTATCGAAAGAGGTGGGTCTTCAGGTTTCTTTTGAAGGTTCCCAGGGTAGGTGAGTGCCTGATGTGTTGGGGAAGAGAGAGTTCCAGAATATAGCGGTTGCACGGGAGAAATATTGTATGCAGTTGTGAGAGAAGGAAATAGGAGGGGAGTAGAGAAGGAGCTCTTGGGAGGATCGCAGGTTGCATGAGGGTAGGTATTCCGAGACCACGTCAGAGATGTATGGAGGGGACAGGTTGTGGATGGCTTTGTATGTCATGGTTATGGTTTTGAAGTGGGATCTCTGAGAAGTGGGGAGCCAGTGAAGGGCTTGGCAGAGGGGAGAGACAGGTGGATTAGTCGGGCAGCAGAGTTTAGGATAGATTGGAGAGGTGCGAGGGAGGTAGCGAGGAGGCCAGTTAGCAGGAGGCTGCAGTAGTCAAGGCGGGAGATGATGAGAGCATGAACAAATGTTTTAGCAGTGTCATGGTCAATGAAAGGGCGGATCCGAGAAATGTTTTTGAGCTGAAGTCGGCAGGAGGTAGCGAGAGCTTGGATGTGAGGTTTGAAGGAGAGGGAAGAGTCGAGGATTACCCTGAGGCACTTGGCATGGGGGACTGGGGAGTGTGAGCAGTCATTCACATTGATGTCTGGTGGGGTGGGTGAGAGCGACTTGGGGGAAGACGATGAGGTCAGTTTTGTCCATGTTCACTTTGAGAAAATGAGCAGAGAAGGAGGAGGATATGGCGGATAGGCATTGTGGAATTTTGGATAGTAGGAAGGTGATGTCAGGCCCAGATAGATAGATCTGGGTGTCGTCAGCGTAGAGATGATACTGAAGGCCATGGGACATAATGAGTTGTCCTAGGCTGAGGGTGTAGATGGAAAAGAGTAGGGGTAGCAGAACCGAACCTTGGGGGACACTGACAGATAGGGGCAGGGCGAAGAGGAGGTGTGTGTAAGTGGGTGACACTGAAAGTCCGGTCCGTTAGATATGAGGAGATCTAGGAGAGGGCTAGGTCAGTGATGTCAAGAGATTCCAGAATCTGTAGTAGGAGGGAATGGTCTACGGTGTCGTAGGTGGCAGATGAGTCGAGGAGGAGGACGGCGGTCAGTAGGTCGGTGGTGACTTTGGTTAGGGCTGTTTCGGTGGAGTGATGGGATCAGATACCTGTGTCCCCTCTTGTTATTACCTCAGACCCCTGTTCCCCCCATTTTATTTCCTCAGATCTGTGTCCCTATTATTACCTCAGATCCCTGTGTCCCTCATGTTATCACTTCAGACCCCTGTGTCCCCTCATGTTATTCCCTCAGACCCCTGTGTCCCCTCATGTTATTCCCTCAGACCCCTGTGTCCCCTCATGTTATTACCTCAGACCCTTGTGTCCCCTTATGTTATTACCTCAGACACGTGTGTTCCCTCATGTTATTCCCTCAGACCCGTGTGTCCCCTCAAGTTATTACCTCAGACCCCTGTGTCCCCTCATGTTATTCCCTCAGACCCCTGTGTTCCCCCGTGTTATTACCTCAGATGCCTGTGTCCCCCTGTGTTATTCCCTCAGACCCCTGTGTCCCCTCATGTTATTCCCTCAGACCACTGTGTCCCCTCATGTTACCTCAGACCCCTGTGTTCCCCCCTGTTATTACCTCAGACCCCTGTGTCCCCCTGTGTTATTCCCTCAGACCCCTATGTCCCCTCATGTTATCACCTCAGACGCATGTGTCCCCTCATGTTATTCCCTCAGACCCCTGTGTTCCCCCGTGTTATTACCTCAGACCCCTGTGTCCCCTCATGTTATTACCTCAGACCCCTGTGTCCCCCTGTGTTATTCCCTCAGACCCCTATGTCCCCTCATGTTATTACCTCAGACCCCTGTGTTATTCCCTAAGACCCCTGTGTCCGCTCATGTTATTACCTCAGACGCCTGTGTCCCCCTGTGCTATTCTCTCAGACCCCTGTGTCCCCTCATGTTATTACCTCAGACCCCTATGTCCCCTCATGTTATTCCCTCAGATCCCTGTGTCCCTATGTTATTACCTCAGACCCCTGTGTTCCCCCATGTTATTACCTCAGACCCCTGTACCCCCTCGTGTTATTACCTCAGACCCCTGTGTTCCCCCGTGTTATTACCTCAGACCCCTGTGTCCCCCCGTGTTATTACCTCAGACCCCTGTGTCCCCTCGTGTTATTCCCTCAGATCCCTATGTCCCTATGTTATTACCTCAGACCCCTGTGTCCCCCCGTGTTATTACCTCAGACCCCTGTGTCCCCCCGTGTTATTACCTCAGACCCCTGTGTCCCCTCGTGTTATTACCTCAGACCCCTGTGTCCTCTCATGTTATTACCTCAGACCCCTGTGTCCCCTCGTGTTATTACCTCAGACCCCTGTGTCCCCTCGTGTTATTACCTCAGACCCCTGTGTCCCCTCGTGTTATTACCTCAGACCCCTGTGTCCCCTCATGTTATTACCTCAGACCCCTGTGTCGTCCCCTCATGTTATTCCCTCAGATCCCTGTGTACCCTCATGTTATTCCCTCAGACCCCTGTGTCCCCTCATGTTATTCCCTCAGATCCCTGTGTCCCCAGACCCCTGTGTCCCCGTTTATTACCTCAGACCCCTGTGTTCCCCCGTGTTATTACCTCAGACCCCTGTGTTCCCCCGTGTTATTACCTCAGACCCCTGTGTTCCTCCGTGTTATTCCCTCAGACCCCTGTGTTCCCCCGTGTTATTCCCTCAGACCCCTGTGTCCGCCGTGTTATTCCCTCAGACCCCTGTGTCCCCCGTGTTATTACCCCACATTACAGTGGGGGGGGTAGACTTTCGACGCCATGCTTTCGAGCGTGAACGGTTATTGTCAGACTAGAGCTTTTCTCTCACCACTTCAGTAATGAAGGGGTTAATTAAGCTGTAGAAGAGGGTAACGTGAGGTAAGTGGCCCCCGCGGGTGAGTGGCCCCTGTGGCCCCGCACTCGGCCTCCTCCGTACAGTCAGCGCTCCGGGTGCAGTTTCCCCTGAGACCACAGGGCGGCGGCAGAGCGCAGCGCCATCTCCAGAAGCCGCGGGATAAAGTTGTGAGGAAACTTTCAGCCTCGTCCGCGGCTTCAACTTGTGATGATAAGAGGAGCCCGGTGTGTGTGAGAGCTCCGGAGCGGCGGGGCCCGGGAGGGCGCAGAGCCGCACTGAGGGAACCGGAGCGGACGGGAATGCTACAGCCCTAAGGTGACCGTCAGGAGGCCGAGGGGCTGTGCGCGGAGCCCGGAGTGTGCGCGGAGCGGAGCCCGAAGTGTGCGCGGAGCGGAGCCCGGAGTGTGCGCAGAGTTCGGAGTGAGCGCGGAGCGGAGCCCGGAGTGTGCGCGGAGCGGAGCCCGGACTGTGCGTAGAGTTCGGAGTGTGCGCGGAGCCCGGAGTGTGCGCGCAGCGCGGAGCCCGGAGTGAGTGCGGAGCCCGGAGTGTGCGGTAAGCGGCAGTGAGTGGAGCCCGAAGAAAGCGCGAAGCGGAGCCCGGAGTGAGCGGAGCCACCTATAGATCCCTGTATACACTGTGTGTATATATCCTTATAGCTTGCTCTGTAAGTGGCCCCATCAATCTTGGATATGTTCAATGTATGTGTAGCAAATTATCATGCATAGCTATGTACCCCCTATAAATAGATATGCCCCTATATATGCCCTATATATGTAGTAAATGGCCCTATAATATGTGTATGTGCACGGCGCTGTTGGGTCACTGTGAGTGCTGCGCTGCCTCTTACAGGGTTTCTTGGGGTTCTCACACTAATGTCTCAGTGTTTTCTCACTGATGTCTCGGGTTGTTTCACTGATCTCTGTGTTTTTCAGGGTTGTCACACTGATGTCTCAGGGTTGTCTCACTGATATTTCTGTGTTTTTCAGGGTTGTCACACTGATGTCTCGGGGTTGTCTCACTGATGTCTCAGTGTTTCCCAGGGTTCTCACACTGATGTCTTGGTGTTTCTCGGGTTGTCACACTGATGTCTCAGGGTTGTCTCACTGATATTTTTGCGTTTTTCAGGGTTGTCACACTGATGTCTCGGGGTTGTCTCACTGATGTCTTGTTGTTTCTCGGGGTTGTCACACTGATGTCTCAGTGTTTCTCGGGGTTGTCACACTGATGTCTCAGTGTTTCTCGGGGTTGTAAAACTGATGTCTCGGGGTTTCTCGGGGTTGTCACGCTGATGTCTCCGGGTTGTTATACTTATATCTTGGGGTTGTCTCACTGATGTCTCAGTGTTTCTCAGCGTTGTTTCTTTGAGGTCTCATTGTTGTCAAACTGATGTCTCAGTGTTTTTCAGGGTTGACACACTGTTGTCTCAGGGTTGTCACACTGATGTTTTGGTGTTTCTGGGGTTGTCACACTGATGTCTTGGGGTTGTCACACTGATGTCTTGGTATTTCTCGGGGTTGTCACACTAATGTCTCTGGGATGTCACACTGATGTCTTGGTGTTTCTGAAGGTTGTCACAATGATTTGTTAAGGTTGTCTCACTGATGTCTCGGTGTTTCTCAGGGTTGTCACATTGATTTGTCAAGGCTGTCTCACTGATGTCTTGGTGTTTCTTCGGGTTGTCACACTGATGTCTCGGTGTTACTCGGGGTTGTTACCCTGATGTATTGGTGTTTTTTCGGGGTTGCTGGCGACAGACGCTGATGTCTCAGTGTTTCTTGGGGTTGTTACACTGATGTCTCAGGGTTATCACACTGATATCTTGGTGTTTCTCGGGGTTGTCACACTGATGTCTCGGAGTTGTCACATTTATATTTCTGTGTTTTTTGGGGTTGTCACATTGATGTCCAGGGATGTCTCAGGGTTGTCTCACTGATGTCTCGGTGTTTCTTGGGGTTGTCACACTTATATCTTGGGGTTGTCACACTGATGTCTCGGTATTTCTCGGGTTGTCACGCTGATGTCTTGGTGTTTTTCGGGGTTGCTGGCGACAGACGCTGATGTCTCAGTGTTTCTTGGTTGTCACACTGATGTCTCTGGGTTGTCTCACTGATCTCTCGGTGTTTCTTGGGGTTGTCACACTGATATCTCGGGGTTATCACACTGATGTCTCGGGTTGTCACACTGATGTCTTGGTGTTTCTCGGAGTTCTCACACTGATGTCTTGGGGCTGTCACACTGATGTCTCTGTGTTTCTTGTCCTCGGCTATACATTGTGGACATACGGACCATCTTTCTGACTGGGACACGGCTGACGAGAGCGCAGGTCACCCACCTCCTCTGCGCTGTTTTGTTCCATCTCAGCTGCCGCAGGGAAAGGTGTGAGAGGAATTATCTGGAAATAAACTTGTGCATTTTATCTTCCGCGTGCTGTCAGCGATCCGCCATTCAGCTCTGAGGTTTTTTTTTTTTCTGATTTGCACTCCTTTTTGGTTTTGTGTTTGCTCCTGGTCGGATCTGACAGTTCGGACAATGCGGGGCCCGCTGATAAGTTGTGCTGGGCCCGGTCCTCTGAGGACAATAGAGGACAGAAGACTGTTGTGACTGCCGGCCTGGGGGTCACAGATTAATGCATTCCTCGGGGTGGTTCCTGCACGCTCCCTGAGAAGTGAGCAGATAAAAGGCGAGCACATCCTGTCTTGTGGCGATAAGAGGTGGAGAGCTGTCACTGCGGTCACCGCCGACCCTCCGCACCGCTCCAGCTCAGGTTCTCTCATAGGCTTTATTATTAAATAGTTTTTTCCTGTTATTTTGGAGGCCCCCCTGGCGTTTGATGAACCTGCCTTATTGAGGTTTGGAGTGAGCCGTCGCTCGACGAGGTTATAATAGAATTGCTGATTGGTGGTATTGCGACGTTCAGAGGCCGGTGGTGCTGCGATCTCTTTGTGATGCGCAGATGGTAACGTCTCCCCGTGCTGGCAGGGCTGACACAGCCGGGCATTGTGCCGCCCGCGCTCCTCTATACACAACTTTCTAAGTTCCATTGCATTCTTGTGTGTAGAGGAATCTGTTGGCCCGGACTCGTGTAGGGTGAAGCTGATCCACTAATGGTATTTTGTTTTCACCAGTTGCTGAACTGGAAGTTCCCTCATAAGGTAAGGTGGCACTGGGTTTGTAAGGGGCTTTAAAATGCCACATGTAAAATTAGACTGCCAATTCAGCGAATTGTATCCATTGCTAAACTGGGATCTACTTCTGTGTGTCCTCTCTCAATAGCCGGATTCAGAATTAGCCGCTTCAACTACTTAAACTGCGGAGTCAAATTTAGAATAGACAGAGGGTCGGGCAGGAACACAAAGATTCTTTTTTGTTAGCTATGGTGGGGGGGGGGGAGAGCCGAAAAAATCAAGTCCCTTAGAAGACGGAGGCCACAGACAGAGCCGTTTTATTTGTGTCCCATGAAAATAAAAGCTATTGAGTTGTGCGGAGGCCTCGGAGGCCGGGGCGGCTCAGCTCTTCACCCCCTTATTATTATTTTATATTCACCTGCATGCTAACGTTACTTTGTTGATCTTTCCGTGCAGTTTGCCGCTTTCTTGGAGCTTCTGAACTTTCCTGGTTATGTCGTAGAAGTTGCTCAGTTTTGTGACAGAGAGTGAGACGCTCTCGATTTAATAAAACACAGAATTTACGATCTAACGTCAGGGAATAGCTGCGATTCTCGTCTCGGTAGGAAAGCCTTTTCGAGTCAGATTAGCACAAAGAAGTATACATTTGTAGGTATGTCATATTCCCCGTGTGCCACCGCCGACTGCTGACTTTAATGTGTCTTCCAAGGAAATCATCTGCCTGTGCCCGCGTCATTAACTCTTCCACAACCTCCGGGCACAAGGCAGGGAACGTGTTAACAAATATTGCAAATAAACCGACGGGGTCAATAGCTTCTTAACATCTCTGTCGTTCCGTCACCTGCAGTAAAGTGCCTTCTATTAATTCTACAGCCAAGGAATATAATAATCTCCTTGGAAATCTCCCGGGGAGGACAGATGTGCCCTCGGCTGCTCAGGGGAGATTTGTGTCAGAAACAAATACCCTGTTAAACATTGCTTCGCTCTGCTTTACAAGAAGCTGCTGCCAGCGGGGAGGGGGTTAACAAGTGTGTGCCGGGGCAAACCATTATTTGGCATCTTATTGAGGTAGCGGGAATGCCTGTGCCGTATCCGTATAGATCGCTGCAATTGTGGATCAGGGGCTCGTGTCTCCGCTCTACACCCCTCCGTGTCGCTCTCAAATGCTTGGTTTTTGGGGATGTTTCGCTGAAATAAGCTGTATACTATAAACAACGAAATATATGCGCAGTTCAGAAATATACAAAAACTCATTACAGGTCTATCTGTAGATTGTCAGACATAAAATGCGGGTGATAAATCTGTACACAGGAAAATTCTGCAAATTGCTTAGAAATTGTGTTTATGATTTATCTGTTGTTTCCATTACGTGTAATAGTATAATTATATAACAATAAAATAATAAATATTCTGGATTACATAACGTTCAGTAAATGTATCAGTATGATACAGATCTGTGGATATGTTATATATCTGGAAATTATAGTATGCGATGTGAATTTACTCTCCAAATATCTGCAAATTTTCTTTCCATTTGCATATATAATTATCTCCAAAGTTTGTAATTGTAGTATTAGTCTCTGTATATAGCAGATACTTGTATATATTTAATATTAATAATCCCGTACTGTACCACTGACTGTAGACGGATGATACACAGACAGCTAGAAAGAGTTACTGTCCATAAATGAATGAGCAAGATTGAGATAATAAATGACATATTCTCACTACCAATGTCTCCTAATGACAGAGTAAACAGATGAAAATAGCAAAGTAGCATTTCCAAAGGAGACGTTAAGAGATGGAAAGAAAGCATTGTGCTTGCCAGGGAGGCACGGAGGAGGCAGTATAGTAAGAAATGATCTATAGATGCAAGGAGGAGAGAATTAGTTCATAATGGACTGACATTGAAAGTAAAGGAATGAGAGGAAGAAAGAGGGGAAAGGCAAAGGAGGAAATCGCTGAGATACATGGTGGGAAACAGAAGGAAACGGGAACAAGAGCAGAAAAAAGTCATAGTAAGAAAAATAAAGCGATGAAAAATCAGCGATGGTTATAACAAGAAGTGGCAGAGATAAATGGGCATAGAAAGCAGTGACAGGGAAAAAGAGTAATAGAAAGAGCAAGAAAAAAAAAAAGGTGATAGAAAGAAGCGACAGAAAAGAGGTAATAGAAAGAAGCGAGAGAAAAATGGTCATAGAAAGAAATGATAGAATAAAAGGTCATAGAAGGAGCGACAGAAAAAATGGTAATAGAAAGAAGTGACAGGAAGAAAAGGTTATAGAAAGAGTTGATAGAAAGAAGTGACAGGAAAAAAAGGTTATATAGAAAGAGGCGACAGAAAAATGGTCATAGAAAAAGCCAATAGGAAAAAAGGTGATAGAAAGAAGCGAAAGAAAAAAGGTGATAGAAAGAAACAACAGAAAAAAACAGGTAATAGAAAGAAGTAAAAGGAAAAAAAAGTTCTAGAAAGAAGTAACAGAAAAAAGTTTCATAGAAAGGAGCGAGAGAGCTAGAGAAGAAGTGGTCATAGATAGAAGTGACAGAAAAAATTCACATAAAGGAGCGACAGAGAAAAAAGGTAATAGAAAGAAGCGAGAGAAAAAAGGTTATAGAAAGAAGCGAGAGAAAAAATGGTCATGGAACGGAGGAACAGAAAAAATGGTCATAGGAAGGAGTGATAGAAAAAATGGTCATAGGAAGGAGCGATAGAAAAAATGGTCATAGGAAGGAGCGATAGAAAAAAATAGTCATGGAACGGAGCAACAGAAAAAATGGTCATATAAAGGAGCGATGGGAAAATGGCCATAGAATGGAGCAGCAGAAAAAGTGGTCATAGGAAGGAGCAATAGAAAAAATGGCCATAGAAATAAGTGACAGAATTTTTTTTTACGATGGAGCAAATAAATAAGTAGTGATAGAAGAAGCAAAGGAGAAAATTAAATAAAACGACAGAGAAGATGCAGGAGCAGAGCTGGTTATAGGAAGAAGGATTAAAGTAAAAAAATAAGACGAAGGAGGTGAGATGCTGATAGGACGGAGTCATGGGGAGAAACTATGGACACAAAAATCGATTTCTTTATTTTTTTTTAGCGAGAGACGATGGTGATCCAAATGTTACAGTGGAGCAGATGAAGGAGTCAAAATGGATGGAGCAATGGAGAAAATTACAGTAGGACGATGGAGTTGATGAATAGGAAGATTTTACAGTTGGGTAGAGAAGATGGTATAGGAAAAAGGGATGGAGGGAAAAAAAAATCGGAGCATTTAGACCTACCAACAATCATCAGCAACTCTTTCCCGAATATTAACCCTTGTAACGCAGCAGTGATCTTCAGGTGGAACAATAAAACGCTGATTTGTTGGGCGATTGAATCGTTTATTCTGGCACAAATCATCGTTATCCGCAGCATAGTGTCTGGTGTAACTAGGTGTGAATAGGGGTAACAGGGTTCTGTATAGGGATAGGACTTTATATTAATGATTATCTTGTTCACACCTTAGAATGCCGATCTACAGTACACAAGTCGAATGATGTTCATTTGCAGGAGCTGCAAATGACTGATATCAACAAAGGGATCATTAATACGTTTGTTATATCTTTGTACGGCATCATGTTATCGGTAGCACATCACCGGCTCGCAATGTGCTGCTGCCGTGAACGATTATTTTTGTGCTGGCATAAACAACCATCGGCATGTTTACTCGGGATCGATTGTCAGCTCCTCTCACTGCACCTCAATTTGTCATCCAATGTAACCAGGCCAGAAAGTAAGCGTCAGTCACCTTGTATACAGTCTATGGCAGCTCGTTACCGGCCGCTATCGGCCTGTCTAAATGCACCATCAAAGAATCAAGTGGTTAATGGAGCAGAGATTGATATAGGATGGAGCATTGGAAAGAAAAATAGGATGATGGAGCAATTGAAAAATAAAGGAATAATGTAGAAAAAAAAATTATAGAAGAAGAAGAAGATTATAAGAAGGAGAGATGGAGAAAAAGATATGAAGTCGATGAAGGAGCAGAGATATTATAGGAGGGAGTGATTCAGAAAAAAATACCACTAAGGGCCACTGAAGAGGCACAGTAAAAAAATAGGACGACGGAGTAGACGAAAAAGAAAATGGTTGTATAAAATAGTAATAGAGAAGACGATGACGTGGAGCAGAGGTGGTTCAAGGAATTAGCGATAAATCAGATAATGGATACAATGAAGTTGCAAAGATGCGAAAAATAAGACAATGGAGCAAATTAAGGAACAGGAATGGTTAAAAGAAAGTCTCAGAAATATAAGATGATGACTGCACTTTAATTTTTTTGCCATGGCACAGAGAGAGCATTAACTCTTAAAAAGAATGTGTGAGAGAGAACCAAGACGATGTAATAGAGTATAGCACCTCACTTTTGAGAATGAGAACTGGACCAAAATGTAATGTCATCCAGTCAAAGGCACAAAATGATTAGAGAAACAAACCGAAGAGAGAGGGATGAGCTGACAGAACGGATCATTTAGAAGAGGATGAAATTATGGAACAAATAAGAAAGCAGGAAGAAGATACAGAGAAATAAGTAAGATGATTACAGATGGAGCATGATTAGTGAGAGTGGTTGAGAAGGATATAATGGAATTATAACTGTTCATCAGCAACTTCAAGGAGCACATTCAGACAGAAGGATAGGATATTTCGCCAGATCAGAGACCCACAATGACGGAAGAAAGAAACTTAATGCCACGTCACACGCAGGTGCCGCGGTCCTGACGTGTCAGCGCCTGCAGCTGCGTGCGCTGCACACTGGACCGGAGGGCATATTAGCCCCCCAGTCCTGTGTGCTGATCCGGTCCGCGGCTGTCAGGGTCATCCCGGACAGCCCCGGACCAGATCACGCCGCAGTGTGAAGCGGCCCTCACACAGCACAATGCTGCGGATCTTTCGCATGACCATCGCTTGATTTGAAGTCCTGCTCACAAATCTTCAACCAAACAATCAAGCGATTTTTCATTGCAAGATCACTCGGTTACACGCAAGGACGCACAAACGATATCGCTTAAGCGATTAAAAAAAGTGTCGCTTAAACGATATCGTTAGCAATATTGAAGCGTGTGACGTGGCCTTTAGACAAACGGAAGAGATGCTAGAACAAAGGAGAAACATGAATAATTGGATGATGACAACCAATAAAGAAGATATGAAGTGATGGAGAAGAAAGAGTTATCAAAATGAAATATAGAAGGTCAAAGAATAAAGAAAAATGAGGGAAAAGTAGAGAGAAATACAATGGGGTGCAGAGGAAGGATGAGGAAACCCAGAAACACAGAGGGAGGAGTAGGATGAGGAAACACATAAACCCAGAGGGAGGAGAAGGATGAGGAAACACAAGCCCAGAGGGAATAGAAGGATGAGGCAACACAGAAGCCCAGAGGGAGGAGAAGAGGAGAAGGATGAGGAAACAAGCCCAGAGGGAAGAGAAGGATGAGGCAACACAGAAGCCCAGAGGGAGGAGAAGGATGAGGAAACAAGCCCAGAGGGAAGAGAAGGATGAGGCAACACAGAAGCCCAGAGGGAGGAGAGGTATGAGGAAACATGGGAGCCCAGAGGGAGGTGGAGGAGGAAACACAGGAGCTCAGAGGGAGGAGAAGAATGAGGAAACACGGGAGCCCTGAGGGGGGAGAAGTATGAGGAAACACGGGAGCCATAAGAGAGAAGAATGAGGAAACACGGGAGCCCAGAGGAAGTAGAAGGCTGAGGAAACACAGGAGCCATGAGGGCGGAGAGGGATGAGGAAACATGGTAGCCCAGAGGGAGGTGGAGGAGGAAACACAGGAGCTCAGAGGGAGGAGAAGAATGAGGAAACACGGGAGCCCTGAGGGGGGAGAAGTATGAGGAAACACGGGAGCCCAGTAGGGGGAGAAGGATAAGGAAACACGGGAGCCCAGAAGAAGGAGAAGGATGAGGAAACATGGGTGCCCAGAGGGAGGAGAAGGATAAGGCAACACGGGAGCCCAGAGGAAGGAGAAGGAGGAGGAAACATAGGAGCCCTGAGGGAAGAGAAGGATAAGGAAAGACGGGAGCCCAGAGGGAGGTGAAGGATGAAGAAACATGGGAGCCCTGAGGGAAGAGAAGGATGAGGAAACAAGGAAGCCCAGAGGTAGAAGAAGAATGAGGAAACATAAGAGCCCTGAGTGAGGAGAGGGATGAGAAAACACAGGAGCCCAGTGGGAGAAGGATAGGAGCACATGAGAGCCTAGAGGGGGGAGAGGGATGAGGAAGCACGGGCGCCCAGAGGGAGAAGGATGAGGAAACACAAGAGCCAGGAGGGAAGAGAGAGATGAGGAAACACGTGAACCCCGAGGAAGGAGAAGGATAAGGAAACATGGGAACCCTGAGGGATAAGGATGAGGAAACACAAGAGCCAGGAGGGAGGAGAGGGATGAGGAAGCACAGGTTCCCAGGGGGAGGAGAAGGATGAGGTAACACGGGAGCCCTGAGGGAGGAGAAGGATGAGGAAACACAGGAGCCCAGAGGGAGGAGAAGGATGAGGAAACACGGGAGCCCAGAGGGGGAGAAGGATGAGGAAACACGGGAGCCCAGTAGGGGGAGAAGGATAAGGAAACTTTGGAGCCTAGAAGAAGGATGACGAAACATGGGAGTACAGAGGGAGGAGAAGGTTGAGGAAACACAGGAGCCCAGAGGGAGGAGAAGGATGAGGAAACACGGGAGCCCAGAGGGAGGAGAAGGATGAGGAAACATAGGAGCCCTGAGGGAAGAGAAGGATAAGGAAAGACGGGAGCCCAGAGGGAGGTGAAGGATGAAGAAACATGGGAGCCCTGAGGGAATAGAAGGATGAGGAAACACGGAAGCCCAGAGGGAGAAGAAGAATGAGGAAACATAAGAGCCCTGAGTGAGGAGAGCGATGAGAAAACACAGGAACCCAGTGGGAGAAGGATGGGAGCACATGAGAGCCTAGAGGGAGGAGAGGGATGAGGAAGCACGGGCGCCCAGTGGGGGAAGGATGAGGAAACACGGGAGCCCAGAGGAAGGAGAGGTATGAGGAAACTCTTGCACCCAGAGGGAGGAGAAGGATTAGGAAACATGGGAGTCCTGAGGGAGGAGATGGATGAGGAAACACAGGAACTCAGAGGGAAGAGAGAGATGAGGAAACACGTGAACCCCGAGGAAGGAGAAGGATAAGGAAACATGGGAACCCAGAGGGAGAAGGATGAGGAAACACAAGAGCCAGGAGGGAGGAGAGGGATGAGGAAGCATGGGTTCCCAGGGGGAGGAGAAGGATGAGGTCATACGGGAGCCCTGAGGGAGGAGAAGGATGAGGAAACACGGGAGCCCAGAGGGAGGAGAAGGATGAGGAAACTCTGGAACCCAGATGGAGGAGAAGGATAAGGAAACATGGGAGCCCAGAGGGAAAAGAAGGATGAGGAAACACGGGAACCCAGAGGGAGGAGAAGGATAAGGAAACACAGGAGCCCACAGAGAGAAGAATGAGAAAACACGAGAGCCCTGAGTGAGGAAAGGCATGAGGAAGCACGGTCGCCCAGAGGGAGGAGAAGGATGAGGAAACACAGGAGCCCAGATGAAGGAGAAGGATGAGAAAATACTGGAGCCCAGAGGTATGAAGAAAGTTGGGAGCCCAGAGGGAGGAGGGTTAGCAAACTTGGGAACCCACAGGGAGGAGAGGGATGAAGAACCACGGGAGCCCAGAGGGAGGAGAAGGACGAGGCAACTCAGGAACCCAGAGGAAGGAGAAGGGTGAGGAAACACTGAAGCCCAAAGGAATGAGAAGGATGAGGAAGCACTGGAACCCAGAGGGAGGAGAAGGATGAGGACACACTGAAGCCCAGAAGAAGGAGAAGGATCAGGAAACACTGGAGCCCAGAGGGAGGAGAAGGATGAGGAAACACGGGAACCCAGAGTGTGGAGAAGGATGAAGAAACATGGGAGTCCTGAGGGAGGAGAATGATGAGGAAACACTGGAGCCCAGAGGGAGGAGAGTGATGAAGAAACATGGGAATCCAGAGGTAGAAGAATGAGAAAACACAGGAACCCAGAGGGAGGAGAAGGATGAGGAAACACGGGAATCCAGAGGTAGAAGAATGAGAAAACATGGGAACCCAGAGGGAGGAGAATGATGAGGAAACACTGGAGCCCAGAGGGAGCAGAAGGATGAGAAAACACGGGAACCCAGAGGGAGAAGTGGGGAGGATGAGTAAACATGAGGGCTGAGACGAAAGATGAGAGGCATGGCCCAAAAAAATTGCAGCTGTAAAAATTCTAAGATAATGAAAAATTGGAACTTGACAGATGGACAGGTGTAGAAAAAGAAACATTTACTTGCAGATCATTTACTTGTACACACTAGGTAAAGTTCTTCTGCCTTTTGTGAAGCTATTAGAGTTCATTGTTAAGCTATGTTCACACAGGGCATTTTTCCTGAATTTCTTTTTGTGCGATTTTCTTTTCATTGGTTTTATGCTAATTTAAACCTGTGTTTTTCATTCCCAGCTAAACCTATGTGATGCAGGAAAAGGTGTGCACACACATTGGTGTTATATTTCCTATTGGAAATTAAAAAATGCAATGGTTTTTGTTCAGTGTTTGAAAGAATGAGCGTCAGTTCTTTGCTGCGTTTTGTTTTGTATGTCACAGCTTAAAGATCGCTATCGGTATATTGTCAATTGTAAACTAAAACCAGAAAACCGGGGTAAAAATGCGTTAAAAATTGCAGCAAAAAATGCAGGAATACACATGTGAGAGAATTTGTTGACAAGCGTCTCACCTCAGTTTTTACTGCGTTTTTTTTGCAGAAAAAAAGCCTGTGTGAACAAAGTCTTACAATTTAACATTCAACTGTCAACATGTCCAGGTGATCCCTAGGCTGTGGTCATTACATGGGATCCCGTGTTACCTATATGCCATGCAAATTACCCAGTTTGTCTCCTGTGATCTTCCAGATCCCATTTGTAGCAGTGATTGTCTCATTGTATATTATTAGCTGTGTGCAGTGCTGGTGGCCGTTCATCTGAAGCATTTATGGCTCTTGTAGAAGTTTATTACACGTTCCTGGAAGCATGTTATAATAGAAAAACAAGGATCACCAACAATGTTCTGCCCCGAGGCCATGACTGGCTGCCTGCTCTATTAGGCCTTGTTAATAAAAAGCTGTGTTGTCTTTCCTCCAGTATTGTCATCTATTCCAGCTGCTGAGAGCAGAGCTCTTAACTCCTTCCCTGCCCCTGTGGTTCAGCCATAGCAACCTGTCAGAAAAGATGGAATCTCCTATAAATGTGAGCCTTCATTGCTTTTCTATGTGTGACTTGTATGATTACCAGACCCTGATCTGAGATGATTTAGGGCTTGTTCATGGGTTGCACTTTTTATGTATTTTTGCTTTTGTATGGTAAAAGTGGCATAAAAATAGAGATTTCCAAGATCTCATACACAAGTTGTTTTAATTTACCGTACGTTTATTTGTTTTCGGTTTTGCATTAAAATACTGTTTAATACAGTTTTTTCCCCATTGAGACCAGAATGGGGTTAGCAGGGCTGTGTAGTCGGATTCAGGGAAATTGAGGAGTTGTAGTTGGTGGTTTGGCTTACCAACTCCACAGCCCTGGAAGTTAGCAGACACAAAACGCACCAAAATGCATACAAAATTTACTTCATATCTGCTGTGGTGTTTCTGTCGATTGTCTGGATTTTCCATATAGAAAATGTGCATCAGAAAAGTTAATTGTGAAAGTCCCCTTGTGGTGGTTGATTGCTGATGAGGTGTTGCACAGATATGAAGGTGATCCCTTATTGGAGGACCATGACGGTGACTCTGGTGGTCCAGGCTTAAAGTATTTCTTGAGATACTTTTAGGGGGGCAAAATACATTCACTAAGGTCCTGGTTCATCAAGTTTTTTGATGTACAACTGCTTTACATTTTTTTTGTTATTAAGCAGAACTACAAGTCTTGACATTTGTAAACAAACCCTGGCCAGGCCCTCTATCTTTATAGTTTCATAGTTTTTAAGGTTGAAGGTAGAATTTAAGTCCATCTAGTTCAAACCATAGCCTAAAATGTTGATCCAGAGGAAGGCTAAATGTGGAACCCCATTTGGCAAACACTAAGCTCCACATTGGGGGAAAAAAACTCCTTCCACATACGGCAATGAAAAGTAGGGTGAGTTTAACCAAGAAGTCAAATGGCCAAGCACAAATTCCTTATAATTTACGCCACAAAAATTGAAATAGACGACAACAGAAATGTCCTTCAGTCCATGACTGGACTATGACTCGATGCCGAGCACCTAGAAGATGTGTGACTTTCAGTAATCTATACACACCTCCTTGTAATTTTGGTGCTTCTTACTTTTGCAGGCTATTCATCATCACTGGCACTCATGGTGAATTGGGAACTGTATTTGTGAATTAGGATAGTTACAGACCCCCAGTAATAATGAGAGGGGTCCCCAATATTCTGGATACTGTGGTTGATCGTTGGGTAATCTTTGTCCATCAGCTGGATTGTTGGAATATTATACTAAGTCTTCATACCTTGGTAGTATAAATGTTTAGCTACCGTACTCCTATTTACAAAAAAAAAAAAAAAATTAAAGCATGAGCGCCTCCCCCAATCCCTGGTTCACATGAAATTGATGGACACCACCATGACCTCCGGTTTTCTGCTCCCTGGGATGACCTTCATGCTGGAAATGTCCTCGTGTGAGGATGTGGTGGCCGCTCTCCGGCTGTTGTACACGACCCTCCTGGATGTCACCTGAGGGATCTGGACTGATTGTATGGACTCTGCATAGTACCACGTTTCTTATCTTGTCTGCTGTTCACTCTTCTTGCCCCTTCATTGACTGTAACCCATGACTTTTGGGTTGTTTTCTGATCTGCAGTGCTTTGTCCATCCCAGTTGGAGCAGTCGATGCTTCTGTAATTGTAGAGTAATCCAGGGCAGTAGGATCACTAGGGCATGTTCACACATTGTGTATTTTTGTAGAAATTTGTGCAATAGAAAAATCCAGTCTGTACATCTGAAAGGATTTGTTTCCTCCCCACATGCATGGATTTCTGTATCCAGCTTCATCTATAGTTCCAACCACCCTTACTGCTGCGTTAAATCCAATAAAGTAGCAGAATTAGAAATTAGAATTTCTAATTGCCTCCCCCCAAAAAATATATTTATCTCAGTCACATAAGAACATAGCTCACAACTTTGTAGCCCTTAGGCCCATTTCACATCAGCGTAGTTGTGGCACTTGCTGCAGCTGCGGCCGCGAAAAAACAGCGGTAAGCAGCTGCCGCAAGTGTCAAAACCGCATCTGTACCGCACCTGCCGCAAGCCCCATAAACATTGCATGGGGCTTGTCGCAGGTGAACTGCAAGTGTGACGGTTAGGCGGCAGATGCGGTAAATCCACCGAATCTGCCGCGATCAGCGAAAAACGCTGATGTGAAAGGGGCCTTACAAAGTAATTTTGCTTCTGTTGAAGCCCCTAGCAACCGTAAAGAGTGATGCCAACAAAAGTGACCCACAAATACTATATGATCCCCGCAATGAATTCTTCCAAACACACTGTATGATGACCCTCCTGCACCCCCCTCAGCTACCCCGGTAATGAATGGTGACCCCAACCTTCACACTGTATAATTGCTTGCATACAGCATAACTGCCCTCAAATAGGCCTCTATAATGTATAATGGCTTCGTCTTAGTTGTCCAAATATTATGAAGTCCTTCAAATGTTATTATGGCCCCATGTAGCTTTCCATATAGTAATGGGCCCCACACAGTTCTTCATACGGTATAAAGGAACCCCCACAGTCCTTCATATAGTATAATGAGCCCCACATTGTCTTCCATATAGTATAATGCTTCCCCATATTCCTCCATATAATATAATATAATGCAGCCTCATAGACCTCTATATCATATAATTCAACCTCCATAATCCTCCATATAAGAAAAAAGGTAGTCCTATAGTCCTCCATATAATATAATGCAGTCTTCATAGTCATCCATATAATATAATGCAGCCTCCATAGTCCTCCATATAATATATTGCAGTCTATATAGTCCTCCATATAATATAATGCAGTCTTTATAGTCCTCCATATAATATAATGCAGCCTCCATAGTCCTCCGTATAGTATAATGCAGCCTTTATAGTCCTCCATATAATATAATGCAGCCGCTACAGTCCTCTATATAATATGATCAGGGGCTGGCTGGTGGACCTTGCCCTAGGTGGTGGCAGTCTGGTTCTTCCGGCCCTGGCAATATTCAATCGAGGAGCGGGGGGGTGGGGGGGTAGCGTGCTAACAGACCTAGCCAGGTGAGGAACAGGGGGGGAGTTGTTGCTGACACTCACCACGCGCTGCCCGCCACAGTCGGCTGTCTCCTTCCCGAGTCCCGCTGTCAGTGCAGCAGCTGCGACCACAAGGCAAGCCTGTTCGACGCATATCATTAAAGGGGGCAATACCACCAGCCTGGGGGGCTCATGCCCCCCTGCCACCTGGGCCAGTCCGCCCCTGAATATGATGCAGCCTCCATATAATATAATGTTGTCTCCATAGTCCTCAATTCAGCCTCCATAGTCCGCCATATAATGTAATGCAGCCTCTATAGTCCTCCATATAGTATAATGCATTCTCTATAATTCTCCTTATAGTACAATGCAACCTTATAGGCCTCCATATAATATAATGCAACCCCTATAGTCCTCCATATAATATAATACATTCACTATAGTCCTCCTTATAATATATTGCACCTCATAACCTGTGCTGGCACTGAGGCACCTTGACTCACGGGCCTCTTAGTGACCACATGGTCTGCGGCAATTGGTGGAACACCACTGGCCAGTGATTTGCTGCAGTGGTCAGGGACGGAAACATCTGAAGATGCGCTGAAACAGCTTCCTAACTTCTATACCATGTGTAAGGGATTGTCGGCTCCGCCCCCCGGTGTTGACATCACTGATATAATGACAGCACACATGAGACCACACCCCTTATACTACAGCACCAGCTCCTTATCACTGCTGACAACCAGCCTGTATACATGTGTGAGAGGTGTCAGCCCCGCCCCAGGTGATGACATCCCTAACATAATGACATCAAACATGAGGTCACACCCCTTATCCTAAAGCACCAGCTCCTTATCTATTACTGCTGACAGCCAGCCTGTATACATGTGAGAGGTGTCAGCCCCACCCCCTGGTGATGACATCACTGATATAATGAGACCACACCCCTTATTCTACAGCACCAGCTCTTCATCTATTACTGCTGACAATCAGCCTGTATACATGTGTGAGGTGTGAGCCCCGCCCCCTGGTGATGACATCGCTCCGCCCCCTGGTGGTGACACAC
Source organism: Allobates femoralis (assembly GCA_033576535.1). NCBI lineage: Eukaryota > Metazoa > Chordata > Amphibia > Anura > Aromobatidae > Allobates > Allobates femoralis. The sequence goes on along the minus strand of JARQOC010000010.1, from coordinate 33,209,575 downwards.
TGATAAATTGAATGGTGGTTATAGCTCCTACCTCTGCCATCACTGAATGTAATTGGGCCTCTCTGTCTGTCTCATTGATATCCGTTTTTTCGAACTTACTCCAAAATACAATTCAAGGATAACTCCACCATCACTAATACTGGAACTCCATTTCCAAGGTCTTTTATCAAGGATCCCTCGGCTTAGGGGACTGTAGAAGGGGCTCTCACTAATATTCATTTCCTTTTCGTTCTCCTCTTACTTGGGCTGTAGGTTTTTTTGTTTTGCCGAGAGTCAGAAATTTGTTGCTGTCACATTAGTGAATGAAAGAAGCCTCCAGAAAGAGGAAAAATGGTCCAGATGTGAGCGGTCCCAGTGCAGATGTGAACAATCCCAGTGCAGATATGAGCCATCCCAGTGCAGATGTAAGCGATCCTGGTGTACATGTGAGCGGTCCCTGTGCAGATGTTAGCGATCCCTGTGCATATGTGAGTGGTCCCTGTGCAGATGTGAGGGGTCCCGGTGCAGATGTGAGGGGTCCCGGTGCAGACATGAGCAGTCTCAGTGCGGATGTGAGCGGTTTCCGTGCTGATGAGAGCAGTCTCGGTGCAGATGTAAGCAGTCCCTGTGCAGAGCATTGTGTGTGGCCTGCTGATAATCGAACTGTGTGCGGTTCATGGCACAAACGCACCATCATATGCTTTCTGAATGAGACATTTATTTTTATAGATGACGGTGGCTCAAGTCTGGTGACCAGTAGAAAAATGGGTACAAAAATATTTGACACAAAACTTCCAAGTCAGTACATGTAGTGGAGCAGCATCACCTGCCATGGCGCTGTACAGTGCAGTACAATGCACATTTAGACACCAGACTGTGGACGGGTTGTATCACCTCCAGCAGCTGCTCCGTCTCTCGTCTCATCAGTGATCTATGTGGAGATATGTGGCAGACACATGGCTAGGGGTTGTAGTGTAGGCCGAGCCTATGAGGTGCCCTATTCACGGAGTACGTCACACACTCTCCACATCTGCTCACTTATCACAGGGCACCATCCAACAGGTCTGGAAGCAGTGGCCAATCGACAAGACGAGGTGGTGGTGGACAGCCATTACTCTGTGCCTACTCTCACTGCTGCATTTCTCACTCCTTAGCTGAGAACCGATTCCAAATGAGGTAGGAATAACTTCCCGCATTTAATGAAGGTCCACACCAGTCTTCACGGCCATAGCATTGGAGAAAAGCACCAACACAAAGAGGCTTAGTGCTCACCCAATGGCAGGTGGAAGAAAGGAAACCACTGGGACGTTCACAAGATCTCCCAACTGCCTTGTGAGGCGCTGCACACCCATGTTCTAGGAGTAGAAAGCTGGTCACTCATTCAACAAGCAAAGTCCATTCACATGTTCACCTTCGTATGGGTGACAACTGTGTAATAATTTGGGCTAAATCTGTGACACTAGTTGCATGTAAATCAGAAACTTTCTGATTGCCTTTGGAGCCTGCAAATTAGCGGAATTAACCTGCAGCCAGGTGGCGTAGTACCTATCTGCATGGGGGCGCACAGCCTGGGTGGGGAACCTGTCCGTAAGAGCACATAGCCTGGGCAGGGAGGCTTCCTGGACAGTAGTGCACAGCATGGGCAGGGGACCTGTCCGCACGGGAGCTCACAGCCTGGGCGAGTACCTGTTTGTTTGGCATTAATGTATCAGGGAGGGACACACCATGCTTTGTACCAGCTGACACCATCCTTGCGGCTCTGCAGAGAATATTCTGCTCTGTGTTTCCCTCTAATCCTCTCATTACAAATATTACAGGAGAAAAAATCTAAAGAAAAATCCCCTTGAGATGTTTTCCCTGGAGCTGGGCACTAAGATTCCCAATATATCAGCCTGTGTTCCTACAGCTCGGTGCGCGCCCCTGTGAGGCTTCTGTCAGGCAGAGACAGGTACCAGCCCTGATAAAAAGCAGAGAAGTATTTCCAGATGATTGGAGGGAGGCGCTGGCTGAGAGTACTCACATTCTTCTCAGTACTATTATCAAAAGTGGCGTTCACTGCACTGCTCAGCGGTAGAGATAAAACCTATAGAGCAGGCACCGGGCCTAATACAGTACTGTGCTAAGTCCAATGTCACAGGCTGCACATGTGCAAATCTAGGGCACTGCACATTAGGGGCTATGGACACTGCACCGTTCAAATTCACTTATTATGTATGTATGGACCCAGCGCAGTATCACATCTCCCAAGACATATGTATGGGTCGCAGCACAGTACCATGTCTCCCATAATGTATATATGGATTCAGCGCAGCACTGTGTCTCCCATAATGCATGTATGGACACAGCGCACTACCACATCTCTTATAATGTATTTATGGACACTGTGCAGTGCCATGTCTCCCATAATGTATGTATGGGCACAGAACAGTACCATGTCTCCCATAATGTGTGTATGGACACAGCGCAGTACCACATCTCCCATAATGTATGTATGGACACAGCACAGTACCACGTCTCATGTGATGTATGTGTGGACACTGTATAGTCCCATGTCTCCCATAATGTGTGTATGGACATGGGGCATTACCACGTTTCCCATAATGATGTGTATGGACGCAGCGCAGTACCACGTCTCCTATAATGTATGTATGGACAAACGCAGTACCACATCTCCCATAATGTGAGTATGGGAGCAGCGCAGTACCATGTCTCCTTTAATGTATGTATGGACACAGTACAGTACCACGTGTCGGTAAAGCCTGCAATGCCCCTGATTATGCAGGTGTTTGAATGGGAGCACATTGTTAGTTACTCACATCCATCTTTTATGGATTTGCGGCTTTTGCTGGTTTTCTTCCTATAGTAGGTAAATTCAGGTACTGTGATCTCCGGGAATCCGGCAGTGAATTGCAGGTCAACGGCTCCATGTTCCTTCCAGATCTCTGCAGACCTCCCCCCAGAGCTGAGACTCCATATTGATCTCCGCTGGAATCACAAAGTCTTCACTTGGTTCTTACATTCTCGAAGTATTAGCCATTCTTTTTATTGTGACACCACACTTAGGAGAGAAAAAAAACTTCTAAGCGGGAGGGTCAGGTGTTGGGATTGAATTCTACTTTATTTTTTATGAATCTGATAAGAATAACTGCACATGAGACTGTATGTGAAGACAAGAAGACATTTCCATATCAAAGCCAGAGTCTTGGCGGCGGTGGTAATTAAGATGCAGCGTTTTGGCTTGTGTATGAACACTAATGCCGCGGCTTTTGTGAAGCCCGTGTGTGCTGAATGCGGCTCCGTTTATCTAGTCCCAATATTGAGCCCGGATCTCTCCACTGTTCGCAAGTCCTGTGTTACATTTAAGGGGATGGCAGCTCGGAGATTAAATCATTGCAGCACCTTCCTGTAAACCCATCAGGTCTCAGGACATTTCCACGGACTGATATGCAGTCATGCAACCAATTTTTGGAACAATAGAATCCCCTTTTGTTTACCTGTTTTATATTTGTGGCTCCATCATTCTTCAAGCAGAACTTAGCGGACACCATCCCAACATTCTTTCCTCCAAAGACTCAGCCATGTTGAAGTTGGTCCTGTCGCTTTATTTAGCACAGAAATATCAAACTCAAATACACAGAGGGCCAAAATGAAAAACTTTGACAAAGTTGTGGTCGAACGTTAATATTTAAGACAAAAAAAATGTCTATGATTGAAGAAATTTTTCCTTATCATCAAATATACTGATGAACCTTTTGATATGGAAACAAACTTAAAGGGGTTTCCATATAACAAACAAAGTATATTTTAATTATTAGATCTTTAAGGGAACCTGCCATGTCCTTTATTGTTATTAAACCGTCCCCAATGTTATGTAGATCATGTACTGTGCATTAGCAACCTGTTTTGTTTTTATTTTTTAAATAATCGTATTTAGCCCAAAGAAGCACTTTACATACTTACATGTTTTCATTAGCTACTTGGCCAAACAGCCATACAGTCATCCGGGTGGTTACAAGACATGTCAATCAACTGCAAACATGCCACAATTCATCTTATGCCCTCTAGAAGGACCAGTGTGATGTCATGACCATGTGACTGTAATGGGTGGAGCTAAGCAGGCCTTGCGTGCGGAAGGGGTGCATCAAGTTCCCCTGCCGCCTGAGCCACACAGTGTGGAGCTGGGGCGGGGGGAAGGAGGGAGGGTGCTGTCAGTAGCTAGCACCGTCGCCCCTGCAGCTGCAAGTGAGGACCTGGGGGAAGGGGTTGCTAGCTGCACCACCGCCGCGCCACAGGTCTGTCTGTGCAGCAGGGGGAGAGGCTGTGACTTACCACAGCTGGCGGCGCCCGTCGAGCAGGAAGACGCCGTATAGACATGGCGCTGCCCCCTTCTGCACAGCCGCTCCCCCTACCAGCTTGCCGCCTGAGTTAAAGGGCTCACACTACTTCCTGCGCCTAGGCAGAAGTGATAGCCTCTGTGTGAGGGGTGCCATAAAGGGTAAAGGTATCTACTTGATTACATCACCAATCTTTTTCTTAGTCCTAATACATATCACCTTCAAAAATCTTTGACAGTATGCTCTATGATTCCTTGCATCCGTTAAACATAGAAATTCCAATCTTTGACTAGTTCTTGTCTCTTTACTGGTTGTCAACCTTGACAACATTTGCTACATGTAAATTTTTTGTACATATCCATGTATCCGTGTCTTACACTATTGTCTTTGTATTTACCCACAGCGACGCTTTGAAAAAGACCACAGACTAGTGGTCAAAACGTCAGCTCCACTGTCGCACCTGTCTTTTTTGCACAAAAAAAACCCAGAATAAACAACCACCTTCACTTGAACTACATTGTGAGTGTGCAGTGTTCATTTGACTGTTATACGGATGACTGTTTCGTCAGGAAGCTAAAGAAAACAACAAAGTAACTAAAATGCTTTTTTTGTGATAAATACAATTAAAAAAACAGGTTACTAATGCATAGTACATGATCTAAATAACATTGGGAGTGGTTTAATAGCCAAAAAGAACATGACAGGTTCCCTTTATAAGTCACATCACATTACCAGAGCATTGGTGATTTCCTCACGGGCGGGTCTATAGAAGTCATGTGGCCACATAGCAGATTGGGCTCCTCCTCACAAAAGAAAAAAAAAACGTTAATATTTGGCTGAGTCACATAAGAGCGTATCTCACAGCTTTGGAACCCTTATAAAGTAGTTTTCCTTTTGTTGAAGACCCTAGATTCCCCTTTCATTGCACCCATGCTAACAAAAATTCCCTCCAAACACAGAATGATAACACCACTGTAAGCGCTAAATAGTGACATCAACGCGTCCGCTGTGCTGAGACGTCAGACATAGAGGGAGAATGATGGGGGATGGAGTGGACGACTTTCCTCTTCCTTCATTGTTTCAACTGTGTCATCTTCCAAGATGCTGATAGAGTCGAAAGTGCAATGCCAGGCAGGCACTGCTGACATCATGGGCCAAATATAATCAACCTGTGGACCAGATTTGGCCCATGGGTCAGTTTGACAAGTCTGATGTAGAAGTTTTCATGTTGCATTGTCTGTGGATGGTGAAGGCCGGTGGGGATGCTCAAAGGGGCTTTCAGATGTTAGGTCAGGCATTTAATGAATAAAGGAGAACGTTCTTGACATATTTGAGCTATCTCATGCTATAGCGGCCGTCACACGCACAGATATCTCTTGCGATATTGTAAGCGATCACGTGCACGCGCGATCGCTTACAATATCGCTCACATCGCTGGTGAGATGTCACACAGACAGACTCACCAGCGATGTGGATCCGCGATCTCGCTGGTTACTATGGTACACATCGGGTTACTAGGCACCGCGCATCGCTTAGTAACCCGACGTGTACCATAGTTACCATCTCCCAGCATAGGCTCTGCCGCTGGCAGATCGCTCATCGTGGTGTTATACACCACGATGAGGCAGATCGTGAAATCGTTAATCGCAAGATCTGGGGTCCGGAGCTCAGATCTTGATCTTGCGATTTGATCATGTATCGCTCGTCGTATCCTGCCGTCACACGCAGAGACATCGTTCAAGCGATGTTTCATCTGGCGCTTTCAAGCGATATCTTGCGCGATATCTGTGCGTGTGACGGCCGCTTATAGTGAGGATCAGACTCTATTACCTTTCTCAACTTCATGACCTGTTACTTGAATGCTAGCCTCATTGATTGAGATGGTCTCTTCAGGGCCATTCAGACCAGCAGAAACCCACCAGAAATCTGCAGAACGCTGGTATTCATACCCGAAACGCTGCGTCTCCTTATTTCTTGGCTGGAGGAGTTTTCATCGCCTGAACACATGCACAAGGTCTGATTGATTCATTCAGCTGCTATACAAAAATCTTCAGTTTTGCTTAAAACTGCAAATACCATTTTACATGTCATTTTGTTTGGAAATACTCTGTTTCTCATTATTAAAAGAAAAAAGAACCTCTTAAAAAGGATCTTTCAGTTTCCTTGTCCACCTTTTTCTTTTGGAAATGTATATTATCAAGGACCCTATTCATACAAACGGATCGGATTCATTTCCATGTGAATGTCGCACTACACTTTCCACGGAGGAGACGCAGAAAGGCATCTTGATTGTGCGTCGTGCTGCTACGATTTGTGATTCATGCAGAATTACTTTTCTGAATGTGTTCACTTTGTTTAGCTCTGAATATAAGCAGAAAGCGGTTCAAAAATTGTAGGGGTCTCCTGTATCAATATGTTCTGCGGCCTAATCAGAGAACGCTGCCGCCAGGGCCTTCACAGCCGTATATTCATCAGCCGGATCCAGGACCACTAGTGTTCACACAGAAAAAGCTGCTTACTCAAAAGTTTAGAGGGAGGGGGGTGTAGTATTTGATTTTTTTGTCTTTCCGTACTTGCCCCATAAGCCAAACATAAGTGAGGTGCCAAGTGACGACGAGCCGTTTCCTTCTAGCCTGGTCCACCCATCGCGGAGGTGACCAATTCATGTAGCAGAACAGTTTGTACACCAAGTGCCCTACATTTTACGTTCCCCGCGCCTTATGTGCTCCATACTTTGTGTGCCGCACCTTATGTGCCCCTTGCCTTATGTGCCCCTGCCTTATGTGCCCCTGCACCTTACATGCCCCGAGCCTTACCTACCCTGTTCCTTACATGCCCTACGCCTTATGTGCCCTGCGCTTTATGTGCCCCGAGCCTTACACGTCCCGCGTCTTACGTGCCCTTCGCCTTATGTGCCCCGATCCTTACCCGATTCCTTACATGCCCTACGCCCAGGGTCGTAACTACAACAGGTGCAGGGTTTGTGATTGCACCTGGGCCCCGGAGCCTAGGGGCCCCAAACGTCCCTTTGGCCTATAGAAAAAGACTATTGCTGGTAAAGATTTGTAATAATTGGGGGCCCCATTGGAGCTTTCGCATCGGGGCCCATAAGCTTCAAGTTACACCACTGCCTACGCCTTACGTGTGCAGCGCCTTATGTGCCCTGCGCCTTATGTGCCCCGAGCCTTACATGCCCTGCATCTTACGTGCCCTGTGCCTTGCGTGCGCCGAACGTTACTTACCCTGTTTCTTACATGCCCCGCACCTTATGTGCCCCGTGCCTTATGTGCCCCACGCTTTATGTCCACACATCAGCAAGTCTTTGCATCTAGTCAAACATTTTCTACTTCTATCTCTATTTTCATTTTTTTATATAGTTTCTTAAAATTTATGATTGTAGAAAATCAAATACAAATTTTTGTCCTCAAATATAAGCTTTTTTTCATTGCAGTTTTTTTCCCCTAGAAATGAAAGGCCATGGCTGGGTTACCTTATCTGAGCGATTATTTAAGGCATTCTGAGGCTGGACAGTATTCATTATACATGAGATGGATCCAGCGACCTCCGGAGAATTCACTTCAGCTCATTCTTGTTTTATGTCCTTTTGTATCTCTGTTTTTTTATTTTTATTTTTCATGTTTTAATGTTTTTTTTTTTCTCCAGTCAGAATGCGTGCATTTATTATCTCACGCTGCAATTGCAAGAAAATAAAAGGACTTTCAGATTAAACATATTCCAATTATTTGCGATTTATTAAGGAAGCTATATGTTTTGGGAGTAGAGATTTTCCTTTGATGTCCTTCACATAGACTCGTTAATGATGCATAACCAAAAACAAAAAGATAATGACATTTTAAATAATAATGGGGCAGCTGCAGCCGGAGAGCTTTTAATTCGAGGTGTATTTTGTGTAATGCGTCATGAATCCTGGGAGGACAATGCCGCCCGGCCGTGTGTATTCACACCTCGGCTACATTAGCACAAGGGTCCATTCACGCAGAAAGCTGGGATCTCTGCAGACTTTTTCTTTTTTTTTAAAGGTTGACAATGTCGCATCTGATAGTTTTCCAGCTAATGATAATTGTGCGAGTGTTTTTGTAACCTCGGCGACTTGTAATCTTTCTGTTAATTCTACAACGTGCTGGTGGCATTGTCCCGACTAAACGCGCTCGCAGCACTTAAAGGGGAAGTGTCCTCTCATCTGAGTCTCGGCCTGGCTTTCATCAGAAAATAAACCTATCCTTTTATTATCTTATTAACTGGTGAACATTAGCGGCTCTCAACAAGTCCCCACCTGTTTCATTAGTGCTGAACTCTAAGCTCCTCCCTATTTTAGTCCCCTCCCCCTTGTCTCTTTTAATCCTCTTTTTCTTTAGAGTGATTTCTTGTTATCCTCTTCACTGTCAGCTCCATCTGTACTATCTTTCTGCTGAGCTTCTGCCTGGACCGAGCAACCTATCTGGAGACGCAGAGTTGAAATGTAAAATTTAAAGTCCAGAGTTGACCAAAACATTTGCCGGACTTTGGTCTAGTGGCCACTTTGATAGTTTGTGGCTGCCACAGCGTCCCGGCCCACCTCTGGAACGGATTCCCAGAGCCTCTTCTAGTTATTAGGGTCACGTCGTACTGACGTCATAAGAGGGGATGCTGACAGGTGGCCTGAATGCCAAGGACTATTGAAGCAGCTGTCGGACCAGGGTCTTGCATGTCTTTTTACTCAATAGAGGATGAGGTCCCTACATGTTGGGGCCACACACGGCCTATTTTTATTGTTTAATTCCCTCTGGCTTACCAAACTGTGATGTTGGTGATCCAAACCTCCAACTCCAACTTTGACTGCTCAGTTTTTCTCTGAATCTGACTCCACCAAAATGGACACAGACTCTGACTCCACAATTCCGAGTCCACCCCCTGGTGGGTAGTTAGTAAATCAAACCTCCAACTCTAATGGTACCTTTACACGCCGCCACAACAGGATGGATACCAACGGCAACTTCACGTGCACGAGCACAGCCGAACGGTTACCAACGGGAACCGCACCCTCTTTACACGCCGCCACAAGGTGCGCTACGCCACGCTACATCTACAGCTAGCTACATCGCCGGGTGTCGCAAGTAGCCATCTGTAGCTCAATTACACACCGCTATAACCAGCTACTATGGGCGGACCTGGTGCAGCAGGGACAGCACATAGGCGTGCCACAATTGAGAGTACGAGCCGTCCGTACGCTGATAGGACAAAGCAATAACATCCTGATTGGCCAGGCATCGCAGGAGGCTGAGTAATACAGCACGCTCGAGCGATTGTGTAGTGTGACTCGTCAGCTCCTTAAATATGCCTCCCTAGGCAGCGACTACCAATCGTCATGCAGCAGCTTCCACCAATGATCGCACATGGGGCGCGGTAACACGGAGCCTGGGTGACGCCTTAGCTACATTGCTGCTACATCGCCGGGTGTCCACAGTTCCCTTCTGTAGCTTCTTTACACGCCGATACAGCTCGCTACAATCGGCGATGTAGCCATATGTTTATGGGCAGTGCACGGATACAGAGGTATCTGTAGCCGGCTGTGTCGTCCCGTCTTCACACGCCGCTACTACGGGCGATATTGGCGCGACAAGCTACATTTGTAGCCTGTAGCGGGTTGTATCCATCCTGTTGTGGCGGCGTGTAAAGGTACCATAAGGGTACCATCACACGAGGTGACGTTGCTGGAGATACCGGTGGCGACAAGCGGGAGGGCGCACATTTTTGGAGCGCCATCGCCGCTGAGGTGTCCAAAAACCCCATCGGCGATTCTGTACATGGGAGCCTAGGCTCCCATCGCCTGTAAGATCGCCGTCCACCTGTTACATGAGCACTGCTGAGAAACCAGGCGACCACTCAAAGGCGTCACCATCGTCTATTTACATTAGGCGACGCACAGGCCATGTCGGCGGCGATAGGCCACGCCCCTGTGTCGCCTATAAAATCGCCGTCGACATGGCCTCGTGTGACGGTACCCTAATAGTGACTCCTCAGTTTCTCTGATTCTGCCTCCAACTCCGACTCCACCAAGATGGACATCGACTCCACGACTCTGACTCCACAGACCTATTACTTTGTGATGACCCTGCAGATCTGTGTGAATATCTCACGGTTTCTCCTTCTTTCTTGTAAGACTTCAAGGTTACTTCTTTCATTGTGATGAATTCTTGCTGTTTGCAGAGTTTTTTTCTATAATTCTATAGTGGGAAGATGTCCGTCCTTCAGCTGCTCGGCCTGGGCGACTCCAGTGCAGTTTGTAGAAAAGCATCACCTTCCCATTGTAAAGCGATGGTTTCAGGAGAACTCCTGTGTCATGTCTTCTGAGCCAAGACTTTTGCAGCCTTTAGTAATTAGCGAGCCACTTCTGCATAAAGCAATTGTGATGGTGGACACTTGTGTGTCAGGTTTGGGGATCGCTGTGTAGTCCCAGGGCTCAGAGTCCACGTTTCACCAGTCATTCCTCACCTTTACTCCTCTGTTCTCGAGATGCATGTGGATACAAGTATATTAAGAGCTGGCAAATGGTTCCACCTATCAGAACCTTTTCCCTATAGGTTGTCACTCCTGTGATCTCCATTTGCTCTTTTGGTACTTGGCTCCAATTTATCCTACTTATTATGCATATTGTTTAGAGGATCCGGTGTCCCTACAGTCACATGGTGATTTTGTGCTCCTGTACAAACCACAGGACAAAGATGAGTCTGCGTGTAGTACTGCTTGCACTAATGTGGTGCCGGCAGTCAGTGTTTTGCGAGTGCTCAGCGTCCTGCCAGTGCTCAGTGTCCTGCCAGTGCTCAGTGTGCTCCCAGTGCTCAGTGTGCTTCCAGTGCTCAGTGTGCTGCCGGCGCTCAGTGTGCTGCTGGCGCTGGGTGCTGCCGGTGCTCATTGTACTGCCAGCCAGGCTCATCTTGTCATCTCACATCGAGAAAATCTAAAACGATCCCAAAGTGAATTCTGGCATCTTCTGCAATGGTGGAGAGTTTAGTATAGGTCTGTGTAAGTTGGGCCGACAAAATGTTATCACATTTAAGGTACCGTTACATGGCATGACATCGTTAACGATATCGCTTAAACGTCACGGATTTGGAGTCGGTCCAGCAACATCGTTAGGACATCATTGCGTGTAACACCGAGATTCAACTATGATAAGTCGTTGGATCGGTGATCGCAGGTTTGAAAACATGTTCTCAAACCACACAATCAATGATCAGCCAACCTGCTATATCGTTGTGTGTGACACCACGATAACGATGTAATTTACGACTTCGCCCATTCACAGCAATGAGTAGGTATCGTTCTCTGGGTTGTGCGAAAGATACCTGCTCACAACATCGTTGGTGAGTCGTCCATGATATCTAGACGTGTGACATCTCACCAACGATGTCAAAACGATGTCGGAAACAACCGCGCGCCCACGAGATCATTGCCGACATCGTTCCAACGTCGTGCCGTGTAATGGGGCCTTAAAGGAGACCCTGCTGTACAGAGAGCAGCCACCCTAGTACAAGGTCACTCTGTGGGCAATTAAGGGGCTTTCTGATTCCCCTGGATGTTGCATTATAAATATGTAAATCAACAGCTTTTGCTCTGTAGACTCCGTATATTATGCGGTGATGTGTGTGGGGGAGAACTGTAATTTAGCATGCTGGTATGAGGTGTGTTTAGGTGGGTTAGGGTAAAGGTACCATCACACGCTTCAACTTTGAAATGATGTTGGCAATGATCTCGGGTGCGCGCGGTCGCTGCCGACATCGTTGATGAGATGTCACACATATAGATATCGTGGACAACTCAGAAATTATGTTGTGAGCAGGGATCGTTTGCAAACCCCGCAAACGATCCCTGCTCATTGCTGTGAATGGGCAAAGTTGTCTGTGACATCGTTATCGAATTGTCACGCAGAACGATGCAGCAGGTTTGTTGAGTTGAAGTTGTTAGGTTTTTGAACATGTTCATAAATCTGTCAACTTCAACTTGACTAATTATCGTAGTTCAATCGTTCAGTTACAAGCAACGACGCACTAACAATGTCGTTTCAACATCGTTCAACACGTCACTTTTGAAGGATGTTGAGAACAATGTTGAGCCGTGTAACGGGGCCTTAAGTGGCCCTGTGGATAGCCGGCTATGTCCAGGTCTGTGGACAGCCGGCTATGCACGGCCCTGTGGACACCCGGCTATGTACGGGTCTGTGGCCAGCTGGCAATGTCTGTGGATAGTCAGCTAGGTACAGATCTGTTGCCAGCCGACTATCAGGGCCGGCGTTAGGGGGGGGCAGACTGGGCAGTTGCCTAGGGCCCCCACTCTCTTAGGGGCCCCCAAAGGAGCTGAACTGAAAATAGCAATAAAACAGTGAAAAAAATGTAAAAATACACATATTTGGTATCGCTGCGTTCGTAAGAATCTAAGCTATCAATATATGAAGTAAATTAATCCAATTGGTAGATGGCGTAATGGGAAAAAAATAAAAACGCCAGAATTATGTTTTTTAGGCCACCATGTTGTTACAATAAAATGCAATAAAAGGCAATCAAAATGTTGTATCTGACTCAAAATGGTATCAGTAAAAATGTCAGCTCAGGGCACATAAAGTAAGCCCTCACATATCTATGTATCTTCAAAAATTAAAACATCATGGGTCTCGGAAAATAAAAAAAAAATATTTTTTTTTTTACAAATTTCTGTTTTTTTTTTATGATTGAAATAAAAATGATGTTCAGTATGTTCTTATTCTGACCTAGATAATCAACTTATGAAGTCACTCTTACCATATAACTACGGCCTGTTCCACATCTAAGGTTGGTGTGCGTTTTGCTAAATTTGCCTTTCTAGCCGTTTTTACCGCTAAAAACGCATTAAAAACGCTAGCGTTTTTTCCCCCATTGATTTCAATGGGAACGCATGTAAAAACGCATGCATTTTTGCGAACGCAGCACAAAACGTCTTCCCCGATGTTTTGGGCAGCGTTGGCAAAAACGCATGCGTTTTCTGTTTTTGAAAACGCACATGCGTTTTTACATGCGTTTTTGCATGTGTTTCCATTAAAATCAATGGGAACAAAAACGCATGCGTTTTGATGCGTTTTTGCGGTAAAAACGCATGGAAATGCAAATTGAGCAAAATGCAGCAAAGCGTTAGATGTGAAAGTGGCCTGAGCATTTAGGGCCCACTTTAACCTTTTGCCTAGGGCCCCACTTTGCCTAAAACCGGCCCTGCCGACTATGTACGGGTTTGTGGCCCTGTGGACAGCTGGATATGTACGGGTCTGTGGACAGCCGGCTATGCACGCGTCTGTGTATAGCCAGATATGTACAGCTCTGTGGACAGCCGACTATGTACAGGTTTGTGGACAGCTGGCTATGTACGGGTCTGTGGACAGCCATCTATGTATGGGTCTGTGGACAACCGGCTATGTACAGGTTTGTGGACAGCTAGCTATATACGAGTCTGCGGACAGCCAGCTATGTGCAGGCCTGTGGACAGCCGGCTATGTGCAGGTCTGTGGACAGCCGGCTATGTGCAGGTCTGTGGACAGCCGGCTATGTGCAGGTCTGTGGACAGCCGGCTATGTGCAGGTCTGCGGACAGCCGGCTATGTATGTGTCGTGTGGACAGCCATCTATGTATGGGTCTGTGGACAGCCGGCTATGTACGCGTCTGTGGACAACCGACTATGTACGACTCTGTGGACAGCCGGCTATGTACGCGTCTGTGGACAACCGACTATGTACGACTCTGTGGACAGCCAGCTATGTACGGCTCTAGGGCCCTGTGATGACACCGGGGCCCCTCTCTTCCATCTGTCACCTCGGGGCTGACATTTCGCACGGCTGTGGCTTCATGTCCCATTAATTTCTACCACTCGCCTCTTTGCAGTCGGCAGACTTACACCGGGACTTCAAAGATCTTCTGACGCTGTGGTTGTAGATTCACGGCGCAGTTGTCTACTGAAATTTTTAAGAAATAGATTAAATATAAATGATGAAATTTAATGGAAGATGCGGGCTGAGCGAGATCTCTCCTCCCCCTCCACAGACATTTTATTACGGCTTTCATTTCCCATAGACTGCGATTATCTCACAGTTTGCCCATTGGTCATGTCAGAAAGGGACATTGTAAGCAAATGAGAGGAAGCAGCTGACCATCGAGCAGAATGAAAGTGCCGCCACTGCCATGACTTATTAGTGCCGACACCAACCGTAGCCCTGATTCTTATTTCCTACTGTGCTTGGCTACATCCTGAGCCGTGATTCATTGCCTCCCGGGCTCATTACCTTCATCACTTCCCATTATTATAGCCCGGCAGTGTCCAAGACAGGCACTGACTGATCCTTGCACAAGTCTGGGTACCCCAACACAGGGAAAAGTCATGGCAACGTGCTCCCCAGCCAGTGTATCTAAGTTTATTAGTATGCAATGCTATCTAATGAGCTATGCATCTAAGCTTATTGGATGTAATACTTTATAATGGGCTGTGTATCTAAGCTTATTGTATGTGATACTGTGTAATAAGCTGCGTATCTAAGCTTGTCATATGTGATACTGTCTAAGGGCCGCTTTACACACACAGATATCTGTGACCAACTTCTGAACAAATCTCTGGTTGCAGTGAAATCATGGACACATTGTTACATTTGTACACAGCCACAAAATGGAACAATGTGTCCATGATTTCACTGCAACCAGAGATCTGTTCAGAAGTTGGACACATATCTGTGTGTGTAAAGCGGCCCTAAGGAGCTTTGTATCCAAACTTATTGTATGCGATACTGTCTAATGAGCTGTGTATCTAACATTGTATTGGATACTATGTAATGATCTGTCTAAGCTTATTGTATGCCATATTGTCTAGTGAGCTGTACATCTAAGCTTATCTCATGTAATAGAGTCTGCTAAGCTGTGTATCTAAGCTTATGAAATGCTTTTGTCTACTGAGCTGTGTATCTTATCCTATCCTGTGATACTGCATTGCTAAACATGACATTTCATTTTGGTGTTTGGAGTCCTTTGTATGCAGTTGACTTCTGGCTTCTCACTGTTCAGGGGATACCGATCTGGGGTACCACGGCCCATCAGTAACTGACTCTTGGGACCACTGTGTAGATCAGATGCAAATATTGCATCTCCCTATTCACAAATTTCTTTCACCTTCTATACAATTATATTATCTGGGTAGTTTGTTGATGAATGGTGAGATGCGGCTTCTATCTGACCAGGGGCCTACTGTGGGATTCACCTGCTCCCCATGAGCCAGTCCCAGCCTGGATACATCTTGTTTTTTGTATAGTGGATGTTTGTGAGTCTTAGCTGATGTTGTTCCTCCTGTTCACACAGTCCTCATTGTTGTGATGTCACAAATCGGGATTGTAAGCCATTTTCTATTGCTGTGTTCAGACTGTCAAGAAGATGTATAAATTAAACATCCCACCATTCTCGACCGTTTTACTAATCCCGCCATTGTCACCGGTTCAGCTGGTTCCACTTTTGTTGCTGTTTGGGCTGATCCCCGCATTGTTGTCTGTCAGGTTCTTCCCATCTTTGTTGCTGGTTAGGATGATGCTGCCATAGTTGCCCATTGGGCTGATCTTGCCATTGTTACCTGCTGGGCTGGTTTCAGCATTTTTGCTGGTCCAGCTGATCCTGCCAACAGATGTTGGTCCGGTTCCACTGTCATCACTGGTTGGGCTGATCCCGCCATGGGCACTTGTTGGCCTGGTCTTACCATTGTCGCTTATTGGACTGATTCAGCCATTATCGCCAGTTGGGCTAGTCTCACCATTGTCACTGGTTGGGCTGACCCCGGCATTGTCACGATTGTGCTAGTCCCACCATTGTCGCTGGATGGGCTGATCTGGCCATGGTTGTTGGTTGGGCTGGTACCACCATCGTTGCTGGTTGGGCTGGTCTCACCATTGTTGCTTGGGCTGATCTCACCATTGTTGCACGTTAGGCTAGTCCTACCATTGTCGCCCATTGGGCTGGTCCTACCATTGTTCCCCATTGGGTTGGCTCTGTCATTATCACCTGTTGGGCTGGATCACCAATTTGTGACTTTTAGGTTGGTCCCACCATTATCGCCTGTCGGGCTGATCCCATCATTGTCGCTACTTGGGCTGGTACCACCATTGTCATCTGTGGGGCTGGTCCCACCATTGTTGCCTGTAGGGCTGGTTCCACCATTGTCACCCGTTTGGCTGGTCCAACGATTGCTTCCTTTCAGGCTTGTTTCACCTTTATCGTTTGTTAGGCTGGGCCCACCACTGTTGCCTATGGGGCTGCTCCCACCATTGTCGCTCGTTGGGCTAGTCCCACCATTGTTGCCCGTTGGATTGGTCCCACCATTGTTGCCTGTTAGGCTGGTCCTACCATTGTTGCCTGTTGGGCTGGTCACACCATTGTTGCCACATTGTCGCTCATTGGGCTGGTCCCACAATTGTTTCCTTTTAGGCTGGTCCCACCATTGTCGCTCGTTGGGCTAGTTCCACCATTGTTGTCCTTTGGGTTGGTCCCACCATTGTTGCCTGTTAGGCTGGTCCTACCATTGTTGCCTTTTGGGCCGGTCATACCATTGTTGCATTTTAGGCTGGTCCTAGCATTGTTGCCTTTTGGTCTGGTCCTACCATTGTCACCTGTTGGGCTGGTCCCACCACTGTTGTTCTTTGGGCTGATCCCACCATTGTTGCCTTTTAGGCTGGTCTTTCCACTGTTGTCTGTCAGGCTGGTCCCACCCCTGTTGCCAGTCGGGCTGATACCACCATTGTCGTACGTTGGGCTGGTCCCACCACTTTTGTCTGTCAGGCTGGTAACACCAATGTTGTACGTTGGTCTGGTCCCACCATTGTCGCACATTGGGCTGGTTCCCACCATTGTTCCTAGTTGGACTGATCTCACCATAGTTTGCCACTTTCATTGTGTGCAGCCTTATTACAGTTTCATTCTACATTTTTGTACTTTCTGTTTTATTTTAGTTTGAGTTTTTGCACTTTGTTATTTTTTAGTCTTTTTTTCTAGGACGACCTCATGGAACAATTAACTTGGTGTAGCTTTCTAATCATTGCTGTCACTGCCATGATTTCCATTCCATGCAGGGTGAGACATTAGTGGCTGAAATCACTGGTTTTCTTGTAAACATTAATTGCGACACACAGAAAAATATCTGACGTTTTGCTGCTTTTTCCGATGGCTCAGCCTCATCTCTACTTAATAGGCAATGTAGAGACTCAGTTTTGTGTCCTGGCGATGGATGTGACCTTTGTAAAGAATATAAAACTTCTCTCTGATGCTGAGGATTTTCATACCTTGTAGAAAATGTCAGGGACAAGACCCATATTTTTCTATTTTCATTTAACTTCTTCTGCTTCTTGCTTCCTGGGGACAGAGAAAACACATTTTACCACTGAAGCCACTAATTTGTCCTGCTGGAGGGAGGACAGAGCGAGCTGTTACTCTGTATTTTGCGACCGTTGCCGTATCCAAGTCAGCAGCGCAAGCAACAATTTCCGAAATTGTACGGAGAGCGGTGCGGGGCGGTCGCCATCTTCACACTGCTCGCTCAGGAATTTTTAGTCCAAACAGCACAGATAAGATGCGTTTTTGTTTGTCCGGAATGAACGCGGTTGCACAATTAACCTGTGTGAGATTTCTTGGCTAATAAAACCATTATCTCCAGCCGGCGCTTGTGTTGCAGGGCAGAATGTGCATTATTATGTTAAAAACATTTTTGACTCTTTAAAAGGCCAGAGATTAAGGAGATTTCCAGAAATGTCTGGATTGTCCGCAGTAAGATTTCCTCACATTTTACTTTATGTATCAGTATTTGATTACCGTAGTTGAGCATAAAGATATAGGGTACTCTGCCTTGTTCTGACATCGGGTTACCTAGCGAGCAAAAGAAGCGCCAAAGATGCCGGTCACAGAATTGAAGACGGTCCTGAGAAGACTTTGCTCTTTTAACAGTCGGGAGTTGGACCAGATGACCTAGGAGGTTCCTTTCAACTCTGCCATTCTATGAACATTTGCTCCTTGAGAATGGTTTTCCATATATATCGACTTCATGACATGTATGAAATGTTGTACGACACCTTAAAAATTACACCTGAAGCGGCTTCACAGCGTCCTGTGTCACATCCAGGGCCTGACGTACGCCCCAGAAGATGATGGGTGGGCTCCGGCCTACCGGGCTTTCTCACTGTTTAAATTAATTGTTATAATTACCGTAGATCACGAGTCCATCCAAATTCCAATTGATGTTTGAAAACCCCACGGGTGTTGTGGTGTGTTTGGAAGGGGTGCATAATGGAAACCTTAACATTTACTGGTGGCATGATGTGACAGTGCAAGGAAAGAAGATATTTTACTGAAGGAGTAGTAGATCATGATCAGCAGATCTGGTTGGAAAATTCACAGTATGGATTGTGAAGCTGCTTGACATAAACCTCGGTCTATCTATAAACGTTAGCTGTCAGCCTACCCGGCTTCCCCAACTCTTGTGTTCTCTACGAGAAAAGAACAAAAGTATCGGCCACCCGAAACCCAACCTGCCAGATCCTTCTCTATCAGGAAGCCCCCCATACACATTAGATTGTCCACCGATCCCATCAGGATTATCAGGCTTGTCCTACTTTACTCATATGTGTATGGTGGCCAAAAAGAAATCAGGAAATTCGAGAGTGTGCTCTACCCGCTATCAGTCACCCAGGTTTTTCTAACCTAAGGAATGCCCTAAAAGAGTAAAAAGAGTTCATATTCATGCTCCCAATCTCAAAAAGAGGGGTCTTGTGTATCTTGGAGACTAATCCCTTCATCTGATCAGGTGACTAATGTGGGAGAAACATAAGACTGCATTACCGTGGCCCTCTTCCTTGGTTTGACTTATAGAGTTACCCAGATTGTCAAGCCAAGTTCTCAGAAATGTATCTGGGATCCCGTCCGGTTCACACTTGATGATGGGACACAGGAAGAGCCGCCATTGAGGTTATAGTCATCTCTATAGTGGTGTCTCGGGACTTGTGGTGCACTCGGCAGCTCTGTTAAGGCCTTGTTCCTCCGGCACATGCGGCATCATTGTGTGATTTCATTGTACTGTGAGGAATGAGTAGAATCCTGAGTGTAATTACACCACATATGTATCAATTGACACCTCATATTGCTTGACAAAACCCGTCACATCATTCTCTCACCCCAAACCAAAGGAGGAGATTCTGATGTCAATTGCACGAATCTTCAGCTGCAGATTTTAACACCCCTCCAAAAAAAAAAAAAAAACCCAACGCCCTGCAGTCTGCCTGCTGCCAGATCCTTTATGTTCCAGCAGACGGCTCCGGACTACGAAATTCACTGAGTGTTATTGGATCCGACAAAGTTACTGCGAGCGCATGTCCGACACGCCGGCGCTACCGCTCCCAGGCCGCACCGCCGTTCCCAGGCCGCACCGCTGCAATGATAGATTTTTATTAACTGCTTCTGTTTTTATTAAGGATAATGAGAACCGTGTGTTTGGCCTCGTGAACAAAACTTCTGTGACCTTTTATGTGACCCACCTGTTGTGCTTTCACAAAGCATAATACTAACCGTATGTGCAAGTGATCTGGAGTATCGCAGCGTGTCAGCACCCGCCAGGAGAAAACCTCATCTGTCTATTACTAGAGCAGATGTAGAAAATACGATCTGCAGACGTTATCTGATGGGGAGAAATGTGCAGAGGATAAAGCACAATTTATGGAGATGTCAGCGCAGTTAATCTCCAGAGAATAACAGGCAGAAGGAGCTGTAGTGTGAGCGTCCGGCTGCAGATCTCCAGCCCAGAGGTGAGAAGAACCTGCACGGTCACATGCCAGCCATACGCCAACATACATCTTGGCTAAACATCGTTTTCTGGTCATCTGCCAATCGTTTCTGTAGTATTTGGATAGTGTCGCTTATTTGCCCCAGCTATCAGTCGAGTCTTGGCGAGTAATTTCCCTGAGCGTTGGCAAGTCATTGCCTCTAGTGTTGGCAAGTTATTCGCCTGAGTGTTGGAGAGTCATTGACCCCAAGTGTTGGTGAGTCATTGCCCATGTGTTGGCGAGTCATTATTGCCCTGAATGTTGGCAAGTCATTGCCCCAAGTGTTGGCGATTCATTGCCCCAAGTGTTGCTGAATCATTGCCCCAAGTGTTGGCGAGTCATTGTTCCGAGAGCTGGCAAGTCATTGTTCCAAGTGTCGGTGAGTCATTGCCCTGACTAGTGGCAAGTCATTGCCTCAAGTGTTGGCGAATCATTGTTCCAAGTGTTAGCGAGTCATTGCCCCGAGTGTTGGTAATTCATTGCACTGGCTGTTGGCAAGTCATTGCCAAAGGGTTGGCGAATCATTGCCCCGAGTGTTGGCGAATCATAGCCCCGAGTGTTGACGAGTCATGGCCCCAAGTGTTGGTGAATCATTCACCGAAGTGTTGGTGAGTCATTGTCCCATGTGTTGACGAGTCATTGCCCCAAGTGTTGGCACATAATTGCCCCATGTATTGGCACATCATTGCCCTGACTGTTGGCACATCATTGCCTCAAGTGTTGGTAAGTCATTGCCCCATGTGTTGGTAAGTCATTGCCCCATGTGTTGGCGAGTCATTGCCCTGAATGTTGGCAAGTCATTGCCCCAAGTGTTGGTGATTCATTGCCCCAAGTGTTGCTGAATCATTGCCCCAAGTGTTGGCGAGTCATTGCCCCGAGAGCTGGCAAGTCATTGCCCCATGTGTTGGCGAGTCATTGCTTCAACCATTGCCCTGACTTGGATCATGCTTCACATGCGACTATTGAAGTCATTGCCTCAAGTGTTGGCGAATCATTGTTCCAAGTGTTGGTGAGTCATTGCCCTGACTGTTGGCAAATCATTAACCCAAGTGTTGGCGAATCATCGCCCCATGTGTTAGCGAGTCATTGCCCGAGTGTTGGTAAGTCATTGCACTGACTTTTGGCAAGTCATTGCCAAAGGGTTGGCGATCATTCCCGAGTGTTGGCGATCATTGCCCCAAGTGTTGGCAAATCAATGCCCCAATGTTGGTAAGTCATTGCCCCCAACTGTTGCGAAATCATTGCCTGAGTGTTGGTAGTCATTGCCCCAACGTGTTGGCAATCAATTGCCCCATGTGTTGGTGAGTCATTGCCCTCATCGTTGGCAAGTCATTGTCCCAGTGTTGGTAAATCATTGCCCGACTGTTGGCGAGTTATTGCCCTGAGTGTTGGGAGTAATTGCTATCATGAATCTTGCCCAGTGGCAAATATTGCCATGTTGGCGAATCATTGCTCCAGTGTTGGCGAGTCATTGCCCGAATGTTGGCGAGTTATTGCCAAGTTTGGCAAGTCATGCCCGGTGTGCAAACATAGGGTCAGGTAATAGATGTAACATCACTCCAACGTTAAAATAAAAATATACGCTGGTGTGGTGCTTTATCATTTCTAAACTTTTCTAAATTCCTAATAAAGTAAATGAATGAATGAAGCAATATTAATGAATGATATTTTTTAAAGTTAAGTCCGAGTCTATGCATTTCTTCTAATTTCATTGAAGACTTGCTCTGCCTCCGTCACCTCTGCTCTGCCTCTGTGATGCTCGACTCTGTCTCCTGACTCAGCCCTGTCACCTCTGCTCAGCCTCTTCACCTCTGCTCAGCCTCGTTCACCTCTGCTCATGCCTCGTCACCTCTGCTCTGCCTCATCACCTCTGCTCATGCCTCCATCACCTCTGCTCATGCCTCCATCACCTCTGCTCAGCCTCTTCACCTCTGCTCAGCCTCTCACCTCTGCTCTGCCTTCATCACCTCTGCTCTGCCTTCATCACCTCTGCTCTGCTCATCACCTCTGCTCGCCTCCTCACCTCTGCTCAGCCTCCGTCACCCAGCTCTAGCATAACCTTCCTTTTTGTGGATCAACTCTCCCTATTCCATCCCAGGTCTTATGTTCGGGGCATTCTGTGTGTTCTTTTTTTCACAATATATGTCGTGATCTGTTCGCGATCACACGGAGGCCGTGCTCTGATCTGTGGATACATGTGGGCATGAATGACAGCTTGTTCCTCTTATTATATCCCATCCTGGTGGACAGAGGTCCAGACTCCCTCATTCTGGCCGCAGATCTGAACTCGTACTTGTCATTGCTGGGGACATAATGAAAATGTTAAACAGACGCTTTATTCTCTGCAGCATTTTATGGGTTTATAGAAATTGATTTGTTAATCAAAAATAAATAGGGAAGTTGAGATTGATCACATTTTCCTATGTCTTTATGGATAATTTGACAGTCAAATCCATGCTGGCACATACTATTGATAGCGGCGCTGGGAGGGACGGGCTACCGTGACCCCATCACTCCTGGTTCACTTGTTAAATTTAGCCTGCGACTGAAATGTGGAGTTGTCCGCGTCCGGTCCACACGGCTGTATTACGGCTATGTCCTGTACAGCGGGTCCAGACTTCTGACATTTACTTACAAAGTGTGAAGTGTGGGGGCTCCTGATGGGCTGAGTACTGCTGGGCATAGACTACTGTGCAAACGTTTTAGGCAGATATGGAAAACATGCTCAGTAAGTAGCTTCATACATAAAGGGTTAATAGTTTATTCTCAATTAATAAAATACAAAGTGAATTAAGCAAATAAGAATGTGAATCCCCTCAGTATTCAGTGACCGCCCGTCTCCTCCACTCCGTATCAGACCGCCTTACTCTCCTCATATTCACTGACCACCCATCTCCTCCGTCCTCAGTATTAGTGACCGCTTGTCTCCTCCATCCTCAGTATTCAGTGACCACCCATCTCCTCCTCCTCAATATTCAGTGACCGCCCGTCTCCTCCATCCTCCGTATTCAGTGACCACCCATCTCCTCCATCCTCAGTATTACGGTAGGTGACCGCTTGTCTCCTACGTCCTCAGTATTCAGTGACTGCCCGTTTGCTCTATTCTCATATTCAGTGACTATTTGTCTCCTCAGTCCTCAGTATTCGGTGATTGCTTGTCTCCTCCATCCTCAGAATTCAGTGACCACCCGTCTCCTCCATCATCAGTATTCGGTGACTGCCCGTCTCCTGCATCCTCACTTCAGTATTCAGTGCCTGCTCGTCTCCTCCATCCTTTGTATTCAGTGACCACCCATCTCCTCCATCCTCAGTATTCAGTGACCGCCCATCTCATCTCATCTGTCCTCATTCAGTGACCACCCATCTCCTCCTCCTCATATTCAGTGATGCCATCCTCTGTCCTCATTATTCGTGATCCGCTTCTCGTCCTCAGTATTCAGTGACGCCCATTCTCCGTTCTCATTATCTGATCACCCATTCCTCCTCTCAATATTCGGTGACCGCCATCTCCTCCGCCAGTATTCAGTGACACCTCCCATTCCTCATTATTTGGTGACCGCCCATTTCCTCTGTCCTCAGTAATCAGTGACTTCCCCGTCTCCATCCTCAGTATTCGGTGACCGCCTGTGTACTCTGTCTTCAGTATTCGGTGACTGATGATCTCCTCCATCCTCAGTATTCATTGATCATCCTTTGTACTCAGTACTCGATAGCCTCCCGTGTTCTCTGTTCTCAGTATTCAGTGACCGCCCGTCTCCTCCTCCTCAGTATTCAGTGACCGCCCGTCTCCTCTGTCTTCAGTATTCGGTAACTGCTGATCTCCTCCGTCCTCAGTATTCAGTGACTGCCCTAAAGAGCCAATGCTGGGGGACACATATGCTCAGTCACTCTCCTTACTACTAGGTCTCTGCAGAGTGATCCTCTGACAACTTCTGGCAGCCAATATGTGAAGCCTTAAGGCCACGTCACACGCTTCAATCTTGTGAACGATATCACTTAAGCGATCCGGAATTTTGATTGCTTGAGCGATATCGTTTTGCGTCGTTGCGTGTAACCGAGCATCTTTCTGTGAAAAATCGCTGATTGTTTGGTGAAAGATTTGTGAGCAGAACCTCAAATCCGTCGTTCATCGTTCAATTAACCTGCGTTCAACCTGCTGCATCGTGCTGTGTGACACCTCTCAAACGATCTCACTCTCGATTTTGCCTATTCCTGACACTACATGGTGTCGATCGCTGAGTAGTGGAACGATCGCTGGCGCTTTGCCAAATTTAACATTGTTAAACAGATCTATGCTTGTGACACCGCACAAACGATATCAATACATTGTTCTAACGATCTTGATCACGTGACTTTTCTGCAGATATCGTTCACAAGATTGAAGCGTGTGACGTGGCCTTTACTCTTGCTCCTCAGGTGACAGCCGAGTCTCTGCAGTACATAGCAGTATAGCGGACAAGTCTCCTTTCTGCCCACAGTAGACAATCTAGTTGGGCAGTGAATCTCGCCATCCTGGCAGGATTCTGCTGCTCAGAGCCAGATGATCTTGTTTGGTCTCCACATTGTGCCCGTTCTCACTATGAAGCTGGAGATTCCTGGACCTCCCACTTGTGAGGATTCCTACTTTTTACAGTGTACTATTCTGACATGTTGGGTGTAGTGGCAGACATGGATGTCATATGGCGGTCATGGTGGTGGCCAATGCCAGCTCATACGTGCAGCGACTTGTGAGGACGGCCTGAGATGAAGTCCTCGTCTCCTTTGATGTGATTCCAGGATCGCACCAAAGGAATACAGTGCACGTGATGCTACAAGTATGTGATCTGCAGCCGCCTCCTGTAATCTGACTCCCGCTATTGTCCTCACATTGCATTGTGTTTAATCATTCTGGATATGCAAGGGCACCTGTCTGCACCACATGGTGATCTGGTGTAATTGATGCACCCCAGGGCCATGGGGTACGCGGAATCGGGCTGTTAAGCAGTTCTGGGGAGTCACAGGAGTCAAGAACCAACTTCCGTGACCCTGGGTTCAATTGTAAAAGAATTCTTGGCTAAAGGGGTGATTGATAAGGAAGTTATTCTTGACGCCACCTGTGGTTTGTGGCTATGGGTAGCCACCGCTGCTGCAGAACCTCCGGGATGATGGACGGGCAACTGGGGTGGAGCGTCTCTCCACGGGCGGAGCGGATCCCTGGATGTTTTAGGGTTTAAGGTGCAGGATAGAGGATGCACAAATAACTGGAGGCCACAGCAATGACCATTACCTTTACCTTTACTTGTTTGATGCAGATACAATCCGGGGCACTGGTTTAGATGTTACTGTGGATTCCGGCAACCTAGAAGCAATCGGGAGAGATTCACCTAGCCAGGTGGGTTGAAGGCCTCCCTTCTGCGCTGTGTGATTTGGACCTCGTGCATGAAGCTGTGCTGCGGCCTTCTCTCACAGTCTGTACCTGTATAGCAGGCAGCGCGAACCCTGATCCAGGGGCTGCTCCTCAGTGGAGACCCCGGGGTCTAGTATGCTACTGTGCTCCAGGTGTTAGGTAGGCCAGGGGACCTGATACTGCTGCCCCTCCGGATTTCTGCTGCTGGGCCATTAGTACCTGAACAGCCTCAGACTCCGGTGTCCGGTTTTCTTGGCGCTTCCTACTCTGGACTTAGCTTAACACCACTCGGCTCCCCAGGCTCTCCTCTCTTTCCTCCTCAGATTCACTCCATGGCTGTTCTGATTAACTCCTTCTCCAGGTCAGAACTTTTATAGGGAAGCTCCTCTTAAGCCGGGTTCTAGATCTCCCTCTTCTGACTGGAGACAGGAAAGTGTTGGATGCTGTGTCACCTGAATAGGGAACTCCCCTTTTGCTTCCAGGTGTGACATCACCCCCTGTGAGAAAGGCCATGCCACAATGGCAACCGGACTCTGGGGTGTTTCATAATTCCCGGTAACCTTATAGAGATGACTCCTGAGGGTAAGTCTAAGTTCAGACCCTGCGTTTTTCTGTGATCCGTTTTTGCAGTGAAAATGCAGTGAAATGGATCAATTTCTGAGATTCTTAGCCAAGTCAATGAGTTTTCAAGTTTTGGTGTTCAGACACACCTTTTTTAAGTGGTCTGTTTTTTGGGCAGAAAACAGACCCAAGAAAAAGCATGATCATGTCAAGTATTGATCCATTTTCCTGATCCGCTATTTCCATTGAAACAAGTGTTTATGGGCTTAAAAAAACAGCAGAGAAAAACGCATCAATAACGAATGCTGCGTTTCTGGTGTTTTTTTGTAAAGCAGATCCTGTTTTACAGCTGAAATAGAGACAAAAATTGATCACAAAAAAAAAAAGATCAAAAACGCTGTGTCTGAACCTAAGCCTAACATTATAAAACAGAGATGTGGGGGGCCACATTGGAGCACTGACTATTTGGTTAGATTCTATTGCAATTAGGACCCTGAATGTCCCATAGTAATGGATGTGGGGAGGAGTTGTTTGAAACCCCAAAGTAAGCAACACCTTACTGGGAAGGATCCTAGGAGCCTCATAGGAATCAGTAAAGCTCTGTAAAGGTATAATAATGGATCTGTGCATTATGTTGTAAATTATATGTAAAACCCTGTTTCTCCATGTTGGCTGGGCTTGGAAATTTTTATATAGCTCATAAATTTATGGTACCTGAGTATTATTCATTGTTATATATGATTTTAACTAATAAAAAAGTTAATTTTGAAATTATTGGTGTGGTTCAAATTCACTATAGTCACCAGGGTGTACTAATACTGGAGCAAAAACTCACTGGTGATTTTTTGAGAGGTAATAGCCTAACATTGTAGAGGTGACTTCTGAGGGTAAATCTGTGCGGCCCGGGCAGACGGATCGGCTGGGCTGCAAGAAAGTGACATCAGAACAAGATTACGGCAATGATCCCTCACAACTACTTCTGCGGCAGATGTGGATGTAATCTGGGATTAGTGGCTCGCACCGCTCACACCGTGCTCCTACAGCTACTGACGGCCATCGACTTCTCACACATCCAGATGCTTTTCACATTAGAGGATCACAAGTGCAGTAAATGGTTATATATACAAAGGGTTGTACAAATTATATCTGTAATTCCCAGGGATCATTCCCAAATCTGCTTAGTGGGAACAATCCATCTCAGTGTATCGGTTGTAATCTGGAGGACACAAGATGACAGCCCCATGTCGCCATGCTCTAATACACAAATCTGTATTGTTTATGGGGTTTTCCATGTTGTTACATCCCCGCTGCTCCGTTATGAGTTCTGCCTCCTCGGTACTGATGTTTTATTGGACACTTTGGCCCGCCACCCTCTGAACTCTCCTTTTATCCTGTTCCCGCCCTCTTTTTGCTGCTTTCACATCAGCGATTTTCAGCATTTGCGGCAGATTAGGCAGTTTTGCCTGATCTGCCGGAAACCAGAACACTTGCGGCAAGACTGCATTCGGCCTAATGCATTCACTATGGCACTTGTGGATATGTGAGACATATGCGGCAACTGAGAAAAACCACTGCTAGCAGCGGTTGTTCAACTCGGCGCAAGTGCAAAACGGCAAGTGCCGCTCATGTCTGCAATTCCTATAGGGAATGCAGAAGGCCGAACACAGTCTTGCCGCAAATCTCAAAACACACGACAGTCCCCTGATTTATATATTTCTAAGAAATCTGAGTGAATGTCGGTGTTGCTACCAGTCCAGACTTGGTGCTAGTCTCTGCTTCCATGTCCTTACCGGCTCCTTGAATGAAACGTGTCATCAGAAAATGGCTTCTGTTACATCAGACTTCTGTTACACATTTGTAGAAATTCTCGACATTGGTTTTTAATTTTATTTCATGATCGCTATAAAAAAAATATAGAAATCTTGCAATTTTCACACTGGCTACTGGAGCTAGTTTGCACTAATATTTCCTATACACTCAGCAAGTTTTCTTGCATATTAGCAGCAATGTCTCACGCCGTATCTTTTCTATTGAAGCGTCTAAAGATCTTCTTCAAATGCCATTCTCTAGAGAGGAGGTGAGTTATGATTTCACCTATTGTGAATGGTGGATCCTCTGTTATCAGCTGTATATAGAGGTGTTATCAGTCATTGTACAGGAGGAGGAGGTGAGCTGTGATATCACCTATTGTGAATGGTGAATCCTGTGTTATCTACTTATGTTGAGGTGTTATCACTCATTGTACAGGAGGAGGAGGTGAGCTGTGATATCACCTATTGTGAATGGTGGATCCTCTGTTATAAGCTGTATATAAAGGTGTTATCAGTCTTTGTACAAGGCGAGGAGGTGAGCTGTGATATCACCTATTGTGAATGGTGAATCCTGTGTTATCTACTTATGTTGAGGTGTTATCACTCATTGTACAGGAGGAGGAGGTGAGCTGTGATATCACCTATTGTGAATGGTGGATCCTCTGTTATAAGCTGTATATAAAGGTGTTATCAGTCTTTGTACAAGGCGAGGAGGTGAGCTGTGATATCACCTATTGTGAATGGTAAATCCTGTGTTATCTACTGTATATAGAGGTGTTATCAGTCATTGTACAGGAGGAGGAGGTGAGCTGTGACATCACCTATTGTGAATGGTGGATCCTGTGTTATCTACTGTATACAGAGGTGTTATCAGTCATTGTACAGGAGGAGGAGGTGAGCTGTGATATCACCTATTGTGAATGGTGAATCCTGTGTTATCTACTTATGTTGAGGTGTTATCACTCATTGTACAGGAGGAGGAGGTGAGCTGTGATATCACCTATTGTGAATGGTAAATCCTGTGTTATCTACTGTATATAGAGGTGTTATCAGTCATTGTACAGGAGGAGGAGGTGAGCTGTGATATCACCTATTGTGAATGGTAAATCCTGTGTTATCTACTGTATTTAGAGGTGTTATCAGTCATTGTACAGGAGGAGGAGGTGAGCTGTGACATCACCTATTGTGAATGGTGGATCCTGTGTTATCTACTGTATATAGAGGTGTTATCAGTCATTGTACAGGAGGAGGAGGTGAGCTGTGATATCACCTATTGTGAATGGTGGATCCTGTGTTATCTACTGTATATAGAGGGTTATCAGTCATTGAACAGGAGGAGGAGGTGAGCTGTGATATCACCTATTGTGAATGGTAAATCCTGTGTTATCTACTGTATATAGAGGTGTTATCAGGCATTGCACAGGAGGAGGAGGTGAGCTGTGACAGTCTATTTTGATTGGTGTGTTATCAGCTGGTGTCACTGTATTCCGGCCAGTGATGATGAGACTGATATAATTTATTCTATATAGAGCAGGGGTCATGAGTCTACAATACTATGAGTACAGAAGAGAAGAATAGAAGCAATAGCATGAAATTCAAAGTGAGAAGACACAGATTAGATATTAGAAAATACTTTTTGACAATGAGGGTATCAATGAGTAGAACAGGCTGCCAGGAGAGGTGATGAGTTGTGATGGGCGAACCCGAACTGTAAAGTTCGGGGTCCGTACCGAACACCTAGTGTTCGGACACAGATTCTGAATACAGATTTTCCTGGGAAGTCCATCTTACAGTTCGGGTTTGGGTTTGGGCGGCGGAGCTGTAAAAATAAAGAAAATAGGTATTAAACAGCGTTATACGTACAGCGTCCCACCGTCCCGCCATCCTGCTGCATCTACTTCCAGTGCTGCTCACTAACTATCTAGATATTCACTGCAGAGGGGCCCAACAGCCAATCACAGATGCTGTCACAGGGAATGGGTGTCTGCTCACAGAGATATGCACCAGAGCTGAAGATGTTACTGTGGATGATGTCAGAGGGAGGGATTTTTTGTTAATTAAAAATGGGAAACAGGGTTGTCTTGCATCTTATTTCTAACTGTTTTTTTTTTTTCGGTGTTATGCTTTTTTACTGCTTACAATATGAATTTCGGGTTTAGTGCCATCAGCCAATTCAAGGCTGGCATTAACCCCTTTATTACCAAGCATGCTAACACCACCAGTGCCATTAGAAAAGTCAGGGTACAGTGCCAGAAAATGGTGTTTCTATGAATGCAGCATATTCTGAGGCAGCTGCGGGCTGAAATTCAGGGGGAAGGGGAGGTAGAAAGCTTGGGCCACCCTGCACTGAGGATTCCAGCCCCAGCTACCTAGTTGTACCTATCGTGAAACAAGAAATACAGCGAAGTCCCGTGTCATTTTTTACATTTATTTCATGAAATTCATGAAATAATTGAAAAAAGGGCTTCCCTGTATTTTAGGTTTCCAGCCAGGTAAAAATAGGCAGCTGGGGGTTGGGGGCTGCCTGTACCTGCCTGCTGTACCTGGCTGAAATACAAAAATACGGTCAAGCTCCATGTCATTTTTTTTATTAATTATTTCAAGGAATAATTTTATAAAAAGGGCTCAATTATGATGCGGTTTTTGTGCTTTTTTGGGCCAGGAAATGCAGATGAACACATTGAACATAATGCATGCAGTTTTGTGCCAAAATTGCGCCAAAAGAGCATGAAATCCGTGGCAAAAACCGCAACGTGGTTTTGGTGCGCCAATTCTCTGTGACAGCGTCTGTGATTGACTGTTGGGTCCCTCTGAAGTGAATATCCAGGAAGTTAATGAGCAGCCCTGGAAGTACAAGCAGGTGGACGCCAGTAAGTATAATGCTGTTTAATAATTATTTTCATTCTTTTACAGCCTTCTAACCCCCATCCCATAACTTTACAGTCCAAGTTCGGGATTCAGACTCAAGTTCGAGCCACTTTTGACCCCAAACTTTAAAAAAAGGCTGGGCGAGTTTGATGAACCATAACATCGGCGGGTTCACCCATCACTAGTGGTTAGTTGTCCTTCAATGGAGTCTTAACATAGAGGCTGGACAGACATCTGTCTGGGATAATTTAGTGAATCCTGCTTTGAGCAGGGGGTTAGACAAGATTACCGAGGAAGTTCCTTCACATGACGACCCAGGAGGTCCCTTCACATGATGACCCAGAAGGCCCTTTTACACCAGGGGTGGGGAACTTCAGGGCCACATGCGGCCCTCAATGACCAGATTCCTGGTGTCCACAGTGCTCAGGCTGGGAGCCGCGTTTTGTGGACCTCTAAATCCAGCACCCCAGTGATCTCTTTGACTTTGCCTCCCTCTATGCCCCAGCCTCAGACACCCCAGTGACCTATATGCCCACAGCCTTTCCTGTGATGTCTAGGGCTCTAGCAAACTTGGTAAAGAAGTTGAGGAGCAACGTGATTAATATCACCTAACATCACAGCCACGCCAAAGAGAAGCAGCCCCAACCGTCACAGTAGAGGTGAGTTGATTTGTTTAACCAAATAGTCGGGTATTTTTCAAGTTGATAATTTTGTATGACCCCCAAAGGATCGTAGAAATTTCCAAATGGCCCCCGGCAGAAAAAGGTTCCCCACTCCTGATTACCGAGGAGATCCCTTCACCCGATGACCCAGGAGATATCTTTACACGATGACTCGGGAGGTCCCTTTATTCAATGATCTGGGAGGTCCCTTCTCTTTCTCTCCCTTATTATGATTCTGAATAGCCTGTATGACCAATGTGAAAAATGCAATATTTCATTTTTGTTTCTTAATATAGTTTGGGAGTGTATAAAGAAAACTACAAGTGACATGTAAGCCTGTCTGTAGTCCGCTTTCTGATGACCTGACCCTTTGGCAATCTTGTGCTTGCTTTGCTGGTGTTGTATTGTTGGCGGCAGACTGCAGCTGGCAGTTGTTGGCCCTGGGTGTTCTAGATACGACTCCCGGTTTCTCACAGTCTCATCTCTGTAATATCTCCACTTTGCTCAGTCCAATAAAGTTTTGGACGAAGGCTCTGTGATGTTTTATCTGATAGCTCTTGGCAGTATGCTGTGAGTGGCAGCGTCAACTTGGATCACGTATAGCCATACAAGTCTATAGGTGCGTGTAAACCATTGGACTGCACTCAGATGACATCAGTCCAATATACGTGGACACAGACAATGAAGAAGAAGGTGATATTAATCTCTCCATCTTCCCCGCACCTGTGATACAATTTTTGCATATCAGAGAATCAGAACACAGTGATGATGCTCGGTCGCAGCAGAGTCTGAGCCGAGTGTCATCACTAAATCGGATGATTATCACTTACCGGATGTGACACGCCAGTGTGACCCCAGTTTATAGTAACAGATTGAAGGTTTTTTAGATCCCTGCTCGTGATTCTCATTTTTGGCTCCCCTGTATCAGCTGAGTCTCTTCTGTCGTATTCTTCTTGACTTTGGGTTTCATTGCAGTTTTTTCTTCTCTCAACAGATCACTTTCA
Source organism: Allobates femoralis (assembly GCA_033576535.1). NCBI lineage: Eukaryota > Metazoa > Chordata > Amphibia > Anura > Aromobatidae > Allobates > Allobates femoralis. Next base: position 33,177,120 of record JARQOC010000010.1, on the reverse strand, counting down.
TGAATTCACAGGCAGCCCAGCAGTGATTTGTGGCGCCACACCCATTTTCTTGACTTTAGGTAAGTGACAAATATTTAACCTGCTTCTAAATTGTAGAATTGGTTCTTCGCTGTGTATTTACAGATTGCACCAAGCGCGGTCATGGTGTGGATTGTGCTGGTGGTGATATTGAGGACTGGGGTCCCTGTAGACATTGGGGCCCGGTATGTCCTGAACCATTTAGGGGAAATGTTATAAGTATGAAAAGTGCGGTCAGTGCCCGTCAGCGCCTACAAAGCCTACAAGGATGGGTGTTAATGTCTTAGAAAAAGTTATTTTACATCTTTATAAAGTTTTGCTCCAGTGTCATGTATAATATTAGAACTTTAGAAAAGACTCTTAGAAGAAGAAATAGAATGATGTAAGACTGACCTCCAGTATGAGGCAAGGTGTTCAGTGCAGCCGGCAGTGACAGCTCATAGATATTGGGCAATGTCCCTGGTCCAGCCATGGTTTTAGTGGATGGAGTCACTGCTTGTGATTACAGACCTGGTTATGTTCCTGGAGAGTGGCCTGGAGGTTTCGTACATGGCACTCGCCACACAGAGAATCTCCCCGATTACCGGGGTGCAGGAAGGAATATTCCTATTTTGGTCGATAGAGTTGGATTTACGCCTCATCTTGACTAACTGGATTTGATGGACTACATTTTTTCCTTTATATAATATAATAATAATAATAATAATAATAATATATTATTCATTTATATAGCGCTATTAATTCCATAGCACTTTACATACATGAGTAATGCTGTCTCTCTTGGAGCTCACAATCTAAACATCCTATCAGTATGTCTTTACATTTCTATGTGTGATGAGTAGGACTTGTGTTACTGAAAAGTTAGAAAAGTTGTGATATGTTATACCTTTTTGCCTTCCGTCTTTCCCTCCCTCCTGATCGGTCTCTGGTTTATGTGTATATCGCCAACAAGTTCCAGTGCACTGCAATACAGATACACTGTATATGAAATACAGTCACTGTGTCGGGGGCTCTCAGACTGCCAGTCCCTGTCAGTGAGGGTGAGTGACAGCGGCACCTCCAGAAGTCCCGGCTAACTCCACACACATGTGGTCCATGGTCCATGTGACAGGCAGGGATACTGACCACTACACTAACGAGGAATAAACATACAGAGTCTCTCGCTGCTTGCTGAGACAAGCAGATGTCCTCTCCCTTTCACAGAGAAAGAGAAACTGCAGCTGCATCCTCTCCTTCCCCGGACAATGTCGTCTGTGTGCTGCGTTATTGCAGAATGATCTCCACCGGAATATGTCAAGCATTTACATGGCGCATGCAAGCAGCTAAAAGAGTCCACAAAATAAGAAGCTGGACGGCGGAAAAGTCTTCTCTGCAGGATAAAAGTTTTACTGATAGAATTTACTGCTGTCGTGTTAACATATGCATTAGACTAATGTCAGTCGATGTGTATGTGAGCGCTGGTCAATACTCGTATGGGGGTGAAGACTGACAGTCTGTGTGCACTCTACGTGCTCTGTGTGATCACTCTGTGTGCTCTCTATATGCACTCTGTGTATGCTCTATTCTCTGGGTGCGCTCTCTGTTCTCTCTGTGTGCTCAGTATGCTCTCTTTGTGCACTCTGTGTACGCTTTGTTCACTCTGTGTGCTCTCTGAGTGTGCTCTGTGTGCGGTCAGTGTTCTTTGTGTATGCCCTTTGTGCACTCTGTGTTCTCTCTGTGTACTCACTGAGTGCTGCCTGTGTGGGCTCATGTGTTCTCTGTGTGTGTGCTCTGTAGGCTCTATGAGCTATCTGTGTGCACTCTATATACTCTATGTACATTCTGTGTGATGTCGGTGCTGTGTGTTCTTTCTGTGTGCACTCAGTGTTCTTTCTGTGTGCTCACTGTGTGCTGTCTGCCTGAGCTTTGTGTGCAATCACTGAGCTTGGTGTGCAATCTGTGTTCTCTCTGTTTGCTCTGTGTGTTGCTCTGTGTGCGCTCTGTGTTCGTTCTGTGTGTTGCTCTTTGTTCTCTCTGTGTGCTCTGTGTTCTCTCTGTGTGCGCTCAGTGTGCACTCTATATGCTCTGTGTGCTGTCTATGTGCACTCTGTATACTTCTATGTGCTCAATGTGCTGTCTGTTTGCTGTTTCTGGACTCACTATGTGCTCTCTGTGTTCTCTCTTAATGCTCGTTGTTTCCTCTATCTGCTCTGTGTGCGCTCAGTGAGCGTTTGATGTGTGCACTCTGTGTTCTGTTAGTGTGCACTCTGTGTGTGCTCTTTTTTTTTCCTGTGTGCTCAGTGTTCTCTTTGTATGCCCTCCTTATGCTCTGTGTGTACGCTCAGTGTTCTCTTTGTGTGTGCCCTATGTGCTCTCTTGGTGCACTCTGTGTTCTCTCTGTGTGCACTCTGTATACTCTGTGTGCATTCTATGTACTGTCTGTGCACTCTTTGTGTGCCCATTGTTCTCTTTGTGTGTGCTCAGTGTTCTCTTTGTGGGTACCCTGTGTACTCTCTTTGTCACTCTGTGTTCTCTCTGTGGCCTGTCTGTGTTCTCTCTAGGTGCGCCCCATGCTGTAAAAAACATCTTTTTATTATTTTTCACCCTTGATGCTGCGCACTGTTTGATAATTGCACGGTACGATGACTTTCAGTCTGTGACAATGGTTCTGATATTTGCGCTCTGTGGGGTGATACATGATAAGGATTGTCATGGCACTAGCTGCCTCTAATTCCCCACCGTATAGGCGTGATTGCACCGTATCCTGCTGACGGTTTGTGTTTTTAGGATGGAGCTAGTTTGTTTTACCTGAAAGAACCTGGGTCAGCTGATGTAAGTGATTCATTGTTATTGCCGAGTGACGGTAAGATGAGTCCGGACGGACGGGCGCACACGACATGGCAGCGCTATTTACGGCACAGGCCTGTCATAGTGAAAGCTTTCGACAATAACATGGACTGTGCTGTTTTGGGAGGATCAGCTCAGCCTGTAAATTACACCTGAAATCTGAGAGAATGAGTGTGATAAACCCATACGAGCCGGGTATTTATAGCGCCACTCTCCATCTGCACTCCACCATTTCTCCCTTGTCTGCACAATGCACCTGTTCTGTATTATTTATGTCAGTGTAAAATGTTCCCGAAAGCTAATCGCAACAAAACCGATTCTGCTTGTGAGAACGGCCTTGTGGGGAGGTGTCTGCTCACAGGGATTGAGGGTAGTCAAATTCGTGATAGTCACATCCAGAGCTGTATTTACAGTTCTGCTGGTTGCGGCATTCCCCACACTGCATTAGAGCCTGAAATGCTGGAAATTGACTGAATTGCCAACGCAGCTGTAACAGGAGTCAAAACATCATCTACAAACCCATATGCACTTCACTTGCCTTCCCCCAATCCAGCTCTGTGTCTTCAAGGTGTTCTGTAAGGCTGTGAGAATGATGGATTTTTGCAGCGCTGCAGTCAATCGGTGTTCTCAGCGGCTGTGCTGACGGCACCAACCAGTGAGCTCAGTCATTGACTGCAGTACTATCACTGTGACATCACCCAGGGAGGGTATGCAGGCCTCAGGGGTTTGTGTTTTTTACTTACTTTACCATTGACAATGTTTTCTGAACACCTGACCATCTGACCCCTCAGGATGAAGCTGTTCTCATATATCAAAAAAAAACCTGAAAAAAAGGCAAAATGGACAGAATTTCACACAATACCCTAAACATGGGCACAGATTGGTGGCACCTCAGCCTAATATTTGTTAACGCCCTTTGGAAAATATCCCTGCTGCCGTCAGGCGCCTCCTATAACCTCCACAAGCGTCTTCTCACCTGGAGTTTCGGCCTCTTCTGTATAATCTGCTCCCGGTCTCTCATATTTGAGGCGTCTTCTCCCAATTTTCAGAATCTACACAGGTGATCAATGGATTTAGATCCGGACTCATTGCTGCCACTTCATATCTCTCCAGCGCTTTGTTTCCTCCATTTCTGGGGCTTCTTGATGTTTGGGATCATTGTCATTGTCCTGCTGGAAGATCCATGACCTAGGATGCACACCCAGCTTTCTGACACTGGGTTCTACATTGTGACTCAAAATCCTTTAGTATCTTCAGATTTCATTATATCTTGTCAAGACAAGGCATCCAGTTCCAGAGGCAGCAAAACATCCAAAACCTCTCTGACCTCCCCCATAAGTGACTGTAGGGGCTGTGCGCTTTTCTCTGACCTCCCCCATATGTGACTGTAGGTCCTGTGTTCTTTTCTTTGTCAGCCTCATCCTATTTTCAGTAAACAGTAGAATGATTGGCTTTACCAAAAAGCTCTATGTTGTCTCATCTGTCCACAAGACACTTTTCTCTGTGTCAGCAGTGGGTCCTCCTGAGTCTCCTCCATAGCTTTTCATTTCATTCACATGTGGACAGATAGTTTGCACTGACACTGATGCCCCCTGAGTCTGCATGACAGCTTGAGTTTCTTTGGAACTTAATTGGGGCTTATCCACCCTCGCAAGCTTTCATCAGTTTCTGTCTGCCATCCACGTCCAGGGAGATTAGCTACAGTGCCATAAGCTGTAAACATCTTTATTATGTTGCCCCCTGTGGACAAAGGAACATCAGGATATCGCTAGCTGAACTTGTAACCTTGAGATTGTTGCTATTTTCCACAATTTTGGTTCTCTAGTCCTCAGATAGTTCTTTTTGTTCTCCATGCTTAGTGTGGCACACACAGAGACACAATGCAAAGACTGAGGCAACTTCTTTCCTTTTTATCTGGTTTCAGGTGTGATTTTCATATTGCTCACACCTGTTACTTGCCACAGGTGAGTGTGAACAAGCATCACATTATGGAATCAAAGTTGGTTACCACAATTTTGGAAAGGAGCCAACAATTTTTATTGGTCCATTTTTTGTGTGAAATTTTGTCTAGTTCAAATTTCTTCCTCTGTTCTTTTTTGTGTTGTTCCAATACACACAAAGGGAATAAACATGTGTAATTGTGATAAGTATCTGGGAGAAATACTTAATTTTCTGGAGGTAAAAAATGTGTGTACCGTGTTAGCCAGTAGATAGAAAATATTGGAATCTCAGAGTCCTCAGTGGTTGATACCTTTTAATGGCTAACTGAAAAGATGGTAAACATAGCAAGCTTTCGGGACACTAAGGCCCCTTCGTCAGGCTGGTACTTACACAAATTCTGAAGACACCACATACATATATACATAAGCAAAAGAAAGACAAAAAACTGAAAAAAACTGTGTTATATGCTTTGGTAAATAGGACAGGTGACATAAAGCAGAGTCAGGTTAGGGAGTTGTGGAAGAGCAGGGAAAAGAGAAACCAAATTTCTGAGATAAGCGGAACAAATTGTATTATTGCTTTATTGTTAGTAGCCTGTGTAGACTTGAAAATACTTCAGTGAGTTGTGGAGAGCAGAGTTCACATAAGAAAAGTCAAAAGTTCTTGGTCCTGAAAATGGAGTCTCTTGGAGATGAGATATCCCCAAATGTCCTTTCAATTTATATTATGACATATAACGACAACATATATTTACAGGAGACTGGCACAGCAATGGGAAGCAAAATGGCACCACAATATGCAAATCTTTTCATGGCCAAGCTTGAAGGTGACTTTTTATCCTCTCGCCCTATCAGGCCTCTGGCCTACTACCAGTATATCGATGACATTTTAATCATCTGGACAAAGTCTGAGCAACAGCTGAAGACTTTCCATAAACACTTTAATCAGTTTCATCCCACCATCAACTTAACACTCAACTACTCCTGCACTGAAATCAGCTTTCTGGACACCATCATTAAGCTACAGAACAATGATATAGAGACACCCCTGTACCGGAAAGCAAATGACCGTCTAACATATCTCCGATGGGACAGTTTCCATCCAAAACGCATAAAAAACTCTATTGTGTATAGCCAGGCCATCAGATACAATCGGATATGTTCCAACCCTACAGATAGACACAATCACCTTGAGAACCTCAGAAAAACCTTTTTGAACCAGGGCTACCATCCAAGAGCAATTGAAAACCAGATTACAAGAGTCACCAAAATATCAAGGAATCATCTTACATTAAAAAACTGGACAAGAAAACAACAGAGTTCCTCTCGTAGTCACCTACAATCCAAGTCTGGAAGTGCTAAGAGGAGCTGCACGGAAACTGCAACCACTCCTACAAGAAGATGCCCGACTAAAATGAATATTTCTGGATCCCTCACTCTTGTGTTTTAGACAACCTGCAAATCTACAAAACATCATTGTCAGAAGTACCCTGTCCTCTCCAGCAGCAACAGGAACCTTTCCCTGCAACCAGAACAGGTGCAAAACCTCCATCTATAATGACAACCGACAAGATAAAGATTGCTGTGACAGATCAGGACTACAAGATCCTAGGTAACTTAAGTTGCATCACAAGCAATGTGGTGTATTTAATTATATGTACCAAATGTCCAACAGGTGACATGTACTTAGGGTAGACCGGGCAAAAATTCAGAACAAGAATGAATTCTCATCGCCACTCAATGAAAGAAAAGCGTATGAATCTACCTGTAGTAAAATATTTTTCCAGCCCTGACCACAACAGTGAAACCGACATGAGGCTGCTCATTTTAAGAAGAAACTTCAAATCACAGAGAGAGAAGAATTTGGTAATACAAATTGATAACGACCTTTAACACATTCAAAACACGATTAAATATTTCACATGGATTCATGGGTTTTTATATAAATTGAAAGTACACTTGGGGATATCTCACCTCCAAGTGACTCCATTTTGAGGACTATGAACTTTTGACTTTTCTTAAGTGAGTTGTGGAGAGCAGAGTTCACATAAGTATTTTCAGGTCACCACAGGCGAATAACCATAAAGCAATAATACAATTTGTTCCACTTATCTCAGAAATTTGGTTTCTCTTTTCCCTGTTCTTCCACCCCTCCCTAACCTGACTTTGCTTTATGCCACCTGTCGTATTTACCACAGTATATAACACAGTTTTTTTCTGTGGTTTTTTTCTTTCTTTTGCTTATGTATGTATGTGTCTTCAGAATTTGTGTCATTACCAGCCTGACGAAGGGGCCTTAATGTTCCGGAAGCTTGCTATGTTTACCATCCTTTCAGTTAGCCATAGAAAGGTATCAACCACTGAGGATTCTCAGATTCCAATATTTTAATTTTCTGGAGTAATTTCAAGGGTGCTGACACTTTTTGACATCACTGAATCTGTCAGTAGGTGGAGGAGTGATGCTCTGCAGAGGTCAGCGGTGTAATAATCTGCAGGACGCCTATGTGACGGCTGTTGATGTGCACTGCATTCTGCCATTATGAGCACTTTATTAGGCCCCAGCTGTCACGTATGTTCTACATGAATATGGAACAGACTCTTCAGGGGGAATCGCCCACCTAACAAGCAACGGTAGCCCCTCAGCCTCATCCAGGAGCTCTCCACCAGCACTGAGACCTCCTGCCACCACTTCACTGACACAGAGAACTCCTGCCACCACGTCACCGAAACAGAAATGTCCTGCCACCGCTGCACTGACATTGAGATCTGCCACCACTTTACTGGCACGGGAACCTGCCACCACTTCACCGGCACGGAGAACTCCTGCCACCACTTCACCAACACCGAGACCTCCTTCCACGACTACTCCAGCATGAAAACCTCCTGCCACCACTTCACCGGCACAGAAACCTTCTGCCACTACTTCACCGGCACGGAGACCTCCTGCTCTCCTACCACCACTTCACCAGCACAGAGACCTGATGCCACCATTTCTGCTGTGGGCTCAGGGCTCTTATCGACATTAACCTGGAGGGTTCCCGCTGTCAGATGCTTTGCTCTATATCTATCTGATTTCTAAGTATAGCAAATAAGAACAGAAAACTGAGGAGTGGCTCTGAGCAGAATAGAGCAAGTGTGAACAATCTCTGCTGATGTGACTGCACAATGCCTGACAAAGAGAGCACAGCAGCCGCCAATGTTAGCTCAACGATCTCTGCCTGCGTTACTGCCATATACTCCATACCTATTAATGAAGTCCACGACCAGGCGACGTCTCTGCGAGACCCTAAACCTGGTATCTGTCAGACCCACTGGCCTGCTATTCTTCTGTCCTCTATTCCTCTCCTATCCGTCAATCTCCTCCTTCAGCTCGGATCCATCTATCCTGTATACGTCACTGCCCTTCACCTCTATTTTTACCCTATTAACAGAATAATTGGGGTTTATGAGATTGCAGATAATTAGAGGTGATGTGGGTGATTTTTTGGGAGAGATCTGCTGCGGTTCCGCTGATAATTTTGTTGGGTTAATGAGTGTAATTTATCAGCCCCGTCATTATCTCTTCTACTGTCCCCACAGTCCCTATAACCCTGGGGATAGGAAAGTGCAATTAACCCCTTCCATCCCACAGGGGCTTTTCTGGAACCCAGGTTATTAAATTACCAGGCAAATTAGTCAGTGTACATAGCACAGGGGAAATATAAGGACGATGAACACATTAATTCGGTGCAGGCGATGGCTGGCAGCACTCTCCAGGCTCGCTGCTCCTCTGCAGGCAGAACACATTCCTCACCATTCACATGTATAAGCCATATTATTAAGGGGTCAGAAGGGAGCCCTGATCTGCACCCCGTCTTACTGACTGCTGCACATGGAAGCCCGGTAGCCCAGGAAAGCTGAGCCGGGAGGAGGAAATCACATTTCAGCATTTTAAAATTGTTCCATATTTAGGATGTTCTGTGCCATTTCCAAGTATGTTGTTTTTATGATGATTTTATGGAGTCTCACAATATGTCAATGACTCCAAGAGAATTGTCATGTGAAGCAGCAGCCAGATTGTAACATGTGATAAAAGTAAATGCCAAGAGATGCGTAAAGAGAGCTGTGAATACCGTAATTCCCTGCCCCCACATCCCTGTACCCCCACCTCTATGTCTCCCGCGTGACCCACATCTACATCCCGCACCTTTGTGCCCCTGCCTCCAGGGCCCCCTATAGTCCTGTCAGTAGAGATGAGCAGAAGGAGTCACTTGATCCAGCAGCCACATGGGTGGTTCATGGCTGCCGTAACAGAACCTCCTACCTGCTGGCAATATATATTTCTAGGCCTCGAAGGTGCCGACAGAAGGTTCAGGGGCTTTGGACTGCTGACCATGGACAACTGACGAGGCTGCTGGGAAAAATCGTGCAAATATTTCTGTTCACCTCAACCATAACTTGTTATTGATTTGTGACACTTGGCAAATGCTCGTTCTGCAGCTCAGGGAGCGTTTCAGTCTGTGATACCGTAACTGATCCACAAAATCATATGGCCATCTGCCACGTCTGCTCCTGTTCCGAACTGTTATCTACTTTGTGGACCAATTGTAAACTAATAAGTAAAAACAAAAAGTTATGAAAACTGTAAATAGTGTCTTGAGAAATTCCTCAGTGATCTCCGGGACTCTAGATTCACGGCAGATTTTCATTTTATGGTTGGACCCTGGACAAAATGTCATCTGGATCTTCTACACTTCACTGTGTAATGCTGTGTAATGTGCTTCAATGTATTAAAAAAAAACACCACCTTGAAGACCTAGGCTAGGAACTGCAAAACATCTGAACACAAGAGATCTCAAACATTCTATGAAGACCAAGGAGATCTCCAAACACCACCATGAAGACCAAGAAGATCTCCAAACACCACCAAGAAGGTGAAGGAGATCTCCAAACACCACCATGAAGACCAAAGAGATCTACAAACACCACATGAAGACCAAGGAGATCTCCAAACAAGTCAGAGATAAAGTCGTGGAATTGTGGTACAAGTCAGTGTTGTGTTCTAAAAACAATCTCCCAATCTCTGCTGATTCCCCGGAGCATCATGAATTCCATTATCATCAAATGGAAAGAACATGGAAACACAACAAACCTGCCAAGAAATGGGCGCCCACTAAAACCTCTCAGCCTGGCCAAGGACAGCATTAATTGGAGAGATGGTACAAAGACCAAAGGTAACTCTGAAGGAGCACAGAGTTCTCAGAGACAACAATAATGTGTAAACCCCATAGACCCGGCCATTATGGAAGAGTAGCCAGAAAAAAAGACTTTACTTACAGCCAAAAATTGGAAGCCTCGATTTTATTTTGCCAAAAGACATATAAAGTTGTGCAAGGCAATGTGTATATATAATGTACATATATATATTTACAGTGCTGTGCAAATTAATTGGGACAAAGCATTTTTGTAACTAAAATCGTAAGTTGGGGTTACCAGTCAGTGATTCAAACCAGTTTAACTGCTTTGAACAGGTGTGAGTGTACAACCTTGAGTAACAAAATGTGGTTTGACTGGTTTTAGTCATACAGCTGATATATATGCCCCCATCCTGGTTTATGTGCCTCCTCCTGATATATGTCCCAGAATGGGTGACATACATCCTGGTACATAGCCCCCCAAGTCTTACTGAGGGAGGGTTGTGGTGCTGCAAGATGCAGTCTCACGGGGCCACGAAGGTTGGGGGCCAAGCCAGGAGCTGCGGGGGTGTCGCACCGGTCTCCGGTGGGCGCCGCCATTATTATTTCCCAGCATGAATTGCCGGTCTGGCAATACATGCTCTAGTGCCTAGAAATGGCCGTGGATTGCGGTCTTCGCATGTGCTGTGGACATTTTCTTGAAGTCTGTGAAATAGAGTATCTATATAAAAATGGTCGCGGTGCATGTGCAGACCGCAATCCGCAGCCATTTCTAGACATTAGAGTAATGTATTGCCAAACTGGCAATGCATGCTGGGAAATAATAATGGCGGCGCCCACCAGAGACCACGCAACACCCTTGCAGCTCCTGCCTTGGCCCCAACCTCTGTGGCCCCATGAAAACCGCATCGAGCACCCCCGCTCCACCCCACATTACCCATCGGTAAGATTTTTTTTTTTTAAGGTTCGCTTTATAAGACGCCGCCTCACTTTCCCCCAAAATTTGGGGGAACAAAAGTGCACCGTATAAAGCGAAAAATACGGTAATTTCACACAAAACCCCAAAATTGGTCCGTGACCCATACTGGGATGGTCCTGGGATATCGTCGCTGATTACAGCTTACGAATATGTTTTCTTTTGGCTGCACATTTCTTTCATATTGATGGATATCTTGTTCAGTCTTCTGGAAATACTGTGGGGAAAAAAGTATTTAGTCAGCTCACACCAATTGTTCAAGTTCCTCCACTTGAAAAGATGAGAGAGGCCTTAAATTGACATCATAGGTGACCTCAACTATGAGAGCAAATGAGAAAACATCTCAAAATCACATTGTCTGATTTGGAAAGATTTTTTTTTTGAATTTTGGTGGAAAATAAGTATTTGGTCACTACCAACAAGCAGAATTTCTGGCTTTCACAGACCTGTAACTTCTTCAAGAGGCTTCTCCGTCTCCAATCACTACCTGTAGTACTGGCACCTGTTTGAACTTGTTATCAGTATAAACGACACCTGTCCCCAACCTCAAACAGTCACACTCCAAACTCCGCTATGGTGAAGACCAAAGAGCTGTCGAAGGACACCAGAAACAAAATTGTAGCACTACACCAGGCTGGAAAGACTGAATCTGCAATAGCAAGCAGCTTGGTGTGAAGAAATCAACTGTAGGAGCAATAATTAGAAAATGGAAGACATAGAAAACCACTGATAATCTCCCTCGATTGGGGCTCCACACAAGATCTCACCCCGTGGGGTCAAAATTAATTTAAGAATGGTGATCAAAAATCCCAGAACCACATGGCGGACCTAGTGAATGACCTGCAGAGAGCTAGGACCAATGTTACACAGGCTACCATCAGTAACACACTACGCCGCCAGGGACTCAGATCCTGCAGTGTCACACATTTCTCTCTACTTAAGCCATTACAATTCCGGGCCCATATGAAGTTTGCTAGAGAGCATTTGGATGAACCAGGAGAGTATTGGGAGAATGTCATATGGTCAGATGAAACCAAAGTAGAACTGTTTGGTAGAGACAGTACTCGTCGTGTTTTGGAGGATAAAGAATGCTGAGTTGCATCCAAAGAACATTATACCTACTGTGAATCATGGGAGTGGCAACATCATCGACGACTGATCCAGGACGACTGATTTGTGTACATGAAAGAATGAATGGGGCCATTTATTGTGAGATTTTGAGTGCAAACTTCCTTCTATCAGCAAGGGCGTTGAAGATGAAACGTGGCTGGGTTTTTAAGCAGGACAATGATCCAAAGCACACCGCCAGGGCAACAAAGGAGTGGCTTCGTAAGAAGCATTTCAAGGTCCTGGAGTGGCCTAGCCAATCTCCAGATCTCAACCCTATAGAAAACCTTTGGAGGAAGTTGAAAGTCCGTGTTACCCAGTGACAGCCCTAAAACATCACTGCTCTAGGGGAGATCTGTATGGAGGAATGGGCCAACATACCAGCAACAAGTGTGTGCCATCCTTGTCAAGACTTGTCATTGCCAACAAAAGATACATTAAGTATTCAGATGAACTTTTGTTATTGATTAAATACTTATTTTTCACCAAAATTTGAAAAACATTCTTTCCAGATCAGACAATGTGATTTTCAGGATTAGTTTTCTCATTTTGTCTCTCATCGTTGAGGTCTACATATGATGTCAATTACAGGCCAACCTCATCTTTTTAAGTGGGAGAAGTTTCACAATTGATGGCTGACTAAATATTTTTTCCCCACTGTAAAGTGTCATCATTGTAATTTGAAAGGTTTTCTAACTTCGTAATAGTCTTAACGTAAATTTCCTGACTTGTATCTACCGCTGAAATAAGATGATGGAGTGCGTTCCTTTAGTTGTATTCTAAATTTATAGACAAAACTGGCGCCCAGGATCCTCTATTGTGAAACCCTGGAATTACTAACACCACACATTGGACACAGAACAATCTGTGTGAACAGATGGATATGTTAAAATCACATTTTATGTAATATGCTGTTATTTGAGGCTGGACTTATGCGTACATGTGCAGTACAGGTGGGGTACAAGTGGTTACATTTGGGATACAAGTGGTATATAGGTAGGCTACAGGTGCTGTCCAGGTGGGTATGGGTGGGATACAGTTGCAGTACAGGTGGGATACTGGTGGAGTACAGGGAGATACCGTTGGGGTATTTTAGGCTACAGGTATGAGTAGGTTACGGGTAAGATACAGTTGTGGTACAGATAGGGTGCTGTTGGGGTACAAGTGAGATACATGGAACGGTACATTTGGGGCACGGGTGCAGTACTGTTAGGATACAGGTGGGATCTGGGTGGGATACAGATGCTGTATGGGTGGGATACACATGGGATGCAGGTGAGGTACAGTTAGCATATGGGTGGGATACAGATTCTGTATGAGTGGGATATGGGTGCGGTACAGGTGGGGTATGGTAGGGTATGGAGGGATACCGTTGGGGTACATGTGGGCTATGGAGTGGGATACAAGTGCGGTACAGGTGGGATATGAGTGTGGTACTGGTAGAGTATGGAGGGGTATTGGTTGGGTATGTTGAGGTATAGGGTGGGGTACAGATGGAGTATGGTGGGGTATGACGGGGTACAGGTGGAGTATGGAGGGGTATAGGTGGAGTATGGTGGGGTATGGATGGGTACAGGTGGGGTACAGGTAGGGGTACAGGTGGGGAATGGTGGGATACCGGCGCAGTATAGGTGGGATATGGGTGTGGTACAGGTGGGGTATGGAGGGACAGGTGGGGTATAGAGGGGGTACAGGTGGGGTACAAGTGCAGTACACGTGGGATGAGTGCGGTACAGGTGGGGTATGGAAGGGTACAGGTGGGGTATGGAGGGGTATAGGTGGAATACAAGTAGGGTGTGAAGGGGTACAGGTGGGGTATGGAGGGGAACAGGTGGGGTATGGTGTGGTACCGGTGCAGTACAGATGGGATATGAATGCGGTACAGGTGGGGTATGGGTGGGATATGGATGCGATACGGTGGGGTACAGATGCTGTACAGGTAGGGTGCAGATTTCTGTACAGGTGTGGTACAGGTCGGTTACAGGTGGGATACAGACTGACCTCCCCTCCCAGGTATTCTGTACAAAGATACTCAGGAATCAGAGCAAACCAAAGGGCATAATCTAGTAACCCACAGATTAATATGTCTTTGTGGTGATAATTAGTGTTTATTTGTGGTTCTCAGTGATCCGTTGTTACTAGTGATGAGCATGTGGCGTAATATTCATACTCGTGACGAGTACTTTTTAATACTCGCATATTCGTCCGAATAGTGAGTCCAGTGTTAGTCAATTAGTGATTGGCTCCTCCCACACACATCCGGCTATAAAACGAGTCTTTCCGGGACAGGGCGGGAGGGTGGCCTTTTTTGCGTTTCTACTGCATAAAACACCTTGTTGTGCCCCCCAGACAGAGCCTAACATTCAATCTGCTCTCACTGAGGTGCCAGCTCCTATTGTGTACTGAAGGGAGCTGTCAATATGTGTCAGATCGATAACGATCAACACATCACTCACGAGCACCAGCAATATTCGCCGAGTAATGAGTATCGTGAATACCGTACCATTTGTGCGAATAGCGAGTAGTAACGATTACATTCGCGTATCACTAGTTGTTACCTCTTATTCTCCACACTTTTGGCATTGCCCGCTCCACAGTCTTTGCTGGTCCGTTTTTCACACCATTGTGTCCCTACCCTAAGGCCGGCTTCACACCACGATTTTTCGGCTCCAGGGCTGTCCGGATCCAAATTTGCCCCCATGTCTCCTTATGGGGCCGGATAGCTGTTATTTGCCATCTGGTTTGGGGCTTTTCTGTGAGGATCTGGTTTTGTCCAATTTTTGCATCAGACACAAAACCGGAGTCTGTAGCATTTTTTGTGTCCGATGCAAAAATTGGACAGAACCGGATCCTCCCGGATCCGGTGCCCATAGCATGGGTGTCTTTGGGCACTGGATTGCGCTGGAAAATCGTGCCAGTTTCCGGACTCACGCGTGGTGCTGAAAGAGCGGCAGCTGTTAAAGGCAGCCACCGCTGAATTTCAGCACCTGGTGACCTCCACAGCTGAAATTTCAGCACCGCGGCCAGCTCCCCTGCAACTGCGGTGCTTAAATTTCAGCACTAGACAGCGCTAGCATTGAAGCCAGCAAAAAGTAGATTTGCCCTACGGTTCTGCTCATCCGTGGCTGTCAGGTTCTGTCTGGCGCTTCCTGCAAAAGACCGGACACAACCTGACAGTCAAAAAACGTGGTGTGAAGCCGGCCTAAGAGTGATTGACTGCAGTGCTGTCGACAAGAGCTCACTGCTGCAGCTTGTCTACAATCACTGAGGACTGGACCCCAGAATGTGATCTGAATCCCTGCAGTAATGATCTACAAACCTTTTTAAACATTTTTCATTGGATTTGTATTTCCGGCTGTCGCCAGTTCATGCGACTCTTATGGGGATGTCACACGCGTCAATATCGCTGCTGCACATGACGTTGCAACGATATTGACGTGTGTGACAGGGCGCATCAACCAGAGATATATCGCTTCTTGATGATCGCCAGGTTTTAGAACCTGCTCTAAAACCTGGCGATGGTAGCCCGGTGGACACGCAGCATCGCTGCGTGTGACACCGGGAAACGAGCGAGAAGCCAGCTCCCAGCGCCTCTCAGCAAGTGCTGGCAGCTGGTATCCATGGTAAACAGCAGGTAACTAAGCGCCGCACGGCGCTTAGTTACCCGCTTGTTTACATGGTTACCAGCGTTCTCGCTGGTACTGATTGCTGGTGAGTCTGCCTGTGTGACAGCTCTCCAGCGATCAGCCTTCAATGTCGCCAGTGATGAGATCGCTGGCGACATTGACGCGTGTGACGTCCCCATTAGATTTTGGAATGGAATTACTCCATTGGTATCTTTAGATTGGGGTCTAATTGACAACAACTTTTATGTAAATCATAGGAAATCTGCTTTGCTGTAAAAAAAAAAAAAATAGTTCTGGAAAAAATGCACCTTTTTCTTTTAAACTGCAAAAAAAAGGTCTTAATAAATGACACCCTTTGTTGTGAATCAATTTTCACCATTTTAAGGGTGCATCCTCACGATCAGGAGATGCAGCGTTTTGGACGCAGCGTCTTTGTGCTGCGTCCAAAACGCTGCATCGTACAGTACTAGCATAGTGGATGGGATTTTAAGAAATCCCATCCTTACTATGCGTAACCCGCCCGCAGCGTCTTTGGAGCTGCGGTGCGGGTTGCCGGCAGTCCGCTCCTCCGCAACATGTTCATTTCATGCTGCAGGGTCGGAAGCGGCTGCCACAGAGAGACTGCATGGAGAAGCCTCCCCGCACCCGCCGCACATGGTGAGTACGGGTCGGCTGCTGTCTCTCTGCGACCACCCGCGGCTTCCCTCAGGTCCGGAGGAGTTGCGTCCAACACGCTGCTCCTCTGGACCGTGAGCACATACCCTAATGGTGGGTTTACACACACCAATCATTGTATCCAATCTCTGAACCAATCTCTGGTTGCAGTGAAATCATGGACAGATTGCTCCATGTTGTACACAGCCACAAAATGGAACTATGTGTCCATGATTTCACTGCAACCAGAGATTGGTTCAGAGATTGGATACAATGATTGGTGTGTGTAAACCCACCATAAGACCTCTCTGCAGATGCAGAAGTTGTGAGTGGGATCCCTTTGTGATCTTAAACTGGTCTATCGGACAGGAAGGATCCGCGCTCCTACCGAGTTGTCTAGACTTTATACAGTGGAGCAAACTCTCAGCTGTGATAAGTAATAGCACAGTGCAGGTTTTATCATTGCACACTTGCCAATTTTCTTCCTGAAAAGTTTCAGTTTTGTGGAAGTCTGTTGTGCATAAATAAAAATTGTACTACTTGTTTGTCTTGTTTCCGTTAAGGCTGGTTTCACATAGTGTATTTTTTCCTGTCCGTGGGATCCTACTTTTTGCAGGACCCCACGGACAGGAACTGACACCACAGGAGGTAACCTATGTCTGTGTCCGGGGCTGTGATTATCACGGATCAGGACACAGAAAGAGGTGACAGGAGACAGTGGGGAACTTTCACTTCTGCAATGTATATACATACATTGCGGAAGTGAAATTTAGTAAAAGTAAGGGTTAAAAATAAAAAATATGTAAGCTCACCTGTCCAGTGAGTCCCCCGACGCCTCCAGCAAGCTCCAGATGCTTAGAGGACACCTGCGGTTACGTCACAGCCCGGCAGCGTCATCGGGTCACATGACTGCAGTTACTGCGGTAACCAGTAATGTGACCCGATCAGCTGACTGGGTTGTGATGTTACCGCAGGTCCTGTAAGCATCCGGAGCTTGCTGGAGGCGTCGGGGGGATCGCTGGAAAGGTGAGAATATACATTTTTTATTTTTAACCCTTTCTTTTACTAAATTTAAAATTTAGTAAATTTACTATTTTAAATTAGATGGTAAGGAGCAATTTTAGTGTACTTAACATGCTCAGTACACTGAAATAAAATCGTGTCCTAAGAACGATCAGCTGTTTACTCGGACCAGTACTCCATAGGCCCCTATGTTAACGGCTGCGGATCGGGTCGGATCCAATTTGGTTCACTGTGCCCAAAATCGGAGCAGTCTCCGATTTTGGATACAGCAAAAAAAATCGGACCAAAATGGATCCAACACAAATCGGATGGTAATTAGGCCAAATCCGATCCGATCCTTGGCCTGTAGGGATACATGGGGGCCAAATCGGATCCGTGGCTTTCAGTTTTACAACGGATAGCCACGAATCCAAGAAATACGCAGTGTGAAAGCAGTCTAAGTATACAAAAAGCTTCTTTCCTAGAGGAAGAGGACTTGAACTCCATCACCGCCTACTGGAAGTAGCAATCCTGAAAATCAATATTGACCCTTTAATGAGTCTTGTTACATGACTTGAATAAAAGCCAAAACAGTTTGAAGACACGTTTCAGGATGTGACCCCTCGTCAGTGTAAAGTATGAGATCTGATTAGGCTGTGAAGCCTTTGATTTTGGTGTACGAGAGTGACATGCCAGTGTAAGTAAGGAACCCTATAAACCATGCAGTACTCCTCTGGGAAATTAAATATGCAAATTGCTTGTTCAGAGAAGAAGACGAACTCTAGCACCACTTATTGGAAGTAGCAATCCTAAAAGTCACGGCTTGTTAAAAGGTTAATATTGAGTTTTAGGATTGTTATTTCCAATAGGTTACACCTGAATTTGAACATTTAATTGCCCAGTGGAGCATTCTATGGCCTATATGTTTCCTTACACTGGCATGTCAGGAACGTCACTCTCCACAAGGAGAGACATTACCCTTTGTCCCTTGAAACTCAAAAAAAAGATAGACAGGGTTTGCAGTTAGGAGTTCGGCCCATCAGAATTACAATCATTTGTGCCACAGTTTGGCAGAAGTTATAGAGGGCATGTGAGGCAGCTGCTGGCTGATGACCTGTCCAGTCTGTGGCACGTAAACTGCCCATGATGTGGCAAATTTAGGCGAGTTAACAATACTTTTGCACATTCAAGGCTGACTTCATGCATCCAGTGTCATGCAGAACAAGAAAAAAAACAAGATGAGCAGACTCTGACTGGGCCCACGTGTAAGGCTGAGGTCAAACGTCCGGTAATCGTCCGTTCTGCAAACACACATTTTTGTTGTTCATTTTGCAGAAATTAATTTCTGTAGGATCCGTTTTTTTAACATTGGAGTATATGGAGAACAGACTGATAACTGATCGCTATTTAGCCTCCATTTTTCTTTCATTTATAATGGATCCGTTTTTGGCTTTAAATGGCAGATAAATGCATTGTGCTGGATCTAGTCCAACAGCCAATTACTGGTTGTGTGGAATCAGCCTTAGTGTAGTGGTCTGTACATGGTCTAGGTGGATAAATCCAGTCTTCTAATTTCTGGCAGTGTTTTGGTGGAAGTTAAGACTACCGACAGGTGTTGTAGAAGTTGATCAGATTAATCTAGAAGCATTCGCCTCTTTCCACATCTGGAGCATTTTCAGGCTGTGTTGTTTGAATCGGCCCCACCATGGAGGACGGTGCTGTGTGGGGCGGAGGCAGCCTGTCCCGGGGCACAGTTTATCGAAGTATTTAGAGGTGACGCTGCTGTAATCTGAACGCCAGAGCTGTGTTTACCCAGGGAAGCATCGGGCATCCAGAGAACAATTGAGGCAGTAATTGCTCCTCGCAGCCGCGGCAGCGGAGGTCATTCCCTGGGAGAGCCGGGATGGTGTGAGCAGAGCGCGCCGCTCGTCTTTCCAGTCATGAGCCCCATATAACGCTTCCAGTAGGATGTTATTTGAAAGCTGTCAAACCATGTTAAAAAAGAGCGAATCGTCAGAGGCCCCCGTGGCCACGACTGAACATGTAGCCTTGTCTCTCTCATTATAAAATGCATGTTTATAAAGTTCCGCAGAGCATCCAATTCCCTATTCATTTATATCAGCAAGACTTAACTTGCTCATTAATCTAAATTCTTTTGCAACTTTAATCTACATGTTTAATTAATCATAAAATGAGGCAGTCAGTAATTCCAGCAATGTGTGCCTTGTTATCAGATGCATTTAATCACTCTTCTGTGCTCTCATTTGGAAACACCTGAATTTGTTGAGAGCAGTTTAAATAAGAATAAATTATCCTTTGTCAGTGTACTTCACTCAACTAATAAGATATTTATTTAGAAGCGCCCCGTTTGTCATCCTCTCGTCCCGCACATTGGCGTAGAGCTGAATTACACAATTGCCGACAGATGGGAATCACAGCCTCGCACCCGAAGGGTCGGGGGCCTTATTTAATTCATCTCTCTTATTTACAACTAATTAAGCCATGTCATTTTGGTTTTAATGAGAATAACCTCTGGCGATTCAATAGATTCGCTAAAATATTTCTTGAAATCTATATTGGCAATTTAGTGGAGTCAGCGTTAGGTGTCAGATTGACGGGAAAAAAAACCCTCAGAAAACAGAATGTAATTATTGAAATTTCCTCTCAGACCCACGACACGTTTCTGTTCAGTGAGAGACGAGATGGGATCGTTTTATTTTTATCATTTCTAGATATTATCGCGCCGAATAATCATCTCTACGGTCTCAAAACCAACTTTACTCTTTAGAAATTCTTCTTTCTGGAACTTGAGATTCCTACCTTCAAAAAAAACAAAAGTACAAAGACTTTCTATGAGCGAGGCGGAGGCGCTGCTGGATGTGGCACCCTCATGCTTCGGCATATGGGGCTTACCACCATCCAGTAGCATCAAGTCCATCTCCACCAGCTGCACACAATCGTCTCGTACATTTTTACAGAACGTCTTGCACCAAACTTAGAATCTCATTTTTTATCAATTTATTTTTTTCCCTAGAAATAAGCTCACAATAAAGTTAAACAACAGAATAATTATCTCCCCCCTCCTCATCTTTTCATTGGGAAAACTTTATGGAATGCAAAACTTTCTCTTTTTAACCCAGGGTGTCTCTTCTCTGTCTACTGTAGCCTTATCAGAACGTACTACGATAATCCCCGATCTCACCATCTGTTGTTGAAGTCAATACTAAATTGGAAAATTTTCTAAATCTTCTTATTTTTAGTGTCCTGAACTGAGTATAACATTATAATGAGTACGTGAAATTAAATTCCAGGTGGCACTCAGAAATTCACAGTGCTCGGGTCTAGGGTCCGGAGTCCATAATAGAAAAAAAATCGACGGCACTCAATTCTTATGAAGAAACAAATTCTTTAATTCCATTAAACCCATATATGGAATATCAGCGTCATAATGTAACGTGTGTCGGCTTAAGCATAAGCCTTTATCAAACAAGACATGGGTACTTTTCTCAACTTCAGTTGTGCAGCATTGGGTCCCTTGTATGAAAACTTCCTGGAATCGGTAAGCCAAACCTTCGACTCTGACTCCTCAATTTCCTGACTCCAACTCCACCATAATGAACTTAGACTCACATTCCTGGTGTGCAGTCAGTAAGCTAAAACCTCCGACTCCAACTCTGATTCCGACACCTCAATTTCCCTGAATCCGACTCCACCAAAATGAACACCGACTCTATGACTCTGACTCCACGGCCACGGTGTGCAGTCAGTAAACCAAACTTCAGACTCCTCAATTTTCCTGAATCTGACTCCCAACACAAACTCTACTAAAATGGACACCGACTGCACGACTCTGACCCCACAGCTCAGCCTCCATCCCATCCACACTGCCTGTGCCGCACCGTTCCCTGCTCTAACCAACCCAGATAGATTTTCATGATTCACCACCGTCCAATATGAGTTTGCATCACACATTTCTGTTATATTTTATGCTTTACCCTTTTTGAATGATGAAATGGGAATTATGTTAGTGTCACTCTAGATTCTTTAAAGCTAAATGGGATATGAGTGGTATTTCTTGATTTATTTTGACCACAGAGACACTCTTCTCCATTTGCCTGTGATCCAACCTCATTGATCAGGGCATCTATTTCTGGTATAATGGCTTCTTGTATATCCATTTTAGAGACTTGGTGTGACTAGTAAACGGGACTGAAAACTCCAGGAATGTGTGACCTCCTGACTATAGAAATAACTTCTAAGTGAAAGGACAATGAACTTCACTCTTAGGATATAACATCCGGAGAACGCCGCTCTCATTGCTGATGAATGAATTTACAAAGTTAATTTTTAAATCCCGTTTTCTCCTGGATCCTCATCAACCAAATTACCAAGAAAATAACAAATTAATATCTTTTCCTTTGCAGCTGTGCAGTGGAAGCAGAACGAAGGCTTGTTAAATTAATTAATCATTTCAATTACAGCTTCTCCAGAATAGACTGATTCCTATCAGGGCAGATAAGGCAGTGACCCGCTCCATCAAATCACAGTTAACACCTCAACTTCCGACACTTCATCCTGAGTCCTAACATTACTGCTTATCTGATGAAGACCGGTCCTCTCCAGTGGACCTGCGGCGCTCAGGACCACATCTGGCTATGTTTTCCGATCAGTGATCATTGTAATACTTATTGGGATAATTTGTTATGTGCCAGGACAACCCGTAATTGATCATCCTGTGCACCGACGGCCATCATTCTCGGCAGCTCCTAATGGTTGAAGGATGTGTAGTATCCAATCCTGACTAGCAGAACCAAGATGTTTCCATGACTTTTGGAGGTCTACCTGAACATAAAACTTAGCTGTTACACTTTGGAGTGATTGATGCCTGGGTCTTGATGACACCCGGAGGTTTTCATACTCCTTTCTTGTCTGAGCTCCTCAATGACACTAAGTGGAGTGAATGCTACCCAACAGTACCTTGACTCTTTGGAGTATCCCTTAAACTCAGCAACACATCTAAGCCCATGAAATCCACTCTGATGTTTATAGAGCCAAACATATGTAAATAAAATATTTGCTGGTGTGGAAAATGTGTGTCTTTGCAGACATGTTGGACTTTAACAAAGTCTTCACCATCATGCCTCCAGATTACAGTCTCCAGAACGCTTGTGTTCTCCGTACAGCAGGATCTGGCTGATAGAGGCTCGGTCAGTAATGTCTCCATACACCCACCTTATTTAATTGACTGGTGATGTCAGGAAAGAAGCTGTCAAGGATTTACCAAGATTAGCTCCCTGGAGTTCATGAGGTATATTATTCCGATTACTGTGTTCTGCCTCCCGCCTGTTCCTCACACCCGGCTACAAAGCTGCATTGTACACTCTCCAGATTGGTGTCATGTGTTGGACAATCTCAGAAGTTTAGCAGAAAAGTGATTGGTACCTTGAGGAGCGGCACACAAACCCAGGGTAGAAGCTTTATGGCCCAATTAATTCCTGCCCCTGTGTGTGCATCAGAGAAGTCAAGATAAGCGTAGTCCTGGACACATGGAAAATACCATGCTGAATATAGTAGCAGAGATCCCGATATCTGCTGGAACAGGGTTCATGGATAGTAGTTGGTGTATGTAGTGAATCAGCAGAAGTGATTTTCCCAAATTGTCAGTTGTGGGGGCAATGTTGAGATCACGCGACGTCCTTTTGTATTAGTGGCCACTATACACAGTAGAGTAATATCATCAATACCTGCCAGCCAAGGTTCCACTGACATGATCTCCAGAAAGGATCCAATCTGCTTGATTTTAGTGGCTGATCCTTTTGTACTCCCTGAGATAAGCTACTGCCAGAGGGATTTACCAGCTGCTCTCTCATAGAGAACACAGGAGAGCACAGAACATGGTGGAGGCCGGTCTCCTGGCAGATATCTTACGCGTAAACTTAAAGGTACCTTTACACGCCGCTACAACAGGATGGATACAACCCGCTACTTCACATGCACGAGCACGCCCAAACGGTTACAAACGGGAAACGCACCACTTTTACACGCCGCCAAAAGGTGCGCTACGCTACGCTACATCTATAGCTAGATACATCTCCGGGTGTCTCAAGTAGCCATCTGTAGCTTACCTTACCTCATTTACACACCGCTACAACAAGCTAATATGGGCGGACCTGGTGCAGCAGGGACAGCACATAGGCGTGCCACCAATGTGGATCGCGAGACGTCCGTACGCTGATAGGACAAAGCAGGAACATCATGATTGGGCAGGCATCGCAGGAGGCTGTTTAATACATGACGCTCAAGCAATTGTGTAGTGTGACTGGTCAGCTCCTTAAATATGCCGCCCTATGCAGCGACTACCAATCGTCATGCAGGTGCTTCCTCCAATGATCGCTGAAGGGGCGCGGTAACCCGGAGCCTGTGTCACGCCCCAGCTACATACCAGGTACATCGCCTGGTGTATAGACATCCCTTCTGTAGCTTCTTTACACGCCAATACAGCTCGCTGCAATCGGCTTTGTAGCCACCTGTTTCAGAGCAGTGCTCGGAAACAGATGTATCTGTTGCCGGCTGCCTCCTACCGTCTTCACACGCCGCTACTACTGGCTATATTGACGACGCAAGCTACAATCGTAGCCTGTAGCGGGTTGTATCCATCCTGTTGTAGCGGCGTGTAAAGGTACCTTAAGTCATTTTTATCAGTAATTTGCAAGAGATTTAAAAGCTATTTTTGTTTCATTATATACCAAAAAGAACAGGACCGTAAATCTCCCAGGAAGAAGCTACCATGAAACGTACGTCGGGGTCCTGCCAGGGAGAGCCACTTTCTTGTTCATGTTCTAAGCCATTTTCTTCCACTTGGTTGTGTATTTATACTACAGGTATATACTCTTTCCATGTGTAATGTGGCTGTACTACTTTACTGCATCATCTATTGCTGGTGACCCTTATGCTCCCACTAAGGAGAGATACTTTACCAAACATATTTGTGGATATTTGTATTATTGGCGTTTCTACTTGACCCTTGTACTTCATGTTATTATAACTTTGACTTAGTTGCATTTATCATCTTTGCTAATTTGTCATAACTATTAAAGGGGTGATTTTATACTAGCACCGTCATCTACATCTCGCAAAAATTTATTTTTTACAGTTCATGAATGAAATCGTTTTTTATTTTATTGGCATTGTTAATTCTACTATTTTCGGTTTAACTGTGTTTCACTATGTTGAAAAAAATGACTGATAGCTCATAGCAATTAAAAAAATCATAATCAAAAGATGTGAACAGCATTACAGGCAACAAGAGAAATGGAATCATGTTCGTCCTGCCCCAGCGTCTCTTCCTCAGTCCACCCATCGGCCTCCATTCTGTAAACCCCACGTGACGGCTGGGACAATCAGTTTCTAGTTTGGAATAAGTCAGAATAAGTTGCAATCGGTTACATCCGGACTCTCAACAAAAAAAAAACCCGATAAAATCATATGAGTTGGATTTGTCTTCTATGTTCTAATTTCTATATCTGAAAAAAAACCAAATGACCTACAGAGAAATATTTCCCTTATATTGAGGTAGATCATCGTAAAGATGAGTCAGTATTGCCTTGTGTGTATCGGTCATCAGTTTATATTTCCTACAGCAATTGATCTGCCTCCCGAGTGCACACGTCTTCTTCCAGTGACCGGGGATCTTTGGGTTTGGCCAGGTGGGCTGGACGTTAGTCGCGCCTATAATGAAGCCTCGGACTGCCTGCCCTCCATACTTGCATCCGAGGTTGCAAAACTTCAAAAACCTAAAATGGTAAATGAACAGAGATTTTTTTTTTTGTCAATTTCTTTTTTTCTCTAAGAAACCCAATTAACAGCTGAGGGCTGAGCGCGTTGGGTGTGCGAGGGATGAGTGCAGAATGTTAAGGTGGCGTTGCCTGCGACATGACAGGAGCCCCATTAAGGAGCGCTGTCATTCAGATCCACTGTCTGCCTGATTTCCATAAAATGAGATGAAGATAGTTGTGCTCAGGTCCCCTGGCTTCATTCATTGCCATAAACATATGCTCTGCGTCCTGCTTCTTTCCATCTTATTTATGACTTTAATTTGTTGTGTGGGCTGCGCTAGAAATTAAATTTAATACAATTCTCCCAGGGACCCTGTCATATAATAACATGGTAATTTCTGTGTATCCTTTTGAAAAATGAGGAAATTAATTCTTACTGACATGTTCTAATTATTCCAGAGTGATCGGCAAATCCGTTTTTTTCCAGCCCCTGAAGTTAAAGTCAAATAGCTGCTGTTCAAAGCCGAGGTGTTAGTATTGACCGTCCGCCCGCTCAATCTGCAGCCTGAGCCAACTGCTCGCAGCCTTCATAACCATCCGCCTGCTCATTCTGCAGCCTAAGACCACGACTAGCAGCCTTTATGACTGCCTGCTCAATCTGCAGCCTGAGACCACGGCTCGCAACCTTCATGAGCATGCACCCACTAAATCCATAGCCTGAGCTGATAGCTCGCAGCCTTCATGAGTGACCGCCTGATTTGCAGCCTGAGACCACGGCTTCCAACCTTCATGACCATCCGCCCATTTGATCCGCAACCTGAGACCACGGCTCTCAGCCTTTATAATTATGCCTATGACTAAGGGAAACCGAAACCTGTAGGGAGAGGGCCCCTGTGGTCCTAAGGTTTTTGATGTTTTTTTTTTTTTAAAGAAACCTGAAATAAAGAGACTTTTTACAGGAAAAGAAACTGCAGGAAATTTTTTCTATGACTGTCCACCCTCTTGAGCGGCAGCCTGAGGCCACAACTCGCAGCGTTGATGACAGTTTGCCTGCTTGATCTGCAGCCTGAGCCGACAGCTCGCATCCTTTATGAGCGTCCACCTACTCAATTCGCAGCCTGAGCCCACAGCTCGCAGCGTTCATGAGCCTCCGCCCGCTTAATCCACAGCCTGAGCCAACTACTCATAGCCTTCATTACCGTTTGCTCGCACGATCCCCAGCCTGAGCCAATTGCTCGCAGATTTCATGAGTGCTGGAGGCTCCAATGTTGAGCTCTTTCTAGAGGAAAACGTAATGAAAGACGGTAGAGATTGTAACGAGAAAGCAACTTGTGCCTAATGTCCGATTATAGTCTACGACACATTACACTGCTTCATGGCCGAGCTAGAAGTGTGCAGCGAATACTTTCAGTACCGCAACAGAACAAAACGCGTTCAGTACTGCATCAGACAGGACTGTGTTCAGTAAGTACTACATCAGACAGGTCCGTGTTCAGTACCGCACCAGGACCGGGAGGGTGAATGGCTGGATGTTGTTATTTGGGGCAGCAATGGGGCTAAAGATTATACTCTGGGGTGATTGAGTTGGAGGTTATATACTGGGGGGCAAGGTGACTGAAGGAGAAACTGGAATTCAGTGATGAAATACATACCCCCCACCATGTCCACCTCCTCCCTACTGCCCCCTGTATGCAAAAGGTAAATATATCACAAATCTAGGTGGTGGCTCCTCAGTCATTCACCAGCCAAACAAGTATTTGATGGATGAAGATTAACCCCTTTATTTTCTGCAGAATTTCCGCCAGACTGACAATTTTCAGGTGATTCAGAACATGCTGCAGTGAGGGCAACTATAGTCTTTTGAAGGACTTATCGATAATTAAGGAAATGTTTTATTTCTTTCTTAGGCATGTATAGGGGACTCAAGATTATTTTTACGATTAGGTTGCATTAAAGGAAATCTGTCACCAGGTTTTCGCCACCTAGTCTAAGACTAGCATAATATAGGGCCAGAGATCCTGATTCCAGTGATGTGTCACTTACTGCGCTGCTTAGTGTAGATTTGATAATGGAACTGTTTAATCCAGAAGTCCCCAACTCCAGGCCTGGAGGGCCACTAACAGTGCAGGTTTTCAGGATTTCCTTAGTATTGCACAGGTGCCAATGTGAACAAATGCATAGGTGATTTCAACGCCTGTGCAATACTTATGAAATCCTGAAAACCTGCACTGTAAGGGTACCGTCACATGAGGCCATATCGGCGGCGATTTTATAGGCGACGCATGGGCGTGGCCTTTCGCCACCGACATTGCCTGTGCGTCGCCCAATGTAAATAGGCATTGGTGACGCCTTTGAGTGGTCGCCTGGTTTCTCAGCAGTGCTCTGAAATCAGGCGAGCACTCTGGGGCGATGTGTGCACATTGCCCCATGTAACAGAGGGACGGCGATCTTACAGGCGATGGGAGCCATAGGTTCCCATGTTACAGAGTTGCCGCTGGGGTTTTTGGACACTGTAAGATCGCCGGTGCGTCGCCGGAGGTATGGCCGCATGTAAACATGCGACGGCGACACTGGCGGGGTCGCCACAAACGTGCGTACTCCCGCCCGTCGCCACCAATATCTCTGGCGACTTTACCTCGTGTGACAGTACCCTAAGTGGTCCTTGGGGCCTGGAGTTAAGGACTCCTGATTTAATCAGCTGGACATTATCATTAGAGGACTACTTGGCCCGCTGTCAGAAAGTCCAGCATATTCATTAACTGCTAAATCTGCAGCAGAGAAAACAGTAATTTTATCAAAATGACAGCAAGCAGCACAGTAAGTGACACATCGCTGGAATCAGGGTTTGTGCCTTTACATTATGCTACTCTCAGAGTATTTTGCCCTGTTTTTCTCTCTGTAGCCTGTCTGCAGAATGAGATAACTGAGAATCTTCAGTCAGCGCACTGTGACATCTGACTGGAGAAGTTGTGTAATTCTTTTCTGAGCTCATTAGCTTATTTATGGCCGTTGACCACATAAAAGTTGATTGTGACATAAAAGGGCTGTAAAAGCTGAAGAATCAAAATTTGTAATTAAATCCAGTTGCAAAAAAGGATTTTTAGCCCCAAAACTGCAGCTGCATTTTTTATAATAATTTTCTTGCACAAAAGTAAAACATGAAATTCAAAATTGAGCATCACTATAATCGCATCAAGATTTACTGTAAAACGACATCTGTGTATGGATAAGAAGAACTAAATACAGAAAATTAATCCATGAAAAATGGAATAAAAAGTATTCAAAATATTTTATATACTTAAAAATAAAACTGGTGAAAACTGCAGCTTGTCCTGCAATAAAACAAAACAAAAAACAAACAAATACCCTCACAGTGCTGTCTACTGAGCGATAAAAACTAAGTGTGGCTCTTGAAAATGGGATAAAAAAAAAATATATATTTTTTTAAAGTGTGTTTTTTTTTATTTTTCAGAAAACATAAAAACTGAATAAATGAACGTTTTCTTATCGACTGAGAGAAATAAATTTAATGTCAATCTTACTGCATGGTGATTACTATTATTATTATTATATCACATTGTATTCAGATTACTTTTTTGTTTTTTTTCATTCGTCATTTATACTCAGAAATATGGGCAGCATGTGAAAAATATAAACTATCAAACAGCAGAATTTTCTATTACAATTTCTTGCCATAAAGATATACGGTAATAAAAGCTGCTCGGCGGTCTTTACAGAGTAAAAGTGTCCGTCATTTTACTCGTGCTGCTCCTGAATATTCCACTATTTATTTTTTAATCCGCCATATGGATCCTGGAATATGGCACTTTTTATTGCTATTTTATATGGTCTTTGCCAAGGGGCATAGCTCACAGGATTCTCCGGGGCGTGTCTTTAGGCTGTTTTGCATTATTACCTGTGGCCATGCCCCTGTGTAAAGGCCATAAAGATTGACACTAATAGAAGCCATAACTCTGGACTGTTTGAGGGATTTCAAAAATGGAAACGCAAGATTACTCAGGAAATAGCAGCGATAAAATAAGAGTGAAACTGCCATCTTCTGACCTGGAGACAGCTCTTCTCTATTGGGAATTATCTAACATGTTATGTAGATTTCTAAGATTAGTGTTCCTGTAATGTTAACATAACATAGATTTAGAGAGCCCCTGCTACACCACATAACATAGACCTGGAGAGCACCCACTACACCACATAACATAGACCTAGAGAGCCCTCGCTACACCAAATGACAGACCTAGAGAGCTCCCACTACATCACATACCATAGACCTAGAGAGCCCCCACCACACCACATAACATAGACCTAGAGAGCCCCTGCTACACCACATAACATAGACCTGGAGAGCACCCACTACACCACATAACATAGACCTAGAGAGGCCCCGCTACCATCACATAACATAAACCTATGGTTGAGAGCCCCTGATACCACCACATAACATGAACCTAGAGAGCCCCACTACACCATATAACAATGACCTATAGAGACTACACTACCACAATATAGCATAGATCTAGAGAGGCCCTGCTACATCACTTAATATAGACTTAGGGAGCCCCTGCTACCACCACATAACATGGACCTAGAAAGCCTCTGCTACACCACATAACATAGACCTAGAGAGCCCCCGCTACACCATGTAACTGAGATACAGAGCCCCCACTAGATCACATAACATACACCTAGAGAGCCCCTGCTACACCACATAACAAAGACCTACAGAGCCCCCGCTACACCATATAACTGACCTACAGAGTCACCACTAGATCACATAACATACACCTAGAGAGCCCCTGCTACACCACATAACAAAGACCTACAGAGCCCCCGCTACACCATATAAAATAGACCCAGAAAGCCCCGCTACACCACATAACATAGACCCAGAAAGCCCCTGCTACACCACATAACATAGACCCAGAAAGCCCCTGCTACACCACATAACATAGACCCAGAAAGCCCCTGCTACACCACATAACATAGACCTAGAGAGGCCCTGCTATACCACATAACATAGACCTAGAGAGGCCCTGCTACACCACATAACTGACCTACAGAGTCACCACTAGATCATATAACATACACCTAGAGAGTCCCTGCTACACCACATAACAAAGACCTACAGAGCCCCCGCTACACCATATAAAATAGACCCAGAAAGCCCCGCTACACCACATAACATAGACCCAGAAAGCCCCTGCTACACCACATAACATAGACCTACAGAGCCCCCGCTACACCATATAACATAGACCTAGAGAGGCCCTGCTACACCACATAACTGACCTACAGAGTCACCACTAGAGCACATAACATACACCTAGAGAGCCCTGCTACACCACATAACAAAGACCTACAGAGCCCCCGCTACACCATATAAAATAGACCCAGAAAGCCCCGCTACACCACATAACATAGACCCAGAAAGCCCCTGCTACACCACATAACATAGACCTAGAGAGGCCCTGCTATACCACATAACATAGACCCAGAAAGCCCCTGCTACACCACATAACATAGACCTAGAGAGGCCCTGCTATACCACATAACATAGACCCAGAAAGCCCCTGCTACACCACATAACATAGACCTAAGAGGCCCGCTATACCACATAACATAGACCCAGAAAGCCCCTGCTACACCACATAACATAGACCAGAAAGCCCCTGCTACACCACATAACATAGACCCAGAAAGCCCCTGCTACACCACTTAACATAGACCTAGAGAGGCCCCGTTACACCACATAAAATACAGTTTTGGATGAAACCTCCTTTTGTCAGGTGGGGAAATCATTGTGCTGCTCACTTAGAATGTGACAGATCTCTCCTCCATATTCATATGTATTTAATGCAAAATCCTCTCTTCTGAATTACATTGTGTGAGTACTTGAGTCTATTGATCCCAGCACATATACATATTTAAATAGGGTTGTTGGTAAATTAGCATGCTGCCACAGGTAATGCAATCATGAAGTGTCACAAAAGCTGCAGCCAGTGCACAAAGCTTTGCCATGTTCTCAGTCACATCTGGAGCTGTGCACACAATTCTGCTGCCCCCGAGTCCGAATGCTGATAAACACACATCAGTCTCAATAAAGGAGTATGGTGGGATCAGAGGCTCGTGACATTTATTTGATTTGGTGCCTCTTCTAAGTGGGGGGTGCCTCCTCTCCAGTCAGGGGCTAAAGTCACATTTCTGGAGAAAGCTTCACCCCAAGAGTGATATAACATTTTAAGATGCCACCATGCCTGTCGTTCTCATGCTTCATCCACTTTGTTGTTGCTTACAGATATTGCAGTGAAAATGCCAAATGCTGCCTATTTTGCAAAACTTACGTCGCGCAAAAATGTTTAAAGTACTTCGGTCCAGAATTGTGGGGTGCGCAGTTCTTCAATCACCCTACGTGGTGCAGCCCTGGATGTGTACATTCACCCCATCACACATTATGCACCTTGTGCCATGTACTGCTCGTGTGCTCCTGTCCTTCTCATGCCAGTTTCCTGCGCTCCAAACTCTTTTTTTATGTATGTGACATGACTTGTGTTTTTCAGTCTATTTCTGCCTCCGATAGCAGCGCTGCATGGTAAAAGGAGCTCTGCATCAACCGCGATAATTAGCTCTAATAAACTTATTACAATTAATGATAATATTGTATAATCTCGCTCCGTCACTGACACCTTCTATTCCCCGGAGTTCAACATTTGCTTTTTAATTGAATCCTAGCTTCTGCCAAATCCTTCAGTGTAACAAGGAGCTTCCTGCATTTGTTCTTCGTTCTGAGACAACGGAAATATTTTACATTAAAAGTAGCCAGTTATAAGAATAAAATGTAAATAATACAATGACCATTATTGATAATAAAGAGGATTGATGATAATATAGCAGTGATAAGAGTACTGGATTGAAATTATGGCTTTTCCCCGTTATCTTTCTGTTACCCAACAAATCCTGAGGGCAACATACATGTCCAGTATTATGCCGCTATAAGGCTAAATTCACACGCGGTGTCATTTCCCGGGTTTTGTGGCCGCACTATTTAGCGCCAGTAAAAAAAACCTCTGTATATTCACACACCACGTTTATTTACGGCCGCATTTTTCCCCCAAGAGCACTAGTGGAAGTGATGTCACACGGGGGCAGGAATAATCCTGTTCCCGTGTGACATGTGTGTACTTTCACTTTCGCAGTGTACCTATATACACTGCGAAAGCGAACTAAAAGAAAGCAATGGGTATTAAATATATATATATAAAAAAAAATGCTCACCTCTCTGCCGAGTGTCCTGGGATGCGAGCCATCCATGTCAGATCGCTACAGGACCTGAATCAGCTGATCAGCGGTATACTGATCAGCTGATGTTTAAACCGCAGTTGATGTGTCTTGTGACATCAGCTGAGTGGTTTAAATCGCCTGCCAAAACTGTTCGGTTTTGGCGGACGGTTTAAACAAATCAGCTGATGATGTCACGTGACACATCAGCCGATCGCTACCGGCCAATCAGATGATTAAGGTCCTTGCAGCAATCGGACATCTTCCCCTCGTGACTCAGGACAGCCTGCAGCGATCGGACGTCTTCCCGTCGGGACTCGGGACAGCCGGCGGAGAGAGGTATTCTATCTTATTATTTTCAATAACTTTTGTTAACTTTTATTTAGCTTTCTCAGTGTATGTAGATACAGTGCGAAAGCAAAACTACAGCTCTGACATGTCACACGGGGGGGGAGGAACACAGGATTCTGCCTCCCCTCCCCCCGTGGACATCACTTCCCTCAGCACCCACGATTATAGGCACTGTAATAGGTATTGTCTGAACAACAATGCATATAACAGCTCCTTATAATGGCACCTATGGGAGAAAGCGCGCACATATTTGCTCAAATAATTGACATGGTCATTCTTTTTACGCATGTGATTTCCCCCATAAAAACACGGCCAAAAAAGCGCAGTGTATGAACTTTGCTGGCAGTTGCGCTTTTGCAGGAAAAGTGTGTGTAAAAAGATGCGAAAAATATGCTGTGTGAACACAGCCTCAGGCATACTGCAGGAATCACAGTCTATTTATGAACCAGGAGGCTCATGATGGACAGGGAATGTAGCTGAGATTTGATAAATCTATGATCTGAAATCAATATTGATTCTGTAGGGGTCATTCACAGAAAGTGGGGGTAGCATCATCAGTAGAATAGCAGATTTATTATATTTTATCTGGTTACAGGGATAATCTCACGGTTCTCACCAAACTGGCCAGGTGTACTCATTATTACCAGGTAGTTACAGACAGTCCACGTGTTCATAGGAGGCCATGCAGGAACAGGTTAACATTAGCCTATACATTATCCGGCAATGCCACGCACAATCCTTCATCAGTCTCCATTTGTGACAAGTAAATAATTCAATGTGACAAGGTGACTGCAGTACGTGTTACGCTGTGACTGTCAGTTCCTCCCGCTGCAAAAATATTAGCGACTTGTAATGTGATGTCATTAACATCTTGTGGGACGACATTTCACAACATCTGTTATGTGTCCCGCACATTGTCTGCCCCCCGCTGTTATTATCATATTATTATCATAATTATCATTCATTAATATCATTTTAGCTCCATGATGATATTATTTTCGTTCTTACTCTAATTGTATTATATTCATTTGAGGATTTTGTTTTGTTGCAATATGTTTTTTTTTTTATTTATTCTACAGAACTTGTGATAGAGACATTTCTTAGGATTCATTAAACTTTTGAATTTAAAACTGTGTGTCTAGTCTGTGGTGCTTCCTGTCAGTGGTGCGCCCTGTCTGTGGTGCACCCTGTCTGCGGTGCGTCTGGTCTACGGTGCGTCCTGTCTCCTGTGTGCATCTGGTCTGTGGTGCATCCGGTCTGCGGTGTGTCTATCTGCAGTGCGTCCTGTCTGCAGTGTGTCCTCTCTGCAGTGCATCCTAGCTGCTGTGCGTCCTACTTGCGGTGTCCTGTGCTGTCTGAGGTGCATCTGTCTGCGGTGCACTGTCTGCAGTGCATCCTGTCTGCAGTGTGTCCTTCCTGCAGTGTGTCTTTTCAGCAGTGCATCCTCTCTGTGGTGCGTACTCTCTATGGTGCGTCCTTTCTGTGGTGCATCCTGTCTGCGGTGCGTCTTGTCCTGTCTGCGGCGTCCTCTCTGTGGTGCGCCTTCTCTGTGGTGCATCATGTCCACGGTGTGTCCTGTCTGTGGTGCGCCTTGTCTGCGTTGCATGTGTCTGCAGTGCGTCCTCTCTGCGGTGCGTCCTGTCTGCAGTGTGTCCTGTCTGCGGTGCGTCCTGTCTGCGGTGCGTCTTGTTCACTGTGTGGCCTGTCTGTGGTGCATCTTGTCTGCAGAGTGTCCTGTCTGGTGCATCCAGTCTGCAGTGTGTCCTCTCTGCGGTTTATCCTGTCTACGGTGTGTCCTCTCTGCGGTACATCTTGTTCATGGTGTGTCCTGTCTGTGGTGCGTCCTGTATGCGGTGCGCCTTGTCTGCAGTGTGTCCTGTCTGTAGTGTGTCCTGCTGCGGTGCATCCTCCCTGCGGTGCATCCTCTCTGCAGTGCATCCTCTCTGTGGGACATCCTGTCTGTGGTGCATCCTGTCCTGTCTGCGGTGCATCCTGTCTGCGGTGCGTCCTTTCTGTGGTGTTTCTGGTCTGCGGTGTGTCTGGTCTGCGATGCCTGTTCTGGTCGGGGCACTCTTTGGGTACCTAACAGGCGACGTCTCCTCTACATGGATAATGTGATATGTAGAGCGGCTCCTCCTTCCTGGGGGTTTGACATCTGTTTCTGCGTTTATTTGTTGCCCATCTCCAGTCCGTGTTACCGGCAGTGCTGGTTCTTTTTGAAGATCAGCTGTGGGCGCTGGCCAGGGCTGGATAACACACAGACTGGTGACCCCAGCAGTTATTGCCCATAAAACTCAGGTCATATCAGCTCGGATTTTCTTAAGTGAATCCAGTGAAGCATTGCATTGGGCCGATCTCTACACCAAGGTCCCAGATCTCTTTTGATGTCATCTGATGGGAATTACTTAAGTTGCGGCTAACCCATCATGTGTATGTATCATCCTTGCCATCTCTAACGTATGTCCATCTGTATGGCATAAAGCCTGAAAATCAGCTGCCTGGCCACGAGCCTACCCAGTATGAGCCAGCGCTCAGCCGGCTGCTATGCACAGCACCTTTTTATAAAGAGGTGTCCCCACTTAGCGTGGGAGAGGCTAATCTGCTGTCACACAAACTGCAGGACATATCCGCTAAATGCTAACTACGAGTGGAGCCTCCGACACTTCTACAGCTCTGATCAATAGGAGAAAACAGTGAAGTCAGAACGATTCTGCTACATAGCTGACCACAATGTTCAAATTTGTATTATTTACCATTTTTCATAATATTTTTTTCACTGTCACTGGGAACAACCAGGGTTGAAACTTTATACAATGTATTAGTTTAAGAGAAGTGAAAGAAATGAACTGGAATATTATTCTGTATATACATGGAATGTGTAAGGCCCCTTTCACATCAGCGGTATTAGAAAAATGCGGCAGTTGCTGTGAAAAAAACGCATTTGCCGCATTTACCGCATAACGGCCACACTTGCAGTTCACTTGCGGCAAGCCCCATGCATTGTCTATGGGGCTTGCGGTGTGCGGCAAGTGCGGTTTCGGCACTTGCGGCAGATGCGGCCGCGAAAAAACGCGGCTGACCGAAGTGCGAAACCGCAGCTATACCGCACCTGCCGCAAGCCCCATGGACATTGCATGGGGCTTGCCGCAGGTGAATCGCAAGTGCAGCCATTATGCGGTAACTGTGGCAGATGCGTTTTTTTCACCGCAACTGCTGCATTTTTCTAATACCGCTGATGTGAAAGGGGCCTAAGAGGACCATGTTCACACCAGTCAATAAACAGCAGCACCCAAGAGAAAAGCAAAAATTAAAATATACCTGAACATAAGAAAACATTATTTTGATCAAAAAATGTAAAAGCCATCCTACCATATGAAGGTGACCCATTTCAGGATGGTCTTAGCGTCCAATATTTAAATCCTAAGTAAAGCTATGTGCACACATATACTCAGGAAATATTTGGCCGTCAGGAGCCACAGCCAAGGTAGATTTCTAGATATCCGCCCACCAGTCGACGAAAAAACATATGCCGCATTGTATATGGTTTATTTGCAGTGTCCCTCTGTATGGGAAAGCGCAGTCTGCAAACACATCCCAGCCAGATGGAGGATGAAGGAACACACGCATTCATCTGAGCCGAACGTACCGGTGTCTGGAGGACTCAGGATAGATGCCGAACACTTGGAGTGATGGGGAGTTTACAAGATTGCTGCATGCTGTGACTTGTAGTTACTCTTAAGGTACCGTCACACGCCGCAATCTTGCCTGGAAATCATAAAGGCGATGTGTCTCCCCGGAGCAATCGCCGTGAAATTGCCTCACGGTTGCGACGTGTGATTTGGGAATTTCACGGCGATAAATTGCCCCTCGGCCGTCGCCTGATTCCTGAACAGTGCTCAGTAATCAGCCGCAATCGTTAAGGTGATATTTCTGTGTTGTGGCGTGTAACAGGGCAATAATCATGGAAAGAGCGTTGCCTATGATTTCCCGTAGGCGTGCCTCAGCGTGCTGAAGTCCGCGCCCTGTCTGAGATGATTGGTGTGGGCTACTGTGTTCCTATTGGACTGTCAGTTGACACCGCGCCATATTTGAAGAGCTGTCCGTTCAGCACCACACACATCTTCAGCTACATAACCGTCCGCAAACTCAGTGCAAACTCTGATAGACAATGGCGTCATGTATTAGCCAGCCTCCCAGAGCAGGCTGACCAATCGTAACGCTGTTGCGTTGTCCAATGAGCGTGTATGGGGCATGGTATACACCACTGTGGCACGCCTATCTCCTCGCCGCGCTGAACATGTACGTCCACATTGAATTTGAGATTACGGCGTGTGAAGCGGTGATAGAATTAGGCAAGATTGGTTCCGCTATAGGGGAGGCCATTTCCGGAGTGACACATCGCTTTAGTTCAGGGCGAAATTGTGGCGTGTGATGCCGCCATCTTCGATCTGAGGCGACCACGAAAAACGTGAGCACGCACGTTAGATCACCACATATCGCCAGGCGATATTGCGGTGTGTGACGGTACCTTTAGGGTGCATTTGTGGGGCCCCTGCAGACAGGGTGGCCACAGGTAGGAACTGGTCATTCATAAAGGTACCGTTTTGCTTCAATGTTGTAACGATCTCACCAACGATTTCACGGGAGCCCGGTTTTTAGGTCATCTTTTTGAGATCGTTGGTGAGATGTCACGTCTAGATATCGTGTACAACGCACCAACGATGTGGCAAGCAGCTATCGTTCACAGAACCCAACAAACGATACTTGTTCACTGTTGTGAATAGGAGAAGTCGTTAACAACATCGTTACTGCATTGCGGTGTCACACTGAACGATGCAGCAGGTTGGCTGAATGACAATCGTCTGATTTGAGAACATGTTCTCAAATCTGCGATCAACGATCCAATGATTTATTGTAGTTGTATCTCGGTGTCACAAGCAACGACGTCCTAATGATTCGTTTGAACGACTCCAAACCCGTGACGTTTCAGTGATATCGTTAACAATGTCGTACCATGTAACGGTACCTTTAGTCTGATTCAGACTTGCCTGAGCCACCTTCACGTGCAAAGAACGATCGGGCATACAATTATTCTGTGTTCATAGGCCATTGTACATTACACAGAGTGATGAGCAGCCGAGAGCAATGAAATGAAACAGCTGAAAAATCATTTCACCAAACAAATGAGAGAATTTTGCTTGTTAGTTGGGTGTCTGACGGCCTCTTTAGGCTGGTTTCACATCACGTTTTTTTGTGATCCGGGCCGATCCGATGAGAACCGGATAGGCCCGGATCACATTTCTGCCCAATAGTGTGCCTATGGGCCCGGATGGAGCCGGATGCAGCTATCTGCCATCCGGTTTCCATGTGTCTGGGTGAATGCGGGAGGACTCGGATTTTTCACCAAAAACAAAAATGCTGCATGCACGATTTTTGTGTCCAGGGAGAAAATATCCCCAAACCGGATCTTCCCAGATCCGGGGTAATCCGGCGCTCCCTAACATGGGAGTCTGTGGGGCCAGATTGCCCCGTTCCATGAGGATCTGGGAACCGGACACCTGCGGCCGCAAGCTGCTGTTGTTTCAGGACCGCGGCTAACTCCGTGCGAGCTGCGGTCCTGATTCATCAGCAGCTTCAGCTGTGTGCGGCTGCACACCGGACCGGAGGGCATATTAGCCCTCCAGTTCTGTGTGCTGATCTGATCCGGGGCTGTCCGGTCCACAATGGACAGCCCCGGATAAGATCAAAACGTGGTGTGAAACCAGCCTTAGCTTGTTATTGGGAAATGAGAATTTCTGTTAACATTCATTCTTGATAATCTTGCTCTATAGATGGACCTTTGGGGTAAGTTCTCACTGAGGTTTTTTTCAGGCTTTCAAAAACTGCAACTTTCTATTGGAAACTTCCTCAGGAAACTGTCGATCTTTGAGAGTTTTTGGATGAGTTTTGCATTTCCTGAAGCAGTTTTGGAAAGTTTTTCAAGTGTTTTTGCAGCATTTTAAGCACTTTTTTGCAGTATTTTGAAACAATTTTCCACCAGGACCGTCTTCAAATAAAGGCCCAGTTACACACAGGTTGCAGTGAAATCATGGACACATTGCTCCATTTGTACACGGCCACAAAATAGAACAATGTGTCCATGATTTCACTGCAACCAGAGATCTGTGAACAATCTCTGCACAATTATCTGTGTGTGTAACTGGGCCTTAAGTAACATCTACCTTCTTTTTTTCCGCTAGGGGTATTTAAAAGTCAGAGATGTTGAAAAGTTGCTAAAAAGTTTCAATATATAAACACTAAGTGTTTTTTCCATAGAGCTGAATGGGAAGATTCCTTTCAGTGGTTCGCACACGCTTTATGCCGTGTTTTAAAAAAGTAGCCGTTAAAAAATCTCTGTAGAAAGACAGTGAGAACGTTCCTCTAACCGTCCTCTTTTTCCTGTATCTGAACTTGTGCTGCTAATGATTTCACCCGTGATCACAGACTGGTACCTACGGTGTATATGGCAGTCATTATGACACACGGCCCACGTTCTTTTACCTCCTCCCTAATTATCTACTCTGGTATGACATAAGCTCCATGAAACAACAAGAGTCGGACTCCATGGGGAGACATTGGCTGATTCTGGCGGAGATCCCGGATTTTGTGACGCTCCCTCTGCTTTTTTCCCCCTTACTGGATGATTACGTGTTATAGACACTGAGCTGGTGACAGATCCAGTGCTGAACTGTCTGCTGCAAAATACCAAGTGTTCCCCAAAAATTCTCAAAATGTAGCAGACAATATACCATACATGACCTTAAAACAAGGCTGCACAGGTATAGGATTAAATTGTGAGTCAGGTGCAAGTATACTGTCCGGGTTCAGAATTTTGTTTGTGTACGGGGCGTAACCCCCTGGGCTGCTCATTATTCTCCACAAACCTTTCCCTGACATGTTTTACTTAGATCTAAACCGGATTCTATCACTTTTCCAGTTTTAGCCCAGGTTGGCACATCTAGAGGAAATTAAAAGATGTAGGGTCCATCCATTAGATCACCGTTTTGTATCTATGATTTTCTCGGACTGACCAGTCCTGGTAAAATTGTAGAGACGTGCCAAATTTTGATGTCAAGGTCGGATCAATGCAAGTCTGTGAAAAAAATTATGTATTGTGTTCAAGTAAATTATTCTATCAACCACTCAGAAATCAGTTACATCTCTATATATAATTGCGATTGGCTCCTCCACTTCCG
Organism: Allobates femoralis; assembly: GCA_033576535.1. NCBI lineage: Eukaryota > Metazoa > Chordata > Amphibia > Anura > Aromobatidae > Allobates > Allobates femoralis. The sequence goes on along the minus strand of JARQOC010000010.1, from coordinate 33,137,143 downwards.
TCTGGATGTCCGCCTATGTCACTTCCGCCAACGCCATATTTCCACACCCAAGTGATGAGTATGGAAATATGGCTGCCGCTGCTCCCCCGCCCGGTGATAAGCTGGGACTGACTTACAGGACCTATGGTGATGTCATGATCATGGGCGGAGCCAGGTCACATAATCATGACATCACCACAGGATCTTGAGCAGAACGGATGGAGGAGCAGCAGGAGCCAGGTACTGCAGCTGCTGCCCCCTCTCATCCCACACCACAGTCACACCACACTCACTCTGCACTCACTCATCCTGCACTCACCCTATACTCACTCGGTCCACCCTCAGCCTGCACTCACTCACCCTACACTTACTGTGATATGTGGACGATAATGCATGAGCCGAATGTGATGACTGGACGACTGCAAAGAGCCGACTCTGTCGGGAGCTGAGTGTGATCTCTGAGCGACTCTGACAAGAGCCGATTGTGATGACTGATGAGAGCCAAGTGTGATGTCTGGACGATTGTGATAAGAGCCGAGACGTGATGTCAGGACAGTGGGCCACCACAGCAGCAGATCTTGTGTGGTTCAGGGTTGGCAGAAGGTGGCACCTATCAAAGTGCTCAGAGGAAGGGCATGAAGTGGACACATGACAGGGTCCAGCTTGCCCAAGGCTTAGGCTGGCTTCACACCACGGTAAGATCCGATCCGGGGCTGTCCGGTGTAAACCAGACAGCCCCGGACCGTATTTTGGCCCCATAGTATCCTATGGGGCCAGATGGAGCCGGATGGCAGCTCTCTGCCATCCGGTTTCCATCTCTCTGGCAAAATCTGGGAGAAATCTGATTTTTCTCACCGTACACAAAAACGATGCTTGCAACGTTTTTGTGTCCGGGGAGAAAAATCTCCCCAATTTGCCGTATCCCGGATTCTACCGGATCTGGTGCTATCCGGCGCACCCTAACATGGGAGCCTATGGGGCCGGATTGCATCGGTCCGGGAGGATCCGGAACCGCATACCTGCGGCCGGCAGTACGCCGGACCGGAGGGCATATTAGCCCTCCGGTTCTGTGTGCTGATCCGGTCCGGGACTGTCAGGGTCATCCCTGACAACCCCAGATCGGACTCTGCCGTGGTGTGAAGCCAGCCTTAGTAATCTGTGCAGTCTGTAAAGATTGGTGTTTTCAGGGCTGATTGCATCTTGCTTTTTGTGACGGTATACTAGAGCCACATGCGCAATAGACATGTTCATGTGAACTGTTCTTTTGTTTCATGTCCATCCAATGATTTCATTAATTCTAGTGAAGTATCTGTTGAACAAATGGCAATTAGTGCAGTAACATTGTATGAACATAGCAGCAATAAGCCACAGTAATGGTTGGGCTGTAAGCATAGGTTGGCACCTGTATGCCAGGCTCGGAAGTCTAAATCTATTAAATGCAGCACCTTCTGGTATTTTCTCCCCTATGAGGGTATGTGCCCACAGGCTGTTCGTGCTGCGGTTTCTGCATGCAGTTTACCATTGATTTTATGGTAATGTATGCTAATTTGTTCCTGCGGTTTTTATTCCCAGCAAAACCAATATGCTTAACAGAAACGCTGTGCCCACACATTGGTTATGCAAGCGTCAAGAACTGTTAAACCCCTGCGGTTTTGCTGCAGATGGGAGAGAATTGACATGTTCTATTTTTCCTGTGTTTTTGCTTCAGTCAATGGCAAAAACGCAGGAAAAACGCAGCATCAAAAACACAGCAAAAATGCAGTAAAAACGCGCAAACAACGCGATAAAACCGCAGGACCTGAATGCAGCAAATCTCCTGGCAAGGACTCTAGGATCGTTGAAAGCAGTTCAGGTTTTGTTGAGTTCAGGACTGCCTAAAAAACGTCCGGTGGGCACATACCCTAAGGCACTCACTTTTCTGTCTCTGACATCCATTGCTCTTTTTGGGGTCTATGTACCAGTCACCTTTGTCTGACAGTCTCGCCGGTGACAAGGTGACCGTCGACGCTCTGCCTATGATGCCAATAATGTCATATTTTATTAACAGGACTTTTCATTAAATTACTGACACAATCATTTTCAGCTCAACCTTGTTTGAAACTTGCAAACGGCGACATGGCGACTTCTAGAGCAAGCGGGAGGCCGAGGAGCTCTTCAATTTGGCCAATCTCCACTGATCGATGGTCAGGGCTGAAATAATGGAGATGAGTCACGTCACTTTTTATGTTTTTCCTCAATAAGTAGCCGGGCTATTTAATTTTTGCCACTTTTGTGCTCGTCAGCAGATCGTACTTGGATCTTTGCCATGGAAACTCCAGAGAAGTCTTGTCGTGTGCAGATCATAAAAACACATTTCTTCATTAATTGTCTTCTGCTATGTCGCGCCATTCAGCTTTTGCCTGTGGTCAGCAAGAGCTGTGTCTACGTGATAGTGGAGAAAAAAGAACTGAGGTCATCCATGATTAGTGTCCCATACATGTCACAGATTAAGAGATTCTCCTTCCTTTACCCCTTTCCTGACAGAAGATGTAATAGTATATGTCACATACCCGCTTCTCAGCAGGTGACTTGGGTTGCACCTGCAAATGTTAATTTGTCTCATCTCACTTAATCCAGCACAGTAGCTCTGCTTCTAGGCTGTAAAGTGAACATGAATCACACCCGACACAGTCCACACACCCCAGCTACCCAATACGCTGCCACCGCTCATCAAACACGGGGTGATGAGCGCCCGAACTATATTACTGTCTGATGATCAGGTCACACACCCTTCTGGCTAAGGATTTTTTAAGCATACAAGGATCAAACGTATTAATGTGTTAAGCTTTAATATAAAAAATGATAATGCTTACAATATAAAGATATTAAATATAAAAATTGAAAGGACATACAGATATGCAAAACAGTCATAAAATAAAATGGGAGAAATACAGAAATACTTAACTTCCAGTCTAGAGTTGTTCTTGTGTTTCCTTGGGGGAAGTAAAATGAAATATGGATCACATCAGCATCGGCTAACCCCCACCTGCAAACAACTTTATTTTGGGCCACATAGCTTTTATATGTTTGGCTTGGGCTCGAGTATCCACGACAGCCTCTAATTTTAATATTCTCATCTCAGGTCTATGACTGGACCATGGCTAACTTAGTAATGAATACATTGCTTATTTAATGCCCTGTTTTTTTCCAAGCACACCTATTCCTATAGTAAATAAAGAATGTGAGGCCCTGCCACAAGGGACCATTTGGTCAGTCCTTTTGAAGCTTGCAGAGATGCGACAAATTTCACCCTCTGTCTTCTCACAGAAACACCCTGGTTCCAGTTTCTGTAATCTAGATAAGGGCAGAGACACAGCATACGAGATACTTGCATGAGTGTCGTATGACTCACCTGGCGGCCCCTACCTCTCTGGACGGGAGGTGGAGATGCATAGAAACACAAGCGGCTGATGCGCTCCTTTTCAGAGAGGCAGGGCTGTTCCGGGTGAGTAATGCGAGACTCATGCGAGCATCTCACATAGTGTGTCTTTGCCTTAAGGCGAAATTATGCCTTTTGTGTAGAGATGGCAGACTCGAATCAATGTTATCTTACTACTGCCTTCTGCTATTAAACAATTATCCCTACAAATATATATTTCCTTCACAGTATATTTATTTGGTCCCCGTGTATGGGGTGGGCTCAGGAGCCAGTGTCTACCGGTAACTTCGGTGGGCAGAGTGTACTCCAATCGCTGAGATTGTAACCACCAGCATTTAATTAGTGCACTTGCCGATTCACACTTCCACATCCTCCCTGTGACACAATCCAGAGAAGTGATAGATTGTCATGGCAGCTAGGACCTGGTGAAGGCCCCTGTGGCCACGATCTTGGTCTTTCTATAAAGCCCAAACCATAGGTTGACTTCGTGGAGAACGTCTTTTTCACTAAATATTGCAATACTGTATTACTGTATATAAGAACTTATTGAAGAATGTGCAAGGCAAAATTAAGAATATAATAAAATAATAGATTTTACTGGGTCAATTCAAAATAGAGCATAACTATAAGAGGATCCAACACAGGAAAAATGATCGGCAAGTAGGTAAGTAATATACATAACAACCTGATAGGAATATAAATAATAAAATATTCACAGTGAGTGTTCAATAATAAATAATAGACCTCGAAAGGGACAATGAAATGCAAAGTGGCATATGACATGTATTCAGTAGTGGCAAACAGATATTCACAATATTATATATATTGGTACAAAACTATCCATGGGTATAGTACAAGTAGATATTGGTATTCAAGTATCCTTAAGTGAGAAGAAAAAGGGAATAGACACAAAACCTTTCTGGCCACTTTACACACACCAACTTATCTGTCCAACTTCTGACCAACTTACTGGTTGCAGTGAAATCATGGACACATTGTTTAATTTGTACACAGCCACAAAATGGAGCAATGTGTCCATGATTTCATTGCAACCAGTAAGTTGGTCAGATAAGTTGGTGTGTGTAAAGCGGCCCTTCCAGTTCTAATAAAAATAGCAAAATACACAGTGGCAAATAAACCAGACTCACCATTCAATAGGAGCGCACCAGACGTGCATTTCGTATGTAGCATCGTCAGTATAAGCAATATAACAGGTAATTTTTACAGATGAGCTGCCGTAATGTGCTCCATAGAGCATGCGTACTGCACAGCGCGAAGTCGGCCAGCGGAGTACCGGAAATGATGCGTTTGGTATCATACACGGCACTCTGTGGATGGCTGCGAGCCAGGCTGGGAGGCGCACATTTGGGTTTCAATATCACGGGTTCGTGATAATTCAGGAGGCGAAGAAGGGACAGAGAGAGGACGCCCAGGGGGGCTAGTAACGGTAGCCCCCCAGTTAATTATCATAGTAATGAGTAAGTAATAAAAACATTTTATTAAACAGTCACAGGTCACATTTAGAGCAGAGAGGAATAGTTAGGCTGGAAACACACTGGCGAGTGCAAAAATGGTCCGATTGACGGATCCGAGAGTCGGACGAGTGTCATTCGAGTTTTGGTCCGTTTTGCATCCAACTGCTATGCAAGTGTTCAACATTTTTGTCAGATCACATCTGAGTGGTGCAATCTGTTTTTTTTTACGAGCAGCTAATCATTTACAGCAGTGGTCCCCAACCTTTTTTGCACCAGGGATCGGCTTCATACAAAACCATTTTTCGTTGCCTGACAGGGGGTGGGGCTTTGGTTATATGGGGTGGGGCCATGGAGAAGGGGTGGAGTTTAGTACCCGGTTTCCCCAACAGATGCATTAAGTCCTATTTTCAGGGGTTGTCTTATTTTTCCATCCCCTTTCAGCCTCCAATATGGTATCCCCATCATTCCCTTGCAGCCCTCATCATCCCCTTGCAGTGCACAATATCCCCATCATCCACTTGCAGCCCATAATATCCACATCATCCCCTTGCAGCCCCCAATACCGTATCCCCATCATAATCTCCTTGCAACCCCCACAATCCCCTTGCAGCCCCATGATAATCCCCTTGCAGCCCCCATCCTCCCACTCGTGCAGCCTCCATCATCCTCCTCTTGCAGCCTCCATCATCCTCCTCTTGCAGCCCCCACCATCTTCCTCTTGCAGCCCCCACTATCCTCTTCCAGCCCCCACTATACTCCTCTTCCAGCCCCCGCCATCCTCCTCTTACAGCCCCCATCCTCCTCTTCCAGCCCCATCCTCCTCTTGCAGCCCCCATCCTCCTCTTGCAGCCCCCATCCTCCTCCTCCAGCCCAATCCTCCTCCTCCAGCCCTTATCCTCCTCTTGCAGCCCCCATCCTCCTCTTCTAGCCCCCAGCCTCTTCAAGCCCCCAGCCTACTCTTCCAGCCCCCATCATCTCTATGACACACACACAGTTTGGTCACCGGTCTGCCCCCCATACCTCTCTGTTCTTTTCCTCAGCTGTGTTAATAGAAGTACATGAGAAGACATCGGCTACTCACAGTGCAAAAGCCACTAGCCAATCAGGGCCGGCTGCTGCACCATGATTGGCCCGGCTGCTGCACTGTGATTTGCCAATGGCTTCTCATGTACTTCTATTCACACAGCTGAGGAAAAGAACAGAGAGGGGAAGTAATGCTGCAGGTGTGGGGGGGCGGTGACATCACTCCAAGAGCCGCCGCAGAGCACACTATGTGTAGTGCTGGTCTGTGGCAGCGCAGACCAGCACAAGGCCCCCCCGCGGCCCAGTGGTTGTGTACCCCTGATTTACAGGAACATTTTTAACAGGTGTCTGAGCTACAGAATGATAATGTATCAATTAAAAATTGGATCAGACTCAGATGGTCCGAGTGTGGTCCGTCTTTTTTGTCTGACCCATAGACTTGCATTGGCGAGTCTTGTCCAACACTCGCATACAATCGCAGCATGGTGCGACTGACTCGTCATCTGTGAATCGGATGAGAGAAAAAAAGTCCGACACTCAGAAATGTGCTCTAGGATATTGATTAACATTGGTCCCACTGTGATGTGATTTTTACTCGCATTGCAGTAATCCACGTTTCACGCTAGTGTGTCTGAGCCCTTAGGCTGGAAACACACTGGCATGTGGAAAAACGGTCCGATTGACGTATCCGAGAGTCGGACGAGTGTTGTCCGATTTTTGGTCCGTTTAGCATCCAACTGTGTTGCGACTGTCCGACATTACCTCTGATCACATCCAAATGCTGTCCAAGTGCAATCCGTTTTTTTTCTCAGCAGCTATTTACTGTATAATCATTTACAGGAACATTTGTGACAGTTGTCTGAGCTACGGAATGATAATGTATCAATTAAAAAATCAGATCCGACTTGGATGGTCCGAGTGCAGTCTTTGATTTTGTCGGGCCCATAGACTTGCATTGGCGAGTTTCAGACGTAAATTGGATACTGTCTCAGCATGCTGCGACTGCTTTCTCGTCCGTGAAGCGGACAAGAAAAAAAGTAGGACACTCGCAAATGTGCTCTCGGACATTGAATAACATTGGTCCGACTGCAATGCAAGTTTTTTTCGCATTGCAGTCCGAGTTTCACGCCAGTGTGTCTGTACCCTTAAGGCCACTTTACACACACCAACTTATCTGTCCAACTTCTGACCAACTTGCTGGTTGCAGTGAAATCATGGACACATTGCTCCATTTTGCGGCTGGGTACAAATGCAGCAATGTGTCCATGATTTCCAGTCCAAGTATAGAAAACAAATAGGCGGCACTCACCGTGTGTTCGTAGGTGCTTTCTTTATTGAAGAGGTGCGGGGAGGGGGTGCATGAAGGTACAGACGACAGGTCCTGTTTCGCGGTTTGCCCGCTTCTACAGGTCCTGTCGTCCTGACCTGTAGAAGCGGGCAAACCGCGAAACAGGACCTGTCGTCTGTACCTTCATGCACCCCCTCCCCGCACCTCTTCAATAAAGAAAGCACCTACGAACACACGGTGAGTGCCGCCTATTTGTTTTCTATACTTGGACTGTAAATGCTTGACTGGCTGATGCAGGTGTAGCACCACCAGGTGGCTGGGGATAAGACAGCGGTCTATCTTTATGGAGAAATAAGAAAGACCTATAGCCCTGAAGGTGCCCGGTGCCCCTACCTTTCTATACACGTGTCCATGATTTCACTGCAACCAGCAAGTAGGTCAGAAGTTGGACAGATAAGTTGGTGTGTGTAAAGTGGCCATTGGAGTAGTAATAGGAAGGTGCAGGGACAGGTAGTGATAGCCTGGGGGATTAAGGTAGGTGACAGGTTCACTTTAAGGGCCACTTTACACACACCAACTTATCTGTCCAACTTCTGACCAACTTGCTGGTTGCAGTGAAATCATGGACACATTGCTCCATTTTGTGACTTTCAGACTCTGCTTGAGGTCATATATTAAGATCCGTTGTTGTCAGTGAATGTGAATGTGTCCCGGCCTCATGTGCAGTGGTAATTCACACCAGGTGGTGCTGGTGCAATTACTACATGTTATATGGGAATCTCATACAGTGGGGATATTATACAGGGGGGATATTATGCGGGGGAATATCATATAGGGGGAATATCATACAGGGCGATATCATACAGGGAGGACATACAGGGAGATATCATACAGGGAGATTATACAAGAGGGTATCATATAGGGGAAATATACAGGGGGATATCATACAGTGAGGACATAACACAGGGGTATATCAGACTGGTGAATTATATAGGAGGATATCATATAGGGGGAATATCATACAGGAGGATATCATACGGGGAGAATATCTTACAGAAGGATATCATACGGGGGATGTTATACAGGGGAAATATCATACAGGAAGGATATCATATAGGCGGCCGTCACACGCACAGATATCTTTAGCGATATTGTAAGCGATCACGTGCACGCGCAATCGCTTACAATATCGCTCACATCGCTGGTGAGATGTCACACAGACAGACTCACCAGCGATGCGGAGCCCCGATCTCGCTGGTAACTATGGTACACATCGGGTTACTAGGCCCCGCGCGTCGCTTAGTTACCCGACGTGTACCATAGTTACCATCTCCCAGCATAGGCTCTGCTGCTGGGAGATCGTTCATCGTGGTGTCATACACCACGATGAGACAGATAGTCAAATCGTTCATCGCTAGATCTGAGAACCGGAGCTCAGATCAGCGATGTCACGATCAAGCGATTTACCATCGTAAATCGCTTGATTACATGCAACGATTTCTTGCCCGATATCGCTTAAGCGATCAAAAAGGAGATCGCTTAAACGATATCGGGCAAGATATCTGTGCGTGTGACGGCCCCCATAGGGGAATATTATACAGGGTGGATATCATACAGGGGGGATATGCAGGGGAATATCATACAGGGAGAAATATACAGGTAGATATCATACAGGGGAATATCATACAGGGGGAATATTTTACGGGGAATATTATACAGGGGGAATATTATGTTTGGGGGATATCATACAGGGGGAATCTCATACAGAGGGATATCATACAGGGGGAACTCATCATCTTTCCTCCATCTCACACACCTTCCTTACCTGATCTGTCTATCACAATAAATGACACCACACTTTGCCCTGTACCTGAAGTTCGTTGCCTCGGAATAACCCTTGACTCTGCGCTGTCATTCAAACCGCACATTCAAGTCCTTGCCACCTCCTGCCGCCTCCAACTCAAAAATATTTCCAGAATCTGTCCCTTCCTCAACCCACTAAACTACTAGTGCATGCCCTCATAATCTCCCGACTTGAGTACTGCAACCTCCTCCTCTGTGGCCTCCCTGCTAACACTCTTGCACCTCTCCAATCTGTCCTTAACTCTGCTGCCTGACTAATCCACCTCTCTCCTCGCTATTCCTCCTCTTCTCCCCTGTGCAAATCCCTCCCCTGGCTACCAATTCACCAGCGTATCCAATTCAAACTTTAACATTGATTTACAGAGCCTCCAAAATCTGTACCCCCCCCATATATCTGAACTAATCTCCCGATATCATCCAACTTGTAATCTTCGATCCTCCCAAGACCCCCTTTCCTTTCCTCCACACTTGTACGTTCCTCATTCCTCATCTAACCGCCTGCAAGACTTCACCCGAGCATCCCCCATTCTCTGGAATTCTGCACCCCAAAACATCTGACTGGCCCCTATACTGGAACCTTCAGGCGGAACCTGAAACCGCATCTCTTCAGAACAGCCTACAGCCTGCAGTGACCACAGTGCCACCTCATCACCACTGGACCCAGCGCTTCACCAACACTGGACCTGGCGCTCCACCACCACTGGACCTGGCGCTCCACCGCCACTGGACCTGGCGCTCCGATCACCATCGAACCTGGCACTTCACCACCACAAGAGCAGACCCACCCTACTGTACTCTCTCCACATTGCCTGGCCTATAGAATGTAAGCCTGCAAGGGCAGGGTCCTCTCTCCCCTCTGTACCAGTCAGTCACTATTAGTTTGTTCATTGTATTTTTAACTGCTTGTATGTAACCCCTTCTCACGTACAGCACCATGGAATAATAGTGCCTATAAATAATAATAATAATGAGGGGATTACTATACAGTGAATACTAAGGGAATATAAGAACAATGGTGAAGTCATGTGGCACTGGCCACTGATTACACAGGACTATGGATGAATTTGGATCTCCGGCTGCCCTGGCATCTTTGTGATAGATATCGGGTGCCCCTGCCCCGCAGCCTTGGCAGCTTCTTGTAAAGGTCATTAGTAAGTGTGTTTTGTTGCGGGGGCTCGGAGGACAGTTTGCTCCATCTGATGATTTTCTAGGCAGCATGGTTCAGCGGCTTCTGAGCGAGGCTTCTGTTGTTTTCGCACATTGTCAGTAAAATATTCGTTTTGTTTTGTGAATGGGACGACTGCTGACTCCTGCAGCTCTCTACCTGATTGTGTGAAAAGTCTGAAATCTGTGAGGTCTTGGAGGCCCCCTGGACCTGTTAAGTGCTGCCGACGCCTGAAAGACACAGTGTCCTTGCACGTTTCTGGCTGCGCCGGATCTAACTCCACACAACCTTTCATTGTCCTCATTTCTAACTTCTGCTGGATTGATAACATTATCCAGGGGATCTGGGAAGATCATATTCGGGGGATCCACAGAACAAATATTGAATCAATTACTGTAATCAGTAAACTGCACAAGTAAATCAGTGGTGCATTGCTCCATCAGCTGAAGGAGCCGCGCTCTTGGGTAGAGCTCCCACGCTCCTGGGTAGAGGCTCGACGCTCCTGGGTAGATGCCCCGCGCTACTTGGTAGTGCCATTGCACTCCTGGGTAGAGCCCCGGTGCCCCTGGGCACAGCCCTCGTATGATCCTCTTTATAGAAGGGGCTGTCATCCATGTACCGCCCTGCCCTGAACTGTTCTAATAAATACTAGCCTTCTTCACCTGTAGATTGCGCCGATTATAATTGTGATATCCAGGGTGGATCCAATGAAGGATCCTTCACCACCCAGAGCTCATTTGGCCATTTTCATATGCAAGAAAGCCAACAAATGTACTTAAAATCGTGCAATGACGTCCGAAGAACTTCTGTAATTGATGCAAATGGCCACCTCCAGCGTAGTATAATATATAATATAATATATATATTATATATATATACATACATACATACAGTACAGACCAAATGTTTGGACACACCTCATTCAAAGAGTTTTCTTTATTTTCATGACTATGAAAATTGTAGATTCACACTGAAGGCATCAAAACTATGAATTAACACATGGGAATTATATACTTATCAAAAAAGTGTGAAACAGCTGAAAATATGTCTATATTCTAGGTTCTTCAAAGTAGCCATTTTTTGCTTTGATTACTGCTTTGGACACTCTTGGCATTTTCTTGATGAGCTTCAAGAGGTAGTCACCGGAAATGGTCTTCCAACAGTCTTGAATGAGTTCCCAGAGATGCTTAGCACTTGTTGGCCCTTTTGCCTTCACTCTGTGGTCCAGCTCACCCCAAACCATCTCGATTGGGTTCAGGTCTGGTGACTATGGAGGCTAGGTCATCTGGCGTAGCACCCCATCACTCCCCCTCTTGGTCATATAGCCCTTACTCAGCCTAGAGGTGTGTATTGGGTCATTGCCCTGTTGAAAAATAAATGATGGTCCAACTAAACACAAAACGGATGGAATAGCATGCTGCCGCAAGATGCTGTGGTAGCCATGCTGGTTCAGTATGCCTTCAATTTTGAATAAATCTCCAACAGTGTCACCAGCAAAGCCCCCCCCCACACATCACACCTCCTCCTCCATGCTTCACGGTGGGAACCAGGCATGTAGAGTCCATCCGTTCACCTTTTCTGCGTCGCACTAACACACGGTGCTTGGAACCAAAGATGTCAAATTTGGACTCATCAGACCAAAGCACAGATTTCCACTGGTCTAATGTCCATTCCTTGTGTTCTTTAGCACAAACAAGTCTCTTCTGCTTGTTGCCTGTCCTTAGCAGTGGTTTCCTAGCAGCTATTTTACCATGAAGGCCTGCTGCACAAAGTCTCCTCTTAACAGTTGTTGTAGAGATGTGTCTGCTGCTTGAACTCTGTGTGGCATGACCTGGTCTCTAATCTGAGCTGCTGTTAACCTGTGATTTCTGAGGCTGGTGACTCGGATGAACTTATCCTCCGCAGCAGAGGTGACTCTTGGTCTTCCTTTCCTGGGGCGGTCCTCATGTGAGCCAGTTTCTTTGTGCACTTGATGGTTTTTGCAACTGCACTTGGGGACACTTTCAAAGTTTTCTTAATTTTTCGGACTGACTGACCTTCATTTCTTAAAGTAATGATGGCCACTCGTTTTTCTTTACTTAGCTGCTTATTTTTTGCCATAATACAAATTCTAACAGTCTATTCAGTAGGACTATCAGCTGTGTATCACCAGATTTCTGCACAACACAACTGATGGCCCAACCCCTATATAAGGCAAGAAATTCCCACTTATTAAACCTGACAGGGCACACCCGTGAAGTGAAAACCATTTCCGGTGACTACCTCTTGAAGCTCATCAACAGAATGCCAAGAGTGTGCAAAGCAGTAATCAAAGCAAAAGGTGGCTACTTTGAAGAACCTAGAATATAAGACATGTTTTCAGTTGTTTCACACTTTTTTGTTAAGTATATAATTCCACATGTGATAATTCATAGTTTGATGCCTTCAGTGTGAATCTACAATTTTCATAGTCCTGAAAATAAAGAAAACTCTTTGAATGAGAAGGTGTGTCCAAACTTTTGGTCTGTACTGTATATATATACATAGGGAGAAATAAGTATTGCACTCGTCTGCACTTTTCTCAATAAATTTCTTTCTAAAGGAGCTATTGACATTAATTTCTCATCAGATGTCAGTAACAACCCATCTAATCCACAAAGGCAGAGAAATCAAATCATAGATGTCCATAAATTATGTGTAACAATGAGACATGACACAAGGAAAAAGTATTGAACACATTAAGAAAGAAAGGAGCAAAAAGTCCTGGAAAGTCCTGACACCAACTGAAATGTATCAGTAATTAGAAAGCCATCCTGTCACTTAGTAATAATAATATCAGCTGGTTCATCTGATGGCCGATAAAAAGGAGTCTCATTACGGCGGCCGCCACACGCACAGATATCTTGCCCGATATCGTTTAAGCGATCTCCTTTTTGATCGCTTAAGCGATATCGGGCTTAAAATCGATGCATGTAATCAAGCGATTTACGATGTGAAATCGCTTGATCGTGACATCGCTGATCTGAGGTCCGGTTCTCAGATCTAGCGATGAACGATGCCACGATCTGCTTCATCGTGGTGTATAACACCACGATGAACGATCTCCCAGCGCAGAGCCTATGCTGGGAGATGGTAACTATGGTACACGTCGGGTAACTAAGCGACGCGCGGCCCTAGTAACCCGATGTGTACCATAGTAACGAGCGAGATCGCGGCTCCGCATCGCTGGTGAGTCTGTCTGTGTGACATCTCACCAGCGATGTGAGCGATATTGTAAGCGATCGCGCGTGCACGTGATCGCTTACAATATCGCTAAAGATATCTGTGCGTGTGACGGCCGCCTACCAAGGAGCCACACAATCAACATCTTATTATGTGTAAAAGTGAGCCCCCTCAAGACCTTCACAATATTATTGTTGCAAAACATTGCTTGTGTGGAATGGATAGGTTGTTACTGACATCTGGTGAGAAATTAATATCAATAGCAGCTATAGACTATTGATTTACTTAGAAAATTGGTGACGTGTTCAATATTTATATCACCTGCTGTACATTTCCTATAAGTACTGTGTAGGTCAAGATTATTATTAGCTCTTATGGTTTATTAAAAACACGCCCGTATCATATATGTGGCATCTGCATATTAATAGTAATTTAATTGCTAATATCTAAATACATTGTATAAAATAGTTCACCTGCTGCCATAAATAAAGTTGTTTTTAAAAAAAGGAATAAAGAAGAATCTAAGTACATGACACACGGACACGTGTATGCGGCTGCACTGACACTTGGCACAAGCTTTGCTGACAATGGCCGGCTGCGTTCGTTCTTGTGCGGTTTCAGCTCGCTGCTCCTGTGTTGGGGTCAGTCCGTCAGGCGCCGTCCAGCTCTTCAGTGCTTGCCACGTTCCTTTTACCAATTATCAATTTCAGATTTCTCTAAAGCTTTCCTGTTGGGTTGGGGGCAGGGCTGTGGAGTCGGAGTTGCTGCCCATTTTGGTGGAGTGGAGTTGGAGTCGGTAGAAAATGTCCCGACTCCTAAAATATATAATAAATTGGGTCCAGTAGTTCAATGCATAATCTGATGAATAATATTATTATGATTTATTATTATGTTCTATCTAAATATCTTGATTATTATGTCATTATAATGATTAAAGCCTAATATTACCATTGACCTACAATACTTTTATAACTTAAAAACGAGCCATGAATGAAGGAGTCGGAGTCGGAGTCAAGGAAATTCAGGAGTCGGAGTTGGAGTCGGTGGTTTGATTTACTGACTCCACAGCCCTGGTTGGGGGTCAGTACTCCTCGCAGGTTAGTTTAGAAGACTCATTACATTTGGCTTCTACTTGGTTTTCTGACACTTGGGAGCTGATTAGCTGTAATATACAGTGATCGTCCAGTGATCACATTGTCTTTGGCTTCACCCATCGTGCCCTGTTGTGTCTCTTCCCATCTTCTGTTGTGTTATGTGGAGCAAGTTGCAATTTTGAATGACCCCATTCATTTTATTATGGGATATACTGGAAACTGGGAAAACTTTTTAAGTGCGTTAAAATTGTAAAAACAAAAACAAAAGTGCAATCTTGAGATTTATATTGTTTTCCATTTTCGGGATCTGGGGCTGAATGAGAGATTATTTTTTACTCCCTAAAGTGACGTTTTTCCTGATACTGTTTTGAAACTGATACGATGGTTTGATAGCTTCTTATTGCAATGATGCTTGTATCCCTGAGGAAGGAGCAAGGATTGCTCTGAAACACGTAGTAAATAAAGCACCATTACCTACAGATCCTATGTGGTCATTGTCTGTATACAGTTAGCGCGGATCACAAAAGCACCATCCTTTGGATTCAACTATTTACTGATTGGATTACCGTAATTTATTTCATATTTGAAAGATTGTTCTTTAAGAATGTAGCAATTCCAAATATGTGTATTTTTTTTAATTGCTTTATTTTTAATAGAAGAAAAGGGGATGATTTGAACTTTTATATTGTTTTATTTACTTTTTTATAAACATTATTTTCCTCTTTTTATGGTATTTATTAGTCCTGTTAGGCTACATTCACGCACAGCATTTTGGTGTGTTTTTTTTTGCAGTGAAGTGCAGTGACTCTGAGCTTCCCAGCAAAGTCAAATGCGTTTTCAAGATGACACAACGTTTTGTGAGGATCTGTTTTTTGGGTGAAAAACTGATTCTCAAAAAGAATGAGCTGTCAAATAGTGTGGCATTTTTCTGATCCGCTTTTCCCATTGAAACCATTGTCTATGAGCTTAAAAAATGCAGCCTAAAACACATAAAAAATGGATCATCTTTTTTATGCTTTTTTTTTTGAAAAGCTGATCCAGTTTTGCAGCTGAAAAATGGATCCTCAAAAAATGCATCAAAAATGCTGTGTATGAAAGTAAGCCTTAGGGGACTTGAACCTGCAATCATCTGAATTATTCAGCCGTCATCTGCAAGTAAAGCTGTGGGCTCGACGTGTGAGTCATGATGTAACTGTGCGTCATATGTCAGGAAGAGTTAAAAACAATCAGTAGCGTGCAGAAAGGGCAGACAATAAGTATAAGCCCTTACCGCAGTAAAAGATATAATGCCCCCTGTTCTGGCTACAATGAGTATAGCACCGTACTGGCAGTACAATGAGTATATGCCCTGTACCTGGGCAGTACAATGAGTACCTTACTGGCAGTAATGAGTAACGCTCCCTGTCCCTGTGCAATACAAGGATATAACGCCCCCTGTAATTGGGCGGTTCAATTAGTATAACGCCTCCTATACCTTGACAGTAGAATGAGTATAACACTCCCTGTACCTGGGCAGTGCAATGAGTATATCGCCCCCTGTACCTGGGCAGTACAATGAATATAACGCCCCTGTACCTGGGTAGTACAATGAGTATAACTCCCCCTGTACATGAGCAGTAAAATAAGTATAATGCTACCTGTACCTGGGCAGTACAAGGGGTATAACGCCCCATGTAATTGGGCAGTACAATGAGTATAATGCCCCCCTGTAATTGGGTGGTACAATGAGTATAACACCCCTATACCTGAGCAGTACAATAAGTAGATTGCACCCTGTACCTGGACAGTACAATAACGCCCTCTGTATCTGGCAGTACAGTCAGTATAACACCCACCGTATGTATCTGGGCAGTACAATGAGTATATCGCCCCTGTACCCATGGGCAGTACAAGCGGTATAACACCCCCTGTACCTGGCAGTACAATGAATATAATGCCCCCTGTAATTGGGCAGTACAATGAGTATAACGCCCCCTGTACTTGGGCAGTAGAATGAGTAAAGCACTCCCTGTACCTTGGCAATACAGATGATTAGTTTACTAATGCAGAGAAAAGAATGGCGGCACTCACCATTTTGTGATCTTTTTCTTTTATTCAAGCACTCCAACATGCAAGTGTTACAGCTCGGTGCGACAGGGAGAGGGAGTGGGGAATCGGCGGAAATATATGGTGAAACAGCAGGGATATATGTATCGGTCCTCACTTGTGACACGTAATGCCCGGTTTATATTCTTCGGATTGTGAATACAATGAGTATATCGCCCCCTCCACCTGGGCAGTACAATGAGTTTAACGCCCTCTGTATCTGGGCAGTACAATCAGTATAACGCCCCCTGTACCTGGGTAGCACAATGAGTATATTGCCCCTTCTACCTGGGTAGTATAAGAGTATAACGCCCCCTGTACCTGGGCCAAGGTCAGACAGTGAGCAGCAGTCATCTGTTCACACAATGGGGGGGGAGTACAGGACAATAACTAAAGGTACCGTCACACGTAGCAATATCGCCGCCATATGGCTGGCAATTTGACGTGAGCGCGCACGTCCGGGCACTTTTTTGCACATCGATGTCGCCACTGTCACACATAGACATCTCGCGTGCGATGTTCGGCGATCCTGTGTTCTGGAAATTGCCTTGCGCAGACCGGAAGCAATTTGACATTCCCACGCCGCCGCCAAATCGCCGTGTCACCATGCCACCACCGCATCAGCGATGAGGGCGTAGAGTGTGAGCGTGGAAAGGAGCCAGGCATGCCAGAGTGTTGTACACCGTGGCCCTACCACTCCGATTGGCTAACACAACTGCGTCGCCATTGGTCAGCCTTGTCAGGAAGTCTGCCCACTACATGATGCATGTGTCCTTTCTACTATATCGCGATTGAAATATGGTGCCTTAGCCATGTCCATCCATGGGAATGCAGGAGCGACCACCAATCGCGCAGATGGGGCGCGCCAAACAGAACGCTCAGGCACGCCTCTGGAATTGCTTCCAGATGGCCTGAATTCGCTTTCTACATCGCTATCGCCCAGTCACACGCCATGATGCACAGAAATCGCCTGGTGGAAATCACCTGATTTCTCAGCAGGGCGATCAGGCGACGCTCCACCGGCAATTTCTCGACGTAAAATCGTCCTGTCTCACGCCACTATGCAGGGGCGATGTGGTTTCCACATCGCCGAAATACACAAATTTACGGCGATATGGAAGCCATATTGCCACGTGTAACGGTACCTTCATACTATCCTTCTGCTCCCATGTGCAACACTTTATCGGAGGTACAGGTGGCATCACAGGACAATGTGCTGCCGAGAACGAGGATTTTTATGCAAATATTAATAACAGCACATAATCGGGGCCGATCAATCTCATTAATACTCATCCACGCACTGTCGACTCCTGTAAAGGTTTTGTTCACACACTGCTTTTTTCCAACAGCAAACCTGCTCTCTTGGCAGTGAAGAAGCTGCTTTCTTTAAGCAGGTTTTACTGCATTTTTGCTGCGTTTTTGGTGCATCTTTTGTCTACAGTACGGCTGTGTTCACTCGTTGCGTTTTTTTGCAGCGTTTTTTTCATTAATTCTATGCTGATTAAAAGCTGTTTTTTACAGCACCAACATAAGCTCTGAAATGTTGGAAATCTGCACACGATTACTTTTTTTTTCCTGACTGAAATCGAAAACTGCTGCGTTTTTTAAAAGAGACAGCATGGCAGTGTTTTGTGTCTTTGCAATGTCTTTTCACCATTGAAAGCAATGAGAGAGTGCAAAAACACTACAAATATACAAATGAGTTTTTTTGCTGTCTTTGTGGTGAATGAAACTACGGTAACTTTATTTAAACATGTACTGTAGACAAATACGGTAACACAAAAACTCAGCAAAAAGAAAGCAATAAAACTTAATTTTCTTACTGCAAAGAGAGCTGGATTTGCTTTAGAAAAAAAGCAGCAAAAAAAAAAAAAAAAAAAAAAAAAGCAACATGTGAACATAGCCTAAAAGGAGCATGCTGATACTCTTGGGCTGTTTGATTTTGTATGTTGTGCCATTGCCAAGTGTTCGATCCTTTATTCTCACCAGACTATAATTTAGTGATTTTGGTGTCTTGGGCTTTTCTGTACCGTCTGTATCTCCCGATGTTTCGCCTGGATCCTGTTTTCCGTGGTCAGTGTATACTCTGGGTAGGATAACGCTGAGCACGGCTGTACCCGGTGCCTGTTTTGCGGCTCCGTTAGCCTCTTCTGCTCGCAGCGAGCGCCTCGACTATCAATGTCACTTGTCTGTCCACAGATCCTACTCCGCACATATGAATATTTTGCTTTTCTAATGGATTTTGCTACGAGGGGATTTGTCATAAAAACTGATTTGAAAGAAGACAATCATCAGAAGACAATGCGAGGATATTAGTTGTTTGTGTTTTCTGTCTCAAGGCTTTGCACTTTATGGATATGAAGAGTGAAATGATTTCCTCGCTGCCCTCATTATTTATGTATTGATATAATATTTGCAATGTTTGCTACTTGCTCTGCGGGTAAATTCACAATCCAGAGAATCTGCAGAAATAACGGCTCCTGCCTCCCACATTACAGCCAGAACCTATAGATGAGTTTTATAGCGTATTATAGACTTCATGGCTGCCGGCACTCGCCATATGTCGATTTATAGCACTCCTTTATAAATGCAAGTATTTACTGACACATGTTCTTATTACTGACAATTCTGCCCAAGTTCAATAATCACTGTATTTTCTTTATCTCTGTCCTCAAAATCTCATGTGTGGAGTTTTTACTCTCTTTAATCAGATGTGTCATGAATCAGACAGCGCAGGATGACTCCATTGTATAACAGTTTCAGTGCTGAACTTGTGGCTGCAACTCTGGGGTTCAGAAAATATCCTTCAGTTTGCACAACCTCTTTTCAAGTGTCTTTATGAAAATGATGTGATTAGTGCTCCCCCCTGAAGGTCAGCTTACGCTAATATTTTATTAAAGTTAACTGTATAGACAGTCTATGTATGCCTTTTAAGGGGTATTCTCAAGTTAATAATAATTGCTTTAGTTAGCCAGCATGAAAATAAGCAAATTGCCAAATGACATACTTTTTTTATCTGAAGTAATTCTGCTGTTGTGAGTGCTTTTACGTAGTGTACAGTTGGATTCCAAAGAAATTGACTGCTAGAGCCAGTCCAGACACTGCCCAAGTGTGAGCAATAGTTACAATCTATGGGAGTAATTAACTCCTAACATACCAGCCACCTCTATCCAACCCATTGATTTTTATACAGCAGTTTATATGCACACCTCCTTTTCAGCTCCTGACAAGCTACTGTTATAAATCTTTCAAAATGACCCAAGCTCCGCATTGGCTGCTTTCAGATCTCACTTTCCTGATCTGCTCTGTTATCTCTGTGTAAATACAACGATAAAAGGGAACAATCCAGAACAAGCCGCAGAGAGCAGAACGTGTTACAGCAGAACTATTAATTCTGACCAGAGCTATCACTCAAGAACAAGAGACCGCCCCCACTCTAGCTGCTTTTTTCTCCCTCCCAACACTGACCACTATGTTCTGCTTCACCTCACCTCTCTTATTTACTTTATTATCCAACCCTCCATTTATATATATGTGTGTGCTCAGAATTTATGTCATTATTAAGCCTGATGAAGAGACCTTAGAGTCTCGAAAGCTTGCTATTATTTACCATCTTTTCAGATAGCCATTAAAAGGCATCAACCACTGAGGACTCTCAGATTCTAATATATGTCACCCCTAACCCTGAAATCAGAATCAAAGAGACAAGCTGAGAATTGCCCTGTGCAGCATACACACACTTTCTATTGTACAGCAAATACACTTCTGAATCACAATTCTGCATTGTATTGCAGATGAAAGAAGATGAGTTTTGTGTTTGTGTATGAGTAATAAAGAATAGAATAGTTAGGTACTGTAGTAAGAATCAGCCCTTTAGATTGGAAGCTCTTAGGACGGGCAATGATAGCGTATATTATCGAAGGGAAACTAGACAATTTTGTAATAAGCAAACAGTTTGACATTGCTTCCAGTGACTGTGCTCCCGATCACCCACTCGTAGTCACGTCATACTTTCCACATGGGTGTAAGGATATTTTCTGGCAATAAAATAGTTATCTTAATAAATTCCTGTGAAATAGAGAAAAATGTTTCATAGGGAGCACTGGCCGTGGTCCATGTAAAGCAAGTGCCGTGAGGCATCGAATGTCCATGGTCCAATATCATTTACCGACAATTGCTATTAAAGGGTCAAGGACTTTTTGGGTGATCAGAACTCTGCTCAGAAAATTTTCATATTGACGATGAAGAAGAGTTTGAAGAAAAGTGCCTTGATACTGGCTGATGATTAGTTCCAGGTCCTCTCTTCGGGTGCTTTCACATCACGTTTTTCGTAATTCGCGGCAGATGCGGTGAAAAAAACCGCATCTGCCGCGTTTGCCGCATAACGGTTCCACTTGCGGCACGGTTGCGGTTTTTTCCATAGGAAGTATAGGGGACTTGCGGCAGATGCGGCAAGTGCGGTATTGCACTTGCGGCAGTGCGGCAGAGAAAAAAACCGGGCTGACCGCGGTTTTTTTCTCTGCCGCACCTGCCGCAAGTGCAATACCGCACTTGCCGCATCTGCCGCAAGTCCCCCTATACTTCCTATGGAAAAAACCGCAACCGTGCCGCAAGTGGAACCGTTATGCGGCAAACGCGGCAGATGCGGTTTTTTCACCGCATCTGCCGCGAATTACGAAAAACGCTGATGTGAAAGGGCCCTTCCCACCGATGCCTCTAATCATACAGACTCTTACCTGACAATATTAGGATAAAATTCACCGTGACACAAACAAGAAGAACCATTTCAAGATACAGTTGTGGCCAAAAGTTTTCAGATTGAAACAAGTGTTTTTAATGTTTTTTTGCACCTTTAAAGGAAAACTGTCAGGCCAAAAATCCACATATAACTGCTATAATTTTCTAATTCCTCCCTCTAATCTCTCTTTATTTATAGTCCCCTCCTATCTTCTGTAAACGTCAAATAAAGAGATTCATTCCATCTGTCATTCACAGTGAATGATCCACTTAGTTCTCTGCTATCCACTCCCCATGCATGAACATGCATGTCACATCACAGCACAGGAGATCAGTGGGAGGACTGTATTCTCCTCTCTGCTCTCTGTGTGCAGCATTACAAGAGGTGAACTACAACACAGAAACTGGCACAGCAGGGTTTCTGCTTTACAGAAACAAATGGAGTCTAGATAAGGCAGACCTGCAGTAGCTCTCTCCCTCCGTGGTGATATCAACAGAACAGACCTGTAAGTGAAACCTGACACTGCACTGTTAGCAAAGTGAGGAGGGAGGAGAAAGCTGCTGAGAGGGAGTGCATAATTACATGACAGTTTATACAGCACAGAACTAATCGTCTCTGCTTATAATAGGACAGGACTAATGCAGCAGCTCTCTGCAGGGTCTGACAATGGTGATAACATGGAAACTACAAATGATACAATAATGATTTTACATGTTTTTAAAAGGTCTGCCCAGGCCCTATTCAAGGGTAGTATTAGTATCATACTGAAAAATGACCTGACAGTGTTCCTTTAAGGTTAATAGAAAAAATTGGAATCCAGCGTAACAGGAATGGATTTTTGTTTTCTTTTGTTGTTCAATAAAGATGGTACATACAAAAGAAAAAATTACATGGTCGATATGACCCAGTCGACGTGCTTCGACTGCATTAAGCAGTCTTAAGCTATGTTCACACATAGCGCTTTTTTGTGTTTTTTTGCTCAGGTGCTTTTACCAGCGTTTTGCACCCGCGCGAAAAAGCGCAAAAAAAGAATCATTGTTTTTCAGACAGCACGCTTTTTTATGGCCCGGGGAGAAGTGATGTCACAGAGGGGAGAAAGAATCCTGCTTCCTCCTCCCCTCTGTGACATGTGTGACGGCCCCCATTTGATTTCGCAGTGTATTATATACACTGCGAAATCAAAATTAAAGAAAGTCAGTGGTATTAAAAATAATAAAGAATTAATACTTACCTCTCCGCCGGATTGTTCGCACTATCCGGAGCTAGGTGAAGGCCATGTACCAATGTGACAAGACCTGGCATGACGTCATGGGCCGCTGATTGGCCGCTCACGGTCATGTGATATCATGTGACATGCATATCACATGACCGCGAGCGGCCAATCAGCACCCGTGACGTCACGCAAGGTCCTGTCACATTGGTACATGGCCTTGGCTCAGCTCCGGATAGCACAAACAAGCCGGCGTGTTGGATCCGATTCAGTCCGCTGTGTCCAAAATAGGAGCAGTCTCCGATTTTTGGTACAGCAAAAAATCGGACAAAATGGATCCAGCACAAATCGGATGCCATTAAGGGCAAATCCGATGTGTTCCTATGCCCATAGGCATACATGGGGGAAAAAAATCGGATCCGTGGCTGTCTGTTGTAAAATGGGCCAAAAATGCAATGGGAAAGCAGCCTAAAAGTATTAAAACTTATTTTATAATGTTTTACATTTTGTAAAAAAAAAAAAATTCCACTCATTTTTTCACGCCCTCAAAAGAATTGATGGCTTGCAATTAATATAGCAGAGCTTACAGATTACGGTAAAAATAATGATCTCTTATGAAGGCCTGCCACATGCTGAGCTTCATGGGAGTCTGATAGCAGTAGTATGGGCGATCAGCCTGTGGTGGACACACGTCGGGTAAATGCATCCGCCCCAAGATAGCAACACATAAAAGCTGCGGCTGGCAGAAAGCGATGATCAGAGATCACTCGGAGGTGCCGGCATCCGCCATGTACAGAGCTGCCCGCTTCTCAGACCTGCACATGCTGCGGATAGCAAAAGGGTTAAAATTCTAAATACATATAACAATCACATCCATTTTTAGTAGAATTCCTGCACTTTTCCTTTCATCTTTCGGTATTGGAGTTCTTACAGGTGACACACCTTTCTGAATTATACTTTTATCATGCATTTTAATGTACCGTATTTATAAAGTACACAAAAACACATTAAAAAGGGATTATCAAAAAAATGCAATAAAAATGTTTCGTGAAAACCAAGCCTAAGGCTGGGTTCACAAAAAGCATATTGCTGCGTTTTGTGAGGATCCATTTTTGGTGCAAAAACTGCACCAAGAACAGATTCTCACCGAACGCAGCGTTCTTTGTGTGAACACCCAGCGCTATTCGACTGTGCTTGCTCACCTCACCGTGCTCCCCGAGACCGCCGCCGGTGATCTCTCCTCATCCCGGAGTCCGCAGTGAGCTCTGCCTTTAGGACCCCACAACACCATGTGACCGGGTGACGTTGCTCGGTCACATGGTACAATCCCTGGTCCTCCAAAGGTCCTACAGCCTCACAATGTAGAGAGTTCCCTGTGGGAGCGCAGTGAGATGAGTAAATAGCGCAGGGGAATAGCGCCAAAAGAATTGACATGTTTATTCTTTTTACACATCCGATGTTCAGCCCAAAAGCGGATGCGTAAAAAGCGCATCATGAAAATGGAAAACAGTGAAATGCATTGGCTTGATTGGGTCAGCTAACGTCAATGTGTTTCACTACATTTTCACTGCAATAGCGGATCTGCAATTAGTGGATCAAAAGCGCTGCAATTGCGCAGTGTGTGATCGTAGCCTTAGGGTGTGTTCACATGTTGCTTTTTTTGCAGCTTTTTTTTCTGCATTTTGTACCTGCGTTTTTTGTGTCCTTGGCTTACAGCACATGTTTAAATAAAGTTAGTTTTATTCACCGCAAAATCAACAAGAACACTGCAAAAACTGCATTTTTGCTTCCAATGGTTAAAAAACACTGCAAAAACAACACAGAAAGAATTGACGCTACTTCTTTCAAAAATACAGTACTGGTAGTTTTCTATTTCAGTCAGGAAAAAAAAGCAACATGTGCGAGAGATTTCGGGAATGTAATAGCTTGTACATGAATTGTAAAAAGCAGTTTCTATTTTGTATAAAACTTATGTAAAATACCTGCAATGAGTGAATATAGCTATACAAGTCTCTTCTGCAAACTTGCATTACATAATCAAATTTTTTTTTTTCTTTCTGTGAATTTTCAGGAGTTTTTTCTTTTGTATAATCTGTTTCCCATTGGAAACTGCGCTAATTTGCATTTTTTTTGCTAATTTCTATCATCTCTACATACACATGTATACATACACACAAGCATAAACACATATATACACACGCATACGTTTATATATACATACGCATATATAATATATACACATACATAAACACATATATACACATATATATACACACACATATATATACACTTACATACAATATATACACACATGCACGTGGATGCCAGCAGGGTCCTATATCTCGGTATAACACATTGACGCACATGCATAGAACATATCATCCACTCTGTGTTACATGGAAGCAATTATATAATATTTTAACAGTTTTCTATTTGTGTTTTCACAGAATAAAAATAATAGAGATGATACAAATTAGCAAATTATATACCGTATATATAATTATATGTGTGTGTGTGTATATATGCGTATCTGTGCATGTATTTATGCTTCTGTGCATGTATATATCTGTATGTATATATGTGTGTATATGTATGTATATATGTGTTTATACTTGTGTGTATGTATATAGGTATATATGTGAATTTATATGTATTTATATATGTGCTTATGTGTGTATATATGTGGGTGTGTAAATATGTGTATATATACATTATATATGTATTTCTATATGTGCGTGTATATGTGCGTGTGTAAATATGTGTATGTATATATGTGGGTGTGTAAATATGTATATATATGCATATATATATGTACATATGTGTATATATATGCATGTGTGTATATATATGTATATGTGTATATATGATTGTGGGTGTATATATATTATATATATATAATATATATATATATATTATATGTGTATGTATATATATATATATATATATGGGTGTGTAGATGTGTATATTTGTGTGTTTGTATAAATACATGTATATTTGTGTCTTTGTACACATGTATATATACATTATATATATTTATAAATTTACATACACATATTCCCTGTAGCTCGGTGTATTATATTCTGATGTCTGCATTTTGCTATTAATGTGCACAGCTATAGATATTTTATAAGGAGATGTTGTTCCCCTCCCCCGTCTCGTCTGAAATGTCAGGAAGTATGAAGTATTTACTTCAGCAATAATAACTCTAATGTCATTTTCATGGCTTGGTGCAATTTAATAAACGGGATAATTGCTTGATAAACAAGTTTCCCTCCTATGTATTTCTGTACGGAATAATAAATTGCTGACATCTTGGATGACATGGTATGGAAACAGCGAATAACTGACCCTTAAAAACATCACAATTTCATAAAAAAAAAAAAACGAGCAGATGGCAGAAACAACCAAAAAGTGCGCAAAAGAAAATGAAGTGGCAGGAAAACAAATGCTCCTATGTGGAGGGAGGAAAGGCTGCCGGGAGCGGCTGAAAGGAGCGTGTGTTGAGCGCGGCGTTGCGGCTGTTTTTCTATCCACTTCGCACACAGGGCTTATGTTCAGCTTTGTCCGCTCTGCGGTTTCAGTGCAGCCTGCAAGACATTAAATATCAGATCTGCAGCCCAAACTCCAGATTGACAGAGTGAAAGGGGCTTTCTCTATAATTGTTTTTCTAAGAATAAAACCAGCAGCGGTGACTTTCCTGCAATCTCCCCTCATTCAGCATTATATGGGGAACGTTGGCCCTGAGCCCCTACAAACCCCCAGACTCGGACTCGTCATATCGAGACCTTACAAGTTATCACCTAATCAGACAAAAGTTTGTGAAACTGCATTATGTTGTGAAAGTGACATAATTACTCTCCTTATAAATATTGAGTCATTTTGATAACTTAAAGATGATGGGACATGACAAACTCTGGAGATTTCTTACTTCTCATCACAATTTTATCGGCATCTGATGGCTCAAACTTTTTTTTTTTTTAATGATATCCATTTTATTACAAATTCCTTTATTAAATCTGTTTTAAAAAAGAGAAACATTTGGGGTTTGTGACTGATGAGCTGCGGGTATTTCTGTCTCTGTCTACATTCACATCGCTGCTAGTTTCCATGAAAATAAATTTATGTGAAAGCTGCTGAGAGCTGAATTCTGGAGAAATAAATCCTCAAATAAATACAATAATGTAACACAATAGGATTCCCATTTACTCCATGCATATATTTCTCTAAACAGGAAGGAGAATTCACAACCATCTACAGTGATAGATGATTATAGATTCTTCTATTGTTCTGAGTGATAGCTGCATGTTGTCCTGGACCTTGATTGAGCCTTATCCACGAACTGGACTATCCTGCGTTACAACCTAACATCAGTTTTTCGCTGCCGTCTGCGTCCAGGGAGATTAGCTAGAGTGCCATGGTTGTAACCTTCTTGATTAGGTTGTTAACTGTAGACAAAAGACCATCAAGATCTCTGGAGATGGACTTGTAACCTTGAGATTGTTGATATTTTTTCACCAATTTTGGTTCTAGAGTCCTCAGACAGTTCTCTTCCCTTTCTGTTCTCAACGCTGAGGGCCACTTTACACACACCAACTTATCTGTCCAACTTCTGACCAACTTGCTGGTTGCAGTGAAACCATGGACACATTGTTTCATTTGTACACAGCCACAAAATGGAGCAATGTGTCCATGATTTCACTGCAACCAGCAAGTTGGACAGATAAGTTGGTGTGTGTCATGGTGGGTTTACACGTTGCGATATCGGTCAGATATCGTAATACAACGGCGCGGGAGTGCGCATTTAGTGCCCGTTTCTCCCTGATCGCATCGGCGGTTTAGACGTGCCGATATCGGGATACAATGTCCCGACGATGTGTACGCCCCCCCAACCCAGGAACGACCATTTAACATGGGAGTGAATGGGTGACATGGCAGTACACATCGGCGTTGGGCTGTCACGCGGGACGATCCGGCTCCAACCGGCATCCGATATCGGGCGGTTGAATAGCACGCTCATTCGACCCCCGATATCGGTTTGCCATCGTTACAGCATCGCATTGTACGTTCAAACAGTACAACGCAGGAATGATATCGGGTCCAACTCACAAACCACGTGACTTTTGGTCGGAGTTGGACGCCGATATCGCAATGTGTAAACCCACCATAAAGTGGCTCTTAAGCGGCCGTCACACGCTTAGATATCGCTAGCGATATTGTAAGCGATCACGTGCACGCGCGATCGCTTACAATATCGCTCACATCGCTGGTGAGATGTCACACAGACAGACTCACCAGCGATGTGGATCTGCGATCTCGCTGGTTACTATGGTACACATCGGGTTACTAGGCGCCGCGCATCGCTTAGTAACCCGACGTGTACCATAGTTACCATCTCCCAGCATAGGCTCTGCCGCTGGGAGATCGCTCATCGTGGTGTTATACACCACGATGAGGCAGATCGTCAAATCGTTAATCGCAAGAGCTGAGGTCCGGAGCTCAGATCTCGATCTTGCGATTTGATCATGAATCGCTCGTCGTATCCTGCCGTCACACGCACAGACATCGTTCAAGCGATGTTTCATCTGGCGCGTTCAAGCGATATCTTGCAAGATATCTGTGCGTGTGACGGCCGCTTCAGTGTGGCACACACAATTCAAAGATTGAGTGAACATCCTCCCTTTTTATCTGGTTTCAGGTGTGATTTTCATATAGCTCACACCTGTTAATTGCCACAGGTGAGTGTGAACAATCATCACTTGCTGGAAACAAAGTTGGTTACCCACAGTTTTAGGCCGGTTTCACACATCCATGCCTCCGGCACGTGTGCGGTCCGTGCGGACACATGCCGGAGGCACGGACATACGGGGACACACGATCTATAGACCCATGCACACGTCCGTGTTTCCGCACAGACCGTGTCTCCGTGTGGAGCACATGTGTATCCGTGTGCTCCACACGGCGACTTGTCCGTTTTTTTTGCGGAGCCACGGACCGCTTTTTTGTCCGAACTTCCTGCACATGGATGTTCACACTGTGACATCCGTGTGCACGGATCATGGACAAAACAAAAAAGCCTGCAAATAAAGTATTTTATACTCACCTCGCTCCAGCGGTGTCTGCTCCTTTCACTTCCGGTGCCGCTCATTAGGGCTCATGAATATTCACTTCAATGAACCCAAGAGTGGACCGGAAGAGAGAGGAGCAGCGGCGCTGGAGCGAGGTAAGGATGCGGGTGACAGGCTGTACGTGTGCTATCCACGGCCCCACGGATAGCACACGGACTGCACACATTGTGTCACACGTCTGTGACACGTGTGTCCGCCCCGCCCCAAAACATCCTCGCGTCACACGTCCGTGGTGACACGGATGTGTGAAAGTGGCCACAGGGTGCGTTCCCACACTGCATATTTGCTGCATATTTTTGCGTGAGTGCACTTGCAGTTTTTGTAGCCAAAACCAGGAGTGGCTGATTAAAACCAGCAGTGGGTGATTAAATACAGAATTGGAGCACTTGTTTATATAAAGGCCACGTTACACACACAGATATCTGTTCAGATATTGGTCACAGATCTCTGGTTGCAGTGAAATCATGGACACATTGTTCCATTTTGTGGCTGTGTACAAATGTAACAATGTGTCCATGATTTCACTGCAACCAGAGATCTGTGACCAATATCTGAACAGATATCTGTGTGTGTAACGTGGCCATTAGACTTTTCCTCTGATTGTTCCACTCCTGGTTTGGCTACAAAAACTGTAATGGTGGGTTTACACACACCAATCATTGTATCCAATCTCTGAACCAATCTCTGGTTGCAGTGAAATCATGGACAGATTGCTCCATGTTATACACAGCCACAAAATGGAACTATGTGTCCATGATTTCACTGCAACCAGAGATTGGTTCAGAGATTGGATACAATGATTGGTGTGTGTAAACCCACCATAAGAGAACTCGTGTAAAAATATGCAATAAATACGCAGCATGTAAATGCACCCTTAGGCCTCTTTCACACATCCGTACCTCCGACATCTGTGCAGTCCATGCTGACACATGCAGGAGGCACGGAAATACGGGGACACATGATCCCCTATGGCCCCTTTCACATGTCCGTTATTCTGCATGGACCGTGTCTCCGTGTGGAGACATGTCCGTTTATATGCGGAAGAACGGATCGCTTTTGCCCCGAAACGTCCATGCACACAGATGTCATCCGTGTCACATCTGTGTGCACGAACCACTGACAAAAGTGAAAAGTGTAAAAATAAAGAATTTCATACTCCCCTCCGTCCAGCGTTGCCTGCTCCTCTCACTTCTGGGGCTGCTCATTAGGCTCATGAATATTCACTTCACTGAGTCCAAGAGCGGCCCAGAAGTGAGAGAAGCAGCGGCGGTGGAGGGAAGTGAGTATGCGATGGCAGACTGTGTGCTATCCACGGATAGCCCGTGGACAGCACACATGTGTAACACGTCCGTGACATATGGCTACATGCCCCGCCCACAAACGGGTTCATGGATGTGTGAAACAGGGATTAGAAAGGTGCCAACAATTATGTCCGGTCCATTTTTGAGTTTACTGTTATGGTGGGTTTACACACACCAATTTATCTGTTCAATCTCTGAACCAATCTCTGGTTGCAGTGGAATCATGGATACATTGCTCCATGTTGTACACAGCCACAAAATGGAGCAATGTATCCATGATTTCACTGCAACCAGAGATTGGTTCAGATATTGAACAGATAAATTGGTGTGTGTAAACCCACCATAAAATTATGTCCAATTTGCCTTTTTTCTCACTTTTTTGTTCCAAAACACACAAATGAAATAAACATGTGTATAACCAAACATGGGGAATTAGGAGATATATCCCGGCAGCACACTCCTAGGATGGTGCACAGTAATAGGATAGCACACCCAGTAGTATTCAGAGGAATATATGGGGAATTGTGATAATATTCAGGGAGAAACACTGTGTTTTCTGGAACAATTTAATGGGTGCCAACACTTTTGGCCGTGATTGTGTATGATACGGTGAGTCAGTGACATAATCTTGGCCATCAGCAGGAGGACATTGAATGTGATTTATGATCTGACCTTCGCCCACCTGGGTCGTTTTAAAGCTGATTGTTATTTTTATGTGAAATCACAAATCCTCCTGGAGGTGCAGATTACGCCATGGAAGATTTCCCCAGATTCAGCATTTGGGTCCCTCTGGCGCCTTTTCTGCTCGTTTTCTCTTTTGGCCGGTAACTTTCTTTTTTGGTCTTTTTTGTGTATTTGAGCCGAATGTCAGAGTCACCATCCGCAGTGGACAGGTCGTTATTATATTCAGCCCCTATAAAACAATGCATACCATGCTAATTAGAGACTACTTCAAGCAGAGCAACAACTCTGGCTTTTATTTTTTTTTTAATAAACAGGCCAGTTTAATTTGCAGACCTAATGACGGCATTATAATGAGTGACTGGGGGTGGAAGAAGTAAAAAAATCCAGATTGTCTCATGTTCCCTGCAGTAGCAACAACTGGGAATATTAAAAAAAGAAAGCAACTACAATGTGACCTTTGCCAGGGATGAAAGACTGTTTCCTAACAATTCCCTTTTGTTCCGTGTGTCAGGCCGGGCTCAGAAAGGACCCTGCGATTAATCTGAGTAAATGCACCATTACACTCATAATCCATGTCCTTCTGTCAGTGTCTGTTTTAATTAAATAGGAAATAGTGGCAGGAGGATATCACACGTGAAACGCCCGTGATTGCCACCAGAAAGCGCTTGCTTGATGAGGAGATTAAAGGAATTATTTTTTGTACAGGAGCTGAGGACGGCGATTCCAGCTCGCGCCGCAGCTTTGATAAAATAACAATTCTATAGATGATCAGATGCTGCTATCTCATAATGCTAATCATCTCCTGCGGGCGCCGTCTCTGCAAACACTGACGCTTAAGGCAAGAAAGGATCTTATGATTTGCAGCCTCTGTCATCCTCTGTGAAGTTGGGCATTGTGATACAGAACACATGCAGAACACGTCGTGACGAAATAATGGAACTAGAAGTCCAAGCATGACGTGTCTGCAGTCACCCGTGATGAAAGCTGATGGCCTCCTCTATATAATACCATACAACCACTACTCATTGCTTGCTCTAAGCAGCTGCAACACAGAAGAAGAAACTACAAATAGTTGCTTTAAAAACAATCATATTTTTTGTCTACAGCTCTTATGTTGGACTGTGTGTCTCCAAGATAATGGACTGCTAACAACAAACCCCTGAAGGAATACTAGCCTCTGTCCTTTTTAAAAAATGCAGCAGAATTACCGCATCTTCCGCCTAATGGCCGCACTTGTCTCACACTTACGGCAAGCCCCATGCATTGTCTATGGCAGGGGTCTCAAGGCCACTTTACACACACAAATATCTGTGACCAACTTCTGAACAGTTCTCTGGTTGCAGTGAAATCATGGACACATTGTTCCATTTTGTGGCTGTGTACAATGTAACAATGTGTCCATTATTTCACTGCAACCAGAGATCTGTTCAGAAGTTGGTCACAGATATGTGTGTGTGTAAAGTGGCCTTCAAACTCCAGGCCTTGAGGGCCGCACACAGTGCAGGATTTCCTAAAGGTACCTTCACACACAGCAATTTCGCTAGCCAATTTCACTGGCAATTTGCTGGTTGCAGTGGAATCATGGACACATTGTTCTATTTTGTTGCTGTGTACAAATGGAACAATGTGTCCATGATTTCACTGCAACCAGCAAATTGCCAGTGAAATTCCTAGCAAAATTGCTGTTTGTGAAGGTACCTTTAGAGTTTGACAGTTGGTAATTTGATTGCCAACTGTCAAATGCAATGGAAATCCTGTAAACCTGGACTGTTTGCGGCCCTCGAGGCCTGGAGTTCGAGACCCCTGGTCTATGGGACTTGCAGCAAGTGCGGTTTGCGATGCAGCCGTGAAAAAAAAAAAATCGCTGCTGACGGGTCTTTTTTCGCGGCAGATCTGCCGCAACTGGCAAACCGCACTTTTCGCACCCGATCGCAAGCATAGAAAATGCTTGGGGCTTGCCAGATCGGCGCCGCAAGTGCGGCCGTTAGGCGGAAGATGCGGCAATTCTGCCGCATCTGCACATTTTTTCAAAAGCGCCAGTGTGAAAGGGGCCTATCAAATACTCCAGAGCTGCATTCACTATTCTGCTGGTGAAGTCACTATGTACATACATTACTGATCCCGAGTTACCTAGTGTATTATATACACTCCAGGGCTGTACTCACTATTCTGCTAGTGCAGTCACTGTGTATATATATTACATTATTGATCCTCTGCTGATCCTGAGTTACCTCCTGTATTATACTCCAGAGCTGCAATCTCTATTCTGCTGGTACAGTCACTATGTACATACATTACATTACTGATCCTGGGTCTGTATTGTATTTGCAGTCACATATCTGCAGCTATCGTCGTTGGATGGTTGCGGTCCGTACATGTGACACACGGCGGTGTCTGTGTTGAGAAGCTGAGGACTGTTTTACAGTGTCTCGATGTTGTGGCATTTCGGTGCCAGCACAATGTTTCATCCGGTCCTGTATACGGGACTATAAACTATTCTTTATGAACATAGAACAAGGTTTCTGTAATTTTGATGATCTGTTCATCGAGAGCCTGAAAAGATAACAGTCCCACATTGGCAGCACACAGGAATCATTATGGCAGCTTTTCCCGGCTCCTTTTTTCTCCAGTCTACGACAATAGGTTGTTGATTCAAAGGACAAGAGGAGAACAATTGTGTCCTGTGTTTAGTAGCAGCCCAGCATCCTAATGCCCTCTCCTAATAATGGCCTCATTATTGTCATTCTAAACTGGGGCCTCAGGAGGACGAATATTTGCAGACGTACGTCACTATTTTGCAAATCTCGATTAGCTCATCATGGTGTCTGCGCTGTGAAAATCGTGGCTAATTAGGAGCACCGTTAGCCCACCAGCTTCTGAGCCCATGAGTTAAAAGGTAGGCCGATGAAGAAGGTGGAAAAAAAAAGAGGATTAAAACAGTTGCCTTAGTAACATTAAACTTCCATCTGTGCAGCGACAATGAGGTTTTGTTTCTCCCCCCCACCTTAGTGTAAAAATTGGTTTTGTTTGGAGAGGACAGGGTCCCTTTTATGAGAGGCTGGAATTCAGCCGAACTCCCTGTATTCCTGGCCTTCAAGAGATGAAAGGTCACGCCGAGACGTCAGGACACTAAGGAGTATTGTTATCCAGTAACAATAGGCATTGTCTTGTCCTATTATTTTCAGCCGGGCTGTGAAACAAATACGCCGCCTTTAATCAGGTGAAAGCGGAGATAGCAAGGATGTGCTCTCCAATACAAAAGCGGCTCAGATGATGGGACCGCGCAAAGTAAACGTGCAGCTACCAGTAACACATATGTGCCACATACACGTTCCGGACAGATTTATGGAAGGTAAAAATGTTCTGGGGCCACTTTAGGGTCCGTTCACACAATGTCCTTTAGACAACAGCGTACATGCATCATTCACAAAGGACAAGACGCTTCTCTGAAGAGTTTAAAAAGTCGGCAGAAAAGTAATCTTTTTTGGTGTTCTTCGCAGCCTCCGTGTGGTTTTTCTTTTTAATATATCATCATGGCAGCTTCCAGAAGAATGGATTACAAAGCGTGAACTGGTTAAAGGAAGGCATAAAAGCCGGATCATATGCACAGCAAGTACCGTATATACTCGTGTATAAGCGACCCGTGTATAAGCCGACCCCCCTACTTTTGCCCCAAAACCTGGGAAAACTTATTGACTCGTGTATAAGCCGAGGGTGGACCCCAGCAGTGTGGTATACAGCAGCCTCCCCAGTGGTAGTATACAGCAGCAGCCCCAGTGGTATATACAGCAGCCCCAGTGGTAGTATACAGCAGCCCCAGTGATTATATACAGCAGCCCCAGTGGTATATACAGCAGCCCCAGTGGTATATACAGCAGCCCCAGTGGTAGTATACAGTAGCAGCCCCAGTGGTATATACAGCAGCCCCAGTGGTAGTATACAGTAGCAGCCCCAGTGGTAGTATACAGTAGCAACCCCAATGGTAGTATACAGTAGCAACCCCAATGGTAGTATACAGCAGCCCCCCCCCCCCATATCAGTATACAGGCCCCCCCTTGTGCAGCAATCCTGAAAAGGAAAACATTATCATACTTATCCTGCTGTTGCCGCCGTCATCGCGCTCCTCCGTCTTCATCCAGCGTCTTCCGGCTTCCTCCTCTGGCGCGCAGACAATGACGTCATTGCCTGCGCCGACCAGAGGAAGCCGGAAGAAGACGGATGAAGCCGGAGGAGCGCGATGACGGCGGCGGCAGCGGGATAAGTATGATAATGTTTTCCTTTTCAGGATTGCTACACAAGGGGGGGGGCCTGTATACTGATATGGGGGGGGGGCTGCTGTATACTGTATACACTGTATACAGTATACAGTGACTTGCGTATAAGCCGAGGGGGGGACTTTTCAGCCCAATTTTTGGGCTGAAAAACTTGGCTTATACGCGAGTATATACGGTAATTTTGACATCTCAGGGCAAATGTTTATTCTAGTTGGCCGGTTTTTAGCCCTATTTCTGGTAGATTGAACACAGAATTGCCTTAAAGACATAGTGTGGAATTTTATTTGACTGCCTTATATATTACCACAACACTGTGCAGACACCAATGTCACTGTGCCCATTGGGACTCACATTCCTCACTCCTTATCAATATATGGAGTGCAGGACGAAACCAGACAACGCAGAGGAAACCCTTGCAAACACTGGGAGAACATAGAAACTCCTTCCAGATATTGTGACATTGTCCTTAGGGCCACGTCACACACAGAGATATCTGTGCAGATATTGTTCGCAGATCTCTGGTTGCAGTGACACATTGTTACATTTGTACACAGCCACAAAATGGAACAATGTGTCCATGATTTTACTGCAACCAGAGATCTGCGAACAATATCTGCACAGATATCTGTGTATGTGACATGGCCCTTAGTGGGATTTAAACTCAGGACTCCAGTGCTGCATGACTTCAGTGCTAACCACTGAGCCACCATACAGTGCTAAATACTAAGTCACCATACAGTGCTCACCAATGAGAGACTATACAGTGCTAACCACTGAGTCACCATACAGTGCTAACCACTATACAGTGCTAACCACTGAGTCACCATACAGTGCTAACCACTGAGGCACTATACAGTGCTAACCACTGAGTCACCATACAGTGCTAACCACGGAGCCACCGTACAGTGCTAACCACTGAGGCACTATACAGTGCTAACCACTGAGTCACCATACAGTGCTAACCACGGAGCCACCATGCAGTGCTAACCACTGACAACCATGTAGTGCTATCCACTGAACCACAATAGAGTACTATTCACAGAGTCATCATACAGTGCTAATCTGTAAAAAGGAAATATAAGCGCTACTAGGGTCTTATCTTTTATCATAAATGGCACTGTGGCCACGATGTTCTCTGCTCACCTGATATGGTTGTAGCACCCACAACCAGTGTAAATGCTTACTGCAGCTGCTGCTGGACCCACACTTCCACGTGTATAGTGGTATAAAACAATAGCCAAATGGACGGTGTGTTGTAGTCTGCGCTGCTGTATAGGAATGGAGACCACACAAGATCTTCAAACAATGGTGCTCTATATTTCTTCAATGCATTTCGGAGCCAGCCGTGCGCCTTCATCAGGAAACAGTAACAGCACAGCGCAGGACAGTAATACAAAATAATAATACATGTATAAATATTACTGTCCTATGCTGTGCTGTAACAATTTCCTGATGAAGGAGCACAGCTGGCTCCAAAATGCGTTGAAGAAATAAACAGCACCATTGTTTGAAGATCATGTGTGGTCTCCATGCCTATATAGCAGCGTGGACCACAACACACCGTCCGTTTGGATATCATTCCGTGCTGACCATTGAGCCACCATACAGTGCTAACCACTGAATCACCATACAGTGCTAATCACTGAGCCATGATACAGAGCTAACCACTGAGCCACAATACAGTGCTAACCACTGAGCCACCATATAGTGCTAACCACTCTGCCACCATACAGTGCTAACCACTGTCCCACCATACATGCCTAACCACTGAGCCACAATACAGTGCTAACCACTGAATCACAATACAGTGCTAATCAATGAGCCACCATGCAATTCTAACCACTGGACCACCATACAGTGCTATCCACTGAGTCACCATACGTTGCTAACCACTGAGACACCATGCAGTGTTATCTACTGAGCCACCATACAGTATTAACCTCTGAGTCACCATACAGTGCTAACCACTTAGTCACCATGCAGTGCTGACTGCTGAGCCACCATACAGTGCTAACCACTGAGCCACCATACAGTGCTAACCACTGAGCCACCGTATACAGTGCTAACCACTGAGCCACCATACAATGCTAACCACTGAATGCCACCATATACAGTGGTAACCACTGAGTCACCATATAGTGCTAAACACTCTGCCACCATACAGTGCTAACCACTGTCCCACCATACATGCCTAACCACTGAGCCACAATACAGTCCTAACCACTAAGGCCAATAAACTACTTGAAGAATACTCTTGGTCTCCTTATTTGCCAGCGCAGGATTGAATTCCATACCTTGATTTAACATTATTACTCATGAGGGTGAGAGCATAGTTTTAATTACCATGTGGAATTTATCTCTACTAAATGTTGTGTTCATATTGAGGGATTCAGCAATGACACCACAGATGCTCTTCTGATATTCACAACACCACTGACCAGTGATACTGAACTATTACCTACCAAGACAGCTTTAAATAATGTGGAGATACCAGAGCTGCACAAAGTAGAACATGGGGATAACCAGGCCTCACCAAAACAACATAGGGATAACCAAGCCTCACCAAAACAACATGGGCTAAGTGGTTAATATAAAACAAAAGAACCAAGGGATCGCTGACTAGACATAATCAGTTACAGGGTACAACTCAAAATACATATAGAAAAAAACAAGGACCGAGTTTTTATGTATCCCTTTATATTGCCAGCTAAAGTAAAAAATATACAGATATGGATAAATTGCAATAATTTATTAATATTCCATCAATTGAAAAAATGGACACTGGTCAAAAAATTAAACAGAGTAAACATCAAGAACAATGGTATTTCATGAGGGCAAACACAGACCCACTAACACCATATACATAATAGAAATGGGTTTGCATGACAAACAAGATGGATAATCTCTCTCGCAATGATAACTGGTGTACTGTGGCACTAATAATATTACATGATGAGTTAGAAGTACCTATGGGTAGAACCCATATATAAGTATGAATCATGTAACCTACATGTGACTGTCACAGGATAATCCCTAAAGTGCATGGGGGCCAAATATCCAATAAGGTCACTCACTCATCCGTTTGAAGTACAAGTACTGGTAATAGGGGGGCTGTGTCTGGGCGCAGACCCTGACACTTGTTTCGTCGGCTACTTCCCGGGGGACTGTAAGGGGAATGTTTGTGAAAAGTGCCTAAATAGCCCCATCGCCAGATCATTAACCGTCCTGATCGCACACACCGTGGGCCCAGATCGTCAGCAGTTGCAGCAGGCATAAGGGTAGCTTTACACATCGCAACATTGCATGCAATTTCACTTGCAACTTACTGGTTGCAGTGAAATCATGGACACATTGTTCCATTTTGTTGCCGTGTACAAATGGAACAATGTATCCATGATTTCACTGCAACCAGTAAGTTGCAAGTAAAATTGCATGCAATGTTGCGACGTGTAAAGGTGCCCTAAGGGCCACTTTACACACACCAACTTATCTGTCCAACTTCTGAACAACTTACTGGTTGCAGTGGAATCATGGACACATTGCTCCATTTTGTGGCTGTGTACAAATGGAACAATGTGTCCATGATTTCACTGCAACCAGTAAGTTGTTCAGAAGTTGGACAGATAAGTTGGTGTGTGTAAAGTGGCCATTAGAGCTACCGTACTTGCGGGGTTGGAAGGGCACTTCTGGTGACGTCACCAACCAGAGGCGCCGTTTGTTCCGCAGCGTGTCCCCTGCTCTGCCATTACCATCACCTGCTGTGTATCTGTTTTTCTTTGATGTAATAACATTGAGCACCATTTGCGTTTATTTTTTACATGCTGTTGCTGATGATTGTTTTACAGTTTATCAAGTGCTGATGTAAATTATTACAATAGACTCGGTAAGTCATTGTAGAGGAACAATAATGCTCAAAAAATTGCTCAAAATTTTATTTTTTTTAATCATCCAATTTTCTGTGGAGGAATGTAAAACTATCTCAACATCTATTGTAATAGAATGTGGATGTTGCATTGTTGTCTTTTCCACATTGTGTCGCTCACATACTTGTGTCGGAGTTGTGTCAGTCGATGGCTTGTGTCCTTCAGATGGTCGGCTCCACGCTGACCTTGTCTTCCATTGTACTGTGCCTCAGACTCTCAGAGCACGGACGCAGCAATGTGTTAGACATTTTCAAGTTTCCCCAGCAAGAAGGAAATCCCAGTGGTGCTCGGTGCAGTCTCTGAACAATACGCAGCTCTGATGATCATCCACTTCCATCCACTCGGCTGCAGAAGCTTTTCTATTACTGACGCATCGGAGTCTGAACTTTACAAATAATGAATGTGCAAATGCTAAAAAGAGAATGATAAAATGTCTACATCTCCGGTTAGAAGGAAAATCCCCCATAGTCCAGAAGATTTCATTACATGGACAAATGTGAGCAACAGGGGAATGGGAAGCGGACTCTAAATCTGAAAGTAATGAAACCATTGAACATGGCGACTGCTCTAAAAGCACAGTGTCCATATAATATCACGGCTAATAGTCCATAACTTTGTACATCACACTGCCAGTATATAACAGCACTACAGATCTGTATACCATGTCATATGACGGCAGTATATAACATTACAGCGGCACAATATACAGCAGTCGTATGCTACCAAATAATATGACACCCATACATGTCACCACTCTACAAATCAATTCAACCACATAACAATATTACAACTAATTCTACCATAGAAACACAATACTGAAAATAAATTAATTGCCAGCACTTCCTAAACTAAAGGTCTTAACTGGTGCATACTGGGCATAGGATATATTATAAAGACAATTAAACTCAAGTGGGTGGGGGGGAGTTAAAGAAGAAACACAGGAATGTGAATATACAATACTACTTAGAAGAAAAATTATCATTTTTTTTTTTTAAATGGAGATACTTAGCAAATAAAAATGGCCAAAGTTATATGAGCCCAATTACCACTTCACGTTGTACCTCTCAGTTGGGTCCTAACCTAGTGAATGCCTGTCTTTGTGTCACATAGAAACCAGCACAACTATATAATATACAGTCATGGCCAAAAGTGTCGGCTCCTTGAAATTGTTTCAGAAAATGAAATATTTCTCCAGAATATTATCACAATTCCCCATGCTTTAATATACACAATTATTCCTTTTTGTATGCATTGGAACAATACGAAAAAAAAGGAAAAAAATGCAAATTGGACAAAATTTTAACAAAAACCCTAAAAATGGGCTGAACAGAATTGTTGGTGCCCTCACTACTAGGACAATCCCTTCTGAATCCACTTGTTTTCCCCAGTTAAACTAATAGACCCTGTGCTCAACTCTAGTGCTGTCGGTGTTTGCAGCCAGCTCTGGAGTATAATACAAGAGGTAACTGAGGATGTAGTGTAATGTATGTACACAGTGACTGCACCAGCGAAAGTGAGTGCAGCTCTGGAGGATAATATAGTAACGTAGCTTTTAAGGTTGAAGGAAGACTTTAAGAGTGCATCCTCACGATCAGGAGACGCAGCGTCTTTGCGCTGCATGCAAAATGCTGCATCGCTCGGAGACTGTGAGCCCTCGCGGCCAGGATTTCTCCCCTCTTGTATCTGTCCGACCGAATTGTCCACATTTATTGTTACTTGTATTGTTACTATGTTACTTGTCCTAGTCTGCCCCTTTTAGCATGTATAGTGCCATTATATTCCATGGCGCTTTATAAATAAATAATAATCGTACAGTACTAGCATAATGGATGGGATTAAAAAAAAAATCCAAATCCAATCCTCACTATGCGTAACCCGCCCGCAGCATGTTTGGAGCTGCGTTGCGGGTTGCCAGCAGTCTGTTCCTCCGCAGCATGTCTATTTCATGCTGCAGAGTCAGAAGCGGCTCCCATCAGGTGACTGCAGAGAGAAGCCGCCCCGCACCCGCCGCACACTGAGTACAGGGCGGCTGCGG
This sequence comes from Allobates femoralis, assembly GCA_033576535.1. Classification (NCBI taxonomy): domain Eukaryota; kingdom Metazoa; phylum Chordata; class Amphibia; order Anura; family Aromobatidae; genus Allobates; species Allobates femoralis. The sequence continues at coordinate 33,096,262 of JARQOC010000010.1, read as the reverse complement.
TCTCCCTGTGACCACCCGCGGCTTCACTCAAGTCCGGAGGAGCTGCGTCCAACACGCAGCTCCTACGGACCATGAGTACATACCCTAAGTCCATCTAGTTCAACCCATAGCCTAACATGTTGATCCAGAGGAAGACAAAAAAAAACTTACGTGGCAACACTAAGCTCCACATTGGGGGAAAAAAATTCCTTCCTGACTCCACATACGGCAATCATACTAGTTCTCTGGATCAACGCCCTATCAAAGTATCTAGTATATATAACTGGTAATATTATATTTTTCATAAAAGGCATCTAGACCCTTCTTAAATGTTAGTAGTGACTCACTCATTACAACATCATGTGGCAGAGAGTTCCATAGTCTCACTGCTCTTAAACCCCCGTCACACATAGTGAGATGGCTAGCGAGATCGCTGTTACGTCACATGTTTTGTGACATAACAGTGACCTCTCCAGCGATGTCGCTATGTGTGACATGTAGCAGCGATCAGGCCCCTTCTGTGAGGTCACTGATCGCTGCACATGGTTCAAGACCATTTTTTGGTCCTTGGTCTCCCGCTGGTCAGCACGCATTGCTGCGTGTGACAGCGAGAGACCAGCGATCAGCGACCTCACAGGCTGGTAACCATGATAAATACTGGGTAACTAAGCAGCGTGCGCTGCCTAGATACCATTTGTTTATCATAGTTACCAGCGTCCTCCCTGCTTAGCGCAGCCTGTAAGCGGGAGGACACTGGTAACCATGATAAACAGCGAGTATCTAGGCAGCGCGCGCTGTCTTGATACCCGCTGTTTATCATAGTTACCAGCGTCCTCCCGCTTCCAGCAATGTGGAGGTGGCTCCCTGGTCGCTGAGGAGATGTGCCTGTTTGACAGCTCCCCAGCGATCACATAGCAACGCTCCAGCGACCCTGGCCAGGTCACTCAGTGTGACGGGGCCCTTACAGTAAAGAATCGACGTCTGTGATTATGATTAAACCTTCTTTCCTCCAGACGTAGAGGATGCCCCCTTGTCCCCATCTCAGGCCTAAGAGTAAAAAGATCATTAAAAAGGTCTCTATACTGTCCCCTCATATATTTATACATTATTATAAGATCACCCCCTAACCCTTCATTTTTCCAAACTAAATAACCCCAAGATTAATAACCTGTCTTGGTATTGCAGACCCCTCAGTCCTCTCTGTGGTTGCTCTTCTCTGCACCTGCTCTAGTTCAGCCATGTCTTTCTTAAGCGGCCGTCACACGCACAGATATCGTGAGTGATATTGTAAGCGATCAAGTGCACGCGTGATCGCTTACAATATCGCTCACATCGCTGGTGAGCTGTCACACAGACAGACTCACCAGCGATGTGGAGCAGCAAGATCGCTGGTAACTACCATGTTTCCCCGAAAGTAAGACCCCCCGAAAGTAAGGCAGGGTAGGGGGGTGCCCAGGAGTTTCCAATGTAAGGCACCCCCCGATTGTAAGGCCACTTTCGGGGGGGTCGCGGGGAATGTAAGGCCGCCTATGGTGGGGTCACTGTGGAGGGTAAGGCCGCCAATGGGTGGGGTCACTATGGAGCTTGCCGCCGCTGCCGCTGTCCCGCCGCTGCCGCTGTCAGGCCCCCTCCGTCCAGCCTCCTCATGTGCTGGCCGAGATCCGCCTCCGGTGATTGGCTGCCAGCCCCTGCCTGCCGTGCGTCCAGCCCCGGGATTCAGCTCGATGCTGATTGGCCGATCCACCTGCACGTCACAGGCTCGCTGCTGATTGGCCATCAGCTCGAGCTGGGATTGGCCAATCAGCCGCAACGTCACTGGCCTGCAGGCTCGCTGCTGATTGGCCAATCAGCCGCGACGTCACCAGCCAGCAGGCTCGCTCCTGATTGGTCCAGCGTCTCGTGCAGCAGACTCGTCACCGACACCGCAGGGGAAACCGAAAGTGAGGAAAAGTAACGGTAAGTACCGGTACTGTGTACCGAAACCGTGTGTGTGTGGGTGGGTGTTTGTGTGTGTGTGTGGGTGTTTGAGTGTGTGTGTACGGTACTGTATGGGTGCCATATGGGGCTGTGTGTGTGCAGAGTGGGGGTCCACACAGGGCAGCTCAGTATGGGAGGCTATGGTACAGGGGAGGCTGCAGGGGAGGCTACAGGGGAGGCTACGGTACAGGGGAGACTGCGGTACAGGGGAGGCTACGGTGCAGGGGAGGCTACAGGGGATGATGCAGACTGCAGGGGATGATGCAGACTGCAGGGGAGGCTGCAGGGGATGATGCAGGCTGCAGGGAATTTTGCCAATGTAAGACCTCCCCCGAAAGTAAGACAGGGTGGGACTTTTGGGAGTAAATTTAATGTAAGACAGGGTCTTACTTTCGGGGAAACACGGTATGGTACACATCGGGTTACTAGGCGCCGCGCATCGCTTAGTAACCCGACGTGTACCATAGTTACCATCTCCCAGCATAGGCTCTGCCGCTGGGAGATGGATCATCGTGGTGTTATACACCACGATGAAGCAGATCGTGACATCGTTCATCGCTAGATCTGAGCTCTGGAGCTCAGATCTGCGATGTCACGATCAAGTGATTTTACATAGTAAAATCGCTTGATTACATGCAACGATGCCAAAACGATATCGCTTAAGCGATCAAAAAGGAGATCGCTTAAACGATATCGGGCTTAAAATCGTTGCGTGTGACGGCCGCTTTATACACCGGAGACCAGAATTGTACACAGTATTCTAGGTGTGGTCGCACTAGTGACTTGTATAGAGGTAAAATTATGTTCTCCTTATGAGCATCTATGCCTTTTTTAATACATCCCATTATTTTATTTGCCTTTGCAGCAGCTGCCTGACACAGGCCACTAAATGTGAGTTTATCATCTACCCATACACTCAGGTCTTTTTCAGTGACAGATTTGCCCAGTGTTTTACAATGAAGCACATAATAATACCTTTTATTTCCTCTGCCCAAGGGCATGACCTTACATTTATCCCCATTAAAGCTCATTTGCCATTCATCAGCCCGAGCTTCTAGTTTACATAAATCCTCCTGTAATATAAAATTGTCCTCCTCTGTATTGATTAGCTTGCAGAGTTTAGTGTCATCTGCAAATATTGAGATTCTACTCTGTATGCCGCCTACAAGGTCATTAATAAATGTTAAAAAGAAGTGGGCCCAATACTGACCCCTGTGGTACCCCACTGTTAACTGTGACCCATTCTGAGTGTGTTCCATTAATAACCACCCTTTTTTTTCCTATCACTGAGCCAGTTCTTAACCCACTTACACATATTTTCCCCTATCCCCATTGCTCTCATTTTATGTATCAACCTTTTGTGTGGCACTGTATCAAAAGCTTTTGAAAAGTCCATATACACCACGTCCACTGCATTTCTTTGGTCCAGTCCAGAACTTACCTCTTCATAGAAGCTTATCAGATTAGTTTGACAGGAATGGTCCCTTGTAAACCCGTGTTGACATTGGGTCATGAGGTTATTTTTCTTCAGATACTCCAGTATAGCATCTCTTAGGGTACCGTTACACGAGGCCATATCGCCGCCGATTACATAGGCGACGCAGGGGCGCGGCCTATCACCAGCGACAGCGCTGCTGCGTCGCTTAATGTAAAGTAGCAATGTCGGCGCTAAATATTGCCTCTGAGTGGTCGCCTAGTTTCTCAGCAGTGCTCTCAAACCAGGCGAGCACTCTGGGACGATGTGTACACATCGCCCCATGTAACATGCCGATCGGCGATGTTACAGGCGATGGGAGCCATAGGCTCCCATGTTACTGCATCGCCTTTGGGGTTTGTAGACACCCCAGCGGCGATGGCGCCTGTAACATCGCCGGTGCGTCACCGGAGGTATCGCCGCGTGTACACACGTGACGGCGATGCTGGCGGGGCGCCAAAAACGTGCGCACCCCCAAGCATCGCCGGAGATATCTCCGGCAAGGTATACTCGTGTGACGGTACCCTTAGAAACCCTCTAGGATTTTACCCACAGTGGGAGGTTAAGCTTACTGGCCTATCATTTCCAAGTTCAGTTTTATTTCCTATATGCCAGTCCTGTGGTACAGACACTGTTATTATGGAATCTTTAAATATTAAAATTAATAGTGTAACTATGACAGTACTTAATTCCTGCAGCACTCTGGGGTGTATCCCATCTGGGCCCGGGGATTTGTCAATTTTAGTGATTTTTAGGCCGTACTTCCTGTTGGGTTAAGCAGCTAACATGTAATGGAGAGTTTATGTTATCACTGATCATGTTGTCTGTCATGGGATTTTTTTTAATGTAAATACAGTTGAAATAAAGTCATTTAGCATATTGGCTTTTTCCTCATCCTCATCCACCATTTCACCCAGACTATTTTTAAGGGGGCCAACACAATCATTTTTTAGTTTCTTACTATTTATGTAGTTAACGAATATTTTAGGATTTTTTTTACTTTCTCTGGCAATGAGTCTCTCGTCTCAATCTTTGCTGCCTTGATTTGCTTTTTATAGATATTAATTTTCTGTATTTATTCAATGCCTCATCACTACCTATTTGCTTTAATTCGCTAAATGCTTTCTTTTTGTCACTTATTGCGCCCCTTACAGCTTTATTTAGCCATAGTGGGTTCCTCCTATTTCTAGCATGTTTATTCCCATAGGGTATATATTGTGCACAGGCCCTATTCAGGATGCTAATAAACGTCTCCCATTTGCTTTGTGTACTTTTATGTCTCAGGACATTGTCCCAGTTTATTGCACTAAGATCATCTCTCAACCGTTGGAAATTTGCCTTCCTGAAGTTTAGTGTCCTTGTAGCCCCTCTACTACACATCTTATTAAAGGATACATGAAAACGTATTTTATGATCAATATTACACAAGTGGCCTCCAACCCGTATATTTTGATATGCGGTCCGGCCTGTTGGTTAATATTACGTCCAGCAGTGCCCCCCTTCTTGTTGGGTCCTGAACCAGTTGTGAAAGGTAATTGTCTCTCATAGTTTTCAAAAACATATTACCTTTGCTGGAACTGCAGGTTTCTGTTCCCCAATGTATTTCAGGGTAGTTGAAGTCCCCCATAATCATGACTTCTCCCTGAGTCGCTGCTTCATCTATTTTCTTTATGAGGATAATACAGGATGTAACTCAGGGATCAGTGGATTATCAGTACTGTGTGTATGTTATGGGTTTCTCAGTTGATCAGTCCTTTTACTATTTTAGGTTTTCCATTTATTTTTAGCTCCACCTATATTTTCCGTCAGTTTACACATATCTGTATGAGGTTGCGTTTTGCGCTATTACTGCGCTGAGGTTGTAGCTTCTCGGTGCTGATGTCGTTTGCTTTATTCTGGCAGCTAACGAGATGTAAATGAGAAGGTCGCCCTCTTTTCTGCCGACCACCTGCTGGCCGCAGCAAATTATCCCAACGCAGCTGTACAACCATCCAGTGAGATCAAATGCTGGAAAATAACGGTGCGATTGCCACAGTCACCAGTGTCCATTAATCACCAGTATCAAATTATTTTCCTGGGTATTAATGACATTGTGGCAATGTCTTGTTACTGTACGGGTGCGGGGGGCTCAGTGTATTAATATAACAGTCCATAATTACCATTTGGAAAGTGTAAAATCATCACGATTGCCTCATGAATGTTATGGGGATTTCACCTATGTGGTCTGTGAATAAGGCCCTGGCAGTGGCAAAGAGTCAGCTCTGGTGGCCGCTGTGTATTGTAGCGCTCAGCTGTACGGCGGAAGGAGACTTTGCTTTGGTTCTGCATGGAGTTATAATGGGGAACATCCCCCTCTGTTACACATTGATTTTATGACTCCCCATCGAGCGCTCCTCATTTATTGGCCCCGGAGGGATGAGTTTAATATATTTGTCTTATAGGAAAGTCATGAAATGATTTCATAAATCAACAACACGAAAGCCTGATCCCGGCGGTGACATATGTGCTGTGTACGCCCCTGTTTAGTCTGCTTTTTAAATGGATTTAAATTGGGGCTAATGGCTGGGTGTGGGTGTCTGTCATCCCAGGAGAGGCACTACAACCTCCAGCATACCTGTAGAGAGACTGATTGAGAAGGGGGCACTTCATCCAGGACAACTGCACTCAGGAAAATAGCAGAAGTCTGACTGCAGCTTAGGATGTAGCTGGAATAGAAGTAAAAAATGAATTACACATAAAGATATGAAGATTCTGTAACTGTACATCGAAGACCTTTACTTCGATATTTTGCAGGGGCTGCCTAAGCTTCTTAGGGTATGTGCCCACAGGACGTTTTTTGAGCAGTCCTGAACGCAGGAAAACATGAGGATCCTAGAGTCCTTGACAGGAGAAATGCTATGATCTTGTCTGCGCTTTTTGCGCGTTTTTGTGCGTTTTTCCTGCATTTTTGATGCTGCGTTTTTCCAGCGTTTTTTCCATTGACTGCACCAAAAACGCAGGAAAATAAAGCATGTCAATTCTTTCCTATCCGCTCCAAAAACGCAGGTATTTGACAGTTCTTGACACTTGCAAAACCAATGTGTGTGCACAGCGTTTCTGTGAAACACATTGGTTTTGCTGGGAAGCCCAACCGCAGGAACAAATTAGCATACATTACCATAAAACCAATGGTTTTCTGCATGCGGAAAAAGCAGCAAAACCGCAGCAAAACCGCCCTGTGTGCACATACCCTGAGGGTATGTGCACATGATCTGGAGGCACTGCGTGTTGGACGTGGTGCCTCTGGCCCTGCTGGAACCCTCAAGTGAGTGCACGGAAACCGCAACTTTCCTGTACTCATGATCTGTGGTGGGTGCTGGGCGATTTCATCCACAGGACATCGCTCCTGACTGCGCAGCATGTAATTAACATGCTGCGAAGCACGGCAACCTGCACCGCAGGTGAAAACACGCTGCGTTCGGGTGAAGCATAGTGAGGTTGGGATTTCCCGAAATCCCATCCACTGTGCTGGTACTGTACAATGCAGCGTTTTGGACGCAGCAGCAAGATGCTACGTCTAAAACGCTTCAACTCTGGATCGTGAGTATGCACCTTAAAAGGGAAACTGTCACCACATGTGATTTTTTCCAAAATATTGGGCATACAGGTTAAAGCTGAAAATAATCCTCCCTGTCTGCCTTATACAGCCTTGTGAAAAAATCATCTGGTATCACTTTAAGTAAATGAGCTGTTCCAGTCTATGGGGAGAACATTGCCTGGAAGATAAGGGTATGTGCACACTGGTCGGGTTAGGGCCGGATTAGGTGTGTAAAACCGCCGGTCGGTTTACATAAATTTCATGTAAAAATTATGTTAATCCAAACCGGCGTTTGGATTAACATTGAAACCTATGTAAACGACACCCCTGTGTGCACACAGCGGCGGGTTTACACATGCTCATCCGTTGCTAACCCGCTGGTGTTCCCAGCGGGTTAGCAAAGAATGTGCATGTCCTATAATCCGGCCGGTTCTGCAGCGGCTGCAAGCAGAATCATGTGCTGCTTCCAGCCGCTGCAGAACCGACGCCACTAACCCGCTGTGCACCGCCGCACACCCGACCGTCTTCCCAGCACGGACCCGACAGGAAGCCGGTGGGCGGCTCCGGAGCTTCCTGTCGGGTCCGCCCAGCCGCCGCCGCCCCTAACCCGCCCCCCGTGTGCACATAGCCTAACTCCGCTCCAGAGCCTGTTCTAAATAAAAAGGGGAGTTACCAGTTTGAGACAAGTAAAGGCCCTGTCATACATAATGAGATCGCTGTTGCATCACAGATTTTGTGACGCAACAGCGATACCGTTAGCAATCTCGTTATGTGTGACACGCACCAACGAGCTGGCCCCTGCTGTGAGATCGTTGATCGTTACACACTGCTCTGAATAATTTCTACGTTGTTGCGCTCCCACTAGAGGAGCGCTACATCGTTGTGTTTGACAGGGACAATGACCAACGATCTCAATGCTACGCTATGGAGTGACAATTTCCAACGACCTCGGTATAATTCTGGATCACTAGTGAGTCGTTTTTCACATCGCTGGTGAGATACCTGTGTGACATCTTACCAGTGATGTGTAAACGACGCACCAGCGATCTCTGCACATTGTTATCGGGATCGCTGGTGCGTTTTTATTTTCTGACTGGGCCTTTACTAACACAGAAGAGGAGAAATTAGGCTGGTTTCACACAACCATTTTTTGAAATCCGGGGTTTTGCATCTAAAAATGGATAGAAACTGATCCGTTTTCTCCCCCATTGAATGTCAATGGGGACGGATGAACATGTGGTAGTATCTGGATGTATGCGCATTCCACACGGATCTGTTTCGTACCGTTTTTTGTCCGGACCCCAAACTGCAAATGTTACAAATTGGATGCTCATTCAAAAAACGGAATAAAACCTATCCGTGCCTACTAACATGGAGTCCTATTGAAACGGATCCTTTAGAAAACAGATCCGTGTGCAATCGGCTGCACAGATCCTTTTTCCCGGACTGAGCATAGCCAGAAAACAGTTTGATATGATACACCCACTAGTGGTGTGTCATTTGTCACCGGATCTGTGAAAGAAAACGGACACACGCTGATGCAACTGGACGCTACTTTACCGATGTTACGACCGATCCATCAACCGGATCAGTGAAAAAAGGTGTGGGTGTATCCAGTTGTATCATGTTTCACAATCCGTGGAACTCCAGGGGCATGCAGGTTTTACATGCATACCCCCCGGATTTAAAAAAACGGTAGTGTGAAACCAGCCTTCTTGCAAACACAGTTTTTGCAGCTCTGCTGTTTTGCAACAGTGTTGCAGCCCTGTATGCTTGGGACTGCAGATGTGGCAGGTATAATCACACAGGAGCAGAGAGCGACCGTCACTCATCACACTGGTAACTACTCCTTCTTTATATAATAAACTCTGGTGGCAGAGTTATCTCCCAGGCAGCATCCACCCCATAGCCTGGAACAGCTCATTTACACAAATTGATAAAAGATTATTTCTCCACAACAAGATAAGAATAAAGACTGGGAGTAATATTATCAGCTGTCTATATTAATAGTTTGATAGGTCAAATGTACTGACATATTCCCTTTAAATGAATACAGTTGCAAAATTCTTGTTTGGTTTTTGTTCACTATTGGATAATCCCTGTGTAACTGTCGTGTAAGAAAAGCTATCTGTAATGGCCACTTTACACGCAGCTACAGGTAACAGGTTTTCCATAGATAACTTACTGGCTGCAGTGAAATCATGGAGACATTATTCCATTTGTACACGGCAACAAGATAGAACCATGTCTCCATGATTTCACTGCAAACAGTAAGTTACCTGTGGATAAGCTAGAAATGTAGCCGCGTGTAAAGTGGCCATTATCGTTAGTGCCTGGTTTGTGATGGTTGCAGGTTCAGGTCCTGAGACTGCCACCGTTCAGTGTAAGCCTCGCTCTCGGGGGGACACAGCCTTGTCCGAGCTCAGTAGAATACGAGTCCGTGCATGGTGAGACAAGCAGACTATTGTCACCCTCATGTGGGAGCTGCTGACCTCACACTGGTGTTTGGACGATTCTTGTGGGTCTTGGACCCTGGACGATGGTGTGAGGTCCATCATCTCAGGTGGTGCGAGATCCATCATGTCTAGTGGTGTGAGGTCCATCATTTCAGGTGATGTGAGGTCCAACATGTCAGGTGGTGTGAGGTCCATTGTGTCAAGTAGTGCAAGGTCCATCGTGTCAGGTAGTGCGAGGTCCATCATATAAGGTGATGTGAGGTTCACTGTGTCAGGTAGTGCAAAGTCCCTCATATAAGGTGATGTGAGGTCCATTGTGTCAGGTAGTGCGAGATCCAGCATGTCAGGTAGTGCGAGATCCATTGTGTCAGGTGGTGGAGAGTCCATCATGTCAGGGGTGCGAGGTCCATCATGTCAGGGGGTGTGAGGTCCATTGTGTCAGGTGCTATGAGGTCTCATATAAGGTCATGTGGTCAATGTGTCAGGTAGTGTGAGATCCATCGTGTCAGGTGGTGTGAGGTCTCATGTCAGGTGGTGTGAGGCCATCATGTCTGGTGGTGTGAAGCCGTCATGTTAGGTGGTGTGAGGTCCATCATTTTAGGTGATGTGAGATCCATCATGTCAGGTGTGCGAGGTCCATCATGTCAGGTGGTGCGAGGTCCATCATGTCAGGTGTGTGCTAGGCTCCATCATGTCGGTGGTGCGAGGTCCATCATGTCAGGTGGTGCGAGGCCCATCATGTTAGTTGATGCGAGGTCCATCATGTCAGGTGGTGTGAGATCCATCATGTCAGGTGGTGCAAGGTCCATCATGTCAGGTTGTGTGAGGCCCATCTTGTCAGGTGGTGCGAGGGAGCATTGTCTAGTAGACTGTGCACTAAGGCCTCATATGGAGCATGCTCTCCTGCTGGTGTCAGATACACTCGTACCGCACTCCTCTTCCTGCAGGACAGGTTGTTCCCGGCAGTAGATAACATGGAGTCTATTATTTTCTGTTTTAATTCCTCTTCGTTGTTGTTTTTGTACTGGGCACAGTCTTCTGTGGGGTACTATAACTCCCGCCCTTTAATTACACATAAGTATCTTCATTTAGTTAAATATTAAATCTCCTTATATAATAGGACGACATTTTACCATCGCTCATTATTATCTTGACTTTGGCTCATTCATTTCTGAACAAGCACCAGCGGGTTAACCAGCCGCCCATTACAAATTAACCAGTCTGCCGGTTGATGATTAACCCTGTACAACACAATATTCTTGTGGTTAGAATTAGTACCGGCTGTTACTTAGAATCGGAGTCTCAGCGCTGGTGTACGGCACCAGTTACTGTGGTGGGATGGCCGCTGCAGGTAGGAATAAAACTCATCCCCTCATTAATTGTCCCAGGACATGGTGGGACGTGTAAACCTGCCGTGTGGGCGCTGTGTGCCTGCTCATTACCGGCACCTAGCTGCCACGAGGGGCGTAACTACAAATAGATACAGGGGTTACAATCGCACCTGGGCCCTGGAGCCTAGGGGGCGCAAAAGTCCCTTTGCCCTGTACAAAAAGACTAACCCTATTAAAGGTTTGCAATAATTAGGGGCCCTGTTGGAGCTTTCACATCGGGTCCATGAGCTTCGGGGCCCATGGGCTGCCGCCATTCTAAATTATTCGTCCAGGAAATGAATTACAGCGGGGGCTTCAGATGAGGTACAGTGGGGTCATCCTTGGAGAGGGGATCTCGTTTCTAGTGGTAATTACAGGGTGAGGGGACAAGCTGGGGTTTAGGGTCAGCTGTTCCTAGTTAGGAATCGGCACTGTAAGTACTTGAGACACTTTTTCTTGGTTTATCTTGGATTACCTGGTTATCTGTTTATTGATGCGGAGTTTTCAACCTTCAGAGGTGGAAATGGTCAGAGATCCCTCCATGTTCCTCCATTATGACCCTGTGTCAGACAGGTGGCTTGGCCTGCGAACTGTTGTGGAGTCTTCATACAAGTGTCCTTATTCTGGACTAATTATAGTCTAGGATGCTGTTCACATATTATTATCCGCAAAAAAATTAAGTGGCCATAGAATTTTTTTTTGAGTCATGGACCAAGAACCCCCAAATATATGGCTCTATGCATTGTGAAATCCCATAAGGCACTGACGCCGTCCATATGTCAACAGATTTCTGATTCTACAGATTTCTAATAGACTTTACATCCGTTGTCAATAGACTGTGAGCCCTCGCGGACAGGGTCCTCTCCCGTCGTGTACCAGCAAGCCTTGATTGTTCGTATGTACTGTATCTGTCCTTGTCACCCCCACTTCTTATGTAAAGCGCCATGGAACCAATGGTGCTATATAAATAGGTAGTAATAATAATAATAATAATAATAATAGTTCTGCGCAGACCTAATCATTTTCACAGTGGAGGGTTTGTCACAAGGTGATGAATGTAAGTTTGCACTTTTGGCTGTTTAGGACTGGAGCAGTTACTCTGCGCCTCCAGCTCTGTGAACAGGAGTAAGTCAGGCACCAGGAATCTCTCTTTTTTCAGTTTTTACCATAATTAAGAAGCATAGTGGAGGAAAAGCTTCGAAGAGCCCTGGTCCAGTGGCCGCGAGACCAGAGCTGGTGATCCCGGGTGCTTTCCTGATGGGTAGATCTGGTGCGATGTATCTCATATGTGCTCATAACCTCACATCTGATATTACTCCATATTCCCCTCTACCGCCATTTACCAGTTTCCCTCATAGACTCTATCCCCCCTCCATATTCCTATATACTCATGCGCCCATATGACTTCATCTCTGCCAGTATTACTCCTTATTCTCCTCTACTGCCGTGTATCCAGCCTTCTTTATAGACTCCATGTCCACCATATTCCTATATGCCCTGATAGCCTCACATCTGCCAGTATTACTCCATATTCCTCAGAGTACGTGCCTTTACAGACGCCTGTGGCTTCGGTGATAATGCCGGCGTCCTGCAGGACAGGTCAGGTGCAAGGAATGTATTTAAGCTCATGTCTTGGGGACATCTTGAGCAGCCGTCTGCCAGACTGCACCACGCCATGTTGTGTTGATTGTTGAGTTGTTTTACTGATCTGTGTCATGGAGCCACTCCATTGATAGGGAAAACGTATCTTCAGATTTCCCCTTTATTTATCCCCTGGGAGCTGCTCTTGAGTCTATTTCCTCCATTACTGCTGACACAACGTGGAGGAACCCCTCGCGTGTGACGTACAAGAGCGGCACTGCTTGTGTTCAAACATCAGTGTGACTTGTGCCAGGTTAATGACAGGCAGAGAAGGTGGCGCCCCAGGCGGTTCTGAGGTGACAGGAGTGGGATGACAGGGGTTAAGTAGCGGTGCAGCTTGGCTCTGCGCTCTGCAGAGCTGCTTTGTTTGCTCTGCATTAACATTTTAATAATTACATGGCGTGGAATGTGTAGGAGCCAATCCCAGGCAGCACGCGGGTCACGTTATCTGATTGCCTGGTGAAATGATTGTATGATGGTGATTACCTGTTTACTGATAGACCGAGAGAACAAACAGTCTGCAGCAGAGCGCTCCGCTGCATCCCAGGAACAATTACACACAATTATAGCTCTCATTATAGTCTGTGATTAACACAACATGCAAGTCCCCAGGAGAGAGCGCCTCACGCTTTGTTCCCGCTGTAATGCTATGAAGATGGATGTACGGGAGGTTTGGATGGAGATCAACCATTGTTGTGGGACCTACGAGACACCTTAAGATATTGTTAATTTATAAAGGCCAGAGGTTGCCCTAAAATGGCTAGCTGATAAATTGTATGAAGCCAGGAGCCTCCTTTCCTGCGGCCGGTCAAGCTGTTCAGTGGCACATCCATACTCTGTCCACATGCATTATATCTATAGGGCAAGACGCAGATTGGGCGACTGCTTCATATCCACTTACAAGAAAAGCTACAGATCGAGTTTGTCCATATGCTTGAATTATGACAATATATGCCAGTTTATAGCTAGAGGAGAGCTCCTGTACATGGAGGAGAGCTGAGTATGAACATACACAGCCGTAGTTGTGGCTCAACATTGACATTTTCACACCAGGAAGGGTGTGCCGACAGCTGTCACTCACTGTGTGCTCAGCGGTGACTCCATCACATCAATGTCTCAAAGCTGGCAGGTCCCAGGAGGATGAAAGTTCATGTTCTCCCTGCAGCCAGACAGCATTGTACCACTATTAGCCTACAGATTAACCCCCTAACTGCAGGTTAATAGTATTTGAGGACATGACAGGTTCCCTTTAATGATCTGCAAATTATGAAAAAATAAAAATGACATTTTCAAAACATCTGGATTCCTCCAGTTTGGAGTCTGAGCCTTGTAAGGCACTTCCAGCCTCGGCTGCTATCACTGAGGTTATTAATGGTTGTCTGAGGAAGGTTCTACCACTGAATGTAACAATCATCTGGATCTGCTGTTGGCAGCTCCTTTGTAGTTACTGACCAATGATGTTTCCGATGTGCCTGATGGAGACCAGTCCAGAGATGCTACCACCACAGGAGACAAGTCTGGAGACGCTGCAGAGAGGGTAAACAAGTCCGGAGAGACTGCAGCCATGGGAGACAAGTCTGGAGGCGCTGCAGTGCAGCCACAGAAGACATGTCCTGGCATGCTGCAGCCATGGGAGACGAGTCCGGAGATATTGCCGACACAGGAGACAAGTCCGAAGACGCTACAGAGAGGGGAGTCAAGTCCCTAGACTCTGCAGCCACGGGAAACAAGTCCAGAGATGCTGCAGTCATGGAGGATAAGTCTGGAGATGCTGCAGTAATGGAAGACAAGTCTGTAGATGCTGTAGCCATGGAGGACAAGTCTGGAGATGCTTCAGCCAGAAAAGACAAGTTCAGAGATACTGCAGCCATGAGAGACAAGTCCGGAGACGCTGCAGCCACAGGAGAGCAATCTAGAGATGCTGCAGCCACGGGAACAGGTTTACAGTGCTGTGCAAATGAATTGGGACAAAGCATTTTTTAAGTAAAATCGTAAGTTGGGGTTACCAGTCAGTGATTCAAACCAGTTTTAACTGCTTTGAACAGGTGTGAGTGTACAACCTTGAGTAACAAAATGTGGTGTGACTGGTTTTAGTCAGAAAATAACAGCTAGCTGCCCCCTCAGCTTCAGGTGAGAGCTTGTTTCTGTGAGGAGTGGTTTAGTGTACTTTTTCTCTCAGTGTGATTTGTGCCTGTAAAAATGGATGTTACTCCACGGAAGAGGTCTAGAATTATTACTCTTAGGCTGGTTTCACATTGCATAATTTTTCCTGTCATTGGGATCCTACTTTTTGCAGGACCCCACGGACAGGAAAGGACACCATCAGATGTGAGCCTCATGGTGCTATTTCTGTGTCCGGCTCCGTGATTTTCACGGGTCCGGACACAGAGAGAGCTGTGCGGGGCACATTAAATAAAAGTGAAGGGGTTAAAAATAAAAAACTCTATTCTTACCTTCCAGCGATCCCTCAATGCCTCCAGCAACCTTCGGGTGTCTATAGGACCTGCCGTTACGTCACAACCCGGCAGTGTCGTGGGTCACATGACTGCAGTTACTGCGGTAATCGGTCATGTGACCTGATCAGCTGTGACATAACGGCAGGTCCTGTAGACACCCGGAGCTTGCTGAAGCGTCGGGGGATCGCTGGAAGCTGAGAATAGAGTTTATTTTTATTTTTAACCCCTTGCTTTTACTTAATTTCACTTCCGCAATGTATGGACATACATTGCAGAAGTGAAATTAGATGGTACAGAGCAGTTTTAAAATTGGGTCCGAGAAACGATCCTGTGTTTTCTCGGACCTGTGCTCCATAGGCCCCCATGTTAAAGGCCGCAGATCGGGTCGGATCCGATTTGGGTCTGATTTTTTCTGTGCCCAAAATCGGAGCAGTCTCCTGATTTTGGGCACAGCAAAAAATCGGACACAAATCGGATCCGACAAAAATCGGATGGCAATTAGGCCAAATCTGATCCGATCCGTGCCCATAGAATAACATGGGGGCCAAATCGGATCCGTGGCTGTCCGATTTACAACGGAGAGCCACGGATCCTCAAAAATCGTGATGTGAAAGCACGCTTAATGAACATACAAGTCTGACTGTAAAAGAAATCGCTTCCATCGTTGGTATTGGAAAATCTACCGTTTCAAGAATAATTCACACACAATGAAACTGGATAGTTTTCTCCAAAATGAAAAGGGAAATGTGGAAGAAAAAGGAAAACGACACAAAGAACTGATAAAACACTTATCAGAAATAGTAAAACTAATGCAAGAAAAACAAAGTAAAGACTTGCTTTGTCCCAATTAATTTGCACAGCACTCTACTTCCCTCAGACAGCTCACAGTATTACAAGGAACAAGTGACCTGGTGACTTCGAGTGAAATATGGTTCCTGGGACACTTTCACGTTTCCTCTTATTACATAGAAGGCATAGGAGGTACCCCACTTCCAGAACAATAACTGCTTAAGACAATCTGCTGACCTTGTGTGGTTACAGGACACTATGAAGAGTCGGATTTAGAGAGGCTTCAATATACTTCATTCTATCCTTCAGTTACAGAATGCTGCTCCTACGTAAAGAAGGCGATGACAATCCTGAGATGGAGATCGCTGTACACAGGGGCGTAACTACAACAGGTGCAGGGGTTGCAATCGCACCCAGGCCCTGGAGCCTAGGGAACCCCAAAAGTCCCTTTGGCCTATAGAAAAATAATTCTATTAAAAATTTGCAATAATTGGGGGCCCCATTGGAGCTGTCGCATCGGGGCCTATGAGCTTCAAGTTACACCACTGGCTGTACACTAATGCACGGGTGAAGAACTACTCTAATAGATGAATTTACATCAGGACACTGATGTTATATAGAGCGATGTGTATATATCATGTGTTCTCATACATACAAGGCAATATATCCCGATGAGTGCCCAATCTCTAGCTTTGCCACCCAATATACCTGGAACAATGGCAGATCAGCTCCTGTTCAGCAACATACATTGGATGTATCAGAGGTGATATTCTGCATAGCTTTTTCCCATGGTACCTTGCCGGAGATGAGCATGACATGTATTCCTCTTCCCTGAATGAATGCTTGAAGTAATTATGGGCTGCGCTGAGTGGAATTAGGCAGTGTCTTCACCACACAGCACATGTATTAATTTTCCTAACACCACTACACTGTACACTATTATTAAATCACTCCTCATTTACTGGGTATTTGTGGACTTACAATAAAAGCTTATACCTGAATTCTTCCATTCACAATATAAACCATATATAATTCATATTAATGTCTGTACCTAGCTGAAATAATGATAGTGCATTTATAGAGATATCGTAATGCAAAAACACATATAAAGGGGAGTGCAGATGTATTCCGTAGAGAGACAGTGGCCGGGCGGGGGGCATCTGCTATATGATGCTCCTACCCAGTCTTAATCAACATTAATGTTCTTATAAATCGGCTGCCTATCTGTGGCCTGAACTGATACTTCACTGACTGAAACAGTTCAACATTTGTAAGCTATGAAGATTTCTACTCCAGGTAATGACCAAGATTAATTACTCTTGGATGCCGGACAGTCAAATAAGCAAGTCTGGAGCAGTGTGTTGTGTACTATCCACTTAGAGCCCATTTACCCTGGCTGATAATCAGGAGCTTTCCGATAATTGTCCAAACACACTGCCAATCACCCAAAGAACAAGCACAACACTCGGTAGTTGGGTGAAATGATTTGTAAACTTGCTTAAAAATAGTCCTCGGTGGCACAAATTCCTGTGTAGTCAGTTTGTACGGCCAAAAATCATGATAATCTTTACACATGGAAGTGTCAGCCTGTGTAAAGAGCGATTAACCGGCAGCTATTAAGCAACAACCTATAACCAGCAGCTATTTACCAGCAGCTGATTGGCTTTCATGTAGACAGTTGGCAGATGTGCACTGTGCACACAGTGCATTTTTTTTGGGTGCAGATTTAGTGCAGTTGTCAAACATCTGCATGCCATGCTAGGAAACTCAATGAGAAACCCAAAGTTATTGTCCACACGATGCTTATATTTTTTCCTTGCAGATTTTATGCAGAAAAAAACTGTAGCATTTCAATTCTTGGTGCAAATTTCCTGTTTTTCAACCCTTCCAGTCATTGACTTCATTGTGAAAAATGCAGGTAAAAAACAGCACCAAAAATGTGGCAAAAACGTACCACTTTTTTGGTGCATTTTTTGCCAGAAAATGCAAATTTGGCACAGAAACTTTCTACACTAAATACTCTGCATGCGCACATAGCCTAGTAGATTTCCTTCGTGCTGGGATGAGGATGAATAATATACATGGTGAAACAGAGCCTCCATCCCCGTGTAACCTGCAGCCATATCTTCAGCCTCATTGTAAATCCAACCCTCGTAATGTCCTCTTGTCACTGCACATGGTTGGCAGATTGTCTGAAACTCCATTTTTGTTCAAATTAGGCCCCGTTCAGATCAGCGTTTTAGGGCCCTTTCACATCAGCGTTTTTGAAATTTGCGGCAGATGCAGTGAAAAAACCGCATCTGCCGCAATTACCGCATACCGGCTGCACTTGCGGCACGGTTGCGGTAAACGCCATGCAAAGTATAGGCGTACTTGCGGCAGGTGCTGATGTGAAAGGGCCCTTACGCTGATCGTGGCAGTTGCGGTGAAAAAAATGCAACTGCCGCGATTACTGCATAACGGCCGCACTTGCGATTCACTTGCGGCAAGCCCCATACAATGTCTATGGAGCTTGCGGCAGGTGCGGTATCGGCACTTGTGGCAGGTGCGGCCGCGAAAAAAACGCGGTATACCGCGTTTTTTTCGCGGCCGCACCTGCCACAAGTGCCGAAAACCGCACTTGCCGCACACTTACCGCAAGCCCCATAGACATTGTATGGGGCTTGCCACAAGTGTGCCGCAATCGCGGCCGTTATGCGGTAATCGCGGCAGTTGCGGTTTTTTCACCGCAACTGCCACGATCAGCGTAAAACGCTGATGTGAAAGGGGCCTTACAAGAAAGCTTTTTTCCTTCAACTGTTGAGTCTTCGCAGCACAGAATCTTCATACAGCCATACTTCTCCATGTCAGTGGCTCTCATACTGGGAAGCAGATACTCTGTGCGGTGGTCTATTTACTCCACTGTATTCCTGTCCTAGAAGCTGGCTTAGATGCAATATACACTCCTCGACATTGAAATTGCAACACTGAGAAGGAAAGTCATAAAGTTATTAAAATCACATGATCAATATACACGTCATTAACCTGCAAATTATATAGAAATGGAAACTACATTTACTAGACCTCTGGATTCTTCCAGTCTGGAGTCTGAGCAACATGCTTAAATCCCTGCACTTCCAGTCTCAGCTGCTATCACTAAGGAAGGATCTGCCGCTGAATGTACAAATCATCCGGATCATTCTGTGTAATTACCGACCAATGACGTCCCTTATGTGTTCGATGGAGACAAGTCCGAAGAAGCTGCAGCCACAGAAGCCAAGTACAGAGGCATTGCATCTACAGGAGACAGGTCTGTAGACACTGCATCCACAGGAGACAGTGGAGACACTGCAAACATGGGAGATACATCTGGAGATGCTGCAGACGTGGGAGATGCAGCTGCGAGAGACAAGCCTGGAGACGCTGCAGCTATAGGAGACAAGGCTGGAGATGCTGCAGCCACGGGAAACAGGTTCGGAGTTGCTAAAGCCACGACAAACAAGTCTGGAGACTCTGCAACCACGTGAGACAGGTCCAGAGACGCTGCAGCCATGGGAGAAGTCTGGAGACTCTGCAGTCATGGGAGGCAAGTCAGGAGATGCTGGAGCCATGGAATACAAGTCCGGAGACTCTGCAGCCACGTGAGACAAGTCCAGACATGCTTCAGCATGGGAGACAAGTCTGGAGACTCTGCAGCCACGGAAGCAGGTTCAGGCTATGCTGACTACTCACAGTAGTGCGAGGAACATGTGGCCGGGGGTTTTCCTGTTGCACATCATGTTGTGTGTCGGCCCATGTGTAGAGTGCTCATACATTATTCATTATATATTCAAAGTATGGGGTCCTGGATTCAATTCCCACCAAGGACGACATCTACAAGGAGTTTGTATGTTCTCCTCGTGTTTGTGTGGGTGTCCTCCGGGCATTTCAAAGACATACTGATAGGATGTTTAGATTCTGAGCCCCAATGAGAACAGTGTTTCAAATGTATGTAAAGTGCAATGGAATTAATACCGCTATATAAATGAATAAATATTATTATTATTATTATTATTATTATTATTATTATTATTATTATAGGCAGGAAGGTTTGTAAATGTAAAACACCAGTGGATTTGCAGGTCGTGCTCCTTGTGCAGGACATCTCAAAGATAACATACAAGCCGGGAATGTTGCCTGTTGTGAACATCGTGTTCATGGCGTTCCCTGATATCTCTGATACACATCTTATGTTTTAGACACACTAAATTAATATTCAATGTATTTTCTCCTTGGGCACCCAGTATTGAGAGATCAAAGCGCGGCATTAAGTCTATATTTATACTTGTGTGTGTTTGTTATTGCTGTACTATGTGATGTCTTCAAAGCCATCGCTCATCTCTCAGATGGAAAAACAAGAAAGCAGCGAGTTGTGCCATTGCCTTCACCCGCACTCCTAATTTCTGCATGACATTGCAGCCTACCACCCTCACCCGCTCCTGCCATCTCCTGGCACCACTGCCTCAACACTTGGCAAATACAATAAGAAAGCAACGGGATAGATGCAAATATGCAGCTTCTGTATGCCAATATTTGCAATATTCATGGAAACCATGAAAAATAATGACAGCAGGAGATCCTATTCATGAAGCCAGAAGTAGAACTTCAAAAACGCCTCCAGGTCCACCACACCCAGGCCTGGCCTGGCACAAAGACGTGGTGCGCAGGACAATGCCGCTGATTGTCTGCCGCCTCCCCGCACCTTGCCAGCACCTGCCATCGTTTCCACAATTAGTGAACTTTTTCCCTTCATATTTTCTTTCTAGGAAGTACAAACTCAGTAATTAAGCTGTGATTCTGATGCCAATGTTTATAGAACGCACAACTTGCTGCATTCATACTTTAGGGTTATCTCTTCATTCTGGGCATTTGGGAGACAGGATACCGGCAGCCAGTCCAGCTGGGTATTTGGAGAGTCAGGATACCCGCAACCAGTCCAGCTGGGTATTTGGGGAGTCAGGATACCCGCAACCAGTCCAGCTGGGTATTTGGGGAGACAGCATACCCGCAGCCAGTCCAGCTGGGTATTTGGAAGACAGATACCGCACAGTCATGGATTGGAGCCCAGATCCAGCTGGTATTGGACAGCAGCATACCCGCAGCCAGTCCAGCTGGGTATTGGACAGACAGGATACCCGCAACCAGTCCAGCTGGGTATTTGGAGAGACAGGATACCCGCAACCAGTCCAGCTGGGTATTTGGGGAGTCAGGATACCCGCAACAGTCCAGCTGGGTATTTGGAGAGACAGGATACCCGCAGCCAGTCCAGCTGGGTATTTGGACAGACGGGATACCCGCAAGCCAGTCCAGCTGGGTATTTGAGACGGACCGGACAGGTATACCCCCCACCAGTCCAGCTGGGTATTTGGGAGACAGGATACCCGCAACCAGTCCAGCTGGGTATTTGGGAGACAGGATACCCGCAACCAGTCCAGCTGGGTATTTGGAGAGACAGGATACCCGCAACAAGTCCAGCTGGGTATTTGGGGAGTCAGGTATACCTACCCACAGCCATTCAGCTGGGTATTTGGGGAGTCAGGATACCGTATCCAGTCCCAGCATCTTGGTCCATACTCAAACCGTGATATATGGACATCTGAATTTGTCCTATGAAATATTTTCTTATAAATGCAATAATTGAATTGATACGGAAGTGCCCTTCTGTGGCTGTGGAATCCTCAGCTGTATTTTTCTCCTTTGTATCTCTGGATCCGCTTCTTCCTCGGATTGCGTCGGGGATAGGTCGAGGTGTCTATAAAGGATATATGTCTATTTATCTTTCGCTGGCTGTGGGTGGCAGATAATGTTGATTTTGGTTTGTTAAATACACAGAGGAAATTGTCACATTGTGCTGTATGACATTGCGGAAGAAGCAGGTTGGATTTTGTGTCAGTAATCAGATGTAATTACAATGTAGCTGATCGTTTGCTGAGCGCCACTGTAGCCTGGAGCATCTTATCTCATCTCCTCAATTGTCAGAGTGTAGAGCTGTGAATGTTCGCAGCACCACGCTGGGTGAAAATGGCTTTATTTACAATGTAATGAAGTGTTTACCAGGAGCAACAAAGGAGAGATAAGGACAATGTTTTGCTCAGTAATCTCAGCACTTACAATACTCAGGCTTGTCATTCCCTCGCACGACATCTTAGCGTCTGTACATCAGACTCTCCGCAGACTTGGGCTCCTACAAGAAAGTCGCCTATCCAATCCATATATAATGTAACCCGAATGCCATTTTCAGATGGTTTGAAGTAACAACCCCTTGACGACCCATCTACTATATAATCTCCTAATCGTGTCTGTCTGACGCCGAAATCGCGCGCCAGCGCTCATTGGCTGCCGTTTGGAGTCGTTCAAACTACTTCGTTGCGTGTGACACCTATATTCAATTACGATAAATCCTTGATCACAGATTTCAGAACATGTTCTCGAATCAAACGATCCACGGTCAGCCAACCTGCTGCATCGTTGTGTGTGACACCGCGATAACGATGTCATTCACGACTTCACCCATTCACATCAATGGGTTGTGCGAACGATAGCTGCTCACTGCATCGTTGGTGCGTCGTCCACGATATCTACACATGTGACAGCTCACCAATGATGTCAAAACGATGTCCTAACGACGGCTCGCCCACGAGATCGTTAGTGATATCATTTCAACATTGAAGCGTGTAACGGTACCTTACATCGTTGCATTGTGCTTTTCCTGTACCCTTTCCCATTTCTTGGTTGAACCTTCTGGATTTGTGACATATTAACTGTGTAACTTTGACAGAGATGCTGCCAGTATTGACTACCTAAGGGCGCTATGTTTCTTCAGGCGACTTCAGCTCCGAACCCACCTGAAAGAGCAAAACACCCTGAATAATGACTATGATCCTTTCTATGTGAACCCAACTTGCGGTTCAAGCTGTTGAGAATTTTATTTTTAACTCCTTCAGGTTTAGAAAATAGCCAAGTAGTTAGGGAATCTCTGTAAGGTCAAAAATCCATGTGGAACTGCTATCATTTTCTAATTCATTTTGCTGAGCTCTCTCTATTCATGTATTTCTACTATACTTCCCTCCTATCCTCTGTATACTGTAAAATAAAAGATTAATTTCATCTGTCTATCACAGTGAGCTCTCTGCTGCATACTCCCCAAGGAATGAATATTCATGCATCACTACACAACCATGTCTTTCTGTGATCTATATGCTTGTGTGATCATCATTGCAGAGCAATAAGAAGGGGGGGGGAGGAGGTGTGTGTGCTCTTAGAGATCTTCATTGTATTATGAGACTGTGTGTAGTGTGTGCAATCTGAGATATTTCTATGTGATTATAAGGACATTTGATCAATTGGTCAGCAGATACACACATTACATGTATGCAAGAAAACCAACCTTCATATAATAGAAATCTTAAGCCCTGTTACACGGGGGAAGATCGCCGCCGATGACAGAGGCGACGTGGGGGCTGGACTATCGGCATCGTCGTCGCCTCATGTAAAGGGGCGATGTCGCCGATGAGGGAGGTCGCCTGGTTTCAGAGCGACCATCATGGGGCATGTGCACACATCGCGCATGTAACCAGGCGCTGGCGACCTGTCAGGCGATGGGAGCCATAAACTCCCATTGTCCTGCATCGCCGCTGGGGTTTTCAGACACCACAGCGGCGATGCCGCCTGACAGGTCGCCGGCGCGGGGCTGGAGATGTCGCCCCGTGTAAACGGGGGACGCGACGCTGGCGGGGCTCCAAAAACGTGTGTGCAGTCGCCGCCGACATCCCCAGCCCCGTTGCGCCTTAACAGACACCATAGTGCAGCACAAAACACCTCCCCCCTCCAGCACAGAGGGGAGGAACAGAACACCAACTTGGGTGGTGTGTATATTTAAATAACACTTATGCAGCAGCTAGACTATTCAGCTAGTAATATCATGGAGAGGACTAATGTACCAGCTGCCTGCAAAGTGTGAAAATGCTTATAACATGGAAACTAGAAAGGGTACAATAATGATTTTACATGTTTTTAAAAGGTGTGCCCAGGCACTATTCAAGGGTAATATTAGTATGATAATGAAAAATAACCTGACAGATTCCCTTTAAAAGACGTGATTGGACAACTCTTGAGGCATTTCTGACTCTGAAGAAGCTTTGTACTTTACAATACAAGTCAATTGGAAACCACAATTGACGCCTGGAAAATACTTTGGCATCTTGTCGAGCGTTTTGGCTGAAATACTGCTAGTGGTTTCTTCACATGTTTAAATGGAGTTAAAAAACAAAAAACAAACAGAACATACCAGTAAAAAAGACACCACAAAATTGCTGGAAAATTGCCTAAAAAAACCTCGCCAGGGGAGACAAACTGCAAATAAAAATGCTCTGACATCAATAAAGACAATAAAAAGATGCTTTAGGAAAAAAAATGCCTGCACTCCCTGAAGTGTTTTTGGTCTTTAAGACTTGGTGTGTTCATTTACAAACACTAAAGGGGATGTCACACGCGTCAATATCGCTGTCAATGTCGCTCGTACGTCACGGATTTTCAGTCGCTCGAGCGACATAAAAGTGACGCAGGAGCGACATTGAAGCGTGTCACCAAGCGATGCAACCAGCGATATGTCGCTGATCGCAGGTTTCACTGCCAGATGTAAAACCTGTCGGTCATCGCTCAGTAGACCTTGTGCATCGCTGCGTGTGACACTAAACTCAGCGACGTATTTTCTATTTTGACAACGTACAAGCGACTAAATAAAATTGCTCGCAAGATGGCGACATCACCGCATCGCTGGGTCATATTGACTCGTGTGACATCTTACCTGCGATAATTTCACATCTCTCAGGCGATTAATAATTTGTGACGCATGAGCGATATTGCGGGCGACATTGACACGTGTGACAGGCCCTTAAGGCCAGGTGACGACACCGAGTTTATGCACCTTGTTCCAGAACAGTGGCTGGCTGGTAGATCTTGCCCTGGGGGGGTAGTCTAATTCTACCAGCCTGTGTACAAGTGAGGACCGGGGGCGCTATCGGAGTTAGCCAGGTGAAGAGTGTGGGGGGAGGGTGTGTGCAATCATCGCATTTAGCCATGTGAAGAGCGGGGAGGGGGGGTGCCACTGCAGCAGCCCTCCGCCTGCTTCACAGCTCCTGCTGTCATTGCTGCAGCTGCGGCCGCAACGCACCGTCGTGTGGCCCATATCATTACAGGGGGCGGCCCTAAACTAGGGCAATACCACCGGCCTGGGGGGCAACTACCTCCCTGTCACCTGGGCCAGTCCGCCCCTGTTCAAGAAAAATACACCAAAAACATTTTGCGGAATTGGTGCGGAATTGTGCCTGCATATTTCTTAATGAATGCTGCAGAAATTTTCTGTACCGGACAAAAACACAGCCTGGGCACAACACTTGAGAATTCCCATAGACTTTGCTGGCTTGGGGATTTTACACAAATCTGCACCTCTTCCAGAGAAAAAACTGCTAAATTTGCAATAGGCAGTCGGCACATATACCACTGATCTTGGGTGCCAATACATCGCTAGTCTATTATAATTATAATAATCTTTATATAGCGCCAATATTTTCTGCAGCGCTTTACAGAGGTTCATATGCAAACAGTTATAGGAACAGTCATAAAAAATACAGTAACAAAATTAATGGTGGCCCTGCTCATAAGAGCTTACAACCTATAATGAAGTTGGGGTAGACACAGAGTACAGGGGCTTATTTAGTCCAGCCATTTTGAAGAAACAGGGATAGGTAAAAGCTACGAGTGGTCACCCTCCAATCTTTGTAATGCTTTTGGGTTTGGTGAGTTTGACAGAGAATTAAGTTCAGAGAAATAATAAATGGGCTGTGTATATAAAGACTTTGAATAGGGAGCGTGATAGGCCACCCTAAAAAGAAGTGTTTTTAGGGAGCACCTAAAACTGAGTAAGTTGTGGATAGTCTTAATTTCTTGGTAAAGCATTCCAGAAAATTGGTGCAGCTCGGGAGAAGGCTTGGAGCCGGGAGTGGGAGATTTGTATTAGTGTGAATGTTAATTGAAAGTCGCTTGCGTAGCGTAGAGGACGAGTAGGATGATATACGCATCAATAAGCCCGTACGTGTTCCAGGTACCTAGAAGAAAAACATACCAAAAAGTAAAGTGAATAACTTGATGACACATTAGTGTAGCCCAATTATGTGTAATCTTTTTTATTGAAACAAAACATATAAGAAATTGGTTACAGGATTTCACTTTTGGGTACATTTACTGGAAGAGTATTGTGGGTACCAATTTCTGTGACACAAAATGACATCCAGTACCTTGATAGCTTTGCATTTTTAACAAATATGAAATAACAAATGCAGAGTAGGTATTAAACTGTACAGTCTTATCCAAATCGGTTAATACATCAGCTGCTTGTATTAAATTTCTCCTTCCTCACTGGAGACAGTAACATTTGTATGTAAGATCATTTCAAAAAAGAAAAACAACTGGCGACACCGGGCCGAACCACTTGCCCGAGCCATATTAATATATCAAAAACAGGCTGTAACTACACGGCCTCATATTTTTATATATAAGCAGAAAGAAAACACACATCTTGAAGGAAAATTGATAGGGAGGGAGGGAGAGGGGAAAAAAAAAATATATATATATAAGGAGGGGGAGCCTACCGGATATTGTGCCTACCCCATTCCCCTACATCTCCTCTAACATCAGTATCCCCCAGGTTAGGCGTTAGGGTCAGATTGCGGAAGGTCCTCTAGCTGCACTTGTGGAGGTTGGGGAGTCCAGGAACAAAATCCTGGAGCACCAGATCCGTAGTAATTTCTAGCCCAATTATCATAGGCGCACCAAAGGGGGGGGACCTACGTGTCTGGACCCCCCCTTTGGACGGCCCTGAGAAGTGGTGCAGTACACAAGGAGCTGGGCCCCTATGTCAGGAGACAGGAACAATTACACAGCACCCAAGGGCCCACAAAAGAGGCTGCTTTTAGGGGGCTTCGCTCCCCCAAACCACCCCACCGGGGGCTTTGCCCTCGGAACCCCGCTGGGGGGGTGACACCCCCCTTTCAGGCCGGTGTGTGTTTCTTGGACCCCTACCTTGTTAAATTTCTGGGTGCGCCACTGCCAATTATAATAGGATAATGTTATTTATCTTACACAGTTACCAAAGAGTGAACACAATAAGACCCCCCTCACAAAAAAAAAATGTCTATGAGAGACGAGGACATACATACTAATGTGAAGAGGCACCAGGACCTGTGTTTGCCGTTCACATAGTCTTCTATGTGACCACTAACATTCATCACTTCTTGTAGACTGGTAGCTTCCATGAAAATAAAGCACTTGTGTTTCCACTGTTCATTCTTATGACTCAGATTCACATATTCATGTGAAAACTTCAGATCGCACATTGATATTTGCATTTTGTCCTTTTTTATGTTAGGAGACCCAAAGGTAACCTGGTTTTTAGTATGTAAAAAATGTTGGACACACAGACCAAAAAAAGATTAAAGAAATGTTTCGCTGATTGTTTAATTAAGGAAATTCATTGTTATGTCTATACCAAACTTTCTCCCCAAGCAGATTAATGACCCTGGCAAGTGTCTGCCGGCTCCGTTATCTGTAGGAGTTATCAGACTCTAATTGGCAAATTATTCCATGTAATGCTTCTTGCACACTTACTAGTGTTTGACCTTCTTTTCCTTCATTCCCTCTACACACCCCTGTGGAAGGAGTAGTATCTCCAAAACGCTTTGCATGATCTAATCTGTGACTGTCAGTGACAGCACCCAGGATGTCAGTGGCAGCGCCCAGGATCAACCGCTCACCTCTCCTCTTCCTCCCCAGCAGTAACCTCTATGTAAAATATCATAAAACGTAACCAAAGAATGGACCATAATGCAGTGGAAAATCATCCTAGACATGAGAATGAGGCCTAAAATAGACCAACACCTAATGAGTGCCAGTCTCTATGTGAACAATAAAATATGAAACTTTTTTCGGTGCCTTCAAACTTGACTTTTTGTGTAATAGAAAATTAAAAGTTGATGAAACTTTAGGTAAAATGAATAGAAGATCCCGTGTCCAAGTTCCGTAAAAAAGATACATGATAATCCATATCATTAAAATGTCACACTGCACAAAAAGGTTTAAAAAAGTCCAGGATAAAATTAAGAACATATATATCCCACAGATTCAAGCAAACATGTTTCAGGTAAAAATCCTTGTTCATTGCTTTGGGTTCACACTTTTTCAGGTGATTTTTTTTTAAATTGTTGCTGATTTTTTTATGCTTTTCTTTGTAGTCTGAATAGAACAGTGACAAACTGGTGACTTCTTGGGTTTTCAGCATCTAAATATAATAAAGCAGATTTCTATTTAATGATAGAAAACAGGGATCCTAGCAAATTTCAATGGATGAAAGCGTTAATTGAAAAAAGTTAGATATTTTTTCTACAGTGGTGAAGTTTTAATGACAGAAGACTGCCCCCTCCCGCCCCAGTGGAAACTGTAAGTGAAGCTTTTCTCTGGTTGGGGAGTGAACTCCCATCCTTCGGGCTCCTCTCTTGTGTGCGTTCCATATCTTTGCGTTGCTTTTCTTCTGTTTTATCCAGTGACTAAATCACTTTGAGCTTGTGCTGCAGTTATTACCGTGATTAACCATGCTAGGTGGGCAAATTGTATTGAACCCACAGAGACATTTTATGGCAGTAGAGGGCCAAGTGCACACCTGAGATGTGCGTGGAATCATGTGGTCTAGTTTGATCTCCTGGCAGATATGTGGGGTTCATGTCTGGTTTGAGCTCTTGGAGGGTGTGTGGCATCATGTGGTCTAGTGACAGTTCTTGAAGGGTGTATGGGATGACATGGTCTAGTGGCAGCTCTGGGAGGGTGCGTGGGATGACGTGGTCTACTTTGAGCTCCTGGAAGGTGTGTGAGATCATGTGGTGTAGCGGCAGCTCCTGTAGACTGTGGGATCTCGTGGTCTAGTGGCAGCTCTTGGAGGGTATGTGGGATCACGTGGTCTACTTTGAGCTCTTGGAGGGTGTGTGGGATCACGTGGAGCTGTGGCAGTTCCTGCAGGGTGTGTGGGATTGTGTGGTCTCCTGGAAGCTACTGGAGCATGTGTGTGATAATGTGTTCTACTGGCAGCTCCTGGAAGGTGTGTAGGATTACATGGTTTAGTAGCATCTCCTGTAGGACGTGTGGGATCATGTGGTCTTGTGGAAGCTCCTGGAGATGGGGAGAG
This sequence comes from Allobates femoralis, assembly GCA_033576535.1. NCBI lineage: Eukaryota > Metazoa > Chordata > Amphibia > Anura > Aromobatidae > Allobates > Allobates femoralis. The sequence goes on along the minus strand of JARQOC010000010.1, from coordinate 33,067,294 downwards.
TTCTCATTTATCTACACATGCCCTACTTACTTACCTGATCCATGTGCCACCTGTGTTCTGTCAATCACAGGAGACGAGACACCGAACAATGATCTGGACTTTGCATGGATTCTTATCTTGCACAGTACCGTGCATGTGGACCATAAATCCTTATGAAGCCGCAGCATCGCAGTCTCCACTCAGGGTGAAACTGAATATATGATGACTATCGGTATCGGCAGATGATACAGATATCCAATATTACAGAAATTTTCTCTGGGGTGAATGGTGACGTATTGAGGGGTGATGCCGGCGCTCAGCTGTGTCCTGCACATTGTCGCTGCATTTTCTGTGAATGAAACATCTGCTGTTGCTTCTTTTGTTTGGAGACTTGTGTACAGATGTAGAAGTTTTTTTTTTTTCTTTGCCCAAATATTTGCTTGACCTTCATCTGTATTTACCTTGTTTCTGTACAGGGATTGTCTTCTGTAGCTGCGGCCACATCACCTCCCTGCGTTCTGGGGAGAAGCTACTTATTCAGTAGCGCCACTGTTTTCTTCATTCTGTTTAATCAAAGTTACCGATAGAGAGGAGAGATCACACAACCAGCCTCAACTCTTCCCTTCTCATTACTTTTCTTACATCATTTAGACATGTTGTTTGGACACCACTTCTTTGTTTAGGCTTGCATAGATTTATTTTCTTGCATAGATTTATTTTCTATCTGTCTTTATTGTTTCTTTCTTACAATTTTCTATACTGGATGTACACAACTAAGCCATCACATTGCAGCCGTAAGTGAATAGCATTGACTGTTTTGTGACAGTAGCAGCAGTTAGGGGTACGTCACACACACAGCGATATCGCTAGCCATATCGCTGAAATCACCTACCTCGCCAGCGATATCGCTGTGTGTGACATGTAGCAGAGATCAGGCCCCTGCTGTGAGGTCGCTGATCGCTGCACATCCTTCAGGACCATTTTTGGTCCTTGGTCTCCCACCGGTCAGCACGCATCGCTGCGTGTGACAGCGAGAGACCAGCAATCAGCGACCTCACAGGCTGGTAACCATGATAAACACCGGGTAACTAAGTAGCACACGCTGCCTAGATAGCCGGTGTTTATTATGGTTACCAGTGCTAAGCGGGAGGACGCTTGTAACCATGATAAACACCGGGTATCTAGGTAGCGCGCGCTGCCTAGATACCCACTGTTTATCATGGTTACCAGCGTCCTCCTGCTTACCCAGCGATGTGGAGGTCGGCTCCCTGGTCGCTGAGGAGATCTGCTCCCCAGCTACCACACAGCAATGTTCCATCAATTCTGGTCATTGTCGGGATCGCTGGAACATCGCTGTGTGTACCAGCCCCCTTAGTTCTTGATGTTGATTTGTTGGAAGATACATTGGTCAAGTCAGGATCTGAGCGACAAGATCCAAAGTGTGTTATTAGATGATGGAATCACGGCTCTCCAGATCTCAGTTATATTATACAGGAGGAGACATCACCGCTCTCCAGATATCAGTTATATTATAAAGGAGGTGGCATCGCCGCTCTCCAGATATCAGTTATTTTATACAGGAGGAGACATCACCGCTCTCCAGATATCAGTTATATTATAAAGGAGGTGGCATCGCCGCTCTCCAGATATCAGTTATTTTATACAGGAGGAGACATCACCGCTCTCCAGATATCAGTTATATTATAAAGGAGGTGGCATCACCGCTCTCCAGATCTCAGTTAGGCGGCCGTCACACGGTTCAATATTGCGAACGATATCGTTTAAGCGATCTGCATTTTGATCGCTTAAGCGATATCGTTTGTGCATCGCTACGTGCGATTAAGCGATTTTACAATGTAAAATCGCTTGATCGTGACATCGCAGATATGAGAGCCGGAGCTCATATCAAGCGATAAACGCTTGAACAATCTGCTTCATCGTGGTGTATGACACCACGATGAACGATCTCCCAGCGGCACAGCCTATGCTGGGAGATGGTATCTATGGTAAACGTCGGGTTACTAAGCGTCTGTCTGTGTGACATCTCACCAGTGATGTGAGCGATATTGTTAGCGATCGCGCGTGCTCGCTTACAATATCGCTCACGATATAGATACGTGTGACAGCCGCCTTAGGGCCACGTCACACACACAGATATCTGTGCAGATATTGTTCGCAGATCTCTGGTTGCAGTGAAATCATGGACACATTGGTCCATTATGTGGCTGTATACAAATGTAACAATGTGTCCATGATTTCACTGCAACCAGAGATCTGTGAACAATATCTGCACATATATCTGTGTGTGTGACGTGGCCCTTATATTATACAGGAGGTGACATTGCCGTTCTCCAGATCTCAGTTATATTATACAGGAGGTGACATCACCGCTCGCGAGATAGCAGTTATTTTATACAGCAGTGACACAGACATGTTGTTTTAGTTGCAGGTTGTATCAGTATATGTCAGCTTCAGCTTCTTTATATACATTGGTGTTTCAGGCACCAGAAGTTCCCTCTTGTCTCTGGTGGATTTTGCTGTCTGACCTCTGTGGTGTCAGGAGCAGCAGAGTGATCGAGCGGATCTGATGTAATTGATAAGGCCCCGTTACACGGCACAATATCCTTAACGATATCGCTCAAACGTCGGTTTGAAGTCTTTCAAACAACATTGTTAGGACGTTGTTGCGTGTAACATCAAGATTTGATTACGATACATCGTTGGATCGTTGATCGCAGATTTGAGAACATGTTCTCAAATCACACAATCAACGATCAGCCAACATGCTATATCTTTGTGTGTGACACTGCGATAACGATGTCGTTTACGACTTTGCCCATTCACAGCAATGAGCAGGTATTGTTCGCTGGGTTGTGCGAAAGATACCTGCTCACTACATTGCTGGTGCGTCGTTCACGATATCTAGACGTGTGACACCTCACCAACGATGTCGGAAATGACTGCGCTCCTGCAAAATCGTTGCCGACATCATTTCAACGTTGTGCCGTGTAACGGTACCTTTAATTACTTCTGTTACCAAATATCTGATGAGTCCTGAGTTCCAGCAGAATGTGGCGGTGGTGACGGCTTGTGATTTTCAGTATTGTAGGATTTGTAGTCGGCTCTGGAGCAGTCATCAGCCCGGCAGTGTCAGAACTGTCCACCCAGAGGCTAAAAATATGCACATTAGAGCCACGGGTAAAAATAGAACAAACCCAATGCATAATTATCACTCGTCAGCGCCTCATCCTCAGCAAATCTGCTGGGTTCTGATTAGTTTTTGCCTTTTTCTTTTTTTTAATTTAAACACATTCAGATCTTTATATTTAACTCTTCAGACTCCGGAGAAATGTTTGATGAGATAAGTGGGAAAAATCCCTCCGATCAGGAGCTTCACCGCAGGGGATGTACAAGGTGCTTTGTATCATTACTTATATTATTATCTGACAACATTGAAGTTTTAATTTTATTTTTTGTAGTTATAATTTTAATTCGATATTTGTTATTTTATATTTCTACTTCATCATTTAATATTGAAGTTTATCTATTTCTGAATCTTATTTTGTTACCTAATTTTTAGTTTTATTGTTTTACTTCTATTTAGAATTTTTGTTTTGTTTTAGTAGCAGTATAGATTAATTCTTTGCAATTCTGAATCTTGTAGGATATAATTTGGTTTCAATTGTACTAAAATTACCTGTATCCGAGTTCCTTAGTCAACGCTTGACGTTTTCCTCTTTATTCAGCTTAGCGTAAAGTTCTGACATTGCCTGGATGACGACTGAAATTACTTTTACCTTCAGGTCTGGTTTATAAATCGCATTTTTGTTGCAATTTGGAAAACCCAAAGAGAAACATGATCCACAATAGCCACAAAGCTGAGGAGATTGTTTAGTTGGATGCAGTCATATTGCAATGTCTGATGATGTGTGCAGCCTCCATGTTTTGTGTGTTTGCTCTGTGTGCAGCCTCCATATTATGTGTGTGCTCCCTGTGTGTTTCCTGTGTGCAGCCTTCATGTAGTATTTGTGCGCAGCCTTTATGTTGTGTGTGAGCTCTGTGCAGCCTACGTGTGTGTGCGTCCTGTGTGCAGCCTCTACAGACTGATGAGACCCGTGTGTTTCAAACAGTCCTCTGTGCAGCCTTCATGTGTTTGTGCGCACTGTGTGTAACCTTTATATTGTGTGTGCAGCCCATGTGTGTGTCCTGTGTGCAGCCTTTATGTTGTGTGTGTGTGTACAGCCTTCATGTTGTGTGTGCAGCCTTCATGTTGTGTGTGCCCCGTCTGTGTGCACACTGTGTGTGCGGCCTCCATGTAGTGTGTGCGACCTGTGTGTGTTTGCCGTGTGTGTGCACCCGGTGCGTTGTGTTAAGGACACAGAGGGCCATTGTTGTTCTTGTTGTGGCTGAGCGGTTGCACATTGTCCGCCATATTCCACCCCTTCCCTTATAATAACACAGGGGCTGAGGGCAGAACTGAACCTCTTGTGTTTCAATCTTGGGTGATTTTGTGTCTTTAGAGATGTTGGGACTGGACAGAGGCAGATTGTCCCCCTGCAGCAGAGCACAGATCATGGAGAAAAACTCGCCCACACGTCAGGAGTGCGGGCGCCGGTGTCCATGTCTTCACACACCGCACCCGCTGATTGTTTCCATCTGGCCAGGAGGTCGTTCCACTCATTATTGAGTCTTTCTGGCTCATGGCTGATGAAGGTTATTTTCTATATAATATCCTATCTGTATATTTAACTGATGAGACACAAGAAGCCAAAACTGTGCATATAATAGGCAAAGAAAACACAATGAAAAGTCACAGCTGAAGTAAATCACACAGGTGTTACTAATGCTACAATAAAGTGAGCAGACCTTATGGCGGGTTTACACATTGCGATATCGTAGTCCAATTTCAATGAAAAGTCACGTGGTTCAATCGTTGGACCCGAGATCGTTCCTGCGTTGCATGGTGTAAACGTCCAATACGATGCAGGAACGATGTCAATGCGATATCGGGGATTGAATGAACGTGCTATTCAATGCCCCGATATTGAAGGGAGATTGGTGTTGGATCGTGCTGTGTAAACGCACAACTACGATGCGATTTGAAACGTCACCCATTCACTCCCATGTTAAGTGTGCGATCCTGGGTTGGGGGGCGTAGACATCGCACGGACGTTGTATTCCGATATCGCAGCGTGTAAACATCCAATGCGATGCGGGAGAAACGTGCACTAAATGCGCGCTCCCGCGCCATTGAGTTGCGGTATCGGAACGAGATTGAAGCGTGTAAACCCACCATTAGCCCAAAAGTGATTAGAAATCAGGAAGATATTACTGCATTTTTCCACTGCATTCTCTGCATGTTTTCTGCAGGTGTTGGCGCTAGATGATAATAAGGGCCGCTTTACACACACAGATATCTGTGACCAACTTCTGAACAGATCTCTGGTTGCAGTGAAATCATGGACACATTGTTACATTTGTACACAGCCACAAAATGGACGTGTCCATGATTTCACTGCAACCAGAGATCTGTTCAGAAGTTGGTCACAGATATGTGTGTGTCCAACTTCTGAACAACTTGTGGCGGGTTTACACGCCGCGATATCGGCGTCCAACTCCGATCCAACTCCGACAAAATGTCACGTGGTTCGCGAGTTGGAGCCGATATCGTTCGCGCGTTGTACGGTTTGAATGTACAACGCGATGCTGGAACGATGCCAAAACGATATCGGGGTTGAATGAGCGTGCTATTCAACTGCCCGATATCGCATGGCCGTTGTAGCAGCATCGTAGCGTGTAACAGCCCAACTACGATGTGTACTCGCACCTCACCCATTAACTCCCATGTTAAATGGTCGTTACTGGGTTGGTGGGCGTGCACATCGTAGGGACGTTGTTTCCCGATATCGCAGCGTGTAAATCGCCGATGCGATATCGGGAAAAGCGCTAAAAAAATGTGCGCTCCCGCGCCGTTGCCTACGATATCGCCCCGATATCGGGACGTGTAAACCCACCATTACTGGTTGCAGTGAAATCTTGGACACATTGTTACATTTTGTGGCTGTGTACAAATGGAACTATGTGTCCATGATTTCACTGCAACCAGTTATGGTGTGTTTACACGTTGCAATATCGTTCAGATATCGTAATACAACGGCGCGGGAGCGCGCATTTAGTGCCCGTTTTTCCCTGCCTCGTATCGGCGGTTTAGATGTCCCGATATCGGGATACAACGTCCTGACGATGTGTACGCCCCCCGACCCAGTAACGACCATTTAACATGGGAGTGAATGGGTGACGTTGCAGTACACATCGGAGTTGGGCTGTCACACAGCACGATCCGGCTCCAACCGGCATCCGATATCGGGCGGTTGAATAGCACGCTCATTCGACCCACGATATTGGTTGCCATCGTTCCAGCATCGCATTGTACGTTCAAACAGTACAACGCAGGAACGATATCGGATCCAACTCCCGAACCACGTGACTTTTGGTCGGAGTTGGACGCCGATATCGCAACGTGTAAACCCACCAGAAGTTGTTCAGAAGTTGGACAGATAAGTTGGTGTGTGTAAAGTGGCCATTAGACACTCGTCTGCGTTTTTCCTGCATTTTTTTTTGTATTTTTTAAGTTTTTTGCATTAGTACAGATTGTATTTTTAATTTCATTTTATTAGTACAGAAAAACTTTCTTTACCTTAAAGCCTCTTTCACACATCCTTTTTTTTTCTGATACGTTTTTCTCTCTTTTTCAGCTGGAAATCTGGATACATATTATCCATTTTTGATTCATTTTTTCAGGTACTTTTTTTAGCCCACAGGCAATGGTTTCAATGAGAAAAACGTAAATAGAAAATGCGCAGCAAGAACTGACATGCTCTTTCTTTTTCAGGAACATTTTTTTAACCAAATAACGGATCAGGTCAAAAAACAACAGACTGAACAGCAAAACTTGAAATCCCATTGACTTTGCTTGGATTCCCATGAAGTGATGCGTTCACTGCATTTTACCTGCAAAATCGGATAAAAAAATGGATCAAAAACGCACAGTGTGAACATGACCTTAATGTGAAATAACACATTGTGGATTTTGGTGTGTTTTTCTGCCAGAGGATGACAATTATTTCTGCACCAAATCTGCAGCTTGGACACAGACCCTAAAAAGTAGCTTAAGGCTCTGTTCACACAGCGTGTTTTTGATCCGTTTTTTTTAAATCCATTTTTGTAGTGAACCCATCACTTAAATGGAATCCCAGGAAGTCAATGGGTTTTCATGTTTTGCTGTTCAGTTTGTGCTTTTTTGACCAGGTTCATTTTTTGGGCAGAAAAGTGATCCGTAAATAGAAAGAGCATGCCAATTATTGCTGCCTTTTTCCTGATCCGCTTTTCCCATTGAATCCATTGTCTATGGACTTTTTAGCACCAGACAAAACAGGATCAAAAACAAAGGATATGTTCTGATGTGTTTTTTTTATGAAAAGCTGATCCAGTTTTCCATATGAAAAAGAGAGAAAACGCATCAGAAAAAGGGATCAAAAACGCATCGTGTGAACACAGCCTTATATTGCATAAAACTCAAGAAAACGCAGCATTTGAACGTAGCCTCATACAATAATATCTTGAGAGGTGACTTTTGCAGCTGAACCTGTGTAGAAATCTTCCAGTCCAGACGTGACGCTCTTGATCTAGTTTTCCGACCTATGTGGAGGGGACGGATGACAGTGATCACGTGATCGCAGCGGTCTGTATAGACAAAGGTGATATAATCCACACAATGTGAAGCGGCGGATGGTGGATGTAATCAGTGCTCACCTTTCCATAGGATTTAATATACGGGGCGCTCTGTGACCTTCTGCAAACCACAATGTGATACTTTGTATAATTAAAGAGGTAAAACCTTTATCTGCCTCGTAACGCGATGTTGACTTAAGAAAGGCCAAACGCATTGACATGAAGTGGCTGGAGGAGCACGGCTGATGTGCGGCTGCGCCTGGGCTCGGGTATTACCTGCTAATATTGAGTTCAGCATCTCATCAGCCGCACAGGAATCCTCCGCCTGCAGAAATCTCGGTTTATTCCGGAGGCTGAGGTGCGGCTTGACTGGCGTCCAGGCTGACACACGCATGCTGATTGTGTTCATGGGTGTAGCGGCAGCTCAGCGCTCACTTCATGTTTTCCAAATGATGTGCAAGGCCTGTGTCATCTGATCCGAACTGGGACTTTACTGCTTTGTGCTTCTTCTCAAACAATGACTGAGCTGGCTGAACACATGTGGTTTTCAGTGCGCTGCCGGTCATGTCTGAGCCGTCACGTCACTCCCAGCCCAGAACAATTGACATCTGGCTAAGATATAGACACTCAATCAGGCTGACGTGGATGTGTGCTGGTGAGCCGCCCCTGGAGACGAGCATGGACCACAGCCCAAGCATAAACTCACACCACCAGGGCAGACCCCAAAACCACTCAGCAGAGGGCAGCTGTGGATTATCGGGGCGTCACTCATTACTGGGACTCCAAGCAGGCCCCCCAAAACCACTCAGCAGTGGGAAGCCATGGATTATCAGGGGCCTCACTCAGTAGCAGGGTTCCCAGGAGACCCCCAAAAACCACTCAACAGAGGGCAGCCGTGAATTATCAGGATGTCACTCATTACCAGGGCACCCAGCAGACCCCCAAAAAAACACTCAGCAGAGGGCTTCCATGGATTATCAGGGTGTCACTCATTACCAGCAGACCCCCCAAAACCACTCAACAGAGGTCAGCCATGAATTATTAGGATGTCACTCATTACCAGGGCACCCAGCAGACCCCCAAAAAAACACTCAGCAGAGGGCTGCCATGGATTATCAGGGTGTCACTCATTACCAGCAGACCCCCCCAAAAACCACTCAACAGAGGTCAGCCATGAATTATTAGGATGTCACTCATTACCAGGGCACCCAGCAGACCCCCAAAAAACCACTCAGCAGAGAGTAGCCGTGAATTTTCAGGAGCCTCACTTATTACTGGGGCTCCCAGCAGACCCCCAAAAACCACTCAGCAGAGGGCAGCCGTAGATTATCGGGGTGTCAGTAATTACCAGGGGTTGTGGCAGACCCCTGAAAACCATTCAGTAGAGGGCAGCTGTCAATTATCAGGGTGTCACTCATTACCAGGGCTCCCAGCAGACCCCCAAACCACTCAGAAGAAGGCAGCAACCGTGGATTATCAGAGGGCTCCCACTAGACCCCCGAAACCCCCTCAGCAGAGAGCAGCTATGGATTATCGGGCCCTCACTCATTACCAGGGTACACAGCAGACCCCTTAAAACCATTCATCAGAGGTCAGCCCTGGATTATCGGGGATCTCACTCTTTGCCAGGGCTCCCGGCAGACCCCCGAAAACCACTCAGCAGAGAATAGCTGTGGATTATCGGGATCACATCATTACCAGGGCTCCCAGCAGACCCCTGAAACTGCACACCAGAGGGCAGCCGTGGATCAGGGCATCACCACCCAGGCAAGAGCCGGTGCATTAGATAAACTCGCTATCGGGGACACCATCCATGTCGCTTGCTAGACTGTGTTCCCAGCCCTTAATGATGGATGGGGCCCAACAGGTGAAGAGCTGCAGCTGCCGGTTGTCCACTATGGCTGACGCCCGTCTACATCAGTCATAATCAATGTTTGGCACTGTTGACCAGTAGATTTTTAATCCCTTAGATGCTGCTGTCAGTAGTGATTACGGTATCTAAATTATTAACAGAGCGCGGGGGTCCCACTTTAACCCCATCAGCACCCTGAGATCATGATTGGGGGTACTGATGGTTGTCATGGTAATTCATGGCCAGATTTCGTCCTTGGAGTTGTTCAGAATTTTGTAACATTTATGTTTTTCTTTCTGGTCACTTTCTATTAATTCCTGAAAAGCTGCTGAAGGGTTAATAAGCGACCGGACAGCAGCTGTGAATACATTGATGGGGGCAATTTTTAATATGTTGTCACTTTCAGGGGTTTTCTAATATATCGGTCCCCAAAGTCAATTCGGAACTTAATAGGTCAATCAAAAAATAAGTTTTGTGAATTTGCTTAAAAAAACTGGAGATTGCTGCATAATTTGTAAATTTTGTAACATCCTGACAACATGAAAGAACATTTTGTATCTGGAGCTGATGTAACTCGTGATTTATTAATCTGTGAGGTGACAATCTTGATTGATGGGAAAATTATCAATCAAAGTTTGAAAATTGCTAAATATTTAGATTTTTTTAAATAAATAATTGCAAAACATTTTGACCTAAATTTACCATTAAAGCGAACCAAACAGCAGGTTTTAGGGTTACAAAGTGAAGCCAGTGCCTTACAGGCACTGGGATGCTGGGTGCAATAACACTTTTACTTCAATGATTACATGTATGATTGCAGAGAAATGAGTTATCAAACATTGGGAAACATGTGCAGCAGAGGGACGGAGTGTGCAGCAGAACGTCACTATGAGGGGCTGTTTTTTTTCTTTATAACTCCCCTATTGGCTATAAGCTAAACCCTCCCCCTCCCTTTCTCCCTTCCCCCCGCCACTCTACCAGGCACTGCCCCAACTTATTACTTCACCTTATCTCCGTCCAGTGGCGTAATGATCGCAGTCGCAGGGTTCGTGGCAGCAACGGGGCCCAGACCTATAAGGGGCCCGCGCTGCCAGCCTCCCTCTGCGGATGTCGATCGCAGTGCAGGGCGCCCGCTTCACGTGGATGTGCGTCCCCTAGCAGATAGATCCCGTGTGTCAGGGAGAGGAGGGGAGGGAAGCCTCCTGCTTCCTGCTGCTGCTAGAAAAATCTTTTTCCAAAACAAGAACTAATGTGCAGCGCTGGGCACTGGCTGTGAGGTCGCTGGTCATTGGTCTCTCGGTGTCACACGCAGCGATGTGTGCTGACCAGCAGGAGACCAAGGACCAAAAAATGGTCCTGAATGATGTGCAGCTATCAGTGATCTCACAGCAGGGGCCTGATCTCTGCTACGTGTCACACACTGTGACATCACTGGAGAGGTCGCTGTTACGTCACAAAACCTGTGACGTTTCAGCGACATCGCTAGCGATGTTGCAGTGTGTGAAGTACCCCTTTATCATTTGCTCTTTTGTATGTAACATGAGTCTCTATACAAGAAGCTGTTTCACTTGATTCAGTGTTTTCAGGAGATTTTCCACATTATGTTCTTAAACGTCATGGTGCCAAGAACGATATGCAAGACTATATATAACAGAATAGCTATCTAATAACATTGAACAACAATAATTGCAAGATACATGGGTATACTAAGTAACTACTAGTAAGAGGTACCTAGACAAGTGTCTGCTATTAGTACTATTGTATAAATATACAGTATAGAGAAAAGAAGGCTAATACATTATGGAACATGACAGAAGTGGTGTTGTGTCCCTCCACCCCAACGCGCGTTTCGCCTTGCTTCTTCAGGGTGCATGTCAGGGTGGAAGAACTTCCAGGTTATATACAAAAGTGAACATTCAATAAATGTCATAAAATATAATTAATGTGGCAAAGGTGAATAAAAGAAGAATTATACAGTAACATGGATCAATAATAATAGTGGTACATCCTTCTTTAACTTTATTATATTTAAGAGTCACTTTTGTATTGTTACGTACTTCTTGTATTTAAATTAGTATCATACAGTGTATTATTATTTTCCTGTGTGTATTGTAACCCTTTACACAAAAAAAAGTAATAAAAACAGTTTAAACACAATAAAAGTTTATCTGTACAGGAGGAAAAAAATAATAAATATATCTAATATAATATAATAATAGTGATATTAAAAAATAAAGACTAGAATACACTCTGGATTTAGATTTTTTTTTTTTAGATTACGTTGGCTCAGTGGTTAGGTTCACTGGTTACCATTGTATGGTGGCTCAGTGGTTAGCATTGTATGGTGGCTCAGTGGTTAGTACTGTATGGTGGCTCAGCAGTTAGCACTGTATATAATGGCTCAGTGGTTAGCAATGTATGGTAGCTCAGTGGTTAGCACTGTACACGGTGGCTCTGTGGTTAGCACTGTATATGGTGGCTCAGTGATTAGTACTGCAGCACTGCACCAAGGAAACATCTGCAAGGAGTTTGTATATTCTCCGTGTTTTATGGGTTCCCTCTGGGTTCTCCGGTTTCCTCCCACACTCCAAAGACTGATATTTAGATTGTGAGGCCCAATGGGGACAGTGTTGCATATGTACATAAAGCACTGGGGAATTAATAGCGCTATATAAATGAATTCATTAATACATATTGTTATTATTATTTTATTAAAACAAGAAAAATGCATTTAAAAAAAAAAAGAAATAACACACAAATACAAAATCCACCATAAAAAAATCCAACCAAGATGTGGTGCTCCTCCCCCATCTACCTGCCGAGGAATGGAGCGGTGCAATAGATTTGTTGATTTTTGGCCTGCGCCCCTCAGGGGCCGCTCTCTGGTCTCTTCAGTAATTGGCAAAAAAATTCCTTTAATTGAGTACAGAAAATCATCCATTGTCTGCTGTGTGCCCAGATGTCCGAGCACTGGGGGACGGGTATGTTCATCCCCCCATGCCAGCGATGACCTCACCCAGGAGACCCCCAGCGATGGCTTCCGTCTCCAGGGTCCGGGCCTTCCTGCCGCGCACAGAATCAGCTCTTTATAGTAAACAATGACACTTCTCTTGGCTTCTCTTTCATTTTCTGTCTCTTTTTAGCTACTTATTGTATCTAATTTCTTGTTCTTCTGCCCCTGGCATCCTCTCCTATTCATCTGGTAGGGGTAACCCTTTCTCGTTCTCTGGCAGACAAGTGTCTGGATCAGTGGCAGTGCAGGGGTTAAGTGTGGGAGAACTGAGTGTGGTGTTGGTGGCGCTCTGAGTGCCTCCATCTATACAGAATAACACTGGGCATCGGCCTCAATGCTGCTTTTGTTTACTGTTTTCCTAAAGGGGGCCTCACTATATTTCATCTGTCAAACTTGCTTTTCTTTATTTCAACAATGCTTGATTGTTTCCACCAAAGGGGGAGAAAAAGCTGCAGGTTCCACAGACAGGAGAATTCTGTATTATATTTTCCTGCCAAATTCCGATCTCTGTTTTCCTTCCCTTGAGCTCACAAAGGACTCATAACTTACTGTCAAGTGTGAGAGTAGCCACAATGCCCCAGTGTTACTCAGAACGGAGACTTTCTCCGTGGCATCATGCTCTGACTGCCGGCTCTCAGTGAGGCTCAGAGCGGCGGGGGGACAGAGGGGTCGAACACAGCGCACAGGGGTATGAGGGGTCCAGCACTGTGAGGACACGGGGGTACAAGGAGTCCAGCACTGCGAGGACACAGGGGTATGAGGAGTCCAGGCCTGCGAGGAAACAGGGCTACAAGAAGTCCAGCACTACGCACATGGGCACGAGGGGACCAGCACTGTGAGTACACAGCAGTACCAGGTGTCCAGCACTGCAAACAGGGGAACAAGGGTTCCAGCACTGTGCACAGAGGTACGAGGGGTCCGGCACTGTGAGGACACAGTGGTACAAGGAGTCCAACACTGCGCACGCACATGGGTACGAGGGGTCTGGCACTGTGAGTACACAGCAGTACGAGGCGTCTAGAACTGCAAACAGGGGTACAAGGGTTCCAGCACCGTGCACAAGGGGTCCAGCATTGTTCACAGGAGAACGAGACATCCGACACTGCGCACAGGGGTACAAGGAGTCCAGCACTGTGTACAGCGTTACTAGGGGCCCACCACTGTGGAAAATTATACAAGGGGTCCAGTACCGCACACAATGGGTCCAGCGCTGTGCACAGGGGGTACAAGGAGTCCAGCACTGCACACAGGGCTACGAGTGGTCTACCATTGTGCACTTTTATTAGAGGTCCAGCACTGCAAACAAGGGGTTTAGCACTGCACACAGGGGTACAAGGAGTCCATCACTGTGCACAGCGGTACGAGGAGTTCAGCACTGCGCATAGGGGTACGAAGTGTCCAGCACTGCGAACAAGGGGTCCAGCACTGCACACAGGGGGATGAGGGGTCCAGCACTGTGAACAAGGATATGAGGAGTCCATCATTGTGTATAGGGGTAAGAGGAGTCCAGCAGTGTACACAGGGGTATGAGGAGTCCAGCACTGCGCACATGGGTACAACGGGTTCGGCACTGTGAAGACACAGTGGTACGAGGGGTCCAGCACGGCAAACAGGTGTGCGAGGGGTCTGACATTGTGCACAGGGGTACGAAGGGTCCAGCACTGCGCACAGGGGTACGAGGAGTCCAGCTTTGTGCACAGGGGTACAAGTGGTTCAGCACCGTGCACAGGGGTACCAGGAGTCCAGCACTGTGCACAGCGATACGAGTGGTCCAGCACTGCACACAGTTGTACAAGAAGTACAGCACTATGCACAAGATTATGAGGGGTCCACCAATGCGCATAGGGGGTATAAGGAGTCCACAACTGCACACAAGAGTACAAGGGGTCTAGCACTACGCACAGGGGTGCGCAGGGTCCAGCATTGCGAAGAAGAGGCCCAGCAGTGCACACAAGAATACGAGGGGTCCAGCACTGCGATGAAGGTGCTCAGCACTGCACACAGGGGTACTAAGGGTCCACTACTGCGAACAAGGGGCTCAGCACTGTACACAGGGGTACGAGGGGTCCAGCACTGCGGGGACACAATGTTGCACGCAAGGTTATGAGGGGTCCAGCACGGCACATAGGGTTTGAGGGTTCCAGCACTGCACACAGAGGTACGAAGGGACACAATGTTGTACACAGGGCCCAGCACTACACACAAGATTATGAGGGGTCCGGCACAGCACACAGGGGTACGAGGGGTCCAGCACTGCACATAGGGGTATGAGGGGTCCAGCACTGTGAGGACAGAGGGGTATGATGAGTTCAGCACTACGGTGTGACAAGGCAGAGGCCAGAATACATCAGTACACATGGGTCCTGCACTGCTCAGAAGACAGACTGGGGTACTGCGGGAGTCTTGCCCTGCTCCATAGGCCTTGAAAAATATGCTGTGATCCTACCCCATAAGACATAGAAACAGGGATATAGTGGGGTGCAGCCTAAATACTGTGTACAATGGTTCCCTTTAGATTCAGCACACTTTTGTACACTTCTAGATCCAGAACATTGGGGTACACAGAAGTTGCTTCATAGGCCGGGGAGACCCCTCCACACCCTGCAGCATGCTCTGACTGAATTTATCTGACTGGTTTTGACACTTGGATGTTATTAATTGGCTGTGTTTTTCGGCAGTGACTTTGGCTCCTCGTGGCTTGGGACAGTGTGAGAATTGGTATGCCATCCAGTTCTGAAGTTCTGACCGGCGTCATAGCAGAGCGCAGCTCCGAGCAGTGGAAGGACAGCCATTTCATGTAAGTCCCAGACCTCACTGTGTGCTGCCATGTGATGTGTGTCCCCCGTGTTACATGAGGCGTGTTCCTCCCCGAGACATGATGTGTTGTGTAGAAGCTGGGGGATAGCCGGGGGCTTCCTGGCTGCAGAATCTGACACATACAAGCTGCTCGTGTATTGCAGGGCAGGTAGCCGGCACACAGCTTCACTCCATTGCCTGGATCATTATGTGAGAGGTGTCACTCATAGAAATCACACAATAATGTACTTATAATATTGTACTAATAATAATTTGCTAATAATTATGTCAAAGAACATTTTATAGATGTGACCGATGGAAAGACGACATGAGGGAAATGTTATTCATGAACTATCAGGACTAAAAGGATAATTCAAAGTTTGCAAATTGCAACATTTTTGAAACTTTTGTCAAATTTCTGATATTTTTATGAATACATGCAAAACATACTGACTAAGTCTTCCATTATACCACACATTCATACATGACATGAATCAAATGGGACGGTCTCTGCCATCTGCGAGGAGATCACCTCCTGCGGTCTGTACGGAGATCATGTCCTGTGGTCTGTGTGGAGATCACTCCCTGCGGTCTGTGCGGAGACACCCACTGCAGTCTGTGCTGAGAGACCCCTGCGGTCTGTGTGGAGATCACCCCTGCGGTCTGTGTGGAGATCACCCCCTGCGGTCTGTGAGGAGATCACCCCCTGCGGTCTGTGCGGAGACACCCCTGCTGTTTATGCGTAGATCACCCCCTGCGGTCTGTGTGGAGATCACCCCCTGCGGTCTGGGTGGAGATCACCCCCTGCGGTCTGTGCGGAGCTCACCCCCTGCGGTCTGTGTGGAGATCACCCCCTGCGGTCTGTGCGGAGATCACCCCCTGCGGTCTGTGCGGAGACACCCCTGCTGTTTATGCGTAGATCACCCCCTGCGGTCTGTGTGGAGATCACCCCCTGCGGTCTGTGTGGAGATCATCCCCTGCGGTTTGTGTGGAGATCACCCCCTGCGGTCTGTGCAGAGACACTCCTGCTGTTTATGTGGAGATCACCCCCTGCGGTCTGTGTGGAGATTACCCCCTGCAGTCTGTGTGGAGATCAGCCCCTGCTGTTTGTGTGGAGATCACTCCCTGCGGTCTGTGCGGAGACACCCATTGCAGTCAGTGTGGAGACACCCCTGCGGTCTGTGAGGAGATCACCCCCTGCGGTCTGTGAGGAGATCACCCTCTGCGGTCTGTGAGGAGATCACCCCCTGCGGTCTGTGTGGAGATCGCCCTCTGCGGCCTGTGTGGAGATCGCCCCCTGCGGCATATGGCCTGTGCGGAGATCGCCCCCTGCGGCCTGTGCGGAGATCGCCCCCTGCGGCCTGTGCGGAGATAGCCCCCTGCGGCCTGTGCGGAGATTATGGATTATGGTTTGATTGGAGATAACTTTCTATAGTTATGGGCTTTTGTCGTTTTTTCGTATCGTCTCCATTGTAACATTTGTCATCTGTCCAATTAGTGATTATTAGTTTATATTTAGCAGAGATGTATTTTTATCCGCTTGTTGGCGAGATTGATTTCCTGCTGTAATGTGCAACTATTTAATCAGATAATTACATTGCAGGGAGCAATCGGCAGGGATGGGGCGTAGCAGGAATTTAAGAGGCAGGAGAAGGAAGATCGAGATTGAGGAACAAAAACTTATTCAGTGACATAGACAAAGTCACCTGCACTGGCCGTAAACCTAGACTGATCCGAACACCTTCAGCCAACCTGACAACTGTAGTGACCCTGTCAACTGCAGCTGTCCCCACAATTGCAGTGACTCTGACAACTGCTGCGACTCTGACAATTGCAGCGACTCTTGACAACTGCAGCAGCTCCGGCAGCTGCAGCGACCCTGACAAATGCACCAGCCTCAACAACTGCAATGACCCTGACAACTGCATCAGCCCTGACAGCTGCATCAGCCCCACCGACTGCAACAGACCTGATAACTGGAGCAGCCCTGACAGCTCCAGCAACCCTGACAACTGCACCAGCCTCAACAACTACATCAGGCCCGATAACTGCAGTGACCCTGACAACTGCAGCGACCCTGACAACTGCACCAGCCCTGACAGCTGCATCAGCCCCACCAACTGCAACAGCCCTGATAACTGGAGCAGCCCTGACAGCTCCAGCAACCCTGACACCTGCACCAGCCCTGACAGCTGCACCAACCCCGGCAACTGCAGCGACCCTGACAACTGCACCAGCCCCGGCAACTGCAGCGACCCTGACAACTGCACCAGCCCCGACAACTGTAGCAACCCCGACACCTGCTCCAGCCCCGACAACTGCACCAGCCCTGTTGTAACAGCTGCAGCAGCCCTAACAACTGCACCAGCCCTGACATCTGCACCAATCCCGACAACTGCAGCAGGTCTGACAACTGCAACAGCTTTGTCCTGAAACCTGTAGCTGTTCTGATCTGGTTCATATCACTGCTCACTCTGCCTCACATACCCATCTCATGTACGCAGCACGGGTCCACTCCATATTACAGCATATTATTGCAGAATAGTGAGTGCAGCTCTGGAGTATATTACAAGATGTAACTCCTGTTTAGTACAGGATCAGTAATGTAATGTATGTAGACAGTGATTGAACCAGTAGAATAGTGAGTTCAGCACTGGAGTATAATACAGGAGGTAACTCAGGATCAATAATGTAATGTATGTACATAGTGACTGCACCAGCAGAATAGTGAGTGCAGCTCTGGAGTATAATACAGGATGTAACTCAGGATCAGTAATATAATGTATGTACACAATGACTGCACCAGCAGTATAGTGAGTGCAGCTCTGGAGTATAACACAGGAAGTAACTCCAGATGAGTATAGGATCAGTAATGTCATGTATGTACACAGTGACTGCATCAGCAAAATAGTGAGTGCAGCTCTAGCGTATAACTCAGGATCAGTTATGTAATGTATGTACACAGTGAATGCACCAGCAGAATAGTGAGTTCAGCTCTGGAGTATAATACAGGAGGTAACTCAGGATCAGTAATGTAATGTATGTACACAGTGACTGCACCAGCAGAATAGTGAGTGCAGCTCTGGAGTATAATACAGGAGGTAACTCAGGATCAGTAATGTAATGTATGTACACAGTGATTTTTCTGAATATAGTGATTCTATAACCCTATATATAACCCTGTTATGGAGTGTGGAGTTATTCAGGTTGTGTGGGTGCATTACATTGGTGTCCACATCTGCAGGGTCAGATTCCATTGGAAGTTTTGCTCCATTGATCTCAGCCTCCCTTGATACCTGGAGATGCACAGAGACGAGCTCTGGAAGAAATTCCAGTATGGATATCTCTGTATTTCCAAAAGTTTTAGTTTGGTATCTGGGTGTAATTCTTTGTATAATGATCATATAACTGGACGGGGCTGCGTATGTCATCTATGTGTAGTATATACATGCTATCCTCGGTGTGGTGTGTTTGTGTAGATAACGGCGGTTTACATTGGGTATATTATCTATATATATAGTACATACATGTAATCCTGCACACACGGTATGGGGGTATAATATATACACATACTATATACATATAATCCTTGGTGTGGTAATGTTTTATGTAGATAATGGCGGTACACATTGGGTATATCATCTATATATAGTACATACCTGTAATCCTGCACACACTGTATATAGGGGTATATTATATACACATAGTATATACATATAATCCCCAGTGTGGCGTGTTTTATGTAGATAATGGTGGTGCACATGGTGGGGAGGGAATGTGGCTGTGCACTGAGAATCTGATCCCGGCTCAGGATCCCTATATTTAGCTGACAATATTGCTGTCACTCTGTGGAGCGCAGCTCCAGGAATGTTGTGGCCGGTGAATTGTTTCTCCTGCTGATAATCTTACATCACGCAAGCCTTCTCCACATGCTCCTGGCGTCCCCTGGACATGCTGATGCCCAGTGGTCAGGATATGTTGGGGGTGTCCTGTAAGTCTGTATCGAATAGTGTTGCCCGCCCCCCCCCCCCAGTTCTGACACTTGCTACTCATCATCCTCGGCCTTTATCCTTCCTCCACTTGTGCAGATGATGTCTCTACAAACCTGTCAGTGGCCGCTATTGTACTTGGCACCAGTCTCAACGTCTGTAGAGCACTGCATGCTTGGAGATGTCCAGCACTTTGGCAGAGTGTTCCCCCACCCGGCACCATGAACCTGTGCCCCAAAAATAGTTAAAGGCGTTGGTGAAAATGACATCAGCAATGAGCCCAGTGTACAAGGAGATCTGAAAGTTTACAGAACAATTCAAATTGTGTCTATTATTGAAATAAAAATTCCATAAGAAGCTGTGCAACCCCTGTTATAGCATTATTGCCATGCCTGCTGTACGGAATGTATGAGCTGGTATATATAAGGTGGTGTGTATACAGTACAGACCAAAAGTTTGGACACACCTTCTCATTCAATGAGTTTTCTTTATTTTCATGACCTTGAAAATTGTAGATTCACACTGAAGGCATCAACACTATGAATTAACAGATGTGGAATTATATATTTAACAAAAAAGTGTGAAACAACTGAAAATATGTCTTATATTCTAGGTTCTTCAAAGTAGCCACCTTTTGCTTTGATTACTGCTTTGCACACTCTTGACATTCTCTTGATGAGCTTCAAGAGGTAGTCACCGGAAATGGTTTTCACTTCACAGGTGCCCTGTCAGGTTTAATAAGTGGGATTTCTTGCCTTATAAATGGGGTTGGTACTGATAGTCCTACTGAATAGACTGTCAGCTGCTTTTTTCTTGCCATAATACAATTTCTAAGTAAAGAAAAACGAGTGGCCATCATTACTTTAAGAAATGAAAGTCAGTCAGTCCGAAAAATTGGGAAAACCTTGAAAGTGTCCCCAAGTGCAGTTGCAAAAACCATCAAGCGCTACAAAGAAACTGGCTCACATGAGGACCGTCCCAGGGAAGGTAGACCTAGAGTCACCTCTGCTGCGGAGGATAAGTTCATCTGAGTCACCATCCTCAGAAATCGCAGGTTAACAGCAGCTCAGATTAGAGACCAGGTCAATGCCACACAGAGTTCAAGCAGCAGACACATCTCTACAACAACTGTTAAGAGGAGACTTTGTGCAGCAGGCCTTTATGGTAAAATAGCTGCTAGGAAACCACTGCTAAGGACAGGCAACAAGCAGAAGAGACTTGTTTGGGCTAAAGAACACAAGGAATTGACATTAGACCAATGGAAATCTGTGCTTTGGTCTGATGAGTCCAAATTTGAGATCTTTGGTTCCAACCACTGTGTCTTTGTGCGACGCAGAAAAGGTGACCGGATGGACTCTACATGCCTGGTTCCCACCATGAAGCATGGAGGAGGAGGTGTGATGGTGCTTTGCTGGTGACACTGTTGGGGATTTATTCAAAATTGTAGGCATACTGAACCAGCATGGCTACCACAGCATCTTGCAGCGGCATGCTATTCCATCTGGTTTGCGTTTAGTTGGACCATCATTTATTTTTCAACAGGACAATGACCCCAAACACACCTCCAGGCTGTGTAAGGGCTATTTGACCAAGAAGGAGAGTGATGGGGGGCTACGCCAGATGTCCTAGCCTCCATAGTCACCAGACCTGAACCCAATCGAGATGGCTTGGGGTGAGCTGGACCGCAGAGAGAAGGCAAAAGGGCCAACAAGTGCTAAGCATCTCTGGGAACTCCTTCAAGACTGTTGGAAGAACATTTCCAATCACTACCTCTTGAAGCTCATCAAGAGAATGCCAAGAGTGTGCAAAGCCGTAATCAAAGCAAAAGGTGGCTACTTTGAAGAAATTAGAATCTAAGACATATTTTCAGTTGTTTCACACTTTTTTGTTAGATATATAATTCCACATGTGATAATTCACAGTTTTGATGCCTTCAGTGTGAATCTACAATTTTCATAGTCATGAAAATAAAGAAAACTCTTTGAATGAGAAGGTGTGTCCAAACTTTTGGTCTGTACTGTGTATATATATATATATATATACACAGTACAGACCAAAAGTTTGGACACACCTTCTCATTCAAAGAGTTTTCTTTATTTTCATGACTATGAAAATTGTAGATTTATAATATATATATATATATATGTCTTTGATTACTCTTTTATTCTTCCATCACTTATTGTATTACATTTATCTATTATCTTACATTTGGTTACCGGTACATGAAATTGTTATGTTTAAAAGTTTATAATCCAGCTCACCTGTTTTTTTTTTTGCTCCAGAGAATTTCCAATACATCCAGAAAAAAACTTTAAAGTCCGGCACCAAAAGTTCTTAGTTCCAAAAAGATTTGTTTATTAATTTACAGCATAAAAAGCACGGAAAATGGTATAGTTCGATTAAGTCCAAGCTATCCCGAGCACTCGTTTACATGTTTAGAGGCTAAAATGCCTCTCAGTCATAACAGGTTATGACTTAGGGTCCTTTTACAAGCTGCATCTTTCCAGCAATCACGACCACGATTTGACCTTCCCTGGGATCGCTGTTGCGTCGTTACGTGGTCGCTGGGGAGATGTCAAACTGTCAGATCTCACAAGCAACGCAGCAACGATACGGCAGTCGTTTGGACCCTGTCACTCTCGGGCGTAATATTGACATCGTTGGTCGTTGTCCCTTTCAAACACAGCGATGCACGCTGCCCAGTGGGAGCGCAATGACCAAAAAATGGTCCAGAACGATTTGTAACGATCAGCGATCTCACAGTGGGGGCCTGATCACTGCTACGTGTCACATATAGTGAGGTCGCTGGCGAGGTCGCTGTTACGTCACAAAACTTGTAACTTTGCGGCGATATGGCTAGCGATATCATTGTGTGTTAAGTACCTCTAAGAGGCATGTTAGCCTCGAAACGAGTAAACCAGTGCCCTGGATAGCTTGCACTTAATTGGACTGTACCATAGCCTCGATTTTCCATGCTTTTTATGCTGTAAATTAATAAAGAAATCTTTTTGGAACTAAGAACTTTTGGTGCCGGACTTTAAAAGTTTTTTTCATGATATTGTTATGGACCGTGTTACATTACTTTACATTCAGTTACTTTGTATACATTTATAGATTCTTCATTATTACATATCATGGCATATTATATGACGTTATTATGTTAGACATTATATCATGGCACATTATATGGCATTATTATGTGAAAGGTGATATCATGGCACATTATATTATGTTATAATGTGCCATGAATCACATCTAACCTAATATCACGGTATTATGTTAGAGTTGATATCATGACACATTATATGGCGTTATTATGTTAGATGTGATATCATGGCTCAATATCTGACGTAATTATGTTAGAGGTGATATTTTGACATTATATAATGGTATTCTGTTAGAGGTGATAATATGACACATTATATGACAGTATTATGTTAGAGTTGATATTATGGCACATTATATTATGTTATTATGTTAGATGTGATATCATGTCACATCATATGCCATGGTGTTATTATGTTACAGGTTATATCATGGCACATTATATTATGTTCCATTCTTGTATGTTACTTTATACTGTATGATATTACACTGTCGTATCTTACAGTCACCTGTTAGATTACATGTTATTACACTACTTATATTATACTACGTTGGTACAGTTTTAACCAGAGGTTTACATACACTATATAAGAAGACACATCTGCATATTTTTCTCACTATATGACATGAAATCAGAATAAACCTTTCCTGTTATAGGTCAGTTAGGATTACCATAATTATTAATATTTACTTAATGAATAATGAGAGAAAGTTTTAAGGCATTTGTATTACATTCTGCAAAATCACAAGTTTACATACACTAAGATTACTATGCCTTTGAACAGTTTGGGACAGCCCATATGATGATATTATGTGTTTGGAAGCTCCTTATAGGTTAATTGGCAACATCTGAGTTAATTAGACACACCTGTGGATGCATTTTAATGCACACCTGAAACCTACTGCTTCTTTGTGTAGCATCATGGTAAAGTCTAAAGAAATCAGCCAAGATATCAGTTAGACAATTGTGGACTTGCACAAGTCAGGTTCATCCTTGGGTGCAATTTCCAGATACCTGATGGTGCCTCATTCTTATGTACAAACAATTATATGCAAGTACAAACAAGATAAGAATTTGCAGTCATCATATCACTCAGGAAGGAGACGGGTTCTGTGTCCCAGAGATGTAGGTGCATTGGCCCGACACGTGCATATTAACCCAAGAACAAGGGAAAAAAACATTGTGAAGATGATGGCGGAAGCTGGTAAGATTCTGTCATTATCCGCAGTGAAACGACTACTGTATCAACATGGGCTTGAAAGACCACTTTGCCAGGAAGAAGCCATTACTCCAAAACAGACATAAAAAAGCTAGATTAATGTTTGCTAATGCACTCCAGAACAAAGACCTACATTTTTGGAAGCATGTCCTGTTGGTTGATGAAACTAAAATGTAACTGTTTGGCCATAATGAACATCGTTAATTTTGAAGGAAAAAGGAAGAAGCTTGGAGGCCTAAGAACACCATCCCAACTGTGAAACATGAGGGTGGCAGCATCATATTGTGGGTTTGTTTTCCTGCAGGAGGAACTGGTGAACTTCTCAAAATAGATGGCATTATGAGGAAGAAGATTATGTGGCAATACTGAAGCAACATCCCAAGACATCAGCAAGGAAGTTAAAGCTTGGGCAGAAAGGGGTCTTCCAAATGGAAAATGACCCAAAGCAACAGCCAAACTTGTTACAAAGTGGCTTAAGGATAACAAAGTCAATGTTTTGGAGCGGCCATCACAAAGCCCTGATCTCAAAGCCCTGATCTCAATCCTATTTAAAATTTATGGACAAAGCTGAAAAAGGCTGCGAGCAAGACGACCTAAAAACATGGCTCAGTTACACCAAATCTGTCAGGAGGAATGGGTCCAAAATCCAATCAACTATTGTTAGAAGCCTGTGGAAGAAGATCCACAATGTTTCACCCAAGTCATACAGTTAAGAGCAATGGTACCAAATACTAATTAAATGTATGTAAGGCCCCTTTCACATCAGCGTTTTTCGCTGATTGCAGCAGATTTACCGCATCTGCCACCTAACGGTCGCACTTGCAGCAAGCCCCATGCATTGTCTTTGGGGCTTGCAGAAGATGCGACAAGTGCGGTATAACTGTGGTTCCGGCACTTGCGGCCACGGAAAAAACGCAGTCAGCAGCGTTTTTTTTTCCGCGACCACAACCACAGCTATACCGCACGTGCCGCACCTGCTGCAAACCCCATAGACAATGTATGGGGCTTGCTGCAAGTGTGCCGCAAGTGCGACCGTTAGGCGGCAGATGCGGTAAATCTGCCGCAATCAGCGAAAAACGCGGATGTGAAAGCAGCCTAAACTTGTGACTTTGCACAAAGTAATAAAAATGCCTTAAATCATTCTCTCTCTCCCATTATTCTGGCATTTGACAAATATTAATAATTGTGATAATCCTAACTGACCAAAAACAAAAATTTTTATTCTATTTTAATGTCAGATAGTGAGAAAAAACATGGAGATGTGTCTTTTTATATAGTGTATGCAAACTTATGGCGTCTACTGTATGTACTATATGGTGGTATTATAGATGTGCTTTATGTTGCACAACCTTACAATTATCTCGCATTTTATTACACTATATTAGAAGTTACATTATGGTACAAGCCTTGGGTTACATTTTTACTAGATTGTAATGTGAAGTACGTTGTACTATATTTGGTTGATGTTAGCGGATGTTATAACACAGTATAAGGTCGAGTAATATTATGTTACAATGTAGCATATCTTATAACACATTGTTTTACTTTATAGTATATGCTGTATATGACAGTATTGTGTAAGATATTACATTACGTTACAATGTGACACACCGTATAACACATGGCTTTATATTATAGTATGTACCGTGTATGATATTCCTACACATGGGAGTGTCACAGTGGAGATTTTTTTTTTAATCAGATAGTTTTTATTAAAACTTTTCAACAACAATACAGAAAGAAATGCATTGCATTAACACAGCGGAGATTTTAGGGCACAGCGGAGATTTCAGGGCACAGTGGAGGTTTTAGGGCACAACAGAGATTTTAGGGTACAGTGGTGGTTTTAGGGCACAGCGGAGGTTTTAGGGCACAGCAGAGATTTTAGGGTACAGTGGTGGATTTAGGGCACAGCTGAGGTTTTAGGGCACAGCTGAGGTTTTAGGGCACAGCGGAGATTTCAGGGCACAGCGGAGATTTCAGGGCACAGTGGAGGTTTTAGGGCACAGCAGAGATTTTAGGGCACAGCAGAGATTTTAGGGCACAGTGGATGGTTTAGGGCACACAGATCTCTTGATTGTGGGTTTTCAGTAATGGCATCTGCGTCTGGGAAACTTAGGACAGAGCCATCATTTCATCTCCACACAGATCTGCGCTTAGACCCAACTGGAAACATTGACATCATTGTTTTTATTTCAGTTTTTCCATTAAAAACTTAATATGTCGCTGAATAAAAAGTCAAATTTACTGTTCCTCCATAATGTTAATTAGCCGGCAGAGTGATGTATTGTGTTACCTGTCAGCTGGAAATATATCTCCCTGCACTTTCCTCATAGCTGCTTGTTATTTATTGGAAAAGGGCCTGAAAGGGATGTTTGTCCACATGTAGGCTGCACCTGGAGTGCGGCGTGGCACTCAGACGCGGGGAACGTGTTCTG
Source organism: Allobates femoralis (assembly GCA_033576535.1). Taxonomy (NCBI): domain Eukaryota; kingdom Metazoa; phylum Chordata; class Amphibia; order Anura; family Aromobatidae; genus Allobates; species Allobates femoralis. The sequence continues at coordinate 33,041,171 of JARQOC010000010.1, read as the reverse complement.
GAGACGCACAGAAGAATGGATTGTTTGTCATATTTAATTGGGTTTGATTACAGAACATGTGTAGTTAATGATAACACTTCTGAGAAACGTCTCATACCACGAATTCATCTGAATGGCTACAGCAGATTACAGTGCGGTGACGTCACGGCCCGGCCACAGCTCTCGATAATGCACATCATAAATGATGACCGGCTCCAGCACCATAAAGATATAGGAATATAAAACATGAGTGGAGGTCTGTCCCTCCACAGCCTGTGCTATTCTCTTATGCCGATGTCACACGCAACGATGCTGTGTGTCCACTGGCCGACCAATGACAGATTTGTGAACATGTTCACAAATCTACAATCAAGCTATTTTTCAAAGAAAAATCGTTTGATTACACGTAGCGACACACAAACGATATCGCTTAAGCGATCAGAAAAGCAGATCACTTAAACAATATCGTGCAGGAAATTGACCTGTGTGACGTGGCCCTTACTCACATTTAATAATGCTTTCACCTGCTTCATATCAGTGATTACACCTGAGTAGTCTGAACTTCTCCCCCTGTAATTATTGCCACCCAGATAATGCTCTTTACCCCATGGAAAGAATTGTACAGGCATACAGGAAGGGCACCTCCTCCTCTACTTGGTATCATGCAAATAGAGCTCTCCCCTATAATCACTATTATATAGATAGAGCTCTCCCCTTTAAGCACTTTTGTATAGATAGAGCTCTTCCCTATAATCACTATGGTATAAATAGCACTCTCCCCAATAATCACTATTGTATAGATAGAACTCTCCCCTGTAATTACTATTGTATAGATAGAGCTCTCTCCTGCAATCACTATTGCATAGATAGAGCTCTCTCCTATAATCACTATTGTACAGATTGAGCTTTCACCTATATTGTACAGATAGAGCTCCCCCTATAATCACTTGTACAGATAGAGCTCTCCCCTGTAATTAATATTATACAGATAAGAGTTCCTTCTCTGTAATCACTATTGTACAGATAGAGCTCCTCCCCTTGTAATCACTACTGTACAGATAGAGCTTTCCCCTGTAATCACTATTGTACAGATATAGCTTTCCACGATAATCACTACTGTACAGGTAGAGCTAGCCTTTTATTCCTCTATACCAGTACTGTGGATGGGGGGGGGGGGGGGGGGGGGTTGAGGTTTTTATTCTCTATATTGGTGCTGCTTGAGGCTTTTATTCCCTAGATCAGTGCTGTTTGAGTCTTTTATCCCCTAGATCAGTGCTGTTTGGGGCTTTTTGTGTATGATTTGTAACTATTAGATTTTCTTTCGATTCTTTTCTTCCTCTGTTTTTTTTTCTCCCTCATTGTTTTCTCCCTGTTTTTTTTCTCCGTTTTTCTATGTTCTTTTCTTCTCTGTTCTTTTCTGCTTTGTTCTTTCCTCTCCGTTCTTTTCTGCATTTTCCTTTTCTCCCTACGTTCTTTTCTCCCTCTGTTCTTTTCGACTTGGTTTTTTGTCCTCTCTGGTTCTTTTCTCTGTTGTTCTTTTCTTCTCTGTACTTTTCTTCCCCTGTTCCTTTCTTCTTTTCTCCATCATTCTTTTCTCTGTAGTTCTTTTCTTCTCCATTCTTTTCTCCCTATGTTCTTTTCTCCTTTGTTTTTTTTTCTCTGTTCTTTTCTCCATCATTCTTTTCTCTGTTGTTCTTTTCTTCTCCATTCGTTTCTCCTTTGTTTTTCTTCTTCTCTGTTCTTTTCTTCTTTATTCTTTTCTCCCTCTATTCTTTTCTTCTTCGTTCTTTTTCCATCTGTTCACCGCTCCTTGCTTCCATTCTAGTTGACACTTGGAGGCATCTCATGTGCACACAGCATATTAACTGCCAGCAATGAAACCGTTAATGGAAAAAATAAAGGAGTTTAAAGGCAAAAAGCCTCTGAAGTTGCAATTGTGGAACTCTACAAAGACGACTTGTGATTCTCTTTCTTGCAGATAATGGGACGAGGCGTTAAATAATGGATACCTCCCTTAAGAGTCCCTACAAATTATTTTCAGGAACAATCTTTCAGGCGTCTGGTGTTCAGTGGCGCGGCCTCCACGGCTTCTTTTTCCGGGTTTTCAGCGGAGATGTTCCTCATAATCATTGTGACTTGTGGTGCAGTCACTTAACATTCACTGGTGGCCACGCTGTAAATTATGGAGGGAAATTGACGGCTGTAGATCTGGGATGTGAAGTCTCGCTGCTGCCTCTGTCACTCTATTCCTGGGAGATGTTGTGTCCTTAAAACATGAAATGTGTTAATATTGCGCTGCCGCCGCCATCATTGTCTCTGCTGCCTCTGCTCTTGTTTTACTCTGCGACACGGGACAACTTGTCTGATTAATCCCAGCAAGTTGTTTCCACAGTTCATCCTGATGGTCTGTCACGGCTGCAAGTGGCACCATGGCTGAGAAGCATATTAAATGGGTAGAGTTCCAGTTCAGAGTTATTAAAGGTGCAGAGTCCCAGTGCAGTTATTAAAGGTGCAGAGTCCCAGTACAGTTATTAAAGGGGCAGAGTCCCAGTATAGAGTTATTAAAGGGGCAGAGTCCCAGTGCAGAGTTATTAGAGATCCAAATAATAAAGGAAACAGATTATAATCTTTGTGCTGCTGATTGCCAATGGAATTACAAGAGGAGATTTGAAGATACTGTAACCAGAAGATCTTTATTATCAAAACTTTTCGTGGATGTCCATCCACTTCCCCAGGATGAAAGATAGGTACATGGACCCCTATATATAACAAGACAAGGCGGCGTGCATCTTAAAATCTTTAATTGGGGTAAATTCAACTAAAACTCCAGAAAATTGTTGCAGCAAGAGGCCCAGAGACCATAAGGTGAAAGATGTCTGACAAGTGTAATCTGTGTCTACATTATGTATAAGCGACGGAAATAAAAGAATAATAATGAATATATACACTGTGTGCAGAATTATTAGGCAAGTTGTTTTGTAGAGGATTATTTTTATTATTGATCAACAGCTATGTTCTCAATCAACTGAAAAGACTCAAATATCAAAGCGTAATAGTTTTGGAGGTTGGAGTGTTTTTTTTTTTAGATTTGGCTCTTAGGAGGATATCTGTTTGTGCAGGTAACTATTACTGTGCAGAATTATTAGGCAACTTAATAAAATCAAATCTATTCCCATCTCACTTGTTTATTTTCACCAGGTAAACCAATATAACTGCACAAAATTTAGAAATAAACATTTCTGACATGCAAAAACAAAACCCCCAAAAATTAGTGACCAATATAACCACTTTTCTTTATGATGACACTCAGCATCCTCCATCCATAGATTCTGCTTGATCTGTTTACGATCAACATTGCGTGCAGCAGCCACCACAGCCTCCCAGACACTGTTCCCAGAGGTGTACTGTTTTCCCTCCCTGTAGATCTCACATTTTAGGAGGGACCACAGGTTCTTTATGGGGTTCAGATCAGGTGAACAAGGGGGCCAAGTCATTATTATTTCTTCTTTTAGACCTTTAGTGGCCAGCCACACTGTGGAGTAGCATGTGATGGAGCATTGTGCTGCATGAAAATTATGTTTTTCTTGAACGATACCGACTTTTTCCTGTACCACTGCTTGAAGAAGTTGTCTTCCAGAAACTTGCCGTAGGTCCGGGAGTTGAGCTTCACTTCATCCTCAACCCCAAAAGGTCCCACAAGTTCATGTTTGATGATACCAGCCCATACCAGTACCCCACCTCCACCTTGCTGGCGTCTGAGTCGGAGTGGAGCTCTCTGCCCTTTACTGATCCAGCCTCTTGCCCATCCATCTGGCCCTTCAAGAGTCACTCTCATTTCATCAGTCCATAAAACCTTTGAAAAATCAGTCTTCAGATATTTCTTGGTCCAGTGTTGACGTTTTATCTTATGTTTCTTGTTCAAAGGTGGTCGTTTTTCAGCCTGTCTTACCTTGGCCATGTCCCTGACTATCGCACACTTTGTGATACTCCAGTGACGTTGCAGCTCTGAAATATTTCAAAACTGGTGGCAAATGGCATCTTGACGCTTGATTTTCCTCAATTCATGGGCAGTTATTTTGCGCCTTTTTTGCCCTCACGCTTCTTGCGACCCTGTTGGCTATTTGCCATGAAACGCTTGAATGTTTGGTGATCACGCTTCAAAAGTTTGGCAATTTCAAGACTGCTACATCCCTCTGCAAGACATCTCACAATTTTGGACTTTTTAGAGCCCGTCAAATCTCTCTTCTGACCCATTTTGCCAAAGGAAAGGAAGTTGCCTAATAATTAAGCACACCCTATATAGGGTGTTGATGTCATTAGACTACACCCCTCCTCATTACAGAGATGCACATCACCTGATTTATTTAATTGGTAGTTGGCTCTCAAGCCTATACAGCTTGGAGTAGGACAACATGTATAAAAAGTATCATGTGATCAAAATACTCATTTGCCTAATAATTCTGCACACAGTGTATGTTTACAACATCAGTAATATGTGCACGTATAAGAGCTATTATAAGATTTTGGAGGTTTCTGTGGGAATTTTTGCCCTTTTATCTAGAACAGCATTTGTGGGGTTAGATCCTGATATTGGGCGTGGCAGGGCTCACAGTCTCCATTATCGATGTTGGAGGGGCTGGGGTCCGGGCTTTATGATGTTGGATTGAGCTGAGCTCGGGGCTGTGTGGTGTTGGATGGAGCTGAGGTCTGGGCTCTGTGGTGTTGGATGGGGCTGGGGTCTGGGTTCTGAGGTTGGATGCGGCTGGGATCCAGTCTCTCTGGTGTTGGATGGGGCTGGATGCCAGACTGAGGTTGGATGGGGCTGGGGTCCAGTCTCTTCGGTGTTGTATGGGGCTGGGCGCCGGGCTCTGTGATGTTGGATGGGGCTGGGCTCTCTGGTGTTGGATGGGGGTTGGCACTGGGCTCTGTGGTGTTGGATGGGGCTGAGATCTGGGTTCTGTGGTGTTGGATGGGGCTGGGGTCTGGGCACTGACATTGGATGGGGCTGGGGTCCGGGCTCTGTGCTGTTGGATGGGGCTAAGGTCTGGGATCTGTGGTGTTGGATGGGGCTGAGGTCTGGGATCTGTGGTGTTGGATGGGGATGGGCACTGGGCTCTGTGGTGTTGGATGGGGTTGAGGTCCGGGCATTGTGGTGTTGGATGTGGCTGAGGTCCAGGCTCTGTGGTGTTGGATGGGGCTGGGGTCCGGGCTCTGGTGTTGGATGAGGTTGAGGTCAGAGCTCTGTTGTGTTGGATGGGGGTGGGCACTGGGCTCCGTGGTGTTGGATGGGGCTGGGGTCTGGTGTTGGATGGGGTTGAGGTCCGGGCTCTGTGGTGCTTGATGGGGCCATGTGTCTGGGCTCTTTGGTGTTGGAAAGGATTTAAGTCTGGGCTCTGTGGTGTTGGATAGGGCTGAAGTCTGTGATCAGTGGTGTTGGATAGGACTAGGGTCCGGAGTCTGTAGTGTTGGATGAGGCTGAGGTCTGTGCTCTGTGGTGTTGAATGGGGCTGAGGTCTGAGTTCTGTGGTGTTGGATGAGGCTGAGGTCCGGGCTCTGTGGCGTTGGATGTGGCTGGGGTCTGCAGTTATGGGGTCAGCAGAGTGGTGGTGACTTTACTGCCCCCTTCTGTAATGTTATGGGGTCTCCAAATAAGTTCCTTCCTCTTGCTTCCAGGTTTTCTTAAGTATTTTCATACATTAAAATCTTCTATTAGGAATAAAAAAAAACATTTTTGACAAATGAAAAGTTGTATAAGTGACTATTAATTCTGGTGATGCAATCTGTAGATTAACTGCTCTCTGTAGAGATACAGGCCAATTCATCGAGCAGATAAGTCTCACAAACCTTTTAATGCACGGACATTAAAGAACCATCCTGCAAAAAGCCGTATAGTTTATATTTGGACTTTACCTCAGTCTGCAAAAAGTGGTTTCAATGGTTCCTCCATGTAGTCCAGATTGTGTGCATGGTGCACTGTATACATGGCAGTGTGCATGACTCCAGCCTCTGTGCACAGTGCAGTTATGTGTGCGCTGAATACACGGCTGTGTGTATGACTCTGGCCTCTGTGCATTTCTGTGTGCGCAGTATACATGGCGGTGTGCATTACTACGGTCACTGTGCTCTTGTGCGTGCACTGTATACATGGTGGTGTGCATGACTCTGGCCTCTGTGTACAGTGCACTTATGTGTGCGCTGTATACACGGCGGTGTGTATGACCCCGACCTATGTGCACATTGCGTTGAATACACAGCTGTGTGTATGACTCTGGCCTCTGTGTACAGTGCACTTATGTGTGCGCTGTATACATGGCGGTGTGTATGACTCCGACCTATGTGCACATTGCGTTGAATACACAGCTGTGTGTATGATTCTGGCCTCTGTGCGCGCTGTATGCACGGCGGTGAGCATGACTCCGGTCACTGTGCTTTTGTGCGTGCACTGTATACATGGTGGTGTGCATGACTCTGGCCTCTGTGTACAGTGCACTTATGTGTGCGCTGTATACACGGCGGTGTGTATGACTCCGACCTCTGTGCTTGGTGCACTTGTGTGTGCTGTATACACGGAGGTGTGCATGACTCTGGCCTCTGTGCACTTATGTGTGCGCTGTATAAACAGCGGTGTGTATGACTCTGGCCTCTCTGCATGGTGCACTTGTGTGTGTGCTGTATACACGGCGGTGTGTCTAACTCTGACCTCTGTGCAAGGTGCACTTGTGTGCGTGCTGTATACATGTTAGTGTGCATGACTACGGCCTCTGTGGACAGTGCACTTATGTGTGCGCTGTATACACGGTGGTGTGTATGACTCTGACCTCTGTGCTTGGTGCACTTGTGTGTGCTGTATACACGGAGGTGTGCATGACTCCGGCCTCTGTGCACAGTGCACTTATGTGTGCGCTGTATAAACAGCGGTGTGTATGACTCTGGCCTCTCTGCATGGTGCACTTGTGTGTGTGCTGTATACACGGCGGTGTGTCTAACTCTGACCTCTGTGCAAGGTGCACTTGTGTGCGTGCTGTATACATGTTAGTGTGCATGACTACGGCCTCTGTGGACAGTGCACTTATGTGTGCGCTGTATACACGGCGGTGTGTATAAATCTGGCCTCTGTGCACTTATGTGTGCCTGTATACACAGCGGTGACCGTGTGCATGACTCTGGCCTCTGTGCACAGTGCACTTGTATGTGCGATGTATATACGGCAGTGTGCATGAATCCGACCTCTGTGCTTGGTGCACTTGTGTGTGCACTGTATACACGGTGGTGTATAAGACCCCGACCTCTGTGCACTTGTGCATGTCTCCGGCCTCTGTGCACTTGTGTGCGCTGTATACACAGTGGTGCGTATGACTCTGGCCTCTGTGCACAGTGCGCTTATGTATATGCTGTATTCACAGCGGTGTGTATGATTCCAGGCCTCTGTGCATGGTGCACTTGTGTGTGCACTGTATACACAGAGATGTGTATGTCGCCGGCCTCTGTGCACAGTGCATTTGTGTGTGCACTGTACACACAGCGGTGTGTCTACCTCCGACCTCTGTGCAAGGTGCACTTGTGTGTGTGCTGTATACATGGCCGTGTGTATGACTTCAGCCTATGTGCACAGTGCACTTGCGTGTGCGCTGTACACATGGCGGTGTGTATGACTCCGGCCTCTGTGCATGGTGCACTTGTGTGTGCGCTGACACAGATGGGAAGAAACTTCAGATGCTGCTTCCATCTGAGGCCTCTCTGGTGGGGGCATATAATTGGGTCTGGAGGTGTTCAGGGGTCAGTGCCTGCGCTCGTCTGGAGCACATAGGTGACATTTCCTGACTGATTCTTGTCACTGTCTCATTTCTAAACTCTCTGAATTTTGAATTTCAATTAACGCTCCTAATTTAGAGATCATTTTCTATTTAATGTAATTGCAGGAAACAATTTATTGGCTGATTAGGGCCAAGCAGCCACAAATAACCGGGAACCACCCGCACCCCTGTAAGCTCTATTTATACAGCTGCCATGGAGCTGGGGGCAATGTGTGGTCTTGGGGGCCACAATTTCACCAGATCTGTCCAACATATCTATCTATCTATCTATCTATCTATCTATCTATCTATCTATCTATCTATTATCTATCTATCTATCTATCTATCTATCGGAAATAGGAGCAGCACTTTTTCCCTCATAAGGTGGGTGCAATTCAGCCCAGAGTGGGGTTCAGTCACTCCTCAATACAGACCAGTAATCAAGACTGCAGCACTCCGTTTTCAGATGAAGATAGCCTTTATTGGCCTTCAGGCAATGGTGTGATGTCACACCAATGCCTGAAGGCCAATAAAGGCGATCTATATCTGAAAATGGAGTGCTGCAGTCTTGATTACCGGTATCTATCTATAACAACAAAAAAGGGGATTTAGCACAAAATTAGAAAAATTAAAAAGGGGTGCAATACTTCCTGAATACGGTGTTCAACGTAATATATAAGTCCAAAAAAAACAGGCAGCACATCCAAAATTAGAAAGAAAGTGGACAGCATTTAATTCAACCCTCATGGTACCTTTACACGCCGCCACAGGATGGTGGCAACAACCGGCTACTTCACGTGCACGAGCACGCACAAACGGTTGCAAACGGTAATCGCACCACCTTTACATGCCGCAACAAGGTGCGCTACGGTAGGTTACATCTATCTCTGGATACACCGCCGGGTGTCTCAAGTTACCTTCTGCAGAGCACCTTACCTCATTTACACACCGCTACAACAAGCTAATATGGGCGGACCTGGTGCAGCAGGGACAACACGTAGGCGTGCCACAATTGTGGATTACGAGAAGTCCGTACGCTGATAGGACAAAGCAATAACATCATGATTGGCCAGGCAGCGCAGGAGGCTGATTAATACATGACGCTTGAGCAATTGTGTAGTGTGACTGCTCAGCTCCTTAAATATGCCGCCCTATGCAGCAACAACCAATCGTAACACAGAGCTTCCTCCAATGATCGCTGAAGGGGGGTGGTTTCCCGGAGGCTGTGTCACGCCCCAGGTACATACCAGGTACATAGCATGGTGTAGAAACAACCCTTCTGTTCCTTATTTACACGCCGATACAGGCCGCAACCATCGGCTTGGTAACCACCTGTTTTAGGGCAGTGCTCTGAAACAGATGCCTCCACTGGCGGGTGGCTACAACCGTCTTCACACGCCACTACCTCTGGTTGATTTGGCGGTGCAAGATACATTTCTCTCATGTACCCGGTTGTTGCCACCATCCTGTGGCGGTGTGTAAAGGTACCATCAGTGGTGCAATGTTTCAGCTTACTTGTGTTGAACACTTGAAGCCTTTGTCAATTAAGCCGAAACGTTGCACCACTGAGGGCTAAGTTAAATGCTGTCCACTCTTTTTTCTAATTTTGGATGTGCTGCCAGTTTTCTGTCTGTCTGTCTGTCTATCTATCTATCTAATAGAATTATTGCAGTGAATTTCAGGTACAGGGCTGAGGACACATTTGGCGAGCTGTCTCTCTGTCGTTGGTCTGTCTGTCTGTCTCGTTCATATCCGTATGTCTGAAGGCTGCCATTCAGCATTGTCACATATAAAGTGGAGTGATGTTTGTTGCAGTGGCAGGGTACCCCGGGGAATGCTCCTATCACCTGTGGTCCTGTAAGTGCCCCGGCTCCGCACACAGGTCTCGCTGCACCCCATGTGTCAGCTTTCATCTGCATGTTCTCCATATTCTGGGTAGATTGAGATATACGGCAGGGAATTCCTAGATATCATTGTTGAACAGCTGCCAGTGAGATCAGCACATGAATTTCAGCTATTTCGCTCGGGATTGTTCTGCTGTACAGCTGCTTTCATTTCTCTTGACAGATTTTTAAGTTTTCTTTGGACAAGTTTTATCACATCCCAGTAAAAGTTAAAACTGTATGGCTGACGTCCTGCTGCCGACACGTCCCATTTATAGCAAAGTGATTGTTACTGGAGCATGGGATCTTTCCATATATTCAGAAGAGTAAGCGATTTCTTGTGTGTATCTGATTCCTCACTCCTGAGTACAGAGCTCCTGACTCAATGGTGCAGTGCTCCTGTCTGATCGGTGCAGTGCTCCTATTTCATCAGTGCAGTGCTCCTGATTCATCGGTGTAGTGCTCCTGTCTCATCGATGCAGCGCAACTGACTTATCAGTGCAGTGCTCCTGACTCATCGGCGCAGTGCTCCTGTCTCATCGATGCAGCGCACCTGACTTATCAGTGCAGTGCTCCTGACTCATCGGCGCAGTGCTCCTGTCTCATGGGTGCAGTGCTCCTGATTCATTGGTGCACTGTTCTTGACTCATCGGTGCACTGTTCTTGACTCATCGTTGCAGTGCTCCTGTCTCTTCATTAAAGTGCTCCTGACTCATCGGTGCAGTGTTCCTGATTCATTGGTGCAATGCTCCTTATTTATCGGTACAATGATCCTGACTCATCGTTGCATACTCGTCTCATCATTAAAGAGCTCCTGACTCATCGGTGCAGTGTTCCTTATTCATTGGTGCAATGCTCCTTATTCATCGGTACAATGATCCTGACTCATCGGTGCAGTGGTCCTGTCTCATCGGTGCAGTGGTCCTGTCTCATCAGTGCAGTGCTCCTGATTCATCGGTGCAGTGCTCCTAACTCATCATTGCACTGCTCCTGTCACATCAGTGCAGTGGTCCTGTCTCATCGGTGCAGTGGTCCTGTCTCATCGGTGCAGTGGTCCTGTCTCATTGGTGCAGTGGTCCCAATTCATCGGTTGCAGTGCTCCTGACTGATTAAGGGCGCCTTCACACTGGCGTTCGGCACCGCAGCGTATGGACTGCATACGCATCTGCAGTGCCGAACGCAGACATTTTCATGTGGACGCAACAGTGATGGGTCTGCATGCGGTCACATGAAAATGCCCCTAGAAGGCATTGCCTGATGAGCCTGGCTGTCAAGAGGGGAGACAGGGGACCCAAAGCAGCTCCATTCTCTCAGAGCCCGGGCGTTGAGAGAATGGATTCCAATGTGATCCGCACAGTTTGTCTGCGGTGTCCTGCGGATGGCCGTGCGGTCTCATTGCCCTCCATGTATGATTTGTACGCCTGCAGAGCCGTGCGTACAAATCATACATTCTCGGCCGCACAGAAAAAGCAACGTTGCGTTTCTGAGCGCCGAGAATCAGCGCATGCGGACGTGAACGCGGCCATCCGCAGGGCACTGCATACACCGTGCGTCCCCATGTTAAACATGGGGATGGACGATGCATGCAGTCTGCTCGCGTTCACCCACCGCACTACGCTGCGGCGGGAAACGCCAATGTGAAAGCGCCCTAAGCTCACCACATAGTTTCTGTTGACAAATAACGTTTTATTGCATGGATATCGAAGACTCAGGAGGACCAAACTCATGTACATTAAATTTCTAGAGTCCGTATTGCTGGTTACATGTGTCAGACAGACATGACTATCTATATGCATGACCTGAAACATGCATGACCTGAAACATGCATGACTTGAAACATCTGAAAGTCTGTCTGAAATGTGAAGGTGATAGTTTGACAAATTTTCCCTTCTGCCAGTGCTCTCGAATCCACAGTGCAGTATACATGACCTCCTGAATCCACAGTGCGGTATATATGACCTCCTGTATCCACAGTGCGGTATACATTTACTCCTGTATCCACAGTGCAGTATACATGAGCTCCTGAAGCCACAGTGCGGTATACACGAGCTCCTTTATTATTAGTGTAGTACTTGGCACTTTTTATTTCTGCTCTGGATTGCTGTGCACTTGTGTTGCTGATTTGTTAGTGCAGTGTTGGTGTGTTTTCCATGAGTTGCACATATTTTAATGACGCGTCGGTGCAGTGTTCGCGTGTTCCTGACGTGTTTACACTTGTGATTTTGCCTCACTGTGTGCTGCTCTCCGGCTCCAGATTATTAATATTATTATTTGTTTTCTTCCTGACTTGTCCAGTTGTCTTGTGTAGAGATATCGGTGTCTCGTGCTCGTGTATGACCTCCTCGCTTTAGTCTACCAATGTTCCTATGTTTCATTGTTCTTATTATCACAGTTTGTTCCTCCCTTGTCTGTGCAGTGTATGTTTCACTCTTATTACTTTGGTTACTTTTCTTACTTTTGTTTTACTGACACAAATCACATTCTATTAAAAGTGGAAATGTTCAGTCTGATCCTGCACAAAAGTGTCCTCATCATAGCAGAAAACTCCAGAAAAACAGCACCGACTCATGTCAGTATAAACAATTCCCAGGTACATGTTGTCCATTCAATGGTGCGGTATATTCACACCCTGCGGATTTTTTCAAAATTTTCATGTTACAACCACAAACTTAAGGCTACGTTCACACGCGGTGTAATTGCCGCGTAGTTCTGCTTTTGCGCATCGCTTTTGAGAAAAGCGCTCCAGGAAAAGCACGGTGTCTGAATACAGTCACGCTTTTTTGTGCGTAAACGCACGCAAAAAAGCGCCACTGCAAAATACGCGGCCAAATACGCAGTGTGTGAACGTAGCCTAAATGTATTCATTGGGCTTTTCTGTGACACCAACATTAAGTACAAGTATTTGTGAAGTGTAAAGGAAATTATTCCTGGTTTTCTAAATCCTGTATTATGTACTGTATCTATAAAAATGAAAATTGTGACATTGTATTCATCCCCCTGAATCAGTACTTTGTAAGACCACCTTTCTCTGTCATGTATTAGCGTTCATTCCCTGAGTCAGTACTTTGTAGGGCCACTTTTATCTGTTCAGCCCCAGAGTGAGTACTTTGTAGGACCACCTTTCTCTATCTTGCATCACTATTCAGCCCCCCATAGCAAGTACTTTGTAGGATCACATTTCTCTGTCTTGCATTAGCATTCTGCCCCCCAGTGTCAGTACTTTGTATGACCACCTTTCTTTGTCTTGCATTAGTATTCAGCCCCTAAGTCAGTATTTTATAGGACTACTTTTCTCTGTCTTGCATTAGTGTTCATCCCGAGTCAGCACTTTGTAGGACCACCTTTCTCTGTCTTGCATTAGTATTCAGCCCTTGAGTCAGTATTTTATAGGACTACTTTTCTCTGTCTTGCATTAGTGTTCATCCCCTGAGTCAGCACTTTGTAGGACCACCTTTCTCTGTCTTGCATTAGTATTCATCCCCTGAGTCAGCACTTTGTAGGACCACCTTTCTCTGTCTTGCATTAGTATTCATCCCCTGAGTCAGCACTTTGTAGGACCACCTTTCTCTGTCTTTTGGGGTCTGTCTCACCGACTTTGCTCATCTAGAGGTGACATTTTCCTCTTCTTCTTTGCTTTCGCTCAGTGATTGGATGGCGACGTCTGTGATGTCCCATATTTGAGTCTGGACAGGGACTGAGCCATTCATACACAGGAATATGCTCTGATCTAAACCTCTCATTGTAGATCTGCAGGATGTTGAGGGTTGTTGTCCTTCTGGAAGGCGAACCTACACCCCAGTCTCAGATCTTCTGCAGTCTCTAACAGGTGTTTCTCCAGGATTGTCCTGTATTTAGCGCTATCCATATTCCATTACCTTTAACCAACTTCCTTGCCCTTGCTGAAGAAAAGCCTCCCCACAGCAGGATGCTGCCTTCACCATATGTGAAAGTGGGAATGGGGTTCTCAGGGTGATGTGCAAGGTCACTTTCCTCCACACATGGTGTTTTGTATTTAGCCCAGGTCTCCTTTGGTCTCTGACCAGAGACCCGTCCTCCACTGCTCACTGTGTCCTCTACATGGTTTCTTCTTGCCGCTCTTCCATAAAGTGCAGATTTGTTAAGTCTATGACTAATATTCATCCTGTGGACAGATTCTTCCTTGAGCTGTGATCCTTGCGGCCCTTCCATGGGCCTATCTACTCTTTTCTCATTAGTGCTCTCCTTCTTGAGCTATCAGTTTTGGTGGATGGCTATGTCCTGTAGGTTTGCAGTTGTGCTGGACTCCTTCCATTTTTGAATAATGGATTGAGCATGTGAAATATTCAGAGCCTGGGCTATTTCTTTATAGCCTAACTCTGCTTTCCTCCTCTCCACACTTTTATCCCTGATCTGTCCGGTGGGTTGCTTGGTTTCCATTAAGCTGATTGATCCCTAATGTTCTCTTACAAACCTCTGGGGCTTCATAGAACAGCTGTAGTAATACTGAGGAGAAATCACTAAGGCTGGCTTCACATCACGGCAAGATCAGGTCCGGGACTGTCCAGTATCAACCTGACAGCCCCGGGCCCGATTTTGCACTAATGCAGACCTATGAGGCCGGATGGAGTCGGATGGCAGCTATTTGCCATCCGGTTTCCATCTGTCCGGGAGAATTCGGATTTTTCTCCCGGACACAAAAATGTTGCTTGCAGTGTTTTTGTGCCCGGGGGAAAAATCGGCACAAATCAGATTCTCTCGAATCCGCCGCCCCCTAACATTGGGGTCTATGGGGATGGATCGCACCGGATCCAACATAAAATCTGAGCCGGACGCCAGGTGCTGGAGTTTAGCAGCGAGCGCTGCTAAACGTCAGCACCTGGAGCTGTCCCCTGCAGAGATTTCAGGATCGCAGCTAGCTCTCCGCTGGCCGCGATCTTGCAATTTCAGCAGCTGCGGCTGCGATATGAGGAATCCAGCTGCAAACCGGAGCGGAGGGCATATTTGCCTTCCGGTTCTGTTTAACAATCGGGTCCGGGGCTGTCCGGTTCACACCGGACCTGATCTTGCCATGGTGTGAAGCCAGCCTTAGGAGGAGGTGATGTACTAATTATGTGACTTCTCGGGGTGACTGGTCACTACGGATTATATTTAAGGAGATCAAACTATATGTGACTAAATACTAATGCATCTCACAATTTTCACTGAATCTTCTGGATCTATTTTCCTGAATACACAGAGCAGGACTCATGTTTGTAGAGCATCACTGCACTACAATTATGTTCCTTAATTGTTGCTGCTGGGTAGGCATTTTATGTAATAACGCTGAGAATAAATCACTATGTATCTGTTATATAATATAGGGGGCGACTTCACTGCTTTCCAGATATCAGTTATATTATACAGGAGGTGACATCACTGTTCTCCAGATCTCAGTTATATTATACAGGAGGTGACATCACTGTTCTCCAGATATCAGTTATATTATACAGGAGGTGACATCACCACTCTCCAGATATCAGTTATATTATACAGCAGTGACATCACCGCTCTCCAGATATCAGTTATATCATACAGGAGGTGACATCACCACTCTCCAGATATCAGTTATATTATACAGCAGTGACATCACGCTCTCCAGATAGCAGTTATACAGGAGGTGACATCACTGTTCTCCAGATCTCAGTTATATTATACAGGAGGTGACCTCACTGTTCTCCAGATCTCAGTTATATTATACAGGAGGTGACCGTACCGCTCTGCAGATATCAGTTATATTATACAGGAGGTGACATCACCACTCTCCAGATATCAGTTATATTATACAGCAGTGACATCACCGCTCTCCAGATATCAGTTATATCATACAGGAGGTGACATCACCACTCTCCAGATATCAGTTATATTATACAGCAGTGACATCACCGCTCTCCAGATAGCAGTTATACAGGAGGTGACATCACTGTTCTCCAGATCTCAGTTATATTATACAGCAGTGACATCACCGCTCTTCAGATATCAGTTATATCATATAGGAGGTGACATCACCGCTCTTCAGATATCAGTTATATCATATAGGAGGTGACATCACCGCTCTTCAGATAGCAGTTATGTTATATAGGAGGTGACATCACCGCTCTCCAGATAGCAGTTATACAGGAGGTGACATCACTGTTCTCCAGATCTCAGTTATATTATACAGCAGTGACATCACCGCTCTTCAGATATCAGTTATATCATACAGGAGGTGACATCACCACTCTCCAGATATCAGTTATATTATACAGGAGGTGACATCACCGCTCTCCAGATAGCAGTTATACAGGAGGTGACATCACTGTTCTCTAGATCTCAGTTATATTATACAGGAGGTGACATCACTGCTCTCCAGATATCAGTTATATTATACAGGAGGTGACATCACCGCTCTCCAGATATCAGTTATATTATATAGGAGGTGACATCACCGATCTCCAGATAGCAATTATATTATATAGGAGGTGACATCACCGCTCTCCAGATATCAGTTATATTATACAGGAGGTGACATCACCGCTCTCCAGATATCAGTTATATTATATAGGAGGTGACATCACCGCTCTCCAGATATCAGTTATATTATATAGGAGGTGACATCACCGCTCTCCAGATATCAGTTATATTATATAGGAGGTGACATCACCGCTCTCCAGATAGCAGTTATACAGGAGGTGACATCCACTGCTCTCCAGATCTCAGTTGTATTATACAGGAGGTGACATCACTGCTACCCAGATATCAATTATATTATACAGGAGGTGACATCACCGCTCTCCAGATATCAGTTATATTATATAGGAGGTGACATCACCGCTCTCCAGATAGCAGTTATACAGGAGGTGACATCACTGGTACCCAGATATCAATTATATTATACAGGAGGTGACATCAGCGCTCTCCAGATATCAGTTATTATATATTATTTGGCCGTTGTATGAATTCTGTTTTTATGCTACTGACCTTAACTTTAGAAACTTCTTTCTGGTTGCTTCTGTTGTTTCTGGGTCGTCTTGTAGGGATGAATCTGTTTCTGGGCTTTCGGTGGCACATTTGGAAACCTTCATCTCAAGATGTATTAATTTATTAAGTGTAATTTTACTAATGAGTTTCTCAGCATTAAATAAAACATTTGAACTCGCTGCATAGAAGCTGCTTTAAAATTTAACGTGTTTCTCTTATTTTGTGGCCGCTGTTATTAATGCAGTGACTGTGAAATAAAGCTCCGTTGTAATCAATAAAATAAGACTAAATCTGCTTTTATGCCGTCCCCTGACAATAAGTATAAGCGGGAAACGCATTGATGTGTAAGGGGATTCATGCAGGAAAATGAGATAAATTATTGAACGGAGGGTTTGATTTTTTTTCAAACCAACAAATTATGATTAATTGAAGACGTGAATCTAAAAAAATGCAGAAATTACTCACTATTTGCTGCTTTCAAAGTCTTTGATAGTTCTCTGCACCTAGCGTCCTATTAATGCCGCTAAAGTCTGAAATCAGAGCAAAGTGGAGAAAGTTAGGGAGGTGATAGGAAGGGTCCCCGAAAACTTCACCAACATCTCATATAACCCAAAAAAAGACGTAAGACCTGGACATACTTAGGGTACAAGGGGCTGACAACCACATAAAACCAAGCAATGAGCAAGAGCAGAAGGTGGTGTATGTGCAATAATAGGAGCACGTTCACACCGAGGCTATTACACAGACAAAACCCAAGAGAAAAACACAAAGTGAGAAAATACCCTGTAAAAATGTAAATAATAGTAGTGCATGTAAATAACACAGTAAACACTGAGCAAAGAGCGTAAAAGCTGTCCCTCCGCGACAAGTTGCGCTTATCCAGATGTCCTACTCTAGTATTAAACCTCAAGTTGTGCCAATGACATCAGTGCGAAATACGTCAGAGAAGTGCAGAGCTCCGACTACAGGACCTGTCCTGGGAAGCCACATAGAGAAAGGGCCGCGCTGAGGGGGGGGCACACCCCCATTTATAGACGGAAAAAAATATAGAGAAAATCCCCCAAGAATGAACCAGAGCATAAGGGCGGGGCTGACACCTCACACATGTATACAGGCTGGTTTTCAGCAGTAATAGATGAAGAGCTGGTGCTGTAGTATAAGGGGTGTGATCTCATGTATGATGTCATTATATCAGTGATGTCATAACCAGGGGGCGGGGCTGACACCTCTCACATGTATACAGGCTGGTTTTTAGCAGTAATAGATAAGGAGCTGGTGCTGTAGTATAAGGGGTGTGGTCTCATTATATCAGTGATGTCATCACCAGGGGGCGGGGCTGACACCTCATATGTATACAGGCTGGTTGTCAGCAGTAATAGATGAAGAGCTGGTGCTGTAGTATAAGGGGTGTGGTCTCATTATATCAGTGATGTCATCACCTGGGGCGGGGCTGACACCTCACACATGTATACAGGCTGGTTTTCAGCAGTAATAGATGAGGAGCTGGTGCTGTAGTATAAGGGGTGTGATCTCATGTATGATGTCATTATATCAGTGATGTCATCACCAGGGGGCAGGGCTGACACCTCTCACATGTATACAGGCTGGTTTTTAGCAGTAATAGATAAGGAGCTGGTGCTGTAGTATAAGGGGTGTGGTCTCATTATATCAGTGATGTCATCACCAGGGGGCGGGGCTGACACCTCATATGTATACAGGCTGGTTGTCAGCAGTAATAGATGAAGAGCTGGTGCTGTAGTATAAGGGGTGTGGTCTCATTATATCAGTGATGTCATCACCTGGGGCGGGGCTGACACCTCACACATGTATACAGGCTGGTTTTCAGCAGTAATAGATGAGGAGCTGGTGCTGTAGTATAAGGGGTGTGATCTCATGTATGATGTCATTATATCAGTGATGTCATCACCAGGGGGCAGGGCTGACACCTCTCACATGTATACAGGCTGGTTTTTAGCAGTAATAGATAAGGAGCTGGTGCTGTAGTATAAGGGGTGTGGTCTCATATCAGTGATGTCATATCAGTGATGTCATCACCGGGGGCGGGGCTGACACCTCACACATGTATACAGGCTGGTTGTCAGCAGTAATAGATGAGCTGGTGCTGTAGTATAAGGGGTGTGGCCTCCTGTGTGATGTCATCACCGGGGGTGGAGCTGACGCCAAACACGTGTATAGAGGCTGGTTATCTGCAGGTTGATAATAGTGTATGTATATATTTAATGGTTTGTTATATTGTTGCTTTACAGAAGGATGACGTCCAAGCCTGCCACCTCTCCATTCACCTGTAAAGCTGATGGAGAGGAGGAGTTAAGTGGAGGAGACCTGTCTTCACGGGATAAAGAGGACCTGGACGATCAGCACCTGGGTGGTCATCTGCCCCTCCACACCCTTCTACTCAACAAACCTCACACTGAGGAATTGACAGCACTTGTCTCCAACATGCAGGCCGACGCTGACTGGGAAAACTTGATGTCCTCCCAGCAAAGAATGGTGAGTGTGAAGCGTCAGGCAGGATCACATGTTGTATGTGGACCCCAGGCATGCGAGGTGTGATACCAGTCTGCTCAGTGGTTTCTGGTTTATATTAGGTGAGAGATGTTAGGCGACGACTTGTGCAAAATATCACTCAGCTCTCCCATACTAGGAATGGTTTATCTGCTGCTCGCATGCCTCTGTGCATCTCACATGCCTCTGCACTGATCACATGCCTCTGTGCATCTCACATGCCTCTGTGCATCTCACATGCCTCTGCACTGATCACATGCCTCTGTGCATCTCACATGCCTCTACACTGATCACATGCCTCTGTGCATCTCACATGCCTCTGCACTGATCACATGCCTCTGCACTGATCACATGCCTCTGCGTTGATCACATTCCTCTGTGCATCTCGCATGCCTCTGTGCTTTTCACATGCCTCTGTGCATATCACATGCCTCTTCATTGATCTCATGCCTCTGTGCTCCTTGCATGCCTCTGCCCTCCTCGCATGTCTCTGCACTCCTTGAATGCCTCTGTGCTTCTTGCATACCTCTGTGCTGATCGCATGCCCATGCACTCTTTGCATATCTCTGTGCTGATCCCTCTCTGTGGGTCCTCCGCAAACACCTTTGTAGCTGCACTAGGACTCTTTGCTGAGATAGACTATGTGCTCACCTATTTTGTTGAAGAAAGTTCTGCACCAAATCTGCATCTTCTGGCAGGAAAAACGCTGTGGCAAAACCGTAGAAACAATTAGCATGTTGCTTATTTTTTCTGTACCAAAATCTACAAGGAAACAAACTTGAAGGTGTGCACAGCACTTCAATATTCTCATTGACTTTGCTGGCATGCGTTTTCCCTTGCATATTTGAGAAAACGTATGGAAAAAAGCATAAAAAAATGCTCAAAAAACACTAGAACGGCACAAAGCCTAAATGTCTCTGCTTCTAGATTTCTCTTGGGTAGTGTAATATTATAGTGTAATGTGTCAGCAGTAATGTCGCACTGATACATCGATGCAGCGGTTACGTTCTCCTGCATCCACACATTGCAGCCTTGCGATCGGTGTTGCTGGTGTCGCCTGTATCACATCTTGTTATGTATTCACACTCTGGAAAGTGAGGTCATTCGATGAGTTCATCTTCACCGGAGCTCTGATATTAATCATCGTCTCACAGGCAGCCATGATTGATGGTAAGAAGGAGTCCTGATTAATTGTGGTTCTTGTGGCCTCCTCCTGTCCATCATTCAACCATGATGCCACTCATTGCTGACAGAATGCGAAACGCGCAGGTCAGAGCATCACATCATGTATGACACAACTCAGAACCCCCTCAGTGCGCTCCACAACGACAGCGCAACGCGGGGGGTCCATCACTGATCAGGGTCACCAAATATGCAGGATAGCGTAGTGTAACTTGCAAGAGGAGACATCTAGAGGCGTAGAAATTAAAGAGATCGCTACATGTGAGGTAGAGAAGAGCTTGCATTCAGCGACTGCACAGGAAGAAGAGACTGCACCCAGCGATTGCAGAGGAAGAAGAGACCGCACCCAGCAACTGTGCAGGGGGAAGAGACTGCACCCAGTGACTGCACAGGAGGAAGAAACAGCACCCACCGACTGCACAGGAAGAAGAGACTGTCCCCAGCGACTGCATAGAAGGGAGACACTGCATAGGAGGAAGATAGTGCATCCAGTGACTACGCAGGAGGAAGAGACTGCACTCATCAAAGAGACTGCACCCTGCCACAGCGCAGGAGGAAGAGACTGCACCCTGCCACAGCACAGGAGGAAGAGACTGCACCCTGTCATTGCGCAGGAGGAAGAGACTGCACCCAGTGACTGCACAGGAGGAAGAGACTGCACCCAGTCACTGCGCAGGAGAAAGAGACTGCACCCAGCGATTGCAGAGGAAGAAGAGACTGCACCCAGCAACTGTGCAGGAGAAAGAGACTGCACCCAGCCACTGCGCAGGAGGGAGAGACTGCACCCAGTCACTGCGCAGGAGGATGAGACTGCACCCAGGAACTACACAGGATGAAGAGACTGCACCCAGCAACTGCACAGGATGAAGAGACTGCACCCAGCAACTGCACAGGATGAAGAGACTGCACCCAGCAACTGTGCAAAAGGAAGAGACTGCACCCAGTGACTGCGCAGGAGGAAAGACTGCACCCAGTGACTGCACAAGAGGAAGAAACTAAACACTGTGACTGCACAGGGGGAAGAAAATGCGCATAGTGACTTCACAGGAGAAGGAGACTGCGCACAGTGACTGCACAGAAGGAGGAGACTGCACCCAGTGACTGCACAGGAGAAAGAGACTGCACAAAGTGACTGCACAGGAGGAAGAGACTGCACCCAAAGAAGAGACTGCACCCAGCGACTGCACAGGATGAAGAGACTGCACACAGTGACGACAGACACAGTGCTGCCTTGTACTGGCTGTGATTTTGTTGGTGCATAGTATTATTTTGTGCAGTTTCGGGGCTGGTTTTTGCAGTGCATCCCTCTCCACCTGTGTTGTCATGGCAAGCTAATGTTATGCTCCTCACCCACTTTCACCATTCTGTCACAATGCCAGATGACGCTTATTACTGAATCCATGTTTTGCCAAGCGTCATTGATGTGAATAGAGAGTAATGAAGACAAGGCATCGACAAGAGCACTGATTAATAGTGTCCGCACTAGAGAGACTGTAACCCGCACAGTGCCGTTGTCCTCTCATATTGGTGCGTTTTTCAACCTCGTAGGAGTCTTGCTCTCATGCGCTTAGATGGCGCTGACATTGCTGGATGCTGCTGTGTATTTGTTTTTCTTTAAGAGCTGCATGGTTGATAGTTGTGAAGGTCCTGGCCTCCTGTGTTGTGCTCCAGAACTGCATTCACTATTAGGTTCAACTGCTGCTTGAGGGGTTAAGGTTTGACTCACCTGAACTCCCCTCCCCCTAGCCTTTAAGTAGTCTCTCCTTCCACCAGGTGGTGCTGTTGATAGTTTCACTCTATGCCTGGAGACCATGCTATGCAGTTCTGTGTGTTTGTGTGGCTGATGTTCTTTCCTTTGGAGTTGCTGTATCCCGGTTCTGTGGAGGAAGGTGAGTGGGGAATAGCGCAGGGCTGGTGGAGGAGTTTTAGGGAGAGGCTGGAGGCCCGAACCTTCTCACCATCAGAGATACCTTCGGGATCAAGGCTATTCAGGGTTCCTAGACTAGGGTCAGACTAGTGTTCCCTGGTCACCCTTCCCGTAACTGCTATTCCTGCATCAGTATTCACTACACCGTGACACTTGATTACTGATGAGACTTGCACAGTGCCATCATCTATCTATGGTGGCTTGTTATTCGCCTTCATAGGTGTCTCTTCCAGTGTTGAGACCCGAACAGTGCCGACATCCTCTTATGATGGCGTGTTATTTGCCGTGGTAGGTGTCTCACTCGGTGATGAGACCTGCATAGTGCTGGTGTCCTCTCATGGTGGCGTGTTCTTCACCTACGTAGGTGTCTCTCCCAGCGTTGAGACGTGCACAGTGCCAGCATCCTCCCATGGTGGTGCGTTATTCACCCTTGTAGGTGTCTCGCTCAATGATAAAATCTGCACAGTGCTGACGTCATCCCATAGTGGTGTGTTATTTGCCCTTGGAGGTGTCTCGCTCAGTGATAAAGCCTGCACAGTGCCAGTGTCTTCCCATGGTAGCACATTATTCGCCTTCGTAAGTTGTTTCTCCTAGTGATGAGACCCGCACAGTGCCGACCTCCCATGGTGGCGTGTTAGTTGCCTCCATAAGTGTTTCGCTCAGTGATGAGACCTGCACAGTGGCGGTGTCCTCCTATGGTGGCATGTTACTCGCCCCCGTAAGTGTCTCACTCGGTGATGAGACCCGCACAGTGGCGGTGTCCTCCTATAGTGGTGCATTAATCGTCTTTGTAGGTGTCTTGCTCAGTGAAGAGACCTGCACGGTTTCGGCATTCTCCCCTGGGGGCACATTATTCGCCGGTCAGTCCGGTCTGCGTGCTTGGCCTGCTCAGTGTGGGCTTGGCCCATTCAGTGGGAGCTCAAACAGCTCAGTGTGTGCTCGACAGCTCAGTGTGCGGTCATCCCGTTCAGTGTGGGCTCAGGCTGGTCTGTGTGCACTCAAGCTGGTCTGTGTGTACTTCGGCCGGTCAGTGTGCACGTGGCCTGCTCCATGTGGGCTCGGGCCAGTCAGTGTGTATTCGGGCCAGTCTGTTTGGGCTTGAGCCAGTCCATGTGAATTTGGACTGGTCTGTGTGCATTCAGGGCGGTTACGGTGCACTTGGCCAGATCGGTGTGGGCTTGAGATGTTCAGTGTGTGCTCAGGGCGGTCAGTGAGCGCTTGGCCTGCTTAGTGAGCGCTCGGGCCGATCAGTGTGCACTCAGCCTGGTCAGTGTATACTCGGACTGCTCAGTGTGCGCTTAGGCCGGTCAGTGAGCGCTTAGCCCGCTCAGTGTGCCCTCAGCCTGGTCAGTGTATGCTTGGACCACTCAGTGTTCGCTCAGGCCGGTCAGTGAGCGCTTGGCCCACTCAGTGTGGGCTCAGACCGGTCAGTGAGTGCTTTGCCCACTCTGTGGGCTCGGGCTGGTCAGTGTGCACTCAGGGCGGTCAGTGAGCGCTTGTCCTGCTCAGTGAGGGCTTGGGCCGATCAGTGTGCACTCAGCCTGGTCTTTGTACACTCGGACTGCTCAGTGTGCGCTCAGCCCTGTCAGTGAGCGCTTGGCCCACTCAGTGTGGGCTCAGGCCGGTCAGTGAGCGCTCGGGCCAGTCAGTGTGCGCTCTGGCCAGTCAGTATGGGCATGGCCTGGTCAGTGTGCACTCGGGCCTGTCAGTGGGGGCTAAGACCGCTCAGTTTGTACTCGGGTCACTCAGTGTGCGCTTGGGCTGGTCAGTGAGCGCTCGAGCCAATCAGAGTGCTCGGGCTGGTCAGCAAGCGCTCTGGCCTGTCAGTGTGCACTTGAACCGGTCAGTGAGGGCTCGGGTCAGTCAGTGTGCACTTGGGCTTGTCAGTATGCATCCTGGCCGGTCAGTGCATGCTCCACCTGGTGCACAGTGACTATCACTTCATATGTTATAGGTTTGCGATGATCCTAGGGAGGATTAAACTTCCAGTAAAAGTTTGTGTCCTCTGTCGCCCACAATGCAGCAGGTGACGCCGTTGCGTGCATCTGTGCGGTGCTGCACATCCTCTGTTGTGTTATCGGTCACTGACGTGCCGGCTCTCTTCAGATATGGCTCGTTGTTTCTCACATGGATCCCTGTGTATTCCGGGCGTTTTGCAGCCAAAATATTTAGTTTATTCTCCGAGCCGCCCCTCTCCCAGCTGTGTACTTATAAGGAGTAATAAAGGGACTTAACAAATAGGAAATAACAGCTGCCTCCTGAATTACTCCGCCAGACGCTTTTTATTTGACAGATCCCACAATTTGTTACCACTGGAATCCCAGGCCACAGCGCAATGCTGACTTATCATTTACAGACGTGATGCGGATGCACATTAACCCTTGATTCTCATGGATGGGGAGAGCTGAGCACCTAGAGGGTAAGTGCACAGGGCTACATTCAAGGCCCGTCTTATAGGTTTGGCGTTCTGCGCGACTCTCTAGTCTGACTTCTAAAGTCCATATTTCTGTTCTGTAAATATGCAGTGAACAGAACTATTAAACACGGCTGACTGTCACTGATTCTAATCCCCAGCGAAGGTCGCCCTTCCTGACCACCCGGCCCAGGTAGTTGGCAGCATGAGGCTTTGTCACACAACCTGAAGGGTTTCCTGATGGCAGCAAAGTGAATGAGAATCCTGAAGTCTTGTTCACATGTTGAATATGTTTTCCTTGCAGATTTGGTGCAGATTTATAGCTGCAGATTGTCAATTCTTTCAGAGTTTTTGGTGCAGATTTCACCCACAATAATGAATAGTGAAAGATTTGCACCAAAAATGAGTGGCAAAAACACATCAAAATGCGCATTTTTCCTGTCAAGAGATGCAGAAATGGTGCAGAAACTCACAGGTGCACATACCGTGAGTCAAGTGTCAATATACCAAATATCTTCATCCCCAGATGGACACATTGTATCACTGTGGACCTCGGCGAGGACGATGCTGATAGATCATGGAAAGCTGCCGTCCCATGTTCTCAAACATTACCTTCTTCTTCTTCTCTTCTGTTTTTACTGTTTTTTAGTTTTTCATATTGACAAATGATAAACAACACCATTAATAAAAGGTTAATAGTTAACCTCTTATGCTGATCAGTGCATTCACTACTGGAAACAAGTTTTATTGCTGTGATGCTGATAAGATTCATAATATCCCTGCATGACATCACTCTAAGGATGCCCTATAGCCTGTGAGGTTGTCAGCCCCGCCCCCTGGTGAGAACATCACAAATATAATGACATCAGACATGAGGCCACACCCTTTATACTACAGCACCAGCTCTTCATCTATTACTGCTGACAACCAGCCTGTATATATGTGTGAGAGGTGTCGGCCTTACCCCAGGTGATGACATCACTGATATAATGACATCAGACAGGAAGCCACACCTCTTATTCTACAGCACCAGCTCATCTATTACTGCTGACAACCAGCCTGTATACATGTGTGAGGTGTCAGCCCCGCCCCCTGGTGATGACATCACTGATATAATGACATCAGACAGGAAGCCACACCCCTTATTCTACAGCACCAGCTCATCTATTACTGCTGACAACCAGCCTGTATACATGTGTGAGGTGTCAGCCCCGCCCCCCCACTCATGGCATCACTCAGCCCCATCCCTGGTGATGACATCACTGATATAATGTGATCAGACACCCCACCCCTGAGATCAGGATATTTATGGCTATTGATGGGCTGTGATCAGGTTCCTCTCTGATTTCTATACATATGCAGGGACCCACCGCTTGGATGTATCAGATGTAATTTGTACAACCCATTAGATTATTAACTTTTGGTGCAATGTAAACTCCCCTCTTCTAACTTGTGTTTCTGCCTCGTCCCCCGGCAATTCCCGAGACGTAGAACTGATTTTACATGGATGTCGGTGGGACAAAAATAAACAGCGGAGTCTCTGTGCATCCAGCGCTTCTCTTCAAACATTTATATTTTGGGATAAAAGCTTTAATAAAAAGGCCACACTTAATATTCAGCTGAACCTATTACACAAAACCTCATTATCATTCCTAATAGAAGCGTATGATTTCTTGGAGAGAGATGACTATTAGCAGGAAAAGACGCTTTTAATTTGATCTTTTTTTCAGTCTGCCTTCTTAATTGATAGTGTATGTAAGTGATCAAAGTTGGCTGATTTGCATAGTGTTCTACATCAAACACTCAAACATCCTCTGGGGTCCTCATAAAAAACACACGCCACAGCAAAACAGCCATAGAAGAGGAGACCGAAAGGGGGGATTGTGCTCGGGGGCTGGCAGAGCCCCCAAATCCTGGAACTCATGGTTGTGGCTTCTTAATGCTGTTGGCGCTGTGTTCATCATGTGATCTCTGTGCTGGGCTCCCTGGGATCCAACTCTTTGTTAAAACTTGATATATTTATGACTTTACCAACTGTGCCCACAAGTGGCTGCAAACTCCTTGGAGAGATCTAGTATAAGCTGTGGATGACTGGACGGGCATACTCAGGGGTAGAGGATCCGACAAGGATGGCAACATACGGAAATGTGGTAACAAAGGTATAGAAGTTATGTACAAGTGATGACCATGAGGGTGGTGATGATAGAGGATGGTACAGGTGATGAAGAGGATGGTGCAGGTGATACGGATGATGATGTTGGTGATGAAGAGGATGGTACAAGTGATGAGGATGATGAAGGTGGAGATAAGGATGATGGTGCATGTGATGAGGATGATGATGATGGTGATGATGAGGATAGCACAGGTGATGGGAATGATGGTGGTGATGATGCAGATGATGATGATGATGGTGATGAGGATAATGCATGTGATGAGGATGATGATGGTTGTGATGATGTTGATGAGGATGGTGATGAGGTGGTGATGAGGATGATGATGCAGGTGATGAGGCTGATGATTCAGGTTATGATGATGATGGTGATGAGAAGGACAGTGCAGGTGATGAGGATGATAATGCAGGTGATGAGGAGGATAGCACAGGTGATGAAGATAATGATGGTGGTGATGAAGGTAATGGTGCAAGTGAGGAGGAGGATAGGACAGGTAACAAGGATGATGATGGTGGTGATGAGGATGATGATAGTGGTGATGAGAATGATATTACAGGTGATGAGTATGAAGATGATGATGGTGCTGGTGATGA
The DNA here is from genome assembly GCA_033576535.1 of Allobates femoralis. NCBI lineage: Eukaryota > Metazoa > Chordata > Amphibia > Anura > Aromobatidae > Allobates > Allobates femoralis. The sequence goes on along the minus strand of JARQOC010000010.1, from coordinate 33,013,729 downwards.
GAATGATGGTGGTTGTAATCAGTATGATAATGATGTTCGTGATGAAGATGATCATGCAGGTGGTGAGGAGGATAGTGCTGGTGATGAGGATAATGGTGATGAGGATAGTGATGGTGATAAGGATGATGATGGTGGTGATGATGATGCAGGTGATGAAGATGATGTTGGTGGTGATGAAGATAATGGTGCAAGTGAGAAGGAGGATAGAGCTGGTGATGAGGAGGATAGGACAGGTAACAAGGATGATGACGGTGGTGATGAGGATGATGGTAGTGGTGATGAGGATGATGTTACAGGTGATGAGTATGATGATGGTGCTGGTGATGAGAATGATGGTGGTGGTAATCAGTATGATAAGGAGAATAATGTTCGTGATGAAGATAATCATGCAGGTGGTGAGGAGGATAGTGCTGGTGATGAGGATAATGGTGATGAGGAGAATAGCACAGGTAATAAGGATGATGATGGTGATGATGAGGATGATGATACCGGTGATGAGGATGATGGTGATGAGGATAGTGCTGGTGATAAGGAGTATGATGGTGCAGGTGATGAACATATTGATGAAGATTGTGATGCCTGCAGACTGTTGTTGCTTTCGGAAGGGTTAGAATTGATACAAATGTGTTCCCAGTGTGATGGATGTAACCAGCGCTGTCAATAATAATTCCCTATTATTTAATTATATCATAAATTCTCTATAAACAGGTATATTTATTAATAATAACAAATAATTTTATACAACATCAACATATTCTGAGTTGTTCTACAAATCTCTTTACAAACATAGATATATAATGTATATGCCCCTATATACATTATACCAAAATATCTCTGGTAGTATAATATAGCCGCTAGAGTAGCTGAAAGGCCACAGATCCATTTTAGAATCCTCTGAGGTGAATGTGTAAGATCATTGGTTCTTTGGCTGCTCTGAGCTCCACCCCCTGCAGAGTGGCTGGTCCAAGCCCCACCCTCTGTGGAGCAGCTGCTTTAAGCTCCACCCCTGCGGAGTGGCTGCTCTAAGCTTCACCCCTGCAGCGCCCTGGAATAGACTGACAGGTTGTTGATCATTATTTATTCCTCGGCTTTCCAGAGTCTGTTGACAGTTTGAAAAGGCCCTTTTCTAAAGTTGTGGGCTCTTGTAACTTTTTTGATGTTCTCCAGTAAGTTGAGTGCTGTTTTCTTTTTTTACATTCTGTACTAAACACAATAAAATTCTTTCCACAGGATCCGGACAGCAATAAGTTACGTTCCCTCTATTCCTTCCGAAGTACGTCTACCTCACCACACAAGCCTGACGAAGGGGCTCGCGACCGCAGTGATCTTATGAACAGTGTAAACTTCGGGACTCCGGAACGCCGTAAAGGAAGTCTGGCTGACGTGGTGGACACACTGAAACAAAAGAAGCTAGAAGAGATGACGAGGACGGAGCAGGAGGGTGAGTGCCGCTTGTTGTTCCGACTTTTCTAGCCTGGGAGAAATGAGTGGGATATGGAGAGGCTGAGAAGTACTTAATTGGCGATAGCATGGAAAGAATTCTCTGCATGTTACTATGGTGACGGCTGTTGAAAATACTCGATAAATGATATCTGTTCCGTTGGCGTGGCTCGACGTTCCGTCCTGGGGCACATAATTGGAGTGTCTGATGTATCTGGGCGCACACTTGACTACATGAATTGAGATGTTTTTTGTTTGTGAATTTGGCCTTTTTTTCCTAAGTTTCGACGTCCTCACTCTCATGAGTCGCATTGATGGTTTGAAATGCGTTGCTGATTTGTACAACCTCAGACCAGCTGCAGAATAGCAAACACAGTTAACCCTTGACAAACACCTCATTATAAGCCGGAGATCAGATAACAGCAGCTGGATTAATATGTTGGACGTTGGCATCACTCGTATTTTGGCACTTGGGTCCGCGCCTATTCTACATGAATAATAATGTGCCTTAAGCAATTTTCTATAGCTGAAACACAAAAAAAAACCCAAAACCTTCTACTAAAGTTTTAACAACCATACTTTGAGGGTGATGCTGGCCAGATGCCGGCTCTCCAGTGGGCTCAGGTTGGCGCAGTGAGCTGTCAGGTTCCGTTTTTTTTTTACATTTGTATCTGTCCATTCTGTTAAGTGCTGTTTTGTTCTGTTGTAAAATCAGTTCTCTAGATTGGACAGCGACTATCAATTATTCTCATTGTCCTTCAGCGCTCGGACACCACACAGTGTCCCATAATTCACAGTAATTTCTGGATTACATCAAACAGAAACCTTTTTTCTAATCAGCTAATCATTTTATGTAGTTGCCTGACAATAACCTGGCGGGGAACCTTCTGCAATTCTTCTGCTATGACAGAACATCACTGGGATAAGGTTTTATGAGACCCCCACGGCTTCTATGAAACGTTCCTTCGTGTCTGCGGAGCCGAGAGGACTGTTTGCAGAGCATATAATACAGCTGGGATTCAGAGCCAAATATCTGACTGCACACCTGACCTATCCCATGATTGAAGATGACAGATACTTTGGGGCCAGTGTTATAGTGGGTGAGTAGTATGAGATGGCGAAGAGGAGGAGGTAGAAGCACTAGATGCAGATGAGCAGGCTGTGGTAGATGATATCACAGTAATCGATAGATAACTGATGACATAGCAAGTGGTAAGAACACCAAGAGCACAGAGCTAGATTAGAGATCATTGGTAGACGTTAGTGCCTGAAGATGCTGTAGATATGGACACTGGTAGTAGATGTGGAGGGTGTAGATATGGACATTGGTGGTAGATAGAGAAGGTGTAGATTTGGACCATGGTGGTAGATAGAGAGGGCTGTAGATGTGGACAATGATAGTAGATAGGGATGTTGCAGATATGGACAGTGGTGATAGAGAAGGCTGTAGATATGGACACTTGTGGTGGATGGAGAGGGCTATAGATATGGACACTGGTGATAGATGGAGATAGCTGTAGATATGGACACTGGTGGGAGATGAATAGGCCATAGATATGGACACTGGTGGGAGATGGAGAAGGTTGGGGTAGACATGGATGTAAAGGCTGTTAGGTATGGACACTGGTGGGATGAAGAGGTCATGAATATGGACACTGCTCGTAGATGGAGAAGGTGGTAGATATGGACACTAGTGGTAGATGAATGAGGCTACAGATATATGGATGTGGCTGCAGATGTGGACACTGGTGGCAGATAGAGAGGGTGTACAGTTGTGGCCAAAAGTATTGACACCTCTGCAATTCTGTCAGATAATACTCAGTTTCTTCCTGAAAATGATTGCAATCACAAATTCTTTGGTATTATTATCTTCATTTAATTTGTCTTCAATGAAAAAACACAAAAGAGAATGAAGCAAAAAGCAAAACATTGATCATTTCACACAAAACTCCAAAAATGGGCCGGACAAAAGTATTGGCACCGTCAGCCTAATACTTGGTTGCGCAACCTTTAGCCAAAATAACTGCGATCAACCGCTTCCGGTAACCATCAATGAGTTTCTTACAAAGCTCTGCTGGAATTTTAGACCATTCTTCTTTGGCAAACTGCTCCAGGTCCCTGATATTTGAAGGGTGCCTTCTCCAAACTGCCATTTTTAGATCTCTCCACAGGTGTTCTATGGGATTCAGGTGTGAACTCATTGCTGGCCACCTTAGAAGTCTCCAGTGCTTTCTCTCAAACCATTTTCTAGTGCTTTTTGAAGTGTGTTTTGGATCATTGTCCTGCTGGAAGACCCATGACCTCTGAGGGAGACCCAGCTTTCTCACACTGGGCCCTACATTATGCTGCAAAATTTGTTGGTAGTCTTCAGACGGTCAAGCAGTCCAGTGCCAGAGGCAGCAAAGCGACCCCAAAACATCAGGGAACCTCTGCTATGTTTGACTGTAGGGACCGTGCTCTTTTCTTTGAATGCCTCTTTTTTTCTCCTGTAAACTCTTTGTTGATGCCTCTGTCCAAAAAGCTCTACTTTTGTCTCATCTGACCAGAGAACATTCTTCCAAAACGTTGTAGGCTTTCTCAGGTAGGTTTTGGCAAACTCCAGCCTGGATTTTTTATGTCTCGGGGTATGAAGTGGGGTCTTCCTGGGTATCCTACCATACAGTCCCTTTTCATTCAGACGCCGATGGATAGTACGGGTTGACACTGTTGTACCCTCACACTGCAGGGCAGCTTGAACTTGTTAGGATGTTAATCAAGGTTCTTTATCCACCATCCGCACAATTTTGCGTTGAAATCTCTTGTCAATTTTTCTTTTCCGTCCACATCTAGGGAGGTTAGCCACAGTGCCATGGGCTTTAAATTTCTTGATGACACTGCGCACGGTAGACACAGGAACATTCAGGTCTTTCGAGATGGAGTTGTAGCCTTGAGATTGCTCATGCTTCCTCACAATTTGGTTTCTCAAGTCCTCAGACAGTTCTTTGGTCTTCTTTCTTTTCTCCATGCTCATTGTAGTACACACAAGGACACAGGACAGAGGTTGAGTCAACTTTAATCCATGTCAACTGGCTGCAAGTGCGATTTAGTTATTGCCAACACCTGTTAGGTGCCATAGGTAAGTTACAGGTGCTGTTAATTACACAAATTAGAAAAGCATCACATGAGTTTTCTAACAGTGCCAATACTTTTGTCCACCCTCCATTTTTATGTTTGGTGTGGAATTATATCCAATTTGGCTTTAGGGCAATTCTTTTTGTGTTTTTTCATTGAAGACAAATTAAATGAAGATAATAATACCAAAGAGTTTGTGATTGCAATCATTTTCAGGAAGAAACTGAGTATTATCTGACAGAATTACAGGGGTGTCAATACTTTTGGCCACAACTGTAGATATGGACTTTGGTGGTAGATGGAGAGGGCTGTAGATGTGGACACTGATGGTAGATAGAGATGATGCAGATATGGACACTGGTGATAGATAGAGAAGGCTGAGGATGTGGACACTAGTGGTAGATGGAGAGGGCTGTAGATATGGACACTAGTGGTAGAGATACTGTAGATATGGACCCTGGTGGTAGATGGAGAGGGCTGTAGATATGGACACTGATGATAGATGTAGATGGAGGAGGCTGTAGATATGGACACTGGTGGTAGATGGACAAGGTTGTAGATATGGACACTGGTGGCAGATGAAGAAGCTTGTGGTAGTCATGGACGTAGAGGTAGATGGTGAAGCTGTAGATATGGTCACTGGTGAACTGAAGAGGCTGTAGATATGGACACTGGTGGGAGATGAAGAGGATGTAGATATGGACACTGTTGGTAGATGGAGAGGGCTACAGATAAGAACACTGGTGGTAGATGGAGTAGGTTGTGGTAGGCATGGATGTAGAGTTAGATGGAGAAGTGAACAGTAGTATGAACAATCGTGTTAGACTGTGATCTTTATAGTACATAGATAGTATTTGTACATGGAGAGGTTAGAGTGAGATATGGATAGTCGTGTCAGACATGGACTATAAAGGGCCTGTCACACGCGTCAATATCGCCTGCACGATATCGGCTGCACGTGACGTTGCAGCGATATTGACGCGTGTGACATACTGCATCAACCAGCAATAAATCGCTGGTTGATGATCGCCAGGTTTTAGAATCAGTCCTAAAACCTGGCGATTGTCGCCCGGTGGACACGCAGCATCGCTGCGTGTGACACCGGGAGCGAGCGATATTCCAGCTCCCAGCGCCTGTCACAAGCGCTGGGAGCTGGTATCCAAGGTACACTGCGGGTAACTAGGCAGCGCGCGCTGCCTAGATACCCGACGTGTACCTTAGTTACCAGCCTCCTCCGCTCACCCGGTGAGCGGAGGAGGCTGGTAACTAAGGTACACGTCGGGTATCTAGGCAGCGCGCGCTGCCTAGTTACCCGCAGTGTACCTTGGAGACCAGGCTGCTCCCGCTTCCAGCAGGCTGGCAGCGGGAGCAGGACATCGTGGAAACGATATTTAAATCGTTTCCATGATGTCACTGGTCAATTGATCGCTGGTGAGTCTGCCTGTGTGACAGCTCACCAGCGATCAGCCGTCAATGTCGTCAGCGATCAGATCGCTGACGACATTGACGCGTGTGACAGGACCTAAAGGTACACATGGATGTAGAGGTAGATAGAGAAGCTGTAGATATGGATACTGGTGGTAGATGGAGAAGCTTGTGGTAGTCATCGGCACAGAGGTGGATGGAGAAGCTAGAGGGAGACATGGATGGTCATGTCAGACGTGGACCATAAAGGTACATATGGATGTAGAGGTAGATGGAGAAGCTGTAGATACGGATACTGGTGGTAGATGGAGAAGCTTCTGGTAGTCATCGGCATAGAGGTAGATGGAGAAGCTAGAGGGAGACATGGATAGTCATGTCAGATGTGGACCATAATGGTACACATGAATGGCAGTGGTGGATGGAGAGGGTTGTCGAGGTATCAGAATTGCTTCTACAGTAATGAGTATGTCTTTGCAGCCTCATGTCATTGCTGCACTGTTGGACACAGGGTTCCATTACTTTCTGGAGCAGAGTTCATTGATCTTCTCACCATAGAAATCTTTTTTTTATTTGAACTTTTGCATCCTGGAAGCTTCAAGATGAAATATTCTGTAAAAAGTGTTTATGAGCAGCAAATATATTTAACCCACATTGAGGGAAACAAGGAAGGTCCCTGAAGTTGTAAGAATAAACCGGCTAATGAGAACTCGAATTGAGGATCTGCAATTGTGAAGGTCAACAGGTTTGTGCCTGTGAGAATTCTGCGCAGCTGCTGAAATCTGGTTGTTGCAGCCGTTTAAATGGTCAAGTGCTGCTTGTATTCCAGGGCCGTCTGCTTGGAGGAGGCGGAGAGGTGTCCCGGCATAATGTGCAGCTGTTTAATAATGAAGCCTCCGCCTGTACAATTCCCTACACATCCTTCTGACGAGCACCTAGAGCCGCCCGAACGCCCATAAATAATGGATCTATCACACAGATAACAGATTGACAGCAATACTTGGGAATTAAAATCTCACTTCCATCTTTGAGACTCAAACAGCACCAATGAAATATGAAGGGGAAGGAACGTGTAATCTCGGTATGAGCCCATATTTACCTCTAATCCCTGCACATGTCCATAACTGAGGGCCGGATAATCCGCTGTAGTCAGAGCCTGATTCTGGACTATTGGAAGTTTAATGATGACTGCAGTTGATGGAGACTGTAATATGGTGCTGATCCGCCACCCGTGTGACGTCACAGAAGCTTTGCCTCTACAGAACTAATGTTTTCCTGCTGTTTTGTCTTTACACCCGGCCCTGCACACTGGACGTGGCCCTGGAGGGGCCTTCATTAACCAGCTGGCTTCGTTATGGGGGATCCAGTGCAGCCTGAGATATGGAAAACTACCAGCTGTGACACTGAAGGGGCCTAAAAGTTGCTGTGTGCTGGTGGTGATCTGTGGGGGTCTCTACCTCATATTACAGAGGTGGCGGTATAGTATAAATTAGTGCACCCTCCGCCATGACATATGACTCTCTGTGCAGCATGAACTGGCATCGTTGTTCATGGGTCAGGGGTCATTTCAGAGCCGACTACGGTTCAGATGTGCACTGAGCAATTAGGACTAGATCAGTCATAAATCACATAGAACCAAACCAAAAGATCATTTCACCCAATAAACAAGGATTTTTTTTCAGTGGGTGACTGGTGACTGCTTAGTCTGAACGATTATTCCATAGACTCATTCTCGATAACCATGCAGTGTGAATGCACCTCAAGTCTAGATCCACAATTCTCCAAAGACAGGCTGAAAGGGTCACATCTGCTGCAGAACTTTACATTACTAGTCTCACTATATGGTGATTCATTACAGCTAGTCTGTGCATTTTCTAATGATAATTGAATATAGTGTGGATTTTCCATGGATTTTGTGAATGGGGTAAATTCTGTCAGGATTTAGGAGAGGTATCTGCAGTTAAATCCCAACAGAATCTTAAATGTGAGTTTGGCTTTAATGACCTGCAATCTGAATTAAATTGCCCATAAGAGGTGGCGGAGTATCAGATTTTGGATTATTAGATTATGGAACAAGTCTTTAAACTAAAAAATGATTGTGTTGGCCCCCTTAAAAATAGTCTGGGTGAAATTGTGGATGAGGATGAAGAAAAAGCCAATATACTAAATGACTTTTTTTCAACAGTATTTACACAAGAAAATCCCATGACAAACAACTTGATGGGTGATAACAAAAACTGTCCATTAAATGTTACCTGCTTACCCCAGCAGGAAGTACGGCACCATCTAAAAATCACTAAAATTGACAAATTCCCGGACCTGGTTGTGATACACACCAGAGTATTATTATTATTTATTTATATAGTGCCATTAGGTTCCATGGTGCTTTTACATGAGGATGAGGGAGACAAGAACAAGTACACTAAATCTAGGCGATCAGGACGTACAGGTACAGGAGGGGCAGGGACCCTGTCCACGAGGGCTCACAGTCTATGAGAGTACTGCAGGAATTAAGTACTGTCATAGATAGACCATTATTTTTAATATTTAAATAATTCCATAATAACAGGGTCTGTACCACAGGACTGGCGTATAGCAAATGTGGTGCCAATATTCAAAAAGGGGACAAAAACTGAACTTGGAAATTATAGGCCAGTAGGCTTACTGTGAGTAAAATCCTAGAGAGTTTTCTAAGAGATGCTATACTGGAGTATCTGAAGAAAAATAACCTCATGACCCAATATCAACATGGGTTTACGAGGGACCGTTCCTGTCAAACTAATCTGATCAGCTTCTATGAAGAGGTGAGTTCTGGAATGGACCACTGAAATGCAATGAAGGTTGATACATAAAATGAAAGCAATGGGGATAGGAGAAAATATGTGTAAGTGGGCTAAGAACTGGCTTAGTGATAGGAAACAAAGGGTGATTATTCATGAAACATACTCAGAATGGGTCACAATTAACAGTGGGGTACCACAAGGGTCAGTATTGTGCCCGCTTCTTTTAACATATTTATTAATGACCTTGTAGGGGGCATACAGAGTAGAATCTCAATATTTGCAGATGACACTAAACTCTGCAGGGTAATCAATACAAAAGACGACAATTTTATATTACAGGAGGATTTATATAAACTAGAAGCTTGGGCTGATAAATGGCAAATGAGCTTTAATGGAAATAAATGTAAGGTCATGCACTTGGGCAGAGGGAATAAAAGGTATAATTATGTGCTTAATTGTAAAACACTGGGCAAAACTGTCACTGAAAAAGACCTGGGTGTATGGGTAGATGACAAACTCACATTTAGTGGCCAGTGTCAGGCAGCTGCTGCAAAGGCAAATAAAATAATGGGATGTATTAAAAGAGGCATAGATGCTCATGAGGAGAACATAATTTTACCTCTATACAAGTCACTAGTGCAACCACACCTAGAATACTGTGTAGAATTCTGGTCTCTGGTATATAAGAAAGACATAGCTGAACTAGAGTAGGTACAGAGAAGAGCGACCAAGGTTATTAGAGGACTGAGGGGTCTGCAATACCAAGACAGGTTATTAAACTTGGGGTTATTTAGTTTGGAGAAACGAAGGCTTAGGGGTGATCTTATAATAATGTATAAATATATGAGGGGACAATACAGAGACCTTTTTAAAGAGCTTTTTTTTACTCTTAGACCTGAGACGGGGACAAGGGGACATCCTCTACATCTGGAGGAAAGAAGGTTTAATCATAATCACAGACGTGGATTCTTTACTGTGAGAGCAGTGAGACTATGGAGCTCTCTGCCACATGATTGTGTAATGAGTGAGTCACTACTAACATTTAAGAAGGGCCTGGATGCTACAACCCCTGGTAAAAATTATGGAATCCCCGGGCTCGGAGGATGTTCATTCAGTTGTACAATGTTGTAGAAAAAAAGCAGATCACAGACCTGGCACAAAACTAAAGTCATTTCAAATGGCAACTTTATGGCTTTAAGAAACACTAAAAAAATCAAGATAAAAAATGTGGTAGTCAGTAAGTACCTTTTTTCAGACCAAGCAGAGGGAAAAAATTATGGAATCACTTAATTCTGAGGAAAAAATTATGAAATTACCCTGTAAATTTTAATTCCAAAACTAACATCTACATCAAATTAGATCTGCTCGTTAGTCTGCATCTAAAAAGGAGAGAGCTGTTGCACCAAGTGGACTAACCTGAATCATGGCTCCAACACGAGAGATGTCGATTGAAATACGGAAGGGGATTATCAAACTCTTAAAAGAGGGTAAATCATCACGCAATGTTGCAAAAGATGTTGGTTGTTCACAGTCAGCTATGTCTAAAATCTGGACCAAATACAAATAACATGGGAAGGTTGCTAAATGCAAACATACTGGTAGACCAAGGAAGACATCAAAGCATCAAGACCGGAAACTTAAAGCAATATGTCTCCAAAACAGGAAATGCACAACAAAACAAATGAGGAACGAATGAGAGGAAACAGGAGTCAATGTTTGTGACCGAACTGTAAGAAACTGCGTAAAGGAAATAGGATTTACATTCAGAAAAGCTAAACATACGCCATCATTAACATCTAAATAGAAAAAAACAAGGTTACAGTGGGCTAAGGAAAAGCAATTGTGGACTGCGGATAACTGGATGAAAGTCATATTCAGTGATGAATCGCGAATCTGCATTGGGCAAGGTGATGATGCCGAAACTTTTGTTTGGTGTCGTTCCAATGAGATTTATAAAGATGACTGCCTGAAGAGAACATGCAAATTTCCAGTCATTGATGATATGGGGCTGCATTTCAGGTAAAGGCACTGGGGAGATGGCTGTCATTACATCTTCAATAAATGCCCAAGTCTACATTGATATTTTGGACAGTTTTCTTATTTCATCAATTGAAAGGATGTTTGGGGATGATGAAATTGTTTATCAAGATAATAATGCATCCTGCCATAGAGCAAAAACTGTGAAAACATTCCTTGAAAGAAGACACATAAGGTCAATATCATGGCCTGCAAATAGTCCCAATCTCAATCCAATTGAAAATCTTTGGTGGAAGTTGAAGAAAATGGTCCATGACAAGGCTCCAACCTGTAAAGCTGATTTGGCAACAGCAATCAGAGAAAGTTGGAGCCAGATTGATGATGAGTACTGTTTGTCACTCATTAGGTCCATTCCTCAGAGACTGCAAGCTGTTATTAAAGCCAGAGGTGGTGCAATAAAATACTAGTGATGTATTGGAGTGTTCTTTTGTGTGTTTGTTTTTCATGATTCCTTAATTTTTTCCTCAGAATTGAGTGATTCCATAATTTTTCCCTCTGCTTGGTCTGAAAAAAATTACTCTTACTGACTACCACATTTTTTATCTTGATTTCTTTTAGTGTTTCTTAAAGCCATGAAGTTGCCATTTGAAATGACTTTAGTTTTGTGCCATGTCTGTGATCTGTTTTTTTTCTCTCTACAACATTAAACAACTGAATCCTCCGAGCCAGGTGATTCCATAATTTTTGCCAGGGGTTGTATAATATTACCGGTTATATATACTAAATTCTTTGATTGGGCGTTTATCCAGGGAACTAGTCTGATTGCCATATCTGGAGTCAGGAAGGAATTTTTTCCCCCAATGTGGAGCTTAGTGTTGCCACATGTTTTTTTTTGTCTTCCTCTGGATCAACATGTTAGGCTATGGGTTGAACTAGATGGACTTAAAGTCTTCCTTCAACCTTAAAAACTATGTTAGTATGTATAAAGCTCCATTAAAGGGCTGTACCCCAATATGCACCGCCACTGATCACCAGCAGGTTTTCCCGGGCTCTTCAGCTCCGGCTCTGCTGCCTTATACCTTTTGAGCCTCATGCTTTGATTGTGAGCCCCAATGGGGACAGTGTTGCAAATATATGTAAAGCGCTATGGAATTAATAGAGCTGTATAAATGAATAAATATTATCTATTATATAATCACGAATGGGTTTTTTGCCCCTTTTGAGTCCGCTCACGCTGCGAGTCAGCGTGGTCATGTGGATACGCCCGAAGCATTGGCCGCGCAGCGGCCATTGCGAGCAGTTCTAAGGCGACTCGCTATGCCCGCGCAGCGGGCATGGCGAGTCGCCTTAGCAGCACGAAGCATTGGCCGCGAAGCGGCCATTGCGAGTCAGAGACTCGCTCTGCTAGAATCCCGATGCATGTGCATCGGGCACCCAGCTAGTTACTAATAATCTGCTGCTCTGGACAGTACAATCCAAGATGTCAGGAATCCATTGTATGATCACGTCATATGACTCTGAAGATGGATTTTTATTTTTGGGGTTAAGTCCTTCCCAGAGGACATGATGGAGCAGTACATAACTGCAGATTATAATATATTACAGAATCTATGCCTCAGAAATAGTACCGTTTAATGAGTGAAGTGACACGTTCAGCTCTGCTACATCTGTGCATGTGTGAATCAGGCTGGCAGGTTGACATTGTGTTGTTTCATCAGTAACACAAGGCATTCTCCTTTCTTCTTTGAACTAGTCCTCCTGTAAAAGGCAATCAGAATCTGCAGATAAGAGCCTCTTTGATGAATCTGATCGATAACATTTCCCTCTGACATTTCTGAGATCAGAACCTCTCGTGCAGTGGACACTGGGCTGAAAGGTCGCCTCATTGGTAAATGATATTTAGACGTTTGGTTGGAAACAATCAGTAAAATGTTTAATAAATAAAACGTTGTAATTTGCCTGTGACTTGCAAGGATGAGATGAATAGAGATGTCAGCTGGACCTAGAACAAGAGGCAGCAGAGGTTTCTGTGTGACTGTGGGCTGCACTCTCCAGACTTCTGTGTGACTGTGTGCTGCACTCTCCACGCATCTGTGTGAGACTGGTAGCTGCGCTCTCTAGGCTTCTGTGTAATTGTGGGCCGTGCTCTCCAGGCTTCTGTGTTACTGTGGGCCGCGCTCTCCAGGCTTCTATGTGACTGTGGGCTGTGCTCTCCAGGCTTCTGTGTTACTGTGGGCCACACTCTCCAGGCTTCTATGTGACTGTGGGCCGTGCTCTCCAGGCTTCTGTGTGACTGTGGGCTGTGCTCTCCAGGCTTCTGTGTTACTGTGGGCCGCGCTCTCCAGGCTTCTGTGTGACTGTGGGATGTGCTCTCCAGGCTTCTGTGTGACTGTGGGCTGCGATCTCCAGGCTTCTGTGTGACTGTCAGCTGTACTCTTCGGTCCTGTGGACTTCTCACTGACACTTGAATCAGTCTTCCATAATGCGAATTCTGTGCCAAGTAGCTGCCAGCCTGGCGCTTCTCTCATGTCTAATTGTGTGGCTCTAGTAGTGATTCCCTTCCCAGAAGATGCCAGTGCAAGTTCATGGAACAGTTGGTGTTAAGAGCCAGAACGACGAGGTGTCATCTGACAGCACAATCTCAGAGTATCAGAAACCGCTGAAGTGCTGAGGCTCTGGCTGAAGATGAGAAGTCATCAGAGGACCCTGGTGGAGATGACAATATCCCCAATATAAATCCAGAGGTGTCCCATCCAGAGCACATAAATCTGCACCAAAGACCTGAGTCTCTCTAATACTGTCTCTGTACAGTTATTTATTTTAGTTGTATATCGTCATCATATTCTGCAGTGCTGTACAGATATTGCCATTGCTGTCCCCATTGGGGCTCATAATTTATATTCCCCATCACTAATGGTAAAATCCACATAACACAGAGAAAACATAAAAACTCCTAGAAGATTTCATTGTGAGATTTGACTCCAGCTTCAAGTTTAGTAACGTCTTCCAATAACTGACTACAAGCAGAGATCTTGAAAGTAATGAGGTCTTGAAGCGAAAGTCATAAAGTTGTCAAACTTTTCAGAATTCTTAAGGAAACTCGTAGGCTGTCGCTCGGCTTTCCTGGACCAGTTCAGATGTGTCATCAATGATGTTGAATAAATGACAAGAGTTCTCAGTAGATGGTGATCACCAACATATGAGCGTCCGGTGGGTTGCAGGTCTCAGGTATTCATGATAGAATCCCAGAAGCAGTTCAAGCCCCCAGGAAACAAAGAGTTAAAACCCAGATTTCCTCTTGGAGACAGAGAAAATGTTTGAGTTCTGATGTAGAAGAATTGTCCAGGAAGCGGAGGTTTCCCCAGTGATGAACTTCAGTGTTATTTGGCCTCACTGCCCGTGCTGTCCCCGCTGTTCGACAACAGGGTATGAAAGTGCCTTAAGTGCTTTTGACCGTGGTAATGAATGAAAATGGACTTGTAGCACAGAGGGCACTGCATTAGGCTGAATAGTAACCTTACCTGTAAAAGCGCCATTAGGCCCGGCCCGACTGTAAGTAAGGCTAACGACGCAGCCACCACTTATTTACTGAACATGGCAAATCTATTATTTTCTGCAAGACTCCAGGAGCCGGACACAAAATGTCAGCACCAAGTAAAATGTAATGCATAATAAAAATGGATACAACACTAATTAGACACCATATTGTTAACCCTTGATGTGCAGCCGACCACATGTGTTAATTCAATATTACTCCAACTCCAACATGATCCAGATGTTTCAGATAAAGCTAGGGTCCTGACAATAAAAGAAGAAAGCATAACGATGTCTCACAGCGGATCAGTGTGATTATTGATGCTATTGCACCAGAACACATTGCGGTTTGTTGGATTAGATCATTTTTTGCACAAAATTAATTATGTCTTATCCAAACACTGATGTCTCTAAGGCTTCAGCTGTCTCTCTCCAATTGTGCCATATTCATAAGGGCCTGTGCTCAGGGCCCCTCCCTTTTGTCCATGCCCCACCCCCTTTTAACATGCCCTTCCCCTTCATCCATACCCTACACCTTTTATCCATTTCCCTTCCCTTTGTCTGCCCACCCTTTTATCCATGCCCCTTCCCTTTATCCATGCTTCACCCTGTTCATCTATTTCAAGTCCCCTTAATACATGCTCCTCCATGTGTCCATGCTTCACCACTTCATCCATTCCCCACCCTCTTCATCCATGCTTCTCCCCTTTACCCATGCCCTGCCCATCACCATCTCAGGTCTTCTCATTCTTACCATTTTGTAGTTGAATTCCACTCTCCCTTCAGTGACTTCACACTCAGCTTTTCAGATGCAGAGCAGACCTGTAAAACGAGGAGCGTTAGTGCTATCACCAGTCTAAACAAGCAAAGCTGCAGTGTAAAGCATGGCACAGAAATAGAGCGAACATCTTAAGACTTTGGGAAAGTGGATCGCCGTCTCCTGCAATGTAGGGAAGACGAAGTGTCTACAGCTGAGGAGCAGGGTCCCGTCCACTATGGTACACTTTGAAGTAGCCCTGTTGCTGCTCTCCATTCTCCGTGTGATATCAGACATTCCTGCCGTTTTATACGTGGCGCTTGGTGTTTGGCTTTTGACATCACTGGCAGCATTACGGTCCTGCAACCGCACATTCCCCCACATTTATGGACCATGTAATGGGCTCTCTATATATTAGTCACAGAAACGGTTCACAGATCTGGAGCCATGTTGGACCTGCAGCTCTCGGGTCATTGCAGTGATTCTGGTTCCAATCTAATTTTTTGCAAAACCAATGAAGTGTAGGGTCAAGCACTGAGATCTGTTTTCTGGAGTTAGTTTGGAAGTTTCTCCTTCCATTGAAGCACTTCCATGTCCTGGGCGTCCCCAGGGGCGGGTGGTGAAGATATGTCACAGCTGATTCTTGGCCCTGCGTCACCGGCTCCACTGATCCATATTTCACTTGTCAGATCGTGAATCCCATAAGCCGCCCCTCTGGCCGCACATCACTCGCCTCCCGTCTCTATATCCTCCACTAATAGCATCCAGGTCGCTGTGCCCAGTCTTC
This sequence comes from Allobates femoralis, assembly GCA_033576535.1. Taxonomy (NCBI): domain Eukaryota; kingdom Metazoa; phylum Chordata; class Amphibia; order Anura; family Aromobatidae; genus Allobates; species Allobates femoralis. The sequence goes on along the minus strand of JARQOC010000010.1, from coordinate 32,997,918 downwards.
GCTCACACAACCTGCCTGTCTGGGACGAGAAGCACATTTCTTTTTCTTCATCAGCATCCTAATCTGTCGCCCCCACTGAGCCCGACCAGAGCCAAGTGGTAAAGCAGCGGCCGCAGCATGTTGCTTGAGTCTGAATAGTAATGTGAAGCCATCACCCTGAACAGACAGGAGCTGGAGCGGCTTGTTAGATCGCACCATCAAAAGGCGCCCTCTGCTCCCTGCCAATCAAGCCTCACGGCATACGGTGGGCACACATTAGATACATCTTACCGAAACGCTCTGGCTGGGCATCTGGCCAGAGCCTGACAAAAGAGATCGCACTCTCCAGTAAAAGCCTTTCAGGATGATAAATAATGAATCTTCTTCTTTATCAGATGAAACCTCACTTCAGTCTTCCACTGTCTGTTCTTATCTCGTTTTCAGCATTTTGGGGACAGTCACAGGTTTTGGAGCCTTTTCTGCTTTTTAGGGTTTACATATTGCATTTAATGCAGAATTTAGACCCCAGAAATTTGAGAAATCCATTGTCTGAACTTGACCTGACGGCGCCTATTGCTGACCTGATGACTTGCTTTCACTATTCATCTGCAGTGACAAAGTATCAATCTTTGGCACCATATTGGCATTCTGTAGACCTGCAGTAAGGCGCATGTAGCCCGATAATTACAGCCGATATTACCGCGTCGTATCGCCCTATTTGCAGGAGTCCATATACGGATTAGCAGCTAAACTTTATTGTGTCTGCGCAGTTTTCTATGCGCTCACCGTCCAACCGTCCATTTTCCTAAAGCTTAATTTTTCTCTAATTTACATGGCAGGATCGTTGTTCTGAGCGCTCATTACTGCTCACATTTCACCCATAATTGTTCTGTGTGATGGTGAACCTTCGGAGGTTGGTGATTTGTGTCTGGAGGGAATCGGCTCCGGAGCCATAACTCAGGAGGCGTTACTCAAAAGGAGCAAAGAAAATCTCCGTCTATTGATCTGTGCACAGGTTAATGAAATACATTACACATATTCCTCCAAGAGACCGGTGTAGTTGGCAGATGGCTGGAAGACACGAGTGAGACAGACTGTGAGAATGGAAAGAAAAGAAAATGAGAGCGCCGCTCTCCGACAACACTGATCGGTTCCCACTCTTCTCTGGACCCTGCAGACTTTGTCCTAAAGTTTTACCACCTCTGTGACAAAATTTTATCATTGTGCGACAATGAAACAAAATGCTTGGATGACTTTCTGGGCAGAATCTCTGTGTCGTCTCCACAGTGAGATCTTGGCCCCTGAATAGAGAGAAGCGGCCAAAACACTGAGCCAGAGATCATTCCTTCATGAGGAATACCAAGCGTGAACGGCACCAACGTGAAACGTCCCCCATAGAATCACCCTGTGTACCCCGCCCCTGTCCCCACAGGGTTCAGCCCTGGTGAAATGCCAGCTTTCCAGAATTAGTGACTGCGCTCATTATCATATCATTAGCATATATCATACTGCCTTCTATTCCTTGTATAATATTAACATTATTGTGGAAACTGAGCCCAATTTATGCCATGACACCTGCTGTATGACAATTAAGACAACCTCTGTTTTCTCCTGAGCAGAGTGAGTGTTTGCTGACAGCAAGCAGAGTTCTTGAAAATGGTGAGGAAATAAAATTCACCAGGGTTAAGTTAAGTGCAGACTTTTTAGAGTCTCTTGAGGCTGCATTGTCATTATTTGTGGCCGATCCATCAAGCTGTTGCAGGCTGCTTGATAAATTTGGCACTCCGTGGAAGATTTCACTGATGGGTAGAAATGTTACTCCACAGTCTTCTTGCAATAAGTCATATTTCTCAATACACAGATCGGGGTAAAACTTTATTTGAGTCGCTAACCACGCTGAAAAACTTTGCAAAAGTGGCACAAGCAAAATATCGCGAATTTTATAATTTTTGTACAAAAATATAGGTTGCCTCTAATTTGCAACAAGTTCACCCCCAAGGTGTTTGACAAAATGTCACACTGTGACTGTAGGTAAGCAAGTGACAAAGAACACCTTAACTGTCCCTCACGCAAGGAGTCCATAAACCATCCCTGTACCCAGGATTACCTCTAAAGGTGGGGATGTCTGAGTCTCTTGTTTTGTTATGCTCCTAGATAACACTCACCTATATGTCCCCACTTCCCAAACAAAGGGAGTGAAAGGAAAGGAGTGCAGGGACCTCAAAGAAACAACAAATATAACTGACTCTGAATTTTCTCCAGTAGAAGGCTTCTCAGGTGCATTAGGAATAAACACCTCAGCTCTACAGAGTCACCATCTAATGCAATGTGATCAGTATAGCGAATTCATATCTGACAAGGTGTTAAGCCAGGGACGGGTAAATATAGCAGAATGGAGGGATGATAAGAAGCTGCGGCTGAGATTAAGGCCAAGGCAAATGTCAGCCAGAAGAAAAAAGGTCCTAAACCCCTTCAGCATAGAAAAGTACATCCACAAGATAACAGTCAAGTGGGCTGCACAGAGAACCTGTGATCGATGAGACGTGATCCCAGGTTCGCCAGAGCTGACATCAGGACGCGGCACACTCATGACATAAAGTAGCAGAACTTTTCATGAAGTATGAGGCATAGTTTTCTTTGGTCACTGCGCCAGTCGGAGGCCACCCATATACTGACGGATGTGTTCTTACCATTCAGCGCTAGAATATAGGACTCAATATAGCGCAGCTTGTGGTGTCTGTCACCCCTCCCCATCTCGTGACGCCCAGCCCCCCTCGCCTGAGGGTCACCTGCGTATTCAACATTTTCTGACAGATCTGCCACTTCCAATATAGAGGGAGGTGAAATCATTTGTGTCTAAAATATGCAGAACATCGCACCTTCCTAAATACATCGCACAGAGTGAGTGACTGAGACGCTCTGCGGTTATTTATAACGAAGCCTCATCGTCCCGGGTTCAGGAATTTTTTTTTTACAATTGCGATGCCTTATAATTTACTAAATCTTCATGAGCCGTAATGATGAATTTTGTGCCCATTATTCGCACCTTTTATTAATTTACCATAGATGAATAAATGAGAATGTTGTGAGTCGCTGATTGGGAAGAGATTTCTGAAAGTGACAGTTAGATTATAGGGTGTTTAAGGGAAAATGCCTCTTTCCAGAGGTACCCAGTAATTTCTTTCTTGTTTGAAATTATTATAATTTATTATGGCGTGCGGGTCCTAATGAATATCTGCTATTAACTGAGAGCGAGATATTGAGACTAAGATTATCCGGCTGCCTCCACTCCCACTGACGACAGGCGCCGCTTCTCTCCCCCACGCCGCTTGCTTTACCCTTTGCGCCGCTGCTCTCTTCCATGATCTCCCCCATGCTGCCGCTGCTGTACCCCGCTTCACTGCTCTCCCCCACACCACTGCTTTCCCTCGCTCCGATGCTCTCCCCTGCACCGCTAATTTAGGGAAATCAAGGGGCTGCTGGTCCATACATGATGGGGCACATTGTCCATAGAAAGCGGCTCCTAAACGCCTTTTATTGTGAGTCTTTAACTGTATTTCATCATCCCCAAGTCCTGCCATAAGTGATGGGTAAGGAGCAATTCTCAAATTACTACAGGGAGGCCATGTATCCGGTGTCCCCCACTATAGATATTGGACGTTTCATGCCATCATGCGTTAATTGACAGAATACAGACAGCCCCAATCCTCACTAAACAGCACTACTGTATCATTACTATTACTATTCGTCACATATTGCCAGGTTTTGTCACAAATTTCTCTTCATTATTTACTTTTCTGGCAGAATTTTCCACTTCTTCCGATCAATGCAAACAGGTCAACCGCACACAACTGTAGTTACCCGGATAATGTCGCCAGCGAGGAGGAAGGAATATTACTGCCATCTGGTGATAACGATGATTAGAGATCTACCTGTAATATCTCCATAGATCAGACCGTGACAGGCAGAACTCAGGGAGGAATTATCCACCGAAATATGCACATTCCAGGTATCCAGGCTGTATAGATAATGTAGGAAGAATGTAAATATTTACACGCTGCTCCTATAATACAAGGAATGATCTGATAACTGATACCCTCTGTTGGATTCCAGGGTTTAACCTGCTTTCTCCTACACGTCACTTTCTGACTCTCAGTATCTACTATAAAATATGGAGGCTGCACAGTACCACTTCTCCTGTCCTGTATTATTCTGTATATATACACTGCACAGTACCACTTCTCCTGTCCTGTATACTGGGTGTATTCCTCACTACCTGTATTATTTTGCATATATACACTGCACAGTACCACTCTTCTCCTGTTCTATATACTGGATGTAATTCTCAGTATCAAATTATTCTGTATATATACACTGCACAGTACCACTTCTCCTGTCCTGTATACTGGATTCAATCCTTACTACCTGTATTTATTATTTTGCATATATACACGCTACAGTACCACTTCTCCCATATTGTATACTGGATGTATTTCTCAGTATCTGTATTATTCTCTCTCTTTCTATACTCTGCACAGTACCACTTCTCCCTGTCCTGTATACTAGGTGTAATCCTCAGTATCTGTATTATTCTGAATATAACACTGCACACTACAACTTCTCCTGTCCTGTATACTGGGTGTAATCCTTACTACCTGTATTATTCTGTATATATACACTGCACAGTACCACTTCTCCCATACTGTATACTGGGTGTATTTCTCAGTATCTGTATTATTCTGTATACAGTTGTGGCCAAAAGTATTGACACCCCTGCAATTCTGTCTGATAATACTCAGTTTCTCCCTGAAAATGATTGCAATCACAAATTCTTTGGTATTATTATCTTCAATGAAAAAACACAAAAAGAAATGTCCTGAAGCCAAATTGGATCTAATTCCACACCAAACATAAAAAGGGGGTGGACAAAAGTATTGTCACTGTTAGAAAAATCATGTGATGCTTCTCTAATTTGTGTAATTAACAACACCTGTAACTTACCTGTGGCACCTAACAGGTGTTGGCAATAACTAAATCACACTTGCAGCCAGTTGACATGGATTAAAGTTGACTCAACCTCTGTCCTTGTGTGTACCACATTGAGCATGGAGAAAAGAAAGAAGACCAAAGAACTGTCTGAGGACTTGAGAAACCAAATTGTGAGGAAGCATGAGCAATATCAAGGCTACAAGTCCATCTCCAAAGACCTGAATGTTCCTGTGTCTACCGTGCGCAGTGTCATCAAGAAGTTTAAAGCCCATGGCACTGTGGCTAACCTCCCTAGATGTGGACGGAAAAGAAAAATTGATGAGAGATTTCAACGCAACATTGTGCGGATGGTGGATAAAGAACCTCGAGTAACCTCCAAACAGGTTCAAGCTGCCCTGCAGTCCGAGGGTACAACAATGTCAACCTGTACTATCCGTCGGCGTCTGAATGAAAAGGGACTGTATGGTAGGAGACCCAGGAAGACCCCACTTCTTACCCCGAGACATGAAAAAGCCAGGCTGGAGTTTGCCAAAACGTACCTGAGAAAGCCTAAAACGTTTTGGAAGAATGTTCTCTGGTCAGATGAGACAAAAGTAGAGCTTTTTGGGCAAAAGCATCAACATAGAGCTTACAGGAGAAAAAAAGAGGCATTCAAAGAAAAGAACACGGTCCCTACAGTCAAACATGGCGGAGGTTCCCTGATGTTTTGGGGTTGCTTTGCTGCCTCTGGCACTGGACTTCTTGACCGTGTGCATGGCATTATGAAGTCTGAAGACTACCAACAAATTTTGCAGCATAATGTAGGGCCCAGTGTGAGAAAGCTGGGTCTCCCTCAGAGGTCATGGGTCTTCCAGCAGGACAATGACCCAAAACACACTTCAAAAAGCATTAGAAAATGGTTTTAGAGAAAGCACTGGAGACTTCTAAGGTGGCCAGCAATGAGTCCAGACCTGAATCTGATAGAACACCTGTGGAGAGATCTAAAAATGGCAGTTTGGAGAAGGCACCCTTCAAATATCAGGGACCTGGAGCAGTTTGCCAAAGAAGAATGGTCTAAAATTCCAGCAGAGCATCGTAAGAAACTTATTGATGGTTACCGGAAGCGGTTGATCGCAGTTATTTTGGCTAAAGGTTGTGCAACTAAGTATAAGGCTGAGGGTGCCAATACTTTTGTCTGGCCCATTTTTGGAGTTTTGTGTGAAATGATCAATGTTTTGCTTCATTCTCTTTTGTGTTTTTTTCATTGAAAACAAATTAAATGAAGATAATAATACCAAAGAATTTGTGATTGCAATCATTTTCAGGAAGAAACTGAGTATTATCTGACAGAATTGCAGGGGTGTCTATACTTTTGGCCACAACTGTATATTCCACTTCTTGTGTCCTGTATACTAGGTGTAACCCTCAGTATCTGTATTATTCTATATTAATACACTGCACAGTACCAATTCTCCTGTCCTGAATACTGGGTGTAATCCTCAGTATCTGGGTTATTCTGTATATATACACTGCACAGTATCACTTCTTGTGTTTTCTCCCTTTGTTCGTGTTTACTGATTAGTATGTGCCCTCTCCCTGTTCTGTTGTTTCCTGAAGCTATGCTCCTTCTGGAACGCCAGGTATGTGGAGTTGTATATACAAGTATTGGAGATGACTTCTGTGCTGTCAGTGGAGTGGCAGCTGCCGATCCTCCGGTTATGCCGGACTTTGCTCCACTTTGGTTGTTTAATTACAAAAGTCTTGGAAATCAATAATAAACATTTTATTTATATTTTTCAGAATTTTAAACATGCAGTATCTGCTTGTTTTTAGTGGATGGAAACAGTTCTACTCATGTCTTGAAGCTAAAACCCTGTAATATTACAATACTTTGCTAAGTTACATTTAGTCTAACAAAGCCTCTGTGAGCAAAACGCAGTGGTTCACTGGTTAGAAGGTGATGGCTGAGTGGTTAGCAGGTAATAACTTAGTGTTAAGCAGGTGATGGCTCAGTGGTCAGCAGGCAATGGCTCATCAGTTAGCAGGCGATGGCTGAGTGGTTAGCAGGCGATGGCTGAGTAGTTAGCAGGTGATCGCTCAGTGGTTAGATGGTGATGACTGTGTGGTTAGCTGGCGATGGCTCTGTGGTTAGTATGTGATGGCTGAGTGGTTAGCAGACGATGGCTGAGTGGTTAGCAGGTGATGGCTCAGTGGTTAGCAGGTGATGGCTCAGTGGTTAGCAGGTGATGGCTGATTAATTAGCAGGCGATGGCTCAGTGGTTAGCTGGTGATGGCTGTGTGGTTAGCTGGCGATGACTCAGTAGTTAGTAGGTGATGGCTGATTAATTAGCAGGTGATGGCTAAGGGTACCGTCACACCTGGCGATGTCGGTGGCGATTTTATAGGCGACGCTGGGGCGTAGCCTATCACCGCCGATGCGTCACCTAATGTGAATTGGCGAGGGCGACGCATTTGAGTGGTCGCCTGGTTTCACAGCAGCACTATGAAACCAGGCGAGCACTCTGGGGTGATGTGTACACATCGCCCCATGTAAACGGGGGATTACCATCTCACAGACGATGGGAGCCATAGGCTCCCATGTTACTGCATCGCCGCTGCGGTTTTTAGACACCCCAGCAGCGATGCCGCCTGTAAGATCTCCGGGGCGTCGCCGGAGGTGTCGCCGCATGTAAACATGCGATGGCGACGCTGGCGGGGTGGCAAAAACGTGCGCGCTCCCACCCGTTGCCGCCGACATCTCTGGCGACGTCACCTGGTGTGACAGGCCCCTAAGTGGTTAGCTGGTGACGGCTCAGTGGTTAGCAGGCGATGACTCATAAAAAAGTCAGGATTTATGGCACACTTTTTCTTCTTTGTGCAATGTGCACCATTTATCCTTATGTTGCTACATTCAATACATTTGTTAAAAAAACAAAATTATCTGGCTTTAAGGCTAGAAATTATTGTCAATTGTTCAAAATCTACTGTACAGTAGCAGGAGATGCTCCTAATTCATTAGCACTTGTCTGTCCAACATTGAATGAGGCGTATCTGAGTCTTGCGGTTCATTAGGATCAATGTATTTGAGTCTAAGTGACCCTACAATAGTGCAAGCCTGTGTTCTGTGCTGTGGGAGGATTTCTCTGCCCCGTCCTCCACCTGTAGGACCTGCCACCAGGGGTCATCTTCAGGGCCACAACGCATGTCAGTGGCATCAGGATCAAGTCTCTGCATTTTTATTTAAAAACTTTTTGTTTTTCTTGTGTTTTGACACTTGTATATAATCTTGGAGTGCATTCCTCGATTTTTGGCGTGGTTGCTTTGTATGTTTGTCTTGTGGCTGTCACATAAATTAAATTATACCAAGCTTTCCCGTCAAGGAAAATTAAATCGACACATTAATTGCTGTGGTACAACCATTATTATCCTTCAGGATGGTCTGCAGAATCTATAGTGATAGATTTTCTCTGAAGAATGAGCAGGACCCAGAGTCAGTAGGTCACATGGTGCCTGTGAGAGATGTCTTGTATCAATCCGCAGATTTACATTCTTGTATTACCCCTGGAATAGAACCAATTGTAACCATTTTCACTAATTTCTTTATTTCTTATTTTGTGTGCTATTGGTATGTTGGTACATTACTGTGGATGATGGTTATAAATTTGATGACCTGGTTCACCATGTCTAATAACGGTTGTATCGTTACATCATTGTGGATGATGGTAATACCTTTTGATGGCCTAGTTCACCATGGCTGTTGACTGTTGAATCGTTACATAATTGCAGATCATGGGTATACCTTTAATGACCTGGTTGCCCATGGCTGAAGACAGTTGTATCATTACCTCATTGCAGATGATGGTTATTCATTTGATGGCCTAGTTCACCATGGATGATGACGGTTGTATTGTTACATCACTGTGGATTACGGTTATACATTTGATGACATGGTTCCCTATGGCTGATGACTGTTGGATTGTTACTTCATTGCAGATGATGGTTATACATTTAATGCCCTGGTTCACTATGGCTGATAACGGATGTATCGTTACATCATTGTGGATGGCTGTTATACCTTTGACGGTTGTATCGTTACATCACTGCAGATGACGGTTATACCTTTGATGACCTGGTTCACCATGGTTGATGATGGTTGTGTCGTTACATAATTGTGGATGACAGCTATGCCTTTGATGACATGGTTCACTATGGCTGATGACGGCTGTATCGTGACATCACTGCAGATGATGGGTATATCTTTGATGACCTGGTTCACAATGGCTGATGACAGTTGTATCGTTACATCACTGCAGATGATGGTTATATCTGTGATGACCTGGTTCACCATGGCTGATCACAGTTGTGTGGTTACATCATTGTGGATGATGGTTATAACTTTGATGTTCGGTTCACCATGGCTGATGACGGTTGTATTGTTACATTATTGTGGATGACGGTTATACATTTGATGACCTGGTTCACTATCGCTGATGATGGCTGTATTGTTACATCTTTTTTGATGACGGTTAGTCCTTTGATGACCTGGTTCACCATGGCTGATGACATTATTACATCTTTGCAGAGGATATGTTACAACGTTGCTGATGACAAAGGTGATACGTTACATCACTGCAGATGGTACTTTACCTTCTTGCTGATTTTCACTTACATTGTTGCTGGTTGTTTCTTCAGCAGACCTTGCTGGAAGCGTCCATCCTTTTCCAGCATCTTAGCGGTGACCTTGTGGCACGAGGGGCAGTTACAGCTGTACATGGGCTCCGCACTTGGGTTCGTTGTGCAGTCTCAGCACCGCAGGCTTGGACATATGTTGAGGTTTATATCTTTCTTCTGACATTAATCTCCTTCACCAGCTGTGCTGCCAGCTGCCAATTTTCAGCTCCGAGAGATTGAGTTTTGGGACGAACTGTGCAGACCACTATATGGATGGAAATTCATTGAGCTTTCCAGCAGATAAGGCAAAGATTTCTGAGATTATTCTGCAGAACGTTGCAACATGTTGATCAGTCACTTCATAGATGGACCATGTCACTAATACCGGTTGGCTTCCATGTATGTGCCACGGCTGGATGATATTAAAATATAACATGTTTACAGGGGTCACATGTGGCTTTGAAATATCAGGAAACATTCTTGCCTCCATCAGATGAAGTGCTGATTAATAGCATTTTTAGAGTAATTCATCCTGTTCAAATTCCAGGTACTCGGTGCACCATGGTGCGGCCAAACATTGCAGTGCATCATCCCACCTACTGGATTCCTATTTGTCTCCATCGTCTGTCTCTTAAGCCTGAGCTGTCAGTCAAATAAAAGTGGGTGAGAATTGAGGGAAAACCAGCAGGTGGGAAGGTGCAATAAATGTGCATTGAGTGCATAGACTTTGTACAGTCATTCTGACTACCTTTACACATGTGGTCACAATTGTTGGTACCCCTTTTTTAATGAACGAGAAACCCACAATGGTCACAGAAATAACTTGAATCTGACTAAAGTAATAATTAAAAATCTATAAAAATGAGCAAATGAAAATCAGACATTGCTTTTCAACCCTGCTTCCACAGAATTTAAAAAAAAAAATTAAAGTCCTGAAATAGGCCTGGACAGAAATGATAGTACTCCTGAAAATAATGTGACAAAAGGGACATGTGAAGTCAAGGTGTGTCCACTAATTAACATTAGGTGTCTACAATCTTGTAATAAGCCAGTGGGCCTGTATATGGGGCTACAAATACTCAATGTGCTGTTTGCTGACATGGTGTGTACCACACTCAACATGGACCAGAGGAAGTGAAGGAAAGAGTTGTCTCAGGAGATTAGAAAGAAAATTATACACAAGCATATTAAAGGTAACGGTTATAAGACCATCTCTCCAAGCATCTTAATGTTCCTTCTGTGACTACAGTTGCACATATTATTTAGAAATGTAAGATCCATGGGACTGTAGCCAACCTTCCTGGCTGCAGGAGGAAAATTAATGACAAATCAAAGAGATAATACAAATGGTAACAAAAAAGCCCAGAAAAACTTCTAAAGAGATTAAAGAGGACCTGTCACCAAACCAGGCATGGTGATCTAATTACAGCACTGGATGCAGCATGTCTGCAGCATGCAGACAAGGGGTCCCCCAGCACTTGAGCAGTCCTGTACCCCGAGATAATACACTTAGAAAACTTACATGCTACAGCCACTAAGGAGGTGGCTAGGGGCTGCAGCCAAGGGCAATTTAACTTTTTGGCAAGGCACATCAGCTCTTTGTTCACAGACGGAAAAATTAAGCATATCAAGAAAGAACACTGTTCCTACTGTGAAAAATGGAGGAGGCTCTGTTATGTTCTGGGGCTGCTTTGCTGCATCTGGCACAGGGTGTCTTGAATCTGTGCAGAGTACAATGAAATCTCAAGACTATCAAGGGATTATAGAGAGAAATATGCTGCCCAGTGTTAGAAAGCTTGGTCTCAGTCGTCAGTCATGGGTCTTGCAACAGGATAATGACCTTCAAACACGAGACAACTGGAGCAGTTTGCTCTTGAGGAGTCAACAAAATACCTGTCGAGAGGTGCAGAAGTCTCATTGACAGTTACAGGATTCGTTTGGTTGATTGCCCCAAAAAGGTTGTGCAACAAAATATTAAATTAAGGTACAATCATTTCTGACTAGACCTATTACATGAGTTTAATTTTTTTTAAATTCTGTGGAAGCAGGGTTGAAAAGAAATGTCTGATTTTCATTTGTTCATTTTCATAGATTTTTAATTTATTATTATTTTTGTCAGATTCAAGTTATTTCTGTGGCCATTGTGGGTTTTTCTTTCATTAGGGGTACCAACAATTTTGACCACGTGTATAAGTCTCTCACCTTTACCCCACAAAAGAATTCTCGAAATGAACTGGGCAGTAATTGAAATGAACAAGTGTGCGCCATTCTCCTTGTCTCCATCTGCGGTGTTGCCTGCAAGTGCTGAGCATGGCATCGGCTGATTTGATGCCAGTTGACATAATTATGAGAATTACCATGTAACTGTTCTCACCTGCTTCCTCCTGGAGAGATGAGAGCAGAGAGGCCGAGAATAGGCCCAAAATGAATAGCCGAGATCAGTGCCTTCTGTATGTATGAGGGAAGTAGGGGGATTACCAGATCCCCTCCATGCAGGACAAGAAGAGGCTGACTCCCACCCCTCTGTCCTGTACGAAGGGACTGACTCTCACCCCTCTGGCCTGTGTGATGGGCTGATTCCCACCCCTCTGTCCTTTCATAAAGGGGCTGACTCCCACCCTCTTGTCCTGTATGATGGGACTCACTCTCACCTCTCTGGCCTGTGTGAATGGGCGGACTCCCATCCCTTTACCCTATATGAAGGGGCTGACTCCCACCCCTCTGCCCTGTATGAGGGACTGACTCTCACCCATTTGCCCTGTATGAAGGGTTGACTGCCACCCCTCTGTCCTGTATGAAGGGGCTGACTCCCACCACTCTGCCCTGTATGAAGCGGCCGACTCCCACCCATCTGTCCTGTATGAAGGGGCTCACTCTCACCCCTCTGTCCTGTATGAAGGGACTTACTGGGGAAGAAGACCATAGGACAGATGGCTACAATTTATTAGTCCCTGTTATCAGCCATTACTGGGGGAGGAGACTGTAGAACAGGTGACTACAATCTATTACTCCCTGTTATCAGCCATTATTGGGGACAATGAACCTCCTTCCCGGGCTTATCGTTCTACAGATCAGCCATTACCCCTGTCTTTCTGCTGGCAGACCCTTATATAATGTTTGTATTCCCCATCCATGAAGCCCCCAGGACCCTGAAGCTGCTTATTATCTAATATGGAATAGCAGAGCCCGGGGTGTTTCTGGATTATTACACAGATCCTGGCGCCCAGTGATCCGGAAGAATCCGTCCCGATATCTGCGGCTTATAGTGATCCCCATTTAGTAAATCTGTCCTGACTATTTTTAGGCTCTAGGGTGGCCACGACGGCGAAGCCGACCGGCAAAATCTACAGGTGACTAATAGAAGTTGCTCAGCAAGTGGAATAATGAATGGTATTAGGTGTCAATTAAATCATGTTTCCCCCGAGGTGCAGGTGCTCCACATTGTACTGACACATTTGAAGTATCTGAGCCACTTCACCCGTGCATACGAACAAGCACATTTGCATATTAAAAAGCTGCAAATTATTTAACTGAAGCAAAAGTCTTTTAGAGATGATGGAGGTTATTAAAACTGTTGACAAGAAAGAAGGTAATTGCCTGCAAATGAGAGCTGACATTCTGCCGTACACGGGGAGTGTTGTGTTTGTCGCATTGTGCAGCCGCGCCTGGGTATATAACCTATTACATTGAGATTGCTCCTATGCAATTAAGGCTTTTTTGTCCTCACTTCAATGCGGCTGTGATTATGACGGATTGGAGAACACTTGGCAGATTGAATGTCTGTTGTTTTTATAACTTCATCACAAATGACAAAACACGTTTTGTGTCCTGTGTGCGCTTTTTTCTTTTTTTTCTGTGGGCTTTATGGATTCTGCCATTATCATATAGTCATTCAGCGAAGGACAATGTGTTCGGCGCGGCGCCCGCTCATCCTCCTGACAGGTTCTTGTCATTCTGTTCTGGGATCTTTGCTTTTTTCTTTCGGTTGTTTTCATGGTTCAGGTATCAGCAGGTCGGCCAAGCTCCGACATGCGAGATTTATCCCTAAGGTCCTTTTCACATTATGTTTCTATATGCCAGGAAAAGCTGATGTTTACAGTGAATCGAGGCCTGCCGAGGGCTGCACCCGTGTAACATGATGGACATGAAATTGACTGTCCACAGGGCACAGTATAATGCCTATATAATATCAGAACTGTGGAGTCGGTAAGCCAAACCTCCGACTCCAACTCCTCAATTTCCCTGACTCCAACTCAACCAACATGGACACAGACTCCAACTCCATAGCCCAATATAATACAGCCTTGTCTTCTGAACTATTTTTTATACATTCCGAGGTATAATAGTAAGGGGCCATAGAGCCCTCTGCCCTCCATCTGATTGAGTCTCAGTTCATCTGTAAACTATTTACGGAGGGCTCTGCTCCCTGTAGCTGGCACATGGCGCTGAACACACCATCCTTTGCCCTCCATCTTATTGAGCCTCAGTTCATCAGTAAACGGTGTATGGAGGGCTCCACTTCAGCAGCCAGCACATAGGGCTTAACACACCATCCTCTGCCCTCCATCTGATTACAGGTGAAATAAGGGTCAAACAGCCGGGAGAATTCCGATCTTGCAGCTGACACATGAGGCCGAACACACCATCCTCTGCCCTCCATTTGATTGAGCCTCAGTTCACCTGTAAACGGTCGGGAGGACTCCGCTATTGGTAGCTGGCACATGGGGCCGAACACACAATCCTCTGCCCTCCATCTGATTGAACCTCATTTCACCTGTAAACATTTGGGAGGACTTAGCTCCCGGTAGCCAGCACATAGGGCCAAACAGAGAATCCTTTGCCTCCCATCTAATCGAGTCTCAGTTCACCTGTAAACGGTCCAGAGGGCTCCTCTCCTGCAGCCGACACATGGGGTCCAACACACGATCCTATGCCGCCTGACCACTTGGTGTCCATTCAGAATCCAGACCCTACTTTCACCAATATTGGCGGGTTCTGACCGGTTGAGGTTTCCAAGCATATCACTTTACTAAGGACTTGCACGTGGATTATCACATCTGATTTCAACCCTGATACTGACCCTGTATTGCCACAGTTTCTCCCCTTTACTCCATTACAATCGATATCTTAAAGGGTCGCCTCGTACCAATACAAGTCTCCGTTCTCCCGTCACAGACCCCATTACATCTCCGCTGTCTTCATCTTTCATATACACCCAGGATGGGATAAAGCATCTCATAATGTCATTTAGTCTAAGATTTACGTTTTGGTTTCTTTTTCAACCTCCGGGTTCTCAGATAAACTTTTCCTCTTTATGAAGAATTAGTGCCTGGAAAGTAACTGTATCAGATGTCATCCGAAGTGTTTGATGGAAGCGGCGTTACGTAATGATCTGTAATCAGATGTTAACAATGATCCCCAAACTGTTACCGCCCCACATGGGCTGGAGCAATGATCGTAGTACTTGTATGTGGCCCCCATGTACTGCTCACAGAGGCGCTTGGTCCTCTTCGTGGGGCCAGTACTTAATTTTCTGGTCTTCTCTGCAGATCTGGAGGGATTTATCCGTATTCAGTAGGTACAAGATCAAGTGGACAGTCAGATTACAGTCAGGGTAGAGCACAAAGCTGAGGGTCTTAAGAGAATGCAAGTCATGGGTTTTGGCTTAGAGACAACCACTGTCGTCAATGCCTCTAAAACAAATCTCAGGTTTTCACTGAAAAATTGTCTTAAGCTACAATCTCATCATCATGCAGATTCTGCGTCGTGTGCTCTACCCTGGTCATTCAGCCACTCATTGTCTGAGGCCGGCTTGGTTAATGTAGCAAAATGTTCCCAACACTGTACCCAAAATCCAATGAAACGAGAACGGCATGGTTGAGAAAACTGACAAAACAAGATCTAGTGTAACAGCCCCACATCATACATGTAAAATACCGCAGCTCGCGGCATCCAGCTGCTTTTACAATGTTCAGGTGAAAAACTACTTGAACTTTGGCAACATTTTTGTACAACTCAAAGATGCAAATAAAGATTGAAGCTTTTAGCGTCTTCCCTCACTTTCTTCATAAGAATATGTATGTCTGCATACATACATGTCTGTGTGTGTGTGTATGTATATATATATATATATACATATATATCTATATAAAATATACATACATACATGTCTGTGTGTGTGTATATATATATATACGGTATATATATATATATATACATACAGGGTGTTCATAAAGTAACTATGAAGTGCAGTGTAGTGTTGTTATAAGTACTAATACACAGTATATTTGGCTGCCGATCCGGTTAGATTGCATAACAGTCTTGAGGACTGCACTGGAAAACAGTGTGTGGCACTGTAGTAATATATCATAATATATATATATTTATATAGCACTATTAATTCCATAGCGCTTTACATACATTTGAAACACACTGTCCCCATTGGGGCTCATAATCTAAATATCCTATCAGTATGTCTTTTAAGCGTGGGAGGAAACTGGAGCACCCGGAGGAAACCCACGTAAACACAGAACATACAAACTCCTTACAGATGTTGTCCTTGATGGGAATTGAACTCAGGACCTCAGCGCTGCAAGGCTGCCGTGCTAACCATGAGCCACTGTGCCATCCTGTTGCAGCTTTGTTAAGTGGGACATGACAGGAGTGAACAGGAAGTGGACACATCACCTACTGGCAAGTGTTGACCACTGCATAGTTACTTTATGAACACCCATAATAGTGTGTATATATATATATATGGTAAAACTAAAATTTCCATATGGTATAAAGAGCAGATAATTGAGCCAGAGGGAATATTTTATTGTATATAGCTCATAGCAACTCCACACATGCACAGTATTCACAAAGAAGAACACAGACCTGGGGTTTTACTTGCTTATAACCAAATGATTATACCTTTATTATAAAGTGCAGCCCATAAAATCTGGTGCAAAATGAGGTGGGTAAAAAGTTCACAATGTTTTTAGTGGTTATAAGTGGTCATTAACTTGTAAATAACTCATGAAAGAATAAAGCTACGTTACAACCAAGCACACCATTGTTTGATGACACAAATTGTCACATGACCATCTTCCCATTGAAAAAAAGTTTGATACAAAATGGCCAAAGTTCAAAATGGCCACTATGGTTACCACCCATCTGGAAAAGTTTTCCCCCTCCCATATACTAATGTGCCACAAACAGGAAGTTGATATCACCAACCATTCCCACTTTATTTAGTTGCATCCATATCAATGGCCCAACCTATATAGTAACATAGTATTTAAGGCTGAAGGAAGACCTTAAGTCCACCTAGTTCAACCCATAGCCTAACATGTTGATCCAGAGGAAGGCAAAAAAAACCCCTGTGGCAACACTTAGCTCCGCATTGGGGAAAAAAATTCCTTCCTGACTCCAGATACGGCAATCAGACTAGTTCCCTGGATCAATGCCCTATCAAAGAATCTAGTATGTATAACTGGTAATATTATATTTTTCAAGAAAGGCATCCAGGCCCTTCTTAAATGTTAGTAGTGAGTCACTCATTACAACAGCATGTGGCAGAGAGTTCCATAGTCTCACTGCTCTTACAGTAAAGAATCCGCGTCTGTGATTATGATTAAACTTTCTTTCCTCCAGACGTAGAGGATGCCCCCTTGTCCCAGTCTCAGGCCTAAGAGTAAAAAGACCATTAAAAAGGTCTCTGTACTGTCCCCTCATATATTTATACATTATTATAAGATCACCCCTAAACCTTCGTTTTTCCAAACTAAATAACCCCAAGTTTAAAGAGGACCTGTCACCAAACCAGACATGGTGATCTAATTACAGCACTGGATGCAACATGTCTGCAGCATCCAGACAAGGGGTCACCCAGCACTTGAGCAGCCCTGTACCCCGAGATAATACAGTTAGAAAACTTACATGCTCCAGCCACTAAGGAGGTGGCTAGAGGCTGCAGCCAAGGGCAGATTCACACCCCCTGCATGTTTAATCTGCCCACCGCTGCCAATCATCCTCTCCCTGTCTGCAGCATTTAAACTGAGTTTTTTTTTCTCTCTCCCAGAAAGTCCGTTTAGCCCCGCTAAACGGAAGAGGGGAAAAAAGCTCAGTTTAAATGCTGCAGACAGGGAGAGAATGCATGGCAGCGGTGGGTAGATTAAACATGCAGGGGGTGTGAATCTGCCCTTGGCTGCAGCCCCTAGCCACCTCCTTAGTGGCTGGAGCATGTAAGTTTCTAACTGTATTATCTCGGGGTACAGGCAGGGGTGCACTAACCCCCACTTCCGCCTGAGCCTCAGGCTGATGACCGGGGTGGGGGGGGTATTTTATTTGGTTGCATCTAGATAAATGGCCCACCCTATATATGTATATATGTGTGTTTGTGTGTATATATATATACAGCTTTGGCAAAAATTAAGAGACCACTGCAAAATTTTCAGTTTCTCAGATTTTTCTCTTTTTTGAGTAATATGTACCGTATATACTCGTGTATAAGCCGACCCGTGTATAAGCCGACCCCCTACTTTTGCCCCCAAAACCTGGGAAAATCTATTGACTCGTGTATAAGCCGAGGGTGGACCCCAGCACAGGTATACAGCCCCCAGCAGTGTGGTATACAGCAGCCCCAGAGGTATATACAGCAGCCCCAGTGGTAGTATACAGCAGCAGCCCCAGTGGTATATACAGCAGCAGCCCCAGTGGTATATACAGCCCCAGTGGTAGTATACACGCAGCCCCAGTAGTATATACAGCCCCAGTGGTATATACAGCCCCAGTGGTAGTATACACGCAGCCCCAGTAGTATATACAGCCCCAGTGGTAGTATACACGCAGCCCCAGTAGTATATACAGCCCCAGTGGTAGTATACAGGGCCCCAGCAGGGCCCCCCTCATAGTTTGGCGCCCCCACCTCACATAATGGCCCCCCCTGCATGCAGCGCTGCGCATATACATTACCAGGATATCAGCTGTCACCCTCCGGTGGCGGATCGCGGCTCCTGGGCTCCGGGCTCCATCTTCCTCTGTGTCCTCCTGCTTTGTGGCCGCCAGGCTCATCGCGATGACGTCATCGCGACGCCGGCTGGTCACGTGACAAGCAGGAAGACACAGAGGAAGATGGAGCCCGGAGCCCAGGAGCCGCGATCCGCCACCGGAGGGTGACAGCTGATATCCTGGTAATGTATATGCGCATCGCTGCATGCGGGGGGGGGGTCATCATGTGAGGTGGGGGCGCCAAACTTTGAGGGGGGCCTGTATGACTCGCGTATAAGCCGAGGGGGGGACTTTTCAGCCCAACTTTTGGGCTGAAAAACTCGGCTTATACGCGAGTATATACGGTACATTGTTCTTTTATTCTATAAACTAGTGACAACATGTCTCCGAAATTCAAAGCTAAAAGTTTTGTATTTATTTGCAGCAAATGAGAAATTGTCAAAATAATAAAAAAGAAACAGTGCTTTCAGACCTCAAATAATGCAAAGAAAACAAGTTCATATTCATTTAGAAACAACAATACAAATTTTTTTTTTTTCAGTAAATATATTTATTGAAATTTTCAACAGTAAAGACAATAGAAAGAACCAGTACAATGTCCAGGACTTAATACAAAGATACATTACGTCCCGAAGAGAGCAGCGCAGGAGTAGTCCAATAAGGACACTAGCACCTAAAGGGTACATGTTTCCCATCTTAAGAATCACCTCTGGACAAGGCCCTTATATAAAGAATACAGAACCTATGAAAAGATAATTGTGGAAATAAGAGAAGAAGAGAGAAAGAGAGAAAAAAGGGGTAGGGGAGAAGGGGAGTAAGGAGGGAGAGGGGAGGGGTAAGGGAGACCCAGCAATTTAAACGCCCATGAGTTGACAATTACGAATATGTATGCAGTCAAGTAAGGAACAATACTAATTTTTTAACTCGGGAAGAGTTCAGAAATCAATATTTGGTGCAATAACCATGATTTTTAATCACAGCTTTAATGCGTCTTGGCATGCTTTCCACCAGTCTTTCACACTACTTTTGGGTGACCGTATGCCACTCCTGGCACAAAAATGTAAGCAGTTCTTCTTTGATGGCTTGTGACTATCCATCTTCCTCTTGATTACATTCCAAAGGTTTTCAATGGGGTTCAGCTCTGGCCATAACAGGTTCTTGATGTGGTGCTCCTTCATCCACACATTGATTGTCCTAGCTGTGTGGCATGGGGCATTTTCCTGCTGGAAAAAACTGTCTTCAGAGTTGGGGAACATTGCCTGAGCAGAAAGAAGCAAGTGTTTTTCAAGGATAACCTTGTATGCGGCTTGATTCATATGTCCTTCGCAAAGATTAACTTGCCCAATTCCAGCCTTGCTGAAGCATCCCCAGATCATTACCGTTCCTCCACCAAATTTCACAGTGGGTGCAAGACACTGTGGCTTGTACGCCTCTCCAGGTCTCCGTCTAACCATTAAACAACCAACTGTTGGGAAAAGCTGAAAAACTCATCAGAGAAGATTACCTTACTCCAGTCCTCTATGGTCCAATCCTTATGGTCTTTGGCAAACTTCAGCCTGGCTCTCCTTTGCTTCTCATTGATGAATGTTTTTTTTCTAGCTTTACATGACTTGAGCCCTGCCTCCAGAAGCTGGTTACAAGCTTTTCTTGCCGTGCACTTCACCCAAGCTGCTATTTGCCATTCCTTAATATAGGTCACTTGATGTCCTCCTGTGGTTGCTGAATGACATTTGAATAAGATGATGCTCACCCAGGTCAGTGGAGAGTCGCTTTCGCCCTCTTCCGGTCTGTAGCTTTGTTGTCCCCAATGTCTGCTGCTTGACCTTGTTGTAATGGAGTGCCGTCTTCAAAATTGTAAGGATGGAGGTAGCATGACGCTCACTTTATCCCTCTGCTAGTAAAGCCAGAATTGAGGCCTTCTTTTCCTCACTAAAGACTTTTCTTTTCAACTCCTTTGGCATGGTTAAAAGTTATTTTTTCATTCAAATTACTTTTGAGCTATTCATAGCACTTGTTTTGCCATCCAGCTTGTCCTATCACAAGAAGATTGTGAAGACCACAGAAGTGTGTTATTATACTTTCTTTCTTTTAAATAAAATTTGGTTCAGGTGATCACCTAATCAGAAGCACATTCAGTAGAATGAGGTGCACTTTAGTTGGAATTCAACTGAGACTGGAATGGAATGGTTGTCAGACGGTGATTTTTAGAAAACTGTGCAGTGGTCTCTTAATTTTTGCCAGAGCTGTATATGCATATACAAATTGTCACTTCAGTGAGGAAGTGGACGAACTCTAGTGCCACCTTTAGGTAGCAATCCTCTAAGTCATAGTCGACTCTTTAAAGTGGTACTCCAGTGAGAGAAAACTTTTAGTAGAGTTCCTGCCCTCCTACATGATGAAGCAGAGCTGTACACTGCTGTTGTAGGATCTATAGATCTCTTATAATTCCATAAAATCATACCTGCTGCTCTGTTCTAGCCCCCACCTCAGGGAACCGAAATCTCTGTCCGAGAGCTTCATGTAGAAGCAAAAAGCAGGAGGTGTGTCAGGGGCGTGGATGCTGGGGGCTGCAAGATCAGCCTACATTCACACCCCCTCACAATTCTGTATGGGGAGGGTTCATGGCAGGGGGCTTGACCGCCAGTCCCATGCTCCACACATACACTCCAGCCCCTGATATACCATTCTATGTTACTGGGGTCCAGGCTTCAAATAGCAAATATGTCACCAAGCAGATGCAAATACATGCTGTCATGATCTGCTGTATGATGATGCATAATGTGTACTGGTAATGTATTAATTAGGGCCTTTATTGCTGCACATGATGGTTATTCAGTTTCTTCTTTGAAATTGCAACATGTAAGTTGACAATGTTTTGTTGTTGTATTACATTGGACACTAATTAAAAAATCCTGAGGACATAACTTTGGTACATTTCCATTTACATCTGAAGATGTTGTACAGTCTGAAAAAAATAAAGGGGCCAATAATGGTGAGCAGCATGTATATATACATGTGTGTGTATATATATGTGTATGTAAAATATATGGGTGTGTATGTATATGTACATACTTGGGTTCTGAGCTGCTCATGACATGATTCTCGCAGGCTCCTCCGGACACATTTTGATGTGATAGCTGGAGTCACCGCTTGCACTTCACCCCTCCTCGTGGATCAGCTATGCAAGTGGGACAGAATTGAGTGCAGCGTTTGTATCATTCCCCACACAGTGCCGCACACGTGACATATATTGTGGAAGTGTTGGAGTTTGTGTAACTCGTCGGAGGCGATCGCTGTGCTTGTTGTTAAGCTGTGACACATTGTTTGGTGACATGGAAGAATTGTGCTGTAATGTGCAGTAACGGTGCTGTACGTTGGCGCAGCGTGTCACCACAGATCCTGGCCGCATGTTTGGAGAAGGTTTTTTCTACCATGTTTAATCCAAAGGTCATAATTACAAGAGAATGATTGTACTCCCCTCTTTATTAAGCTGCAGACACAAACCTTCAGCAATTATGTGCTGTGTAGGAAGGTGGCTGCTTTAACCCCTTCTTTGCCCCACGGCTTGAAGCTGCCTCCCCATATCCTAACTATTACAGCTAGACGATAGTTAATGGGTAACCTAAAGCTTCACAGCTGACGACTTGCACTTTCTGTCCCGGATAAGCAGAGCTGTTTGCTGTATAAATTAATGTATGGAGGAATCAGAATATATTCTGCACAGTATCAGGCTTGCGATATGGAAAAATCCCTGGGATTAGCTAGACTTTGTAAGCAGCTTTCCTGTATAGCGGTAGAATAATCCCATTACATGACTTATTTCCATTGAAATCATTTCATTACCAAAGGCTGACAGCAATATATTGACTTACCAGGGGCATAAGTACAATAGGTGCAAGGGTTGCATCGGGCCTTAGATCCTATGGTCCCCCAAAAGTCCCTTTGGCCTATAGAAAAAGACAATTGCTACAAATAATTTGCAATAATTTTGGGCCATGTTGAAGCTTTCACATTGGGGCCAATGAACTTCAAGTTATGCCACTGACTTACCTTCCCTGACACGAGAATGACATTTCTATCATCGTTAAGTACAGAGTGGGGCTCCGCACCGCGGTCAATTGTCATCCACGAAACTCTCTACAACTTTACCTTAAAGGAGCTGCCAAGTTCCCTACAATAAGGGCAGCAGACCACAGGAAACGTGTCTGACAAAGAGGTAGCATCCTCATGTTCCAATTTCCTTGAGTGTACAGTTACATTTTTTGGGGGATTTCTTTATTTTTACTTTAAGCAACTGAGGTTTCTCCTCAGAAAGAAGATGCTGGGGCCATCAGATCAAGGAGGGGACAAAGGGAAAACTGTATCTTAGCAGATGTCAAACAACAGGAATGTGCGGCTGTCGGGGATATTTATAGAAGATGTCACAGTTTGATTATAAGATCTGCAACAATATAACAAAAGGAGAGGCCGAGGGGTCCAGAACATAGAGGACTGCAACAATGTAACATGAGGAGGGGTCCAGAACATACAGGACTACAACAATGTAACAAGAGCAGGGGTGCAAAACATAAAACATAGAGGACTGCAACAATGTAAGAAAAGGAGAGGCTGAGGGGCCCAGAGAATACAGAACTGCAACAATGTAAGAAGAGGAGAGGCCGTGGGGTCCAGAACATACAGGACTGCAACAATGTAAGAAGAGATGCCGAGGAGTCTAGAACATACAGGACTGCAACAATGTACTATCATGTTGTCTTATACCATGCCCTTATAAACCACCATACCCGCATATACTGGCATGTCCTCTTATCCCATCTCCTTATCTTCTGCTAAGTCCTCTCATGCCGTCATATACTCGTATATCTCCATCTCGTTGTATTCCGCCATTTCTTCTAAAGTAAAGAAAACAAAATTCATTTCTTCTTATATTGCTATTTTATCCTATATTGCCAGGTTGCCATATGCCACTATGTGATCATATATCACCATCTCCTTGTATTTTGCCATGTCCTCATATACTGCCATATCCTTTTATATCAAAAACAAACTTAAAGCAATGGCGGCCAGCCGGATGTTCCATTCTGACCTCTGGGTTTTGTTCACACCGTATTTCTGCTCCCCTTATAAAGTTAGTGGTTCAGGATGATAAATCTGCAGGTAACTTGTAATATCCAGGGACCAGTCGGGGTCTGGATCATGTGCAGCATCAGGTCCTCTAGGTCCGGGTGCTCAGTCTGTGGAGGGTCACATCTAGGACAGCAGGATCCCCCCACCGCACTCACTTTCTTGTTTCAACCTTAATTAATGTTACCACAATGTCCCTTGTTTCTGGCAAAGCCACTGTGAATCTTCTTTATTACAGACATTTATCTGAAGGAAAGATAGAGGACAAGGCCGAGCGATGTGCAGAATGATGCAGCCGCCTGGGCCATGGGGCCACTGCACCATGCTTCACCTCCCTGTAAAATTTCATCGACATCATTGTTTAAATAATTAACATTTTATGGTTTAATCAGCGATGAATCCTGTACAGAGGTGAGGAGCGTTCTGCGGAGCAAATGGCCATTGATAGTCCTTTTAGTGTGGAGACCGTTGTATTGTGCCCAGTGAAGCACCAGTGAGCACAAGGGGTTAACTGTACATAGAAATGGGTGTGTTGGCATGTCTGATGGAAGAATATGGAGATTTATCAGTTTTTTAGGAAAATTAGTCAAACATTGTGCAGAGTATGTGATAAATGCTAAATGTGTGCAGCAAGTGAACACTTTATGTGGCCGATTGTGCCGGAGCTCCTGATGAATTTGTGGCATTAAAAGTCGAGTGGAGGAGGTTCCTGATGAAAGGTCGAGTGTGGGCAACCAAGGTCCAGTGCTGGCGGCTCCTGATGATAGGCCCAGTGCAGGCGGATCCTGAACAAAGGTCCAGTGGGGGCGACGCCTGATGAAAGGTCCAGTGGAGGTAGATTTTGATGAAAAGATCAGTGGGGGCGGCTCCTGATGTAAGGTCCTATGGAGGCAACTCCTAATGAAAGGTCTAGTGCAGGCAGCTCCTGATGAAAGGTCCAGTG
The DNA here is from genome assembly GCA_033576535.1 of Allobates femoralis. Taxonomy (NCBI): domain Eukaryota; kingdom Metazoa; phylum Chordata; class Amphibia; order Anura; family Aromobatidae; genus Allobates; species Allobates femoralis. Next base: position 32,973,239 of record JARQOC010000010.1, on the reverse strand, counting down.
GAGGCGGCTTCTGATAAAAGGTCCAGTTTGGGCAGCTCCTGCTGAAAGGCCAAGAGAAGCCGGCTCCTGATGTAAAATCCAGTGCGAGCTCCTGATGTAAGGTCTAGTATGAGCAGCTCCTGATGAAAGGTCCAGTGTGGGCAGCTCCTGATGAAAGGTCCAGTGGGGGAGGCTCCTAATGAAAAGTTCAGTGGAGGCAGATCCTCATGAAAGGTCCAGTCCAGGTGGCTCCTGATGAAAGGTCTAGCCCAGGTGGCTCCTGATGAAAGGTCTAGCCCAGGTGGCTTCTGATGAAAGGCAAAGTAGAGGCGGCTCCTAAAGAAAGGCACAGTGGAGGCCGCTCTTAATGAAAGGCCCAGTGGGGGGCGACTTCTCATGAAAGGTTTAGTGTAGGCGGCTCTTGATGAAGAAGGCTCTATGCATGCAGCTCCTGATGAAGAAGATTCAGTGCAGGCAGCTCCTGATGAAGAAGATTCAGTGCAGTTGGCTCCTAACCTGTGGTTGGTTTTACCATCTCACCCTCCTCTCAATACTTCGGGCCTTCTCTCGAGGTGTGGTCCACTATCACTGCAGCCTCCATGGCTGAAGATTTGGGGTGGGTGGTAGTGCTCCCCTGCACTGCAGCCTTTTTCGACAGCGGACAATTCATGAGCACCGGGTACCAGAACGTCTAAGAGTTGCAGAACTTACCGGAAACAATGTAAAGTAAATATTTCTATGCGCCGCCAGGCATCCTCACATTAATGTGGAGACAATATTGAAGTTCTACCTATTTGTTTTGATTCTCTTTTATTATGAAGCATTCATCAAAAAGTAACAAACCGTGTAATGTGTGCATCCCAGTAACACAAATCCTACAATCATTATACAGGGTATGACGTGCTTCACATCAGACTTCTGGTACACACAGTACACAGGCGGAAAATAAATCATAAAAATAATAAGGAACCGGAGCTATGAGACGGGGTGAGAGAGACGGATAGAGAAGGGGGAATCACAGGCCTGAAGCTTTACTGAAAGACAACACACATGGAGAGGGATTAATGCTCGTCCTCTGAGAACGTCCATGAAGGAGTAGTCTCTGAATAAGCCAGCCACAGTCCTGAATGGATGTCCTCTCCTCCTTTACAATGAGCCACGTCCTGGCGACCCATATAGCTATAACCATGCAGTCAAAACAGAAACTGATGACTTCATCATATTTGGGGGAGAGGGGGGAAGGGGGGTGGTGATCAGAGATCAGCTGATTGGGTCTAGATTTTAACTAGTGACACCATCATTTGGTGGGGGTATCAGAGATCATCTGTTGGGCATGGAGTGAAACTGCTGACTGCATCATATCGGGGAGTGATCAGAGATCAGCTGCAGGGTCTGTGGTTATAATGGTGTTTATCATCATTGGGGGGGGGTCGGAGATCAGCCATTTGGATCAAGGGTCAAACTGGCGAAATCGTTTTGGAAGGGGGACCAAGATCAGCTCTTTGGGTCCAGGGTTAAACTGGTGACATTATAATTTGGGTGGGGTCTGAGATCAGCTGTAGGGTTTGGGGTTAAACTGGTGACACCATCATATCGGGGGTGGGGGGAGGTGATCAGAGATCAGCTGTAGTGTCCAGGGTTAAACTGGTGATATAATCATTGCGGGGGGAGGGGGACGAGATCAGCTGTGGGTTCCCATTTTACCTTTGGACTAGCCTTTGGCCTTGCGTTTTACCATTTCCCATGGTTTTCTATGTGTCTATGTGAACTGCTGTATTGATCACCTGAATATACTGCAAAGTGCAAAGGTTTATATACAAAATGAAAATTGGAGAATCGCGGCAACATTGGGGCCAGGTCACGTGATCTCATTTGTGAGGTTCTTTCTCCAAACATCACATCCCGCTACTAGAGGAATAGTTGACTCATTAAGCAGAGCAGCCACGAGGCAGCGATCATTATTTTCATTGATATAAATAGGGCTCCGCACACTGTGGCAGTTTATTAAGTCTTTAAAAGTCAAAGCTGATTTGAAATAATAAGGGTTGACATTTGGCGCTTTGATGTTTGCCGGCTATACTTTCCCGTTTACGTTTTCTTTTTATGTGTTTCCACTGTAGAAAGAAAGAAAAAATCCTGCACTCAGACAAAACATGCGAATGGCGAGAATCCTGTCCCCAACGCATTTCACAGACACTAATGAGATTATTTAAGCAAATGGAAAATCATTTTTTTTTTCATGTTTGGATGCCGGCTGTAAGGGTCGCCGGACGCTGATCTTCTGACAGGTTGCGCCAGCCCGAGTATTACAATGTCATTTTGCCACTAATGAGGCTGCGAGATCCTGCAGACAGATGACGTGTGGATATCGGCCGCACTCCGTTTGTAGATCTAAAACATTGTATAAATTGTAAGTTTTAGGAGTTTGTGTGATTTCCTGTGATGAGCAGAGACTCGTGTGCATTCCGCTTAAAAGTCTTGTACGTGAATCATGTGATACAAGTAGGAGGAGTCTTATTGGTTATTATCTATTGGACAGTACAGGCTGACCACATGGAGTCATGTAATGTTTTCAAATGATGGGGCCCCTAATAAGACACATGCAGATTAGGAAGTGGAAGAAGCTTCTGTCCATATTTCAGTGAACCATCCATGATTGAAACTACAACAATGGAGAGAAGGATCTTGTAGCTTTATGAGCGACCTAATGACTCCATCTACCACTTCACTTACATATTGCATTTCTCAGGGGCAGTTCTTTTTACATTTCTCTGGGGCGGTGCTTCTTGCATTTCTCAGGAGCGGAGCTCCTAGGATTTCACGGGGTGCTGTGCTTCTTGCATTTCTTAGGAGCGGTACTTCTAGCCTTTCTCAGGGGTGGTGCTTCTTGCATTTCTCAAGACCATGCTTTTTGCATTTCTCAAGAGCGGTGCTCCTAGGCTTTCTCAGGGCGGTGCTTCTTTCATTTCTCAGGAGTAGTGCCTCTTGCATTTTGTTGCTTTTTTGTCAGGGGGGGTGCTTCTAGCTTTTTTGACAGGGGGATGCTTCTTGCATTTCTCAGGCCCAGTGCTTCTTGCTTTTCTCAGGAGCAATGTGTCTTGTGTTTCTCAGGGGCGGTGTGTCACTGATTATATGCGGATCATATACTGATGACACCTGGACCGTACACTGATAACACCTTGACCGTACACTGTTGACACGCAAACTGTAAATTGATGACACAGCGGGCCATACATTGATGGCGTGCAGACTGTACATTGATGACACGTAGGCTGTACAATGATGACACGCGGGCCGTACATTGATGATACGTGGACCGTACACTTTGGAACCCTTGGTGCGCACCACAGTGCCCCCCTCCTGCACCCCCCCCCCCCAGTAGAGCTGGCTTCTATTAGGACAGGAATGTCGGTGTAATCCCCATAAGTTCCCTTCTTATCAGGTTCTAGCACCAGCACCAGATTCCAGTCATTCCTCAGCTGATTGAGGGCCTTGGTAATAATTGTAATTATTCTCCGCACTCTCTCCATAAAGGGAGCCCCCATCCCAAACCTCAGGTGCTGGCTGACCCCAGGCTTTGTACATGACCTCTGATTGTGGCAGTGCAGATTTATAGAGCGATGCTATGGCTGAGATGACAGCTGATAAGGCCCCAGAACTGAAATCCCGCACAGTCCACTCTGCGCATCGGCGGCAGATGCCGCACCAGTCTGGCATTAATTATCACTTCAATTTATGGGGTGGTGTCCCTTTAAACTGATTTAATTTATGGACTCATGCTTCTTTTCAAGACGCAAAATGAGTTATCATTTAATAAGATGGAAACCTGCAGAAGCCCTGCAGAGTATATTACCTTCCTGCAGAGCATTACCTCCCTGGAGAACAGATACTTATAGACACTGCAGAGCATTATGATAGGGTTGTGGATATTTTATATAGCGCTGCAGACGCTCAGGACGAGGTTCTGAATGTTTTGTATGGCGCTGCTGATGCTCAGGACAAGCTTTTGGATATTTTGTATGGGACTGCTAACGCTCGGGACGGGGTTGTGGATATTTTGTATGGGACTGCTGATGCTCAGTACCTTCTGTCTTGTTGAGAATCACCTGGCTGCTCCTCCAAAAATTAAGAGACCACTGCAAAATGTTCAGTTTCTCTGATTTTTCTCTTTAAAGGTATATTTTTGAGTAAAATGTACATTGTTCTTTTATTCTATAAACTACTGACAACATGTCTCCGAAATTCAAAGCTAAAAATTTTGTATATATTTGCAGCAAATGAGAAATCGTCAAAATAATAAAAAAGAAACAGTGATTTCAGACCTCAAATAATGCAAAGAAAACAAGTTCATATTCATTTAGAAACACCAATACTGTTTTAACTCAGGAAGAGTTCATAAATTAATATTTGGTGCAATAACCATGATTTTTAATCACAGCTTTCATATGTCTTGGCATGCTTTCCACCAGTCTTTCACACTGCTTTTGGGTGACCTTATGCCACTCCTGACACAAAAATGTAGGCAGTTCTTCTTTATTTGATGTCTTGTGACTATCCATCTACTTCTTGATTACATTCCAGAGGTTTTTAATAGGGTTCAGGTCGGGAGATTGGGCTAACTATGACAGGGTCTTGATGTGGTGCTCCTTCATCCACACATTAATTGACCTAGCTGTGTGGCATGGAGCATTGTCCTGCTGGAAAAAAAAACACTTCTCAGAGTTGGGGAACATTGCTTGAGCAGAAGGAAGCAAGTGCTTTTCAAGGATAACCTTGTAAGTGGCTTGATTCATACGTCCTTCACAAAGATTAACCCGCCCAAATCCAGCCTTGCTGAAGCATCCCCAGATCATCACCGATCCTCCACCAAATTTCACAGTGGGTGCAAGACACAGTGGCTTGTACACCACTCTAGGTCTCCGTCTAACCATCAGACGACCAGGTGTTGGGCAAAGCTGAAAATTAGAGGACTGGAGTAAAGTAATCTTCTCTGATGAGTCTATGGTCCAATCCTTATGGTCTTTGGCAAACTTCAACCTGGCTCTCCTTTGCTTCTCATTGATGAAAGTTTTTTTTTCTAGCTTTACATGACTTGAGCCCTGCCTCTAGAAGCCTGTTACAAACTGTTCTTGCCATGCACTTCACCCCAGCTGCCATTTACCATTCCTTTTGTAAGTCACTTGATGTCACCCTGCGGTTGCTGAGTGACATTCGAATAAAATGACTGACACCCTGGTCAGTGGAGAGTCCCTTTCGCCCTCTGCCGGTCTGTAGCTTTGTTGTCCCCGATGTCTGCTGCTTGACCTTGTTGTAATGGAGTGACGTCTTCAAATTTTTAACGATGGAGGCAACATGACGCTCACTGTATCCCTCTGCTAGTAAAACCAGAATTGAGGCCTTCTTTTCCTTACTAAAGACTTTTCTTTTCAACTCTTTTGGCATGGTTAAAAGTTATTATTTCATTCAAATTACTTTTGGGCTATTCCTAGCACTTCTTTTGCCATCCAACTTGTCTTATCACAAGAGGATTGTGAAGACCACAGCAGTGTTTTTTATACTTTCCCATGTTAAATAACATTTGGTTCAGGTGATCACCTAATCAGAGGCACATTAAGTAGAATGATGTGTACTTTGGTTGGAATTCAACTGACACTAGAATTCAACTGTCAGACATATAGAGATGGGGATTTTTAGAAAACTGTGCCATAGTCTCTTAATTTTCACCAGAGCTGTATATATAAATCCAGGAATCATTTCCTTTACATGTCACAGATTCTTATACTTAGTTTTGATATCACATAAATTCCCAATAAAAATACATGTAAGTTTGTGGGTGTAACGTGAAAAAATGTAGAAAAGATCACAGGGTGTAAAGACATTTTCAAGGCCCTGTGCTATATGAGGAATGTTTAGCTAGTGATGGAGTGCAGCAGATTGTGATATTCTGCATTTATAATCAGATATATACATTTATAATCAGATATATAAATGGAACTCCTGGTTTCTCCACAGACTCGACCTGTATGGAGAAGCTTCTATCGAAAGACTGGAAGGAGAAGATGGAACGACTAAACACAAGCGAACTCCTGGGGGAGATTAAAGGTAATGCGGCTGCAAGGAGGCAGAGAATATATGAATAGTACCATGGTGGTCAATGTCACAGGAGATCAGCGGTGTCTGTGTGCAGAACAGGCAGTGAGTGCAGGAGGTAGGAAGTGAGCACAGGAGACAGGAAGTGAGCGCAGGAGGCAGACAGTGAGCACAGGAGGCAGACAGTTAGCACAGGAGGCAGGAAGTGAGCGCAGGAGGCAGGAAGTGAGCGTAGGAGACAGGAAGTGAGCGCAGGAGGCAGACAGTGAGCACAGGAGGCAGACAGTGAGCACAGGAGGCAGGAAGTGAGCGCAGGAGGCAGGAAGTGAGCGCAGGAGGCAGGAAGTGAGCACAGGAGGCAGGCTGTGAGCATAGGATGGAGGCTGTGAGTGTAGGAAGCAGTCTGTGAGCGCAGAAAGTAGGCTGTGAACGCAGGAGGCAAGCTGTGAGCGCAGGAGGAAAGCAGTGAGCACAGGAGGAAGGCTATGAGAGCTGGAGGCAGGCATTGAGCGGTGGAGATAGGCATTGAGCACAGGAGTAGGGGAGTGCAGAAAGTGAGCTTAGAAGGCGTGAAGTGAGCGGAGGACATAGGCAGTGAGAGCAGGAGGCAGGAAGGGAAATCTTTACACTGTATTTTTAAGTTTTTTAAGTGGAACAGCTTCAGAAAATGCTCCACCTTGGGGGTCATTAGTTTTGAAGACTTTTTGAAACCATTTGTTCTGTTACTGAAGCTCTTCTAGTAGATAAGATTGGACTGTTGTTAGGTGCTCACTCTCTAATCCCACCAGGCGTTTTTAAAAACATGAAGTGGAAAAAAAATGCTCAAAACACTGAAAACATTAAAAACAAAGCGGTTTTACAGGAGAGATGAATAGCGTCAAATAAGGTTTTTTAAGGCTTTTTTTTAGTAGAACTGTTCCAAAAACTCCGTGTGGACAAAACCTCACAGCTCTGTGAGCAGCATCGCCTCACTGCTGAGGAACAACAGAAAATCTGAAATACTCTATATCCTGTTTATATTTATGAAAGGATAAAGTGTCATAGGTGAGAATAGAGCGGGATCTTCACACAGAATGTACTGTAACATTATAAGAACCAAAATACGCAGCGCTAAAATCAACCTGCAGAGCCTGATGCAACTTTCATCCTTCGGGTGGCGCTGACATGCGGTAAATCACAAATCCACAGTTCACGTGAATTTACGCTGCAGATTTTCTGCTCACGTCTGCTGTTATGAAGTTATCGGTTCCTATGACTTTAATTTCTTATATTTTTGTTAATTTAAAATGTCTTTTTTAACTATATATGTATCAATTAAGAAAGAGCATTACCATTAAATTATGAGAAAAATAAGCACCAAAGTCTCCCGCTGACCCCCCCGGTGCAGATGTTTATATGGACGATGCGGTGTGTGATGCCTGGTGCAGATGTTTGTATGGACGGTGCGGTGTGTGACGCCCAATGCAGATGCTTCTATGGACGGTGCGGTTTGTGACGCCCGCTGCTGATGTTTCTATGGACAGTGCGGTGTGTGACGCCTGGTGCGGATGTTTCTATGTGCAATCTGTGACGCCAGGTGCAGATGTTTCTATGGATGGTGCGGTGTGTGATGCCCGATGCAGATGTTTTTATGGACTGTGCGGTGTGTGACGCCTGGTGCAGATGTTTCTATGGACGGTGCAATCTGTGATGCCAGGTGCAGATTGTTTCTATGGACAGTGCAGTGTGTGATGCCTGGTGCAGATGTTACTATGGACGGTGAGATCTGTGACACCAGGTGCAGATGCTTCTATGGACAGTGGGGTGTGTGACGTGTGCCTGATGCAGATGTTTCTATGTGTGATGCAGTGAGTGGCGTCCAGTGCAGATGAGTCTGTGGACGGTTCAGTGTGTGACATCCGGTGCAGACGTTTCTATGGACGGTGAGATATGTGATGTCCAGTGCAGTTGTTTCTATGGACAGTGCGGTGTGGTACGCCCAGTGCAGATGTTTCTATGGACAGTGCGGTGTGTGACGCCCAGTGCAGATGTTTCTATGAATGGCGCAGTGAGTGACGCCTTCGCTTCGGCTGGACTCGCTGTGTTTTTCCATGTTGGATCACAATGTCTCCATGAGTGTGGCTTTATGATGAGGTCACTTCCATTAACTATTTGTGATTGTGTAGCTGAGTTATATATTTTTCTCTGCAGACATTTTCGTGTTGTCTAGGCGTTGCGCACACATTGGGGTTGTTTTTTGCGTTGGTTGGGTCATCCGCCGTCCTCCTGGTGGATTCTTCCCCGGCTTCTTGTTGAGGCTGTGGCTGATCCAGGACTCGCACTGATATTTTTCAGGGTTGCGCCTCTCGCCGGGTGCGAAGCCCTTTGACTTGGATGCAGCTGTCTTGCTTTGCTCCTGCTTAAAGAGTTTTTTTGTAGTGAAAAATTAGCATGCAAATTAGCTGCAGCTGTAATTAGCATAAAAAATAATGTAGTTAGCTCCAGTATTGTGGATCATTTCCGTCTGCCATAAACACTTCGGCATGCAAATTCTGCTGACAGCCATATTTGTGAATGTTTTTTTTTTCTATTCTATATTAATACCTCCGAAGCTCCGGGGGAGGGGGGGTTGACCTCCTTTATGTGGCCCCAGGGTTCACCAGGGTTCCTTGGGGCACGAATACTGGCTGCACACATTACATATAGTTTATATACACGTCCATCTCAGTGAATTAGAATATCAGCAAAAAGATAATTTTTTTCAGTAATCCAATACAAAAAGTGAAACGCATATAATATATAGTCATTACAAATAGAGTGATCTATTTCAAGTGTTTATTTCTGTAAATGTTGATGATTTTGGCTTACAGCCAGTGATAACCCAAATGTCATTAAAAAAATAAATAAATAAAAAAAAAAAAAAAGGAAAAATAAACTAGGGAGGATGAAGGGTTAAAACCACGCTGACATATTCCACGAGACATCGAAGGGTGAATATAATATTTATTTAGTAGTCAACACATTTCACGGCTCCCAGAAACGCTATGAAACATGGCAATATGATATTGATTAGTCCTGAGGAAGGGGCCAGGGAACCCTGAAACATGTTGACTAATAAATCAATATTATATTCACCCTTTGATGTCTCGTGGAATCTGGCAGTGCTGTTTTTAATCCTTCATCCTCACTACTCTCTATATGCACCTCGATAGGGACTGCAGCAGCCGTGATCTGCTTTTATAGTGGTTGTGACTCTCAACCACACAAGGTGAAGCCTCTGATACCTATTTACGTAATATTTTAAATCTCAGATCTTTCATACTCCCTACTTTAATTTTCTGAGATAATGAATTTTGGGTTTTCATTGGCTGTAAGCCATAATCATCAATATTAACAGAAATAAAACATTTGAAATAGATCACTCTGTAATGACTCTATATAATATATCCATTTCACTTCTTGTATTGAGATACTGAAATAAATTAACTTTTTGATGATATTCTAATTCATTGAGTTGCACCTGTACATTTTTGTGTGTTATAGATAACGTTCCCCGACCTTGCACGTGCAGCGCTGCACCCCCGACCCTGCACGTTCAGCGCCACACACCCTGACCCTGCACGTTCTGGTAACTTGATGGTGTGATGGGCAATGGGGGTCAGGACAGCCCAATCTGACACTGGGGTCCCTGGCTCGCTCTGATCTCGGAGGTACCTCAGATGGTGAGGAGTTCTGAGCCGCCACCCTTTACCCTAAGCTCCTGATTAGCCCTAGGCTGAGGGCCCCTACCTCCACCCATGAGTTGGGGATCACAGCTTCTCCCACGGCAATAGAACTAAAGGAGAGGCTTCAGCACAGCAGCAAGACGTCTTCTCAGCTCAATGACCAAGAGCCAACTACCTCTGTAAACGGCGTCTGACAGAGGAGAGGGAAGGCTATTTAAAGCCAGTGGGAGGGGATTCCCGGTGAGTCAGACTTCACTCAACCAGCAGCTAAACATAACAAATAAAAAACTGAAAAGTGGGGGGCGTACAATATGATTCGGTCCCTTTACTTCAACTCCAGAAGTTCAGTGATGATCTCTGAATGATCCAATGTTGTCCTAAATGACTGGTAATGATAAATAGAATCCACCTGTGTGTAATCACTGTACATTGTAACAAGCTCTCACCTGTACAAAGATCTAATCAGAAATGGTTTTCTGCGTCTTAATGCAATAAAGACTGCTTTTATTAACGACAGCAAGCAGATTTCTTGAAATTAGATTGCAACACAAAGCCTGTGAGACAGCTGCAGAGGCGTCCGGCCAACCCCTGGCCCCGGACACGTACCTAGACTTGTGATGGTTTTGCAGCAGTTGGACTGACGCTGATTTCTGGCATTATAAGTAGGGTAATGGCTGGATTTTGGCCTCACAGGGGCTGCAGCTTCTGGGATCTCCCGATTTGTGTTATCCTTTCTTGCTGCTTTACACCATGTCTATTATTCAGTGATAACTGGGACGCAACAATTGTGGGATTATTGCACAGTTGATGGTGTGGAGTGTGCCCCCTGCTGGGCAATATCCCCGCTCCATGGGGTGACTGCGGAGGGTGGATCTGTCGGCTTGGGGCTCCCATTCATGGTAGGGGAGGGGTATACACACTTTGACTTCACATTTATTTGAGCGGCTGCCATCACGACAGGTGCACAATTATTTTATGAGGAAAATATTATCTGCCACCCAAATGATGGCGGGCGGCGACGTCGCCTCCTCTGATTATTTAATCAGCGCTGATACTTAACATGCACTTGATTCCTGCAGGAATGTGAAGAAGATGCCGGCTCTGCGCCGAGTACACCCTGATCATTTCCACAAAGTGATTGTCTCCATGTATGTGTGTTAGCGCGATGTGCAGACACAGCACAGAGCCACGGTGTGTGTGTGATCGAGCGGTGTGCATGTGACTGAGCAGTGTGTGTGGCCGAGCAGTGTGCGTGTGACTGAGCAGTGTGTGTGGCCGAGCAGTGTGCGTGTGACTGAGCAGTGTGTGCCAGTGCAGTGTGTGTGTGACTGAGCAGTGTGCGTGTGACTGAGCAGTGTGTGCCAGTGCAGTGTGTGTGTGACTGAGCAGTGTGTGCCAGTGCAGTGTGCGTGTGACTGAGCAGTGTGTGCCAGTGCAGTGTGTGTGTGACTGAGCAGTGTGCGTGTGACCGAGCAGTGTGTGTTAAGATCCACGAAACATAATCCTGCTATCGGCAGGGATACAGGAATGTTCACATGCAGTGATGTCTTCTATACACCTGTACATGGTAGTTTCTTTGTACATGGTAGTTTCTTTGTACATGGTAGTTTCTTTGTAAAGTGCACAAATACCTGCAATCTCCTCTCAAATTAATAGAGAAGTCTCAGAAATGTCTGACTGTGTGTACGTGTCTGCGTGTGTCTGTGTGTAAGCGCCTGTGTTTGTGCCTCTGCATACATGGCTATGCATATGTGTCTTTGCCTACATGTCTGTGCCTGTGTGTGTGTGCGTAGTTGCCTGTTTCTGTGCATACTTGCCTGTGTGTATGGATAGTATATCTATCTTATGTGTTTACTTATACACATAGTATCAGAAAAAAGTGTGCACATCCCTGTCCACACAATAGTTTTCCTTGTTTTTATTGGAATGTGCACTTTGTAGATTCAGACTGAAGGCAGCAAAATGGCAAGGGGACAAATATGGAAACAAGAAGACACACATACAAACCAGAACATCTGTTACACCTCAAATTCCTCCTTGCACACCTTTTACTTTCATGAAAGATTTACTCCCCCCTCCTCATTCACATCAGGTCATCACCTGGAATGGCTCCAATGTTCCTGTCGCCTCGTCAGGAAATCATTGGTGGAATGGCCAGCCTTTAGAAAGAGAAAGTGTTTGCAAACATCGGGCGTTTTGCATGGACATTGATGGTGCACATCTCCATACAGTACTGAGCCTAGTTCACAACTGTTCTAATCCAGAATATGGCAAGAAATCTTCAAAGAAGAGAACTGACGGTCCATCATTACTGCAAGACATGAAAGTCAACCCAGAAAATTAATAAAACCTTGAAGGCATCCCCAAGTGTCGTCATGAAAATCAACAATCACTGTGATGAAACTGCTCTCATGAGGACCGGCCTAGGTAAGGGAGCCCAAGAATGCCCTCTGCTACAGAGGATAAGTTCATCAGAGTTACCAGCTTCACAAACTGTAATGGTACCTTTACACGCAGCTACAGGTAACAGGTTTTCCACAGGTAACTTACTGGCTGCAGTGAAATCATGGAGAAATTATTCCATTTGTACACAGCAACAAGATAGAACCTTGTCTCCATGATTTCACTGCAGCCAGTAAGTTACCTGTTGACACCCTAGAAATGTTGCCGCGTGTAAAGGTACCATAACTGACAGTAGCTCAGATAACAGCCCTCATAAATGATCACAGACATAAAGTAGCAGACACATCTCCACACAAGCTGTCCAGGATTGAGTAGCAGTCGAATGGCTGTAAAGAAGCTACTACCGAGGACCACAAACAAGAAGAGACTTGTATGGACCAAGCCGCATAACGATGAGATCAGTGGAAATCAGGAGATTTTTAGTTCCAGCCATTGTCTTTGTTATACACAGAAAAGGTGAGCGGTTGGTTTCACCATGTGTTGTGCCTCCATGAACCATGGTGAGGGGCTCTGCTGGTGAAACATAGTGATTTATTCCAAATTCATGGAAACTCACCCAGCATGGCATCCACAGTGAGCTGCAGCAACTGCCGTCTCTTCAGGTCTGCGCTTAATGGGACCATCATCTGTGTTGTATCAGGACAGTGACCCAAAGCTCCTCTGGGAGATGGAAGGGTTGTGACACCAAGAAGAATGATGGAGGCTGCGTTCGAGGACATGGTCTCTACAATAACCGACCTCAACCCAAATGAACTCATCTGGGATGAGTTACCGCAGAGTAAAGGTAAAGCAGCCAAGCGCTCAGCACCTCTGGGAAATCCTTCAGAACTGATAGAAATCATTCCAGGGGATGACCTAATGAAGCCGCAGAGGGAATGAGGAGGGACTGTATGTACAGTTTATGTTTGCACATTGCTTTGCAAAAGAACCTTTGAAAATCAAAGTGCAAACTGAATGAAAAAAATGGAAATCTCCTCAGTATTTGGTGACTGCACGTCACCTCCATCCTCAATATACTAAAACTGCCCTTCGCCTCAGTGTCCAAGACCACCCATTATCCCTATCCTCAGTATCCAGTGACCGCCCGTCTCTGCACGTCTTCACCATCCTTAGTATTCAGTGATCACCGGTCTCCTCCATACTCCATATTCAATGATCGCCCGTATTCTCCATCCTCAGTATTCAGTGACCGCTCGTTGCCTCCACCTTCAGTATCCGGAGACTGCTCGTTGCCTCCATCCTCAGTATTTGGCGTCCGTCGGTCGCCTCAATAGCCAGGACTGCCCCTCGCCTCTATCCTTAGTATTTGGTGACCGCCCGTCTCCTCCGTCCTCAGTATTCAGTGACCGCTTGTTGCCTTCGTCCACAGTATTCGGCGACCACCTGTCGCCTCCATTACTTTTTCTCGTCACTTGTATGCTGGTTATGGAGGAGCTCAGCAGGAGATTGTTTCAAACATCTTGGAGAACTGACCGCAGATCTTCTGTGTATGAGGCTTGTGTGGATCCTTCTGTCTCTTGTTTTCAATCAATGGAATAACAATCGAGTGCGATGACCTATTTAGTTAGTGAACAGAGATCTATTAGAGTCTGATATTCTCGACACGTTTTTGGAAGTGTAACATGGCACGAACAAAGAACATTTCTTAGGACCACGGAACGACAGTTGTTGATGTCATTGCTGGTAGACCCTGTAGCATTTGGACTCCAGCAATCTCCAGTCAGATTGTGCAGAAATGTAGGAGATTCAAGACCAGTATTACCTTCCTCAGGAACGGTCAACAAGCAAAAATCTCCCCAACAGAATGGCATCTAATAGTCTGCAGCGTCACAAAGAAACCCAAGATCACCTCTAAGCAACTCTAGGCCACTCTCCAATTATCTAATATTAATTACCAAGGGGACACTGAACAACAATGGTGATCACGGCCGGACTGCAGTGAGAAAGCCACTGCTCTTCGAAAAGATCATCTCTACCCATCTGCAGTTTGGTAAATATCACATGGACAAGCCAGAAAATATTGGAACAATGATTTCTGGATGGATGGGATAAAAATGGAGCTTTTGATTTAGATGAGAAGTGTAAATGTTTGGAGATGGAAAGTCCCTGAATTACAGCATAAACCTCCATCTGTGACACATGGCGTGGAGTGGTGGTATCAGCGTTTGGGCTGTTCTGCTGTACCTGAGCCAGGACGGGCACCATCACTGATGGGACAATGAACTCTAAATTACATCAGAAAATTCTACAGGAAAATGTCTGGACGTCTGTCCATGAGCTGAATCTCGAAAAACGAAGGACATTCAGCAAGAAGACCCAAAATCACAAGTCGTTTTGCAAAAGAATGGAATGGCCGAAGACCAGACCTGAATCCTACAGAAAAGTTTTGGAAGGACCTGAAGCAAGGAGATCATGGAGAAAGCACCCACTTTAGAGGAAAAGATGTCTTATAGGTAGAAGAGGCTAACATTCCCCCATTTGATGTGCAGAGTAATCAGCGATCACCGGAGACTTTTAGATTCAGTCATTGCTGCAGAAGGTCACACCGGATACTGAGAGGGAAAGGTTCACACTGGAAGGACACCGAAAGGGAAGAGGTCAATCTGCACGAACACTGAGAGGGAAAAGTTCACATGGATGGACACGGAGTGGGAAGTGGGTCACACCAGACACCGAAAGGGAAGGGGCTCACACCGGACACCAAGAGGAAAGGGGCCCACACCGGACACCGAGGGGGAAGAGGGGGAATTACACCAGGCACAGAGAGGAAATTGGCTAACACTGGACACCGAGAGGGAAGTGGATCACACCAGACACCGAGGGGGAAGGGGGGTTACACCGGACAACGAGAAGGAAGGAGGTCACACCAGATACCAAAGGGGAAAGAGAATCACACTGGACACCAAGAGTGAAGGGGGTCACACCAGACACTGAGAGGGAAGGGAGTCGCACCAGACACTGAGAGGGAAGAGGTCTCACTTGATGGACACTGAGAAGGAAGTGGGTCACACCAGACACTGAGAGGGAAGTGGGCCACACTGGACACCGAGAGGGAAATGAGTCAAACCAGACAGAGAGGGAAGTGGGCTACACTGGACACTGAGAGGGAAGTGGGTCACACCGAGGGGGAAGGGGGTCACACTGGACATCGAGATCACTTTCCTTACTTAATGCAGAAACATGGAAAATTCTGAGGGACTCACAAACTTTCAAGCACTAATGTATATAGTCACCCAAAATATGTATATGCAAGTATATTTATATAATAACATATACAAATTGACAACCGCAGCTGTTTACAACCATGTGCATGGACTGATACTTGCACACTTCACGCTCAAGAGTCCTGCGTAGTCACCCACAGGGCTGTGGAGCTGGTAAGCCAAACCTTTGACTCTGACTCCATGATTCTGACTCCCTCATACAGGACTCGTGTTTAAGTGATTCATTATTATGATACAATAATCAAGCTGTTTAGATAGAATATAATAATTAATAATAATATTCAGCACATTCTACATTGAACTTTAGTACCCAATTAATTATATATTTTAGGAGATGGAGTTTGTTTATTTTATACTGACTCTGACTCGACAAGTCCTGGTCGGCGATCCCCTAAGGTGCTTTGCGCTGTTGCCCCCTCAGGTGTCCTGCATCGTTACCCCCCTCAGGTGTCCTGCATCTTTGCCCCCCTCGGATGTCCTGCCTCATTACTCTCCTCAGGTGTCTTGCATTGCTGCCTCCCTCAGGTGTCCTGATCGCTGCTTCCCTAGGGAGTCCTGCATCATTGCCCCCCTCAGGTGTCCTGCGTCGCCGCCCCCCTCAGGTGTCCTGCATCGCTGCCCCCCTTGGATGTTCTGCCTCATTACTCTCCTCAGGTGTCCTGTATTGCTGCCCCCCTTGGGTGTCCTGTATTGCTGTCCCTCTCGGGCATCCTGTGTTGTTGCCCCCCTCAGGTGTCCTGCATCTCTGCCTCCCTCGAGTGTCCTGTGTCGGCCTCTTGGGTGTCCTGCTTTGTTACCCCCTCTTCATACTCGCGATTCCCGGCAGTTGAGTGGCGGGTGAGTTTGTGGACGTAGCCAGATAACGGACACCATTAATTCACACTTTTATTATATTTTCTCTGCCGACAATAATATAAATAACATTTATTGTAAATATCAATGATTTGTGGAGCGAAGCGGAGCTGACACCAGGAATAATTAGGATCTGGTTTCCTGTAAATTTAGTCGATTGTTCTGCACAGACCTGGACTCTGTGCAGTGATTAACGTCGCCGCTTTATGGCCGTTCTTCGGCATTTGACATTTTCATGATTTTTAAATTAAATTGTGCATTTACTACAATAAAACTACAATAAAATCTAAAATGTTTATTCTCTGTGCGTTACACTCACAATTACACAGCAGTCACCGCTGCTGCATGTTTAATTTCCTGTGTTTTATAGGATGGATTTTCAGTAAAATCTGCGCTCAGAGATTATTTGTATTAACTAATCATTGTGAGTTTAGCGGTCGTTATTGAAGAGGGAAGAGCCTCGTCTACAGAGTCGTCACAGAACACCGTAGAGGCGGCAGTGATCTGTGACAATCCAGCCCAGAACTAGAGTCAAATGATTGGTTACATACATACAGTGGATAGAAAAAGTCTACATACCCCTGGTAAAATGGCAGCTTTTAATTAAGTAGCAAAAAAAATCCTAAAAAGAAAAATTTCAGTTTTTTTTTTCACCTTTATTATCATCCACAATTTGTACAAATCCATTGAGAAATCAACTGAAATAATTTTGTTGGGGAAAATAAAAGTACATTCATGAGGTTGCAAAAGTGTTCACACCCTTCTATAATCAGCAATGTGTTCAGAATCTCCAATCACATTTCCCCATGTTACAAAGTATCAGAATTCTACCACAGTCATAGCGATCTTTATTAACCCCAGAGAAAGTTTCTCTATTCCAGGAAGATTATCCTGACATTTTCTGGTCTGTAAATGGCTAACAACACAGCAAAGGATCTCACTGTGGAAAGTTATCAGTCAGGAGCAGGTACAAAAATTATCAAGGCATACCATAGACACGGTGAAAAGAGCCATCAAGAAGGGGCAGAATTTTGGCACGACATCGCCGAGAACTGGACGCCTGTCAAACATTAATGAACAGACAAAATAAAATTTGGTCCTGGCGGCTGCAAAGATGCAGACAGCAACATCAAATTAGCTGCAGGAGGTGAGAGCAACATTAAAGGAGCTGCAGGACGCAGGCAGCAACATTAAAAGAGCTGCAGGAACGTCTGTCCAGTCCTGGTTGTGTCCTGCATGGGATTACAATCTCCCATAGTCTTGAGGTACTCACTGTGGTGGAGTGGGGCAAGTCAGCCTTCTCTTAAATATCATCCAAGCACATCCAAAACCTCCATCATGTCAACCAAAAGCCTGTGAGGAACGTGTTCTTTCTGATGAAACCAAGGGGGAACTTTGTGTCCATAATTCAATAAGGTGCAAAGTCAGCACTGGGGATCCCCAGAAGATTCCCCTCTCCACATTTTGCTCTGGGATTGATTATCAGCAGATGGAACTGGGGCTTTTAGTCAAGGGGGAGGGGATTATAAACAGAAAAAATATCAAACAACTCTGCCACAAATCCTTCTGTCCTCTGCTAAAAAGATGAAATCGAAGATGCATTTCACCTTTTAGCACAACAATCCTCAGCGACCTCCAAAAGAGAACAAGTCATCAAGAGAAGATGGAAGATCTGGAACCCCTGACCTAAGTCCAAGGGGAAATCTGTCGTGACCTGAGGAGGGTGCTATACATGGGAGACCCTCGAAATCTGACAGAGGAGGAGCAGCCGAGCTCAGACCTGAGTCCAAGGGAAAGTGTGTGGTGACCTGAACAGGGCGCTGTACACAGGAGACCCCCGACATCTGACAGATTAGGAGCAGCCAAGCCAAGACCTGAGTCCAAGAGGAAATCTGTGGGGACCTGAAGAGGGTGCTGTGCACATGAGACCTCCAAAATGTGACAGAGGAGGAGCAGCCGAGCCTGGACCTGAGGCCAAGAGGAAATCTGTGGTGACCTGAAGAAGGATCTGTACACAGGAGACCCCTGAAATCTGACAGATGAGGAGCCAAGGCTAGACCTGAAGCCAAGAGTAAATCTGTGGTGAGCTGAAGAAGGTGCTTTACACATGAGACCCCGAAATTTGACAGAAGAGAAGCCGAGCCCGTACCTGGGGCCAAGAGTAAATTTGTGGTTGCCTGAAGAAGGTGCTTTACACATGAGACCCCCGAAATTTGACAGAAGAGAAGCCGAGCCCGGACCTGGGGCCAAGAGTGAATCAGTGATGACCTGAGGAGGGCGCTATACACAGAAGACCCCCGAAATCTGACACAGGAGGAGCTGAGCCCAGACCTGAGTCCAAGAGGAAATCTGTGGTGACCTGAAGAGGGCGCTGTACACATGAGACTCCGAAATCTGGCAGAGGAGTAGCAGCCGAGCCTGGACATGAGGCCACGAGGAAATCCGTGGTGAGCTGAGGAAGGCTCTGTACACAGGAGACACCCGCAGTCTGACAAAGGAGAGGCAGGCAAAGATTGGGGGTCCTAGATGCCAGAAAGTCACAGGGGTCTTCACCAAACTATCAGTGTAGGATGTGCAGATTTATGCAACCACATTAGTTTACTTCTTTATTTTTCCAGCTGAAAAGATTTTACTCTGTTTCTCAATAAGGTGTCACACACCCATGCTGCAGGTTGAACGGACTACCAACGACTGATTTACGGTCCAGTTCATAAACCTCCGATCAACGATCAGCCGACTGATCATTGATCGTATCTACTTGTCACACGCAACGATGTCGCTGCTCCACCCAAAAAGCTGTGACGTACCAACGATATCGTTAACGATATCGTAGCGTGTAACGGGCCCTTAAGACATCTATGGAATACTGTATGCAGAAGGTATATAAAATCTGTAAACAAATGCACATTAGGCAGCCATTATTCACATGATTCCAGGGTCGGGGGTCACACGATAGGTTGGAGGACTTTGTGGCGCATTTCAGTGTGACTCGTTCTTAGTGTCATTTCTCCAGCTGTGATTGGTTGCTTCTCAGCCTGTGATTGGTCGTTTCTTCAGCTGTGATTAGTCATTTCTCCGGCTGTGAATAGTCATTTCTCAGGCTGTGATAGGTCGTTTCTCTGGCTGTGATGGATGTTTGGTGTCTGTGGTTAAGTCCATCCTCTGTGTATTGATTTTGTGAATTTGCTGGGTCCGCTGTACATCGGTTCAGCCGGTACAATATAAGCGCCTGCCCTTTGGCAGCGCCACTTTTGGTTGGCAGCTGCTCAAGATGCGTCTATTATGGAATTCTATATAAATTAAAAAGATTTTAATAAAAAGAATTGAAGAATTTCTCATAATGTTGTGCTGTGCGCCAGGCGTGTTCTGTAAATACAGGTGTCATGATTAGCGCCTCATGGCTGGCAGCAGCCAATAGGAAGGGAGGGTTAACCAACAAGGAACATTCTTTGCCTTTGGCAGGAGCAGAAATTATTGGAGATTTTCTTTTACTGCAGCAATTAAATGACTGTATCTAACGAGAGCTGCAGAACTGTTACTACACAGCTGCCTCCCCAAACCACTCCATCCATAGTAATCCCAGCACCGCTCCGACCATGGTGATCCCAGCACCGCTCCGTCCATGGTGATCCCAGCACCGCTCCGTCTATGTTGATCCCAGCACCGCTTCATCCATGGTAATTCCAGCCCCGCTTCTTCCATGGTGATCCCAGCACCGCTCCATCCATGGTGATCCCAGTAACGCTCCATCCATAGTAACCCCACCACCATGGCAATCCAAGTAACACTACTTCCATGGTAATATCGGCACTGCCGGATTGTCAAATACTCCACATTACTTACATAGTTGTAGTTAGAGGATAATAAAAAATTCTTTGGATACATTACTAATCAGAATTTACTGCTCAGTCGGAATATCTTTACAGGTCTTGCATAAGGCTGCCTTCACACTTGCAGATGCATCTGCAGCGTTTTGCAGATGCATCTGCAAGTATCAGCATGCAGACCGCGGCCGCGGTCTGAAAGCACTCATTCATTCCTATATGTGAACTGTCCGCAGGCGGATGCCTGCTTACAGATCACACACTCCCGCCCGCACCATGGACGCGACATCTCGCGTCCATGGTGCGGGCGGGAGTGTGTGATCTGTAAGCAGGCATCCGCCTGCGGACGGTTCACATATAGGAATGAATGAGTGCTTTCAGACCGCGATGCGCCCCATTATAAACATAGGGGCCGCGGTCTGCATGCTGATACTTGCAGATGCATCTGCAAAACGCTGCAGATGCATCTGCAAGTGTTAAGCCAGCCTAACAGTCTGATTTTACTTTTGTTCCTGCTGTTTTCTTTGAGAAGACGCTCAGGTGGTTGTGCACTCTCTGAGGATGATGTCTGCTTTACAGATCTGCATTTTGTAGCTCTAATTTAAGAGCAGTGAGAGTATGAATTCTTTACCATAAGAGCAGTGAGACTATGGATTGTTTACTGTAAGAGCAGTGAGACTATGGATTATTTACTGTAAAACGAGTGAGACTATGGGTTCTTTACTGGAAGAGCAGTGAGATTATGAATTTTTTACTGCAAGAGCAGTGAGACTATAGATTATTTACAGTAACAGCAGTGCGACTATGGATTCTTTACTGTAAAAGCAGTGGGATTATTAATTCTTTACTGTAAGAGCAGTTAGACTATGAATTCTTTAGTGTAAGAACAGTGAATATGAATTGTTTACTGTAAGAACAGTGAGACTATGGATTCTTTAGTGTAAGAGAAGTGAGACTATGGATTATTTACTGTATGAGCAGTGACACTAAGGATTCTTTACTGTAAAAGCAGTAAGACTGTGGATTCTTTACTGTACGAACAGTGAGACAGTGAATTCTTTACTGTAAAAGCAGTAAGACTATGGAATCTGCCACATGAAGTTCCAATGGTTGATTCACTACAGAACTATACAGAGGCCTGGACATCTTTCTTGATCAATTTAATGTTGTAGGTTATAGGCACTGGATGATGTGATGGACATTGGGCCGGGGGAGCTTGTACGATCATTGTATGTCGAGTTGGGAAGGAATTTTCCCCTTATGCCAATTGTCATATGACTCATGAGACTTTTTTGCTTCCTCAGGATCAATATGTTAGGTTATAGGTTGAACTCGATGGACTTATGTCTACCTTCAACCTTGAAGGGAATCTGTCACTAGGGTTTAGCTCCCTCATCTGAGAACTTGATGTAGTCAAAGAGACCCTGAATCCAACGATACATCACAGATTACTGAGTGCAGCAGTTCTGACATTATAAAAGTGTTTAGATTTAGCCATGTAGCAAAGCTGAGCAAGCTGCCCAGCCCATTTCAGTTAACCCCACCCACACCACAGTTAACCCCACCCACACCAGGCTCTGTATGTTCAAGGTTTATAGACTGTGAGCTGATAATCACAGCAGAGGCCGTGTGCACTAGCTGTCCTAATCCGGCAATGATAATTTCCTGAAGTTAAAGCAAACATTGCTGGTAAACTACAGAACACCATGTGATAAGAGACACATTTTGAAATCTGTGTTAACCCTTACAGCATGGTATCTTCAGATTATAGAGCAAAAACCTGACAGATTCTCTTTAAAACACTCTTCTATTGTCTCAGATCACTCCCATAATTATCCCGGGGTGCTCACTTATTATCTCTGTCACTGCGCTAAGTATCGCACAGCACCTCATATGTTTGTGCACATTATATTGTCATCTGCGGTGTTTGTCCTGTATTTTTGTCACTTTTCCTCCATTGGAGGGATATGTTACTTTACTCTTATTAGTGGTCACTTGGAGGTTCTGTAGTATCTATGGAAACAATTCCGGCACCCTGAGAGCGGCTCGGCGTCCCTTTTCTTCTGTTAGCAGCCTCTTCTGTGCGTTGCGTGGAGTGATCCGGGCACTACACTCAGTGTAACAAGTGCACTCTTAACGCTCATTGTTCCTGTCCTCAGCAGTATTTATGGCAGATGAAGGACACTAAGCCGCTCATAACGCGGATCCATCCACAGCGTCCATCAGCGCAGCCTCTCCTCACAATGACTTGCATGGCAATCTGTTTGCCATCTCCACAATTATATCCCCATAATTGGCTATATGCATGTATAATAAGCCATGAGACGCCGCATGAAGCTGCCGCAAGTTATAGTTAACCCCCTGCAAGTCCCATTCATGGACATTTATTCCTTAATGCTCGATTATAATGTCTGTCTGCACAATGGCGCTGGGAACATTACCGCACATTGTGCTAATGCCACTAACGACGTGTTTATTATTTATGATATTGTAGCTCTCTTGGTCATTAGTACAGAATGGTACAAAGATGAACTCAATATGGTCACCGGATCGTCAGCAGACCAGGCTGCTCCATGGATAGTCATGATTAACACTGAGGTAGAGACATTGCCCCCTATGAAAGGAAAGCTAACTTACATGTGAAAAAACTGGGAGCTGTAGTTCTTGGTCAGTGTCGAAGGTTTGATAGAAGAGATGAAACTAAAGGGCCCGTTCCACGCTATGATATCATTAACAATATCGTTTGTACGTCACAGCTTTTTGGGTGGAGCAACGACGTTGTAACGACATCGTTGCTTGTGACAAGTAGAAACGATCAACGATAAATCGGCTGGTTGGAGGTTGATGATCAGGACCTTAAACCAAGCGATGATCGTCCGTCCAACCTGAAGCATCGTTGTGTGTTGACACCTTGATAACGATGTCGTTAATGACCTCGCCTATTCAGAACTGAAGGACGTAGGCGATCAAACGACCGCAAGTATCGTTCGCTTGTCGCGGAATCGTTGCTGCATCGTTAAAGATATCTGTATGTGTGATATTTCACTAGCGAACATTGAACGACGTTCAAGCGATGTAGGTCAAGTCGGATCGTTGGTCGGTTCACCGACACATTGAAGCGTGTAACCCGGGCTTAAGAGAGCATCATTCCTGATCTGTGAGTACACGAGCTCAGGAGTCCAGAGTGCCCCCAGCCAACGAGCTGTGAGTATATGAGCTCTAGAGTCTATAGCGCCCCCCGCCGATGAGCTGTGAGTACACAAGCTCAGGAGTCCAGAGTTCCCCCCCACCGATGAGCTAGGAGTACACAACCTCAAGAGCCCAGAGTTCCTCTTGCCGGCGAGCTGTGAGTACATGACCTCAGGAGTCCAGAGCACTCCCCCCCCACTGGCGAGCTGTGAGTACACAGGCTCAGGAGTCCACAGCGACCCCCACCTGCAAGCTGTGAGTACACGAGCTCAGAAGTCCAGAGCACTCCACCCCACCCCCCCCACTGGCAAGCTGTGAGTACACAAGCTCAGGAGTCCTGACCACTTTCCCCCGGGGAACTGTTAGAACACGAGCTCAGGAGTCCAGAGCACTCCCAGCCAGTGAGCTGTGAGTACACGAGCTTAGGAATCCAGATTGCCCCCTGTTGGCGAGCTGTGAGTACAAGAGCTCAGGAGTCTACAACGACCCCCACCTACCAGCTGTGAGTACACGAGCTCAGGAGTCCAGAGCACGCCCCACCGGTGAGCTGGGAGTACACAAGTTTAGGGGTCCAGAGCGCGCCCCGCCGGCGTTCACTGAAAGAACATTTTGTATCTGTTTTCTACTAGAACTTGGGCTCTTCATCAAACTTTTCTTACTACAAAGTTTCACCATATTGTATTTGCTGTTTCTGACCCTCCTAAATATAGAAATGAAAGGAATGTAAATTGGAGACGATTAGTTCATTTCCCGAGTCCTCGGTCCACACTTTGTTACACACACGTTGGATACATCCACCATCTACTGTGGGAGGCAAAAATGACGGCTTTATTGCTTGTCATTTTCCACAGATTCCCGATTTCACTGACTTGGACACGTGACATCATATGAAACTAGCCATTGTCATTCTTCATGATATATCGTCCCACAGAGGGTGCCAACTCTGGAGCGTTCCTTGAAGGAATAGTGAATTCCTTGGTGGTGCCGTCTTCACATCCCCGTTCTCCACCCCGAGGCTTGAGCCAGCACTGCGGCCGTAAATCAATGATGTCCCCTGAGAATCGATGAAGTTTATTGTAATTCTCTCAGGAAATGATTATAGTGAAATATTATTTGTAAAAATAATTTGTGTTTTTGGATTGTTTATACAGGTGGAACCAACTGCCTCGAATTCCGAGGTTTAATAACGATCTGCGAGTAATTTTCTGGTTGGTTCCTAGTGCCAGCAGCCGCCCTGCAGAGCATCGCGTTGAGCAGTGGTCCTGGCCAGGGACCTTAATCACACAAAATATTGGGCGGATAAATGTCCCGCCCTACCATTCTGGATATAAAAGTCTATGCACCCCTTTTTAACATCCCAGATTTTTGTCATGGAAAACAAGCATCGCAAAAGGAATCATTTCAGATTTTTTTTTTGTCTTTACTATCGCCCATAATCTTTAACAAATTCATTAAGAAGTGAGGTGCAATCTATTCATGTGAAAAAAGGAGTAAAATAATTTGGTTCCAAAAATCTTTGGTGACATCCCCTGTGAATTTCAGACTTTTTGGGTTGGGGTCTAACTCCTCTCGAATTGCTGATCTCTGCCTGCTCCTTCTCACAGTAGCTCCACATCTGGCAGATTACTTGTTTCGAGAGTCTTTCGGCTTCTTCAGTCTTTATCCAGACTGCTCTACCATTCAGTGGTCCTGATATACTGTACGTCTGACATCTTAAAACAGAGGAACAGCTACTGATATTCTAGACAGGCCCGCTGTATCTTAAATGATTGTGAGGTCGGACACCTCACTGACAGTGCAGGTGTCAGGTGGGGGTCCTCAGTTACATGTGATAATGCTGCTCAGGGACATAAGTATAACGCAGTTTGGTCAGGTGTTGTAGTAGAAAACTATCTCCCTCGGCTTCTCATGATGCGCCTGCAACTTTGTGACCTCACTAGTGCCAGTGCAGCTTTTCTGTGTTGCCTGCTCTCAGATAGATGGGAGGGCTAGGATTATCACCACGGACGAGACACACAGAGAGCGGCCGCAGACGTGTCAGTGATGTTTTTATCTGCCCGAGTGTCCAAACCCCAGCGGAGCAGAACTCGGCAGCACTTTCCAGAGTACCAAAGAGAGGTCAGTATAAAATCTCACAGAAGAGGGGCAGCACAGTACGGTAATTTCTTGCCCAAAAATAGGGCTTTCCTTTTTCTGTGGCTCTAGATTTGTTGCAGTGTACCAGTACAGTCAAACCTCTATGACCTGAAAACAGCCAAGCCTAAACCAATCTGCAGGAATGTATCACTCTTGTTTTCACGCTGCTTGGCGTAAAGGGAGTAGTGGAGACTAGAGACCAATCCTAAGATCTGCCACCAGTAGCTCCCAGGACAGCAAGCAGAGGTATTGGAAATGGTGAGGAATGTAAACCACATGTGTTAGGGTGTTGCAGAGGTCGGCATTGTAAGGGGTTAATGATGACACAGTGATGGCGGCCATCGCTGTGGCTCCTCGGGGCCTCTGAACTTTGCATGTTTGCTGCCTGCAGTTTTCAGGACACAACGGAAGCATTTATAGAGTTGTCAGTAGGGGGGAGCAGAGCGGAATACGAGGCGCAGACAATGGTGGTCTGATGTCTGGACAAAGACAGGACACATTTCTGGTGTTAGAAAGTCATTGAGAAGTTCATCATGTCGCCTCAGCTGTTGTGCGGACAGAATCACCGCTTTGTGTTTGTTTTTCACTGAAGCCTTTATCTTGTGATGCGTTTGGGGCCTTTGGAGTAGAAAGAGTCGAGACTTCCATTTGGATTTGAGAGCGACGTTGAATCTGCGGACATCACAGAGGGATCTTTCATGTCACGGACCTCCGCTCATTGTCTCATCCTTCAGTTGTCTCCTCCATTTTTCCTTTTAGCTGCAGACTTTTTTTTTTGTGACATTTGAAATGATAAAAAAAAACCTCACAGTAAAGGCTAAATGACGATCCAGTTGTGTGAAGTGTGGACATCTGAGGCTATGTGATGTCTGAGAGAATGGCACAACCGAGGTCTCCGAGAGCGGTCGCCAGATGCAGGATCTCACCTCCAGACCCACTGGTAATCAATAAAATACATAACCGTAGGAGGAAAACCTAAAACATGGCCCGTGTGTGACATGTGTGATGGGGAGGGGAATAGGGGGCAAAGAGGAGCCAGAGGTGAGAGCTTATATACAGGCATCACACAGACCAGAACCAAGTACCAACAATATCATTAAAAATATTTATTCTGCTGATAATTGTCAGTTTACTTTGTTATGATGAAAAACTTGAATAAATACATTTTCTGAAAAAAAAAAAATATATATTTATAAACACACAAGAAGTGACATCTATGCCCTACAGATATCAGTTACATTATACAGCAGTGACATCACTGCTCTCCCGATCAGTTATATTATACAGTAAGTGATCTCCAGTTAGGTATACAGTCTATTATTGGTTATTTATCTTTTGAGCTTTTTATTCTATTATTTTATGTCCCATGTATTTATATTTGTCATTTCTGAAGTTTTTCTGGATTTTGCCTTCCGTGCAGGAACTCCAGAGAGCTTAGCGGAAAAAGAGCGACAACTTTCCACCATGATAACGCAGCTGATCAGCCTCAGAGAACAGCTTCTGGCCGCACATGATGAGCAGAAGAAACTGGCTGCTTCCCAAATAGAAAAGCAGCGACAGCAAATGGACCTGGCGCGACAGCAGCAAGAGCAAGTGAGTGACCCCAATGTGAGAGCTGTGCCGAATACTGTCCACCACCTCAAACTACCCACGTTTCCAACCTGAACTTATCTGAGCCCCATGGGGTGTTTCGCAGGGTCCCGCGACTCCTCTCCAGCCAGGGCAGAATGGGTTAAGCACAAATGAGGGCAGCGCCGCTGTCTACCGTCAATCTTCCCATTATTTCTGCTTGTTTTTTTCACTTTCTTTTCATCTCTCTGTAAACGTTACACAATGTCTTATGGGAAACCAAATATATAGAGACGATATTTTATTCCGGCGCTGCGCGTCCCACAGAACCGTCATCTCCAACAACAATGCCTGCAAACAACGGACCCCTGAGCATTAGATCAGACAGACCTTAAATTAATGTGCATTTTTTAGGAATCTGACATTATTACCAGAATTATCTTTTAATTTAAAAAGTATTTTGGCGCAAGGCACGCTCCGCTGCCTTTAATGAGATGGCGCGTTTATGGGGATGCAGGATGTGACCACGTGTGGGAAGACGGCGGCGGATCCCCGATGATGGAGGTTGTGGATTGAGGAGGTGGCCCGGCATCCAGAGACGATCCAGTAATTAACTATTGACACTTGTGAATAAGCCAGCACAAATTAATCTTGACACATTTGCAGACGAGTGATATCTGACAGCGAACACTTAGTAATTATATTTCAAAATGAAAATTAAATGACACTTAGAACTAGGTTGTTCTGCTCAATGAAGCGAACATGTCGCCCATCCAGCAGGCAAATAGCAAGCAGGAGATGGAGCTCAGGAACCGGGCCACCGACCCCAACGCAGGAGCCAAAGAAAGTGAGCGATGACTCTGCGGCATCACTGGATAATAAGGAGCAGCACCCATGGGTGCACATGGGAGAAAAGGTGCGAGGGGGTCATACAGAATAGCTGATATCAGTAGTTATAAGCAGGGCTGTGGAGTCAGTATTAAATGGACTGACTCCGACTCCTAAAATATATAATAAATTGGGTACAGTAGTTCAATGCAGAATGTGCTGAATATTATTATTATATATCTAAATATCTTCATTATTGTATCATTATAATAAAGCTTGATGTTCACATTGTACTACAATATACTTATCACTTAAACACAAGTCATGTTTGAATGAGTCCAAGTTATGGAGTCGGAGTCACAGAAATTGAAGTGTTGGAGTCAGTGGTTTGGCTTACTGACTCCACAGCCCTGGTTATGAGACGGGCTAATATCAGTACTGGAGTGTTATTAGTAGGGCTGATAGCTAGGTACCCGAAGAGGATCCTGGGTTGGGGTATATCAGGGTTGGGGTGTCCCGTGGTGTGGGGTGTCCTAGAGTTGGGGTGTCCTGGGTTTGGATGTCCATGGTTGGTAGCATCCCAGATGGGGGGTGTCCCAGGGATTTGGTGTCCAGGATTAAGGTGTGCTGGGTTTGGGTGTCCTATCCTGGGTTGCGGTATGCTGGGTTGGGTTGGCCTGCGGTTGGGGTATCCTGGGGTGGTGGTGTCCCGAGTTGGAGTGTCCCAGGATTGGGGTCTCCTGGGTCGGGGTTGGAGTGTCCTGGATTGGGGTATCCTGGCGTTGGGGTGTCCTGGGGTTGGAATGTCCTGGAGTTGGGGTATTCTGGGTTGAGGTGTCCCGGGATTGGGGTGTCCCATGGTTGTGATGTCCTTGGTTGAGGTGTCCCTGGGTTGGCATTTCCTGGGGTTGGAATGTCATGAGGTTGGGGTGTCCTGGTTTGAGGTGTCACGGGGTTGGGATGTACTGGGTTGAGGTGTCACGGGTTTGTAGTTTCCTGGGGTTGGAATTTCCTATGGTTGTGGTGTCTTGAAGTTGGGGTGTCGTGTCCCCGGTTGGGGTGTCCCAGGTTGGAGCGTGCAGGGTTGGGGTGCCGTGGAGTTGGGTTGTGCAGGGTTGGGGTAGGGCTTGGAATGTCCTAGGGTTAGGGTGTCCTGGAGTTGGAATGTCCTATGGTTGTGTTGTGCCAGGGTTGGAATGTCTTAGGGTTGGGTGTCCCGGGTTGCAATGTGATTGGTTTTGTTGTCCTGGTGTGGTTCGTGTGTTCTGCTGTTGGACTCTCTGATGTCAGCTGTGCTGCAGTCAGATGGTGACATGTTATAGTGACAGGACGAGCCCCTCTCTCTCGCTGTACCTGTAGGAGATGGCTGCACTCTGGGTGTGCTTTTACAGCCGTCTCTTCCTTACGGGGAGGTGCTGGTTTCTCAGAGTTGGCATTTTGTAAGCGTTTAATGCAGATTTGGCTCATTTCCAGCTGCCAATCAGAAGTTTTTAGTGAGTGTGATGGAGCGATGCCGCTGATCTGTGATACAATCTCCTTAGGCAATCGCTTTATTATTCATTGTGTAATTGATGTCACATCTGCTGTGTGATAATCGAGATTTACTGCACCGCGCGCCTGACAGCGGCCCGGACACGGCTTACTGTGGGGGGGAGACAACATATAAAATCCCCATATAAGTTGTCACAGACCCCCACAGAGACAGGAAGGTCACAGTCAGGTCCAACAGTGTATAGAGTCTGATTATATAGTGTCAGTGTAGATACAAATCTGACCACTGGAATGAAAAATACGGGACTACAACAACATGATATTGGTAAAAATTTCTTTTTTTTTATCCTCACAACTCAATGGTAAGAAAGTCTGTGAAACATCTGTGATGCCAACTTGCTCCCTTCACCAGGAGATTAGTTCATGAAAGTGGGGTCACTTATGGGGGTTTCGCTATTCTGTAAAACTGGGTAAAGTGAAATGGTGAACTCTCTTCCACAAATGGAGCATCTGTGCACTCACAGTAAAGGCAATTACTGGTATTTGTTATTCTTGTTAAAATACAACATTTGGTGAAGAATATGAAAACTGGTTTCAGCGGAAAGGGGTTCTGGATGTACACACCATACACATACTGTGTTATATGAGGGCAGATATACAGGAGGTGAAATAAGTATTGAACACATCACCAATTTTCTAGTAAATATATTTCTAAAGCTGCCATTGACATGAATTTCTCTCCAGATGTCAGTAACAACCCATCCAATCCACATGGGCAAGAGATCAAACTAGAGATGCTTATTAATGATGTGTAATAATGAGAAATAATGCAGGGAAAAAGTATTGAACACATTACTAAAATGTATTTAATACTTGGTACTTCGGCTTTTGTTGGTGATGAAGCTCCAGACGCCTCCTGTGCAGAGACACTAGTCCCAGCATTACTCAGGTGGATTTTGGACCATTCTTCCACACAAACACTCTTCACATCCTGCATGTCCCGTGGACTTTTCTATGAACTATGAAGCTTGCCAGTGCCAAATGCTAACAAATAGTCCCACACCATGATGTTACCACCTTCCACACTTCTGTTGGTGTTCTTGGGGTGATTTCCCTTTTGGCCTCCAAACAAGATATGTATTATGGCCTCCAAAGAGTTCAGTTTTGGTCTCCTTTGACTAGACTATATTCTCCAGTATTTCACAGACTTGTCTAAATATTGTTGCATAAACTTGAAAAGCTCTTGACCCTGCTTTTTTGTTCAGCAACGAAGTCTTGCGTGATGAGCGTGCATGCAGGAGTGTGCACACAGGAGTGTGTTTACAGGCCATGGAGGAGGAGTGCATTACTATGAAACAAATGTACCTGCCGATTCCAGGTTTTTCTATAGATCTCCACAGGTATCCTCATCTCTTGGAAAACTCTTCTGATAATTATTTTTACTCCTCTGTGTGAAATCATATTGGGAGCATCACGTTGTAGCCGGTTTATGGTGAAACGATGATCTTTCTACTTCTGGGTTATGGCCCCAGCAGAGTTCACTGGAATCTTCAGTAATTTAGAAATTCTTCTGAAACCAATGCCATCACTATGTTTTACATCAATAAGGTTGTATAGGTCTTGAGACAGCTCTCTGGTTTAACCCATCATGAGATGTTTATTGTGTGGCTCCTTGGTAATTAGACACCTTTTTATCGTCCATCATTTGAACACCTGATATTATTTGTCACTAATTGGCAGGATTGCGTTCTATTTACTGATAGATTTCAGCTGGTGTCAGGACTTTCCAGGGCCTTTTGCTCTCTTTATTCTTGTGTTTAATACTTTACTTTGTGTCATTTCTCATTATTACATAACTTAATTTATGGACATCTAAGGGTACCGTCACACCTGGTGACATCGCCGGAGATATCGTCGGCAACGCACGGGAGCGTGCACATTTTTGGCACCTCGCCAGCGTCGCAGTTGCATGTTTACATGCGGCGATACCTCCGGTGACGCACAGGCGATATTTCAGGCGCCATCGCCGCTGGGGTGTCCACAAACCCCAGCGGCAATCCTGTAACATGGGAGCCTATGGCTCCCATCGCCTGTAACATCGGCGATCGACATGTTACATGGGGCGATGTGTACACATTCCCCCAGAGTGCTCGCCTGGTTTCAGAGCAGTGCTGCGAAACCAGGCGACCACTCTAAGGCGATTTTTTGGCACTACATCGCCTCTTTACATGGGGCGACTAGGCGGCGATGACGCTGCCGATAGGCCACGCCCCTGTGTCACCTAAGAATTTGCCACCGATGTCACCAGGTGTGATGGTACCCTAAGGTTGATTTTCTTTGCCTGTGTGGATTGGATGGGTTGTTACCGACATCTGGTGATAAATTCATGTCTGTTAGAAATATATTTTCTTAAAAAACTGGTGATGTGTTCAAAACATATTTCACCTATTGTATATCAGCACTACTCATGTACGACCTGCCTGCCCCAATACTGTCTGCTTGTAATTGGCTTCCTTTTCAATTAAGCCCCGGTCTCACATAACGATGTGTCAGCGATGCCGACAACGATCAGCATCGTTGATGCATCGTTGACACATCGTTATCAGGTCGCTGGTGAGCTGTCACACTGACAGACTTCACCAGCGACCTCTGGGCAGCCAGATCGTTGGTACCCAGCGTCCGCTCGTTCCCTGCATCCTGGGAGTGGCCGGACGCTGGTAACCATGGTAACAGCGGGTCTCTCCTGCACTTAGAGACCCGCTTGTTTACCATGGTTACCGGCACCCGCCCGCTTCCGAGTTGCGGGGAGCGAGCGGGTGCCGACCTCTCCTATCCTGTCCCTCACTATTCTCATCTCTCCCTGCTATTTCCCTGTTCCCTACTCTATCCCTATCCTAAACCCTAATCCTATCCCTCTCCTTGTTCTAAATAAAGAAATCCCCCCCCGAGGCTCACCGGCATCAGAGGCTCCCATACCGGCATCTCTGTAATGGAGATCTCAGGGGTAAAGGACCTATGATGAGGTCACAGTCATGTGACCGGCCTATACTGTACAGTATAGGCCGGTCACATGACTGTGACCTCATTACAGGTCCTTTACCCCTGAGATCTCCATTACAGAGATGCCGGTATGGGAGCCTCTGATGCCGGTGAGCCTCGGGGGGGGATTTCTTTATTTAGAACAAGGAGAGGGATAGGATTAGGGTTTAGGATAGGGGATAGAGTAGGGAACAGGGAAATAGCAGGGAGAGATGAGAATAGTGAGGGACAGGATAGGAGAGGTCGGCACCCGCTCGCTCCCCGCAACTCGGAAGCGGGCGGGTGCCGGTAACCATGGTAAACAACACCCTGGATGTCATGTTACAGCGCTGCTGTGCGGCGCTGTGACATGGCGGGGGATCCTGACAGGTCGCTGATCGCTGCCCCCGCCGGTCACACACACCGATGTGTGGTGACCAGCGGGGGGGCCAACGACCAAAAAATGGTCAGGAGCCCTGTGCAACGATCAGCGACCTCACAGCAGGGGCCTGATCGCTGCTATCAGTCACACGCAACGATATCGGTAAGGATATCGTTCCTACGTCACAAATAGGACGATATCGTTACCGATATCGTTATGTGAGACCTAGGCTTAAGTCACAGGGTGAGCAGATCACTGATCACTAACCGGCAACTTGAAGTGTAATTAATTGCTCATTAGGGGCTGAATACATAACAACTCACAGTAGTAGGGGATCCCATCATATGTATGGCCGGTGACTGACAGTCACTTCTCTTATTTCTACAGATCGCAAGACAACAGCAACAACTACTGCAACAGCAGCACAAGATCAACATCCTACAGCAGCAGATCCAGGTCAGTGTCTGTGTGCCGGTCTCAGGTCCGGAGAATGGGGAGATTGGGAATGGGGATCACTAGTGAGACTGAGATTTGGGCTAACTGGCTAGACTGTAAATGTGGATCATTACTACCAGTGAGTAATACATCACCAGTAGAGACATCAATGCCTCCTATCCATCACTAGAGATAAGCGGTGACATCACTGAGAACATCTCCCATCATCACTAGAGATTGGCGGTGACATCACCAAGAACACTTATCATCACTAGAGATTGGCGGTGACATCACTGAGAACGCCTCCTATCATCACAGGAGATCGGCAGTGATATCACTGAGAACGCCTCCTATCATCAATAGAGATCAGTGGTGATATCACTGAGATAGCCTCCTATCTTCACTAGAGGTTGGCGGTGGCATCACTGAGCGCCTCCTATCATCACTAGAGATCAGCGGTGACATCACCGAGAAGACCTCCTATCATTAGTAGATATTGGCGGTGACATCACTGAGATCGCTTCCTATCATCACTAGAGATCGTCGGTGACATCGCAAAGAACGCATCCTATCATCACTAGAGATTGGCGGTGACATCACTAAGATTGCCTCCTATCATCACTAGAGATTGGCGGTGACGTCACCAAGAACGTTTATCATCACCAGAGATCGATGGTAACATCACCGAGAACACCTTCTATCAATACTAGAGATTGGCGATGACATCACTGAGAATGCCTCCCATCATCAATAGAGATCAGTGGTGACACCACCGAGAACGTCTCCTATCATCACTAGAGATCAGTGGTGACATCACTGAGAACGCCTCCTATCATCACTAGAGATCAGCAATGACATCACTGAGAACGCCTCCTATCATCACTAGAGATAGGCAGTGACATCACTGAGAACGCCTTCTATCATCACTAGAGATTGGTGGTGACATCACTAAGAACGTCTCCTATCATCACTAGAAATCGGTGCTGACATCACTGAGACCGTCTCCTATCATCACTAGAGATTGGCGGTGACATCACTCTAAAGGTACCTTTACATGCCGCAACCGCGGCGAGAAATATTGATCAGGCAACCGTGGAGAGGCGACAAATCGCCGCCAAATTCCCCAATTACACGCCGCAATTGGGAGGGATTTTGACGGCAATTATTGCAGGGCGACATATCGCCGTCAATATTTCTCGCCGCGGTTGCGGCGTGTAAAGGTACCCTAAGAACGTCTCCTATCATCAATGAAAATGTCTCCTATCATCACTGGAGATCGGTGATGACATCACTGAGAACGCCTCCGATCATCACTAGAGATCAAACATGTAGATATTATGTTGATGGTATCTGCCATTTTTTTGTCCTTGGCGCCATTTCTAACACTTCAAGCTCCACAGTCAATGATAGCGTAATATAATGTAATAAGCAGATTCTTATTATGTGATTGTGTCAGATGTGAGCAGTCATCAGACAGACAGGATCAGAGCAGTACATGGTACTTACCCTCTTTTATGGCAATAATTACCTAGTATTGGACAGAAAAAAATTATCGCTATAGCAACGGACTTCGCGAGACTGAGGCATACCGATTCTGTTACATGGATTAGGCTAAAAATAATACCGCCCCAAACACCCATGGACTTTACCGCTAAGAAAAAATATGGGAGGTAAAAATACTGAAATCACCCAGGAATAATAATATGGCCGCTTCTGCCTAACAACTCAATCTTAAGTATTTCATTTAGTATAGTGGAACATACAGCAGCGATCAGAGAGCTGCGCAGATTAACTGGCGGTGTTCACATTGTGCTATTTAAGTATGAGAATAGTGGGCAGGAATCAATCTATATAGCTAATGTCCATCTCTCTCATATACAGTGATTATACAAAGTCTACACACCCTAGTAAAATTCTAGGTTTTTGTCATGAAATGCATGTAAATAATTCTACCACGAAGATGAATTTCAGAACTTTTTATCCTTTAATGTCGCTCATAACTGAAAGTATTTTGATGAGAAACTAAAAATAACAAAACTAAGAAAATATGGTTACATAAATGTGAACACCATCCTGTCATCGGGGCTGATGGCTTGTGTAGAATCATTAATCCCATTTCCCCATGTTACACAGTATCAGCGCTCCACCGTCATGTAGATCCGTTCTGATTGTCTCCAGAGAACGTGTCGCTGTTCAAAAAGGATTTTTCTGACATTTTCTGGACTGTTAGCAGCTGACAACACAGCAAAAGATCTGATTGTGGAAATTTACCTTTCCCCCCAAACCCCCCCCCCCCCCGCCGCAATCCAACAAAGGAGAAATCGCAAGACTCTAGAAACAAGCAATCTACCAGACATGGAGCTACTGCAAGGAGGCAAAGATGAGCAATTCTAGAGGTGATAAACCCCCAACCAAAAACACACAGAACATTACAGAAATTCACAGGGGATTTCACCAATGAACATTTTAGTTCATTTTTTTTGCCACCAGAAAAGATTTTAGTGTGTTACCCAATAAATTTAGACAGATTAAATGGGCAAAAAAGTTCTTAAATTATTCTTCATAGGACTTTTTTTTACATGAGAAAAAACGGAGATTTTACAGGGATATATAGACTTTCTATATCCACTGTACACATGTATCTCATATCTGTCTTCAGTTTCAATTCCCCCAGCTTCCAAATGTAAATTTGGATTATGTACAAAATTTATAAACATTTTGCTGTTTGTTATAAAGAATGAAACAAGAAGCATATAATTTTGAACACAACTAATATAAAAAGTGGCTTCTGAAATTCACCACAAAATGCCACTTTTTCTCTGTATGAATACACCGGAGTCCAGCTCAGGAGTTTTGGACCACTTCTAGCTGCCTGTTCAGTACTCCATTAGTTCATATGAAGAAAAAAGCAGGCGGCACTCACCATTTGAGCAGCGATGTCTCCTTTATTTCAAAGTGTCAATAGACATAATTCATCCGTGACGATGTGCGGGGAGATGGCGTGGAGGCTGGCGGACAACGGCAAGCCGTTTTACTGTTACTACAGCTTCAACTCCATTAGTTTTATCCAGTACTGTGAACCCAATTTAGGACTCATAGTCTCTTCCTCTGCAACACTGAGATCAAGACTTGTGAGGAGCAGAAAAGTCACAATAAGAATGTACCACATGAATTATTATTGGTTGTCTTGCTCATAAAAGCCTCTTCATTACCAAGAATCTTGAATTGGAGAGGGTGGTTTTCACAAAGTATTCTCATACTTAATTTGAATTACTGTCACCTCCATAACTGCTATACTGCATGCTGACCACATACTCTACTTCAATGTAGACATCACCGAGCCCAAGCCCTGGTTGTGCTTCACTGTAGACTTTATCGAGCCCCTACCATGCTTCACTGTAGACATTATTATTATTTATTTATAGAGCACCATTGATTCCATGGTGCTATACATGAGAAAGGGTTACATACAAACAAGTTAAAAATACAATCAACAAACTAACAGTGACGGACTGGTACAGTTGGGAGAGAGGACCCTGCCCTAGTGGGCTTACATTCTACAGGGCAGTGGGGAGGTGCACAGTAGGTTGGGTCTGCTCTGGTGGTGGTGGAGCGCCGGGTCCAGTGGTGGTGAGGTGGCACTTTGGTCATTGCAGGCTGTAAGCTGTTCTGAAGAGATGGGTTTTCAGGATCCGCTTGACGGTTCCGAAAGAAGGAGGACTTGGGAGGATCGAAGATTACGAGTTGGATGATATTGGGAGATTAGTTCAGAGATATACGGGGAGATAGATTGTAGATGGCTGTGTAGGCCAAATACATCACCGAGCTCCCACCGTGATCCAATGTAGAGATCACTGAGCCCTGCCGTACTTCACTGTAGACATCACCAAGCCCACAGTGTGCTCGCTGTAGACGTCGCCAAGCCCTTGTCATGCTCCAATGTAGACATCACTGAGCCCCTGGTGTGCTTCATTGTATACATCACCAAGCCCCCACCAAGCTTCACTGTTGACATCACTGAGACCCCACCATGCTTAACTGTAGACATCACTGGGCCCCCGCTGTGTATCACTGTACATATCACTGGGCCCCCGCCGTACTTCACTGTAGACATCACTGAGCCCCCGCTGTGTATCACTGTACATATCACTTAGCCCCCGCCGTAGCTCACTGTAGTCATCACCGAGCCCCCACCATGCTTCACTGTAGACATCTAAATATTACTCACTGAACCTGCAGGTCTTGAGTGCACCCTCTCTTTGTGT
This sequence comes from Allobates femoralis, assembly GCA_033576535.1. Classification (NCBI taxonomy): domain Eukaryota; kingdom Metazoa; phylum Chordata; class Amphibia; order Anura; family Aromobatidae; genus Allobates; species Allobates femoralis. The sequence goes on along the minus strand of JARQOC010000010.1, from coordinate 32,935,790 downwards.
GAAGGTTTTTTGGTAAGGATCCTGGAGGCCTACACTCTTTACACATAAGGATATTTTGCTACTATAAATTTATTTCCTATCTATCTGTAAATCTCTTATTTATCCATCTCTCTCTTCATCGTATTGCAAACTGTCTGTGTCTCATGTTCTCTCTTAGTTAATAATAGACGATCTGCTGATGTGAAGACGCAGTCTGAGCGGCTGTGGACATTGAGATACTCTCAGATCTTTGGCTTTATTCATGTGATTAAACACTAGAAATTGAAGTAGTCGTGAGCAGAACAAGAGCTGTGTGTCTGGAGATCAGCGATAATTACAATCCACATTAGCCCCGTGTCCGCCATGACCTGTTTAATTAATTTTTTGCTGGGATAATAATAGTAGAAATATATTTAAAGATTCGCCTCATCATTAAGTGTCTAATTGACCTCCAATTCTATGAGCCAGACCTCTTCTTTATAGCCCAGGGCAATGTCTGCAAAGACAAGAGCTGCATCTCATCACCGGTCTTGCAGAGTGCAACTTCTCCCAGCCTGTGTGATGCGGTTCATGCACAGTACCGCTTTTCTCGATCTGTCTGATGTAATTCATGCACGGTACCCCTTCTCCCAGTCTGTGTGATGTGATTCATTCACAGTACTGTTTCTCCTGATTTGTGTTTTGTGATTCATGCACGGTACTGCTTTTCCTTGTCTGTATGATGTGATTCATGCACAGTTCCGCTTTCCCGACCTGTGTGATGTGATTCATGCACATTACCGCTTCTCCCAGTCTGTTTGATGTGATTCATGTATGGTACCGCTTCTCCGGTTTGTGTGATGTGATTCATGCATGGTACTGCTTCGCCCAGCGTGTCATGTGATTCATGAATGATACAGTTTCTCCCGGGTTGTATGATGTGAATCATGCACGATACCACTTCTCCCAGCCTGTGTGACATGATTCATGCACAGTACAGCTTCTCCCGGGCTGTATGACGTGAACCATACACAGTACCGCTTCACCCTGCCTGCGTGATGTGAATCATGCACTGTACCGCTTCTCCTAGCCTATGTGACATGATTCATGCAATGGACCAATTCTCCCAGGCTGTGAGATATGATTCATGCACGGTACTGCTTCTCCCATTCTGGGTGTGGTTCATGCATGGTACCGCTTCTCCTGGTTTGTGTTATGTGATTTATGTATGGTACCGCTTCTCCTGGCCTGTGTTATATTATTCATGCACGGAACCGCTTCTCCTGGCCTTTGTGATGTGATTCATTCACGGTACCGCTTCTTCCAGCTTCTGTGATGTGATTCATGCATGGTACCGCTTCTCCCGGCCTCTGTGATGCGATTTATGCATGATACACCCTTCTCTTGGTGTGTGTGATGTGATTCATGCATGGTACCGCTTCTCTTGGCCTGTGTGATGCGATTCATGCATGGTACCACTTCTCCTGGCCTGTATGATGTGATCCATGCACGGTACCCTCTTATCCCTGTGTGTGTGATGTGATTCATGCATGATACTGCTTCTCCTCCTGGCCCTTGTGATGTGATTAATGCACGGTACTGCTTCTCCTGGCCTGTGTGGTTCGGTTTATGCACGGTTTTTCTGCATCACCTGTTTTGCGTTTTGCAGCCTTTGCGGGCGTTTTTTTTTTAGAGCAGATAATGTCTATTTTGTCTACAGTAAACGCTTATTTAAATTAGTTTTATTCACAAAAAACACATTAAAAAAATGTTGCTGTCTATGAGTGAAAAAATGTTGAAAGATTAGACATATCAAAATCGTTGCAGTTCTCAATATCAGTCAGGAAACAAAAATTGTGGTGTGCCTGAGATTTCTGACAACTCAGAGCTTTTGCTGGTGTAATAAAAAGCAGCTTTTTAAAAAACGCTGGAAAAAACAAGCTGCAAAAACCCTACATGTAAACATAGCCTTAAGAGTCCTTTGTCACTTAACCTGAATAGAGGCATCACTGCTAAAATACGTCTGTCTTTTTTGGTATAGAAGTATTGATATAGATTTCAGGCTGTCTCGATGACACAATAGAATAATGTTTCTTATCGCACGTTGGCGGTCCTGGGGGCGACGCTCAGGATGATGTGTACATTAAGCTGAGCTGATTAAATGATTTATTGCACTGTATACACAACCTGCGCAGGGGGACCACCATTAATAGAATGAGTGGCAGGCTCACAGAGGAAAGAGGACCCAGGGGATCGGCCTCTGCTCCTCCAGACTTGACAGCCGCTTGTCTCTAGTAAACCAGCCTTAATTTCTCACATATGTGCTGGGTCTAGAGGCCAAGGACTGGTAGAGTGCACAGAATGATGACTACTCTCCAGAAGTGAGGGAAACATCTGTGCAAGGAGCACAGCCATCACCACCAGTTAACAGAGAGCAGCAATCGGGAGAGCAGACGTTACAATCTAGATGGAGAGGAGACCCTGAGAAACAAAGCAGAAAGACCTGGAACAACTTCTGCTCTGAAGCTGCATAACAGTGAGTGCAGCTCTGGAGTGAAATATGGGAGGTAACTCAGGATCAGTAATATAATGTATGTACACAGTGACTGCACCAGCAGAATAGTGAGTGCAGCTCTGGAGTATAATACATAATACAGGAGGAAACTGAAGATCAGTACAGGATCAGTAATGTAATGTATGTACACAATGACTCCACCAGCAGAATAGTGAGTGCAGTTCTGGAGTATAATACAGGAGATAGGTCAGGATCAGTAATGTACAGTATGTACACAGTGTCTTCACCAACAGAATAGTGAGTGCAGCTCTGGAGTATAATACAGGATGTAACTCAGGAATGATTCCACCAGCAGAATAGTGAGTGCAGCTCTGGAGTATAATACAGGAGGTAACTCAGGACTAGTAATGTAAAGTATGTACTCAGTGACTGCAACAGCAGAATAGTAAGCGCAGCTCTGGAGTATTATACAGGATATAACTCAGGATTAGTAATGTAATATAAGTACACAGTGACCTCACCAGCAGAATACTGAATGCAGCTCTGGAGTATAACATAGGAGGTAACTCAGGATCAGTAATGTAATGTGTGTACACAGTGAAGGCACAGGATCAGGATCAGTAGAGGATCAGAATGTTCCAGATCAGTAATGTAATGTATGTACAGGATCAGTAATGTAATGTATGTACACAATGACTCCACCAGCAGTATAGTGAGTTCAGCTCTGGAGTATATTAGAGCTTTCTAGCAGAACATAAGCTGTGGCCTGCCAGAATAGTTTTGCCTTGTGACACATAACTGTTTTTTTTTTTGTAATTTATTGGAGTATGGTAATACATTTCAGACACTTTGTGATCATTTTCACAATTCTCATACAATTGAGAGAAGTCAGTTTTGCGCAGAATTGAGTGTTTTGCTGTCGTAGTATTCAGCACCTCGGTTGCAACCTGCTGTAGTCGGATGTTGGAGGCCACACAGCGCAAAACAGCAACGGATCCTCCTGACACACTTGATTTCCTCCACACACAGAATAAACATGTACAAAAAACAAACAGACGTTACTGTGCGGCACAATGTCTTTGTCAGCAGAGGCCGTCGCCGGGAGCATCTATCGGAGGCAGTAATTACAGTTTATGTTGGTGGCTTCTTCATGCTGTGTTTGCCAAGAATGAGATTTACATCATTTATTCTTTCTCATGTTGAGATTGTGATCTATTTCATCTGATAATCAGCTCCACAACTCTACAGATGCTGCCGCCTTGTGCTGTGTTAGTGAAGACAGCACAGGGTATTTCAGGCAATGTGTGTACTGGTGCCGCATGGCTAGCTCTTATGGTACCTTTACACGCAGCTACAGGTAACAGGTTTTCCACAGGTAACTTACTGTCTGCAGTGAAATCATGGAGACATGGTTCTATCTTGTTGCTGTGTACAAATGGAACCATGTCTCCATGATTTCACTGCAGCCAGTAAGTTACCTGTGGAAAACCTGTTACCTGTAGCTGCGTGTAAAGGTACCATTAGTGATGCTGGACATAGGTAACCCCACTGTGAGATAATATCCTGAACTCCTGACTGATGTAATTTGTGCAAATATATTGAAACAAAAGAAGAAATATTCTGTTTGCTTGGTTATCTACGGCTGTGTAAAGTGTATGTTCGTACATGAGTTGACAAAACCCCTCTAAATGGGACAGGAGTAAAGTAACTGTGACCCCCCTCCTCTCCATAACACCTTAAGTGACTATGACCCCTTTTATCATTGTGTCCCTAGCACTTTGAATGATGCCCCTCTTTTCCATTACCCATTGCAGTCATAGTGACTAACAATTCTCACCATGGAATATTTGCAGCTGCAGTGCCTTAGTCCTCTCCCCTTCTTGGGCTCCTAGCAGCCGCAGTGACTATTGCCTCTCCTCTCCATGGGTTACTAGCAGCTTTAGTGCCTATTGCATCTCCTTGGGCTACTAGCAGTCACAGTGCCTGTTGCCTCTCCTCGCGCTATCAGCAGCTTCAGTGCCTGTTGCATCTCTGTGCGCTCCTAGCAGTCACAGTGCCTGTTGCCTTTGCTCATGCTTCTAGCAGCTCCAGTGCCTCTCTTTTCTATGGGTTTCTAGCAGCTGCAGTGACTGCATCCTCTACTTGGGCTCCTAGCAGCTGCAGTGACTCTGTCTTCTCCTTTCAAGGCTCCGAGTAGTTGCAGTGACTGCATCTTCTCAGGCTCCTAGCAGCCACACTGCTTGTTTTCTCTCCATGGGTTCCTAGCACCTGCAGCTCTTGTTGCCTCTCGTCAGGCACTGCCTGCTTGGTTCCTAGCAGCTGAAATGCTTGTTGCCTCTCCTTGGGCTCCTATCTTGTGTAGTGCCTGTTTCCTCTCCTCAGGTTCCAAGCAGCTTCAGTGTCTGTTGCCTCTACTTTCCTTGGCTCATAACAGCTTTAATAGCTGTTGTGTCTCCTCTCCTCAGGCTCCGAACAGCTTCAGAGCCTGTTGCCTCTCCTCAGACTCTTAGCAGCTTCAGTGCCTGTTGCCTCTCCTTTCCTTGGGCTCATAGCAGTTTTAGTGCCTGTTGCCTCTCCTCAGGATTCTAACAGCTTCAAGGCCTGTTGCCTTTCCTCAGTCTCCTAGCAGCTGCAGTGCCTTTTGCCTCTCCTTGGGCTCATATGTGGTTCAGTGCCTGTTTCCTCTCCTCAGGCTCCTAGCAGCTTTAGTGTCTGTTGGCTCTTCTTTCTTTGGGCTCATAGCAGTTTTAGTGCCTTTTGCTTCTCTCCTCAGGCTCCTAACAGCTTCAGTGCCTGTTGCCTCTCCTCAGACTCTAAGCAGCTTCAGTGCCTGTTGCCTCTCGTTTCCTTGGGGTCATAGCAGCTTTAGTGCCTCTTGTTTCTCCTCTCCTCAGGCTATTAACAGCTTCAGTGCCTCTTGCCTCTCCTCAGACTCTTAGCAGCTTCAGTGCCTGTTGCCTCTCCTTTCTTTTTGCTCCTAGCAGCTTTAGGGCCTGCTGTTTCTCCTCGGGCTACTAACAGCTTCTGGGCCTGTTGCCTCTCCTTGGACTCATAGCAGCTTTAGTGCTGTTGCCTCTCCTCAAACTCTTACCAGCTTCAGTTCCTGTTGCTTCTCCTCTCCTCAGACTCTTAGCAGATGGAGTGCCTGTTGCCTCTCCTTGGGCTCCTATCTGGTTCAGTGCCTGTTAACTCTCCTCAGGTTCCTATCTGCTTCAGGGTTTGTTTCCTCTTCTTTCCTTGGGCTCATAGCAGCTTTAGTGCCTGTTGCTTCTCCTCTCCTCAGGCTCCTAACAGCTTCAGGGCCTCTTGCCTTTCCTCAGTCTCCTAGCAGCTGCAGTGCCTGGTACCTCTCCTTGGGCTTCTATCTGGTTCATTGCCTGTTAACGCTCTTCAGGTTCCTAGCAGCCTCAGTGTTTGTTTCCTCTTTTTTCCTTGGGCTCATAGCAGCTTTAGTGCCTGTTGGTTCTCCTCTCCTCAGGCTCCTAACGGCTTTAGGGCCCGTTGCCTCTCCTCAGTTTCCTAGCAGCTGCAGTGCCTGTTGCTTCTCCTTGGGCTCTTATCTGGTTGAGTGCTTGTTGCCTCTCCTTTCCTTGGGGTCTTAGCAGCTTTAGTGCCTGTTGCTTCTCCTCTCCTCAGGCTCCTAACAGCTTCAGGGCCTCTTGCCTCTCCTCAGTCTCCTAGCAGCTGCAGTGCAAGTTGCCTCTCCTTGAGCTTCTATCTGGTTCAGTGCCTGTTGCCTCTCCTCAGGCTCCTAGCAGCTTCAATGTCTGTTGCCTCTTCTTTCCTTGGGCTCATAGCAGCTTCAATGCCTATTGCCTCTCCTCGGGTTCCTAGCAGCTTCAATGTCTGTTGCCTCTTCTTTCCTTGGGCTCATAGCAGTTTCAATGCCTGTTGCCTCTCCTCGGGTTCCTAGCAGACTCATTATCTCAGGCTTCTCCTCTCCACGGGCCCCTTGTAGCCAGTTATTCAGACCCATTTTCTGTACAGGTCTTCAGCTGCTGTAGTGGATATTGCTGTGACACATTCACAAAATTTCTTGAAAACACAGAATATAAAGTTCTAAACCGCTACACTCCATTGTCGTCTGCCTTGTTCCTGGTGACACTGACGTTCTGTCGCTTTCTCTCCTAAAACTTCAAAGTACTATCATGTCATCAATTCTAGCACTAGAGACCTCCAACCGAAAAGTCAATTTCTCTTTGATTTTGTACCAGACAGATCCCCAGTAGATGTACTACTGACCACCCAGCCTGGTACCGGTCCACATAAACCAAATGCATTGATGGTCACAGGGCCGGAATGTAATAAAATAAAGAAAAGTCTTCAAGAGAAGCAAATATTATTGAGTGGAAACAAATAGTGCAGTAGGTGAATTGTGCTCTTGTGCGCTCGCCTTCTGCTCTTTCCACAGACGCCTTTGATATTATAATTTCTGTTTGGAGTTACTTGCCAGAAGTCAGGTAGCAGAATGCCTGTGGTTGGTAAATATAGTGCAGAGCCTTGTGGTGGGCAGCGCCGTCCGGGGACCCTTTGCTTATTGGCTACAAAGAATATGTTTGTGGTCTGAGACAGCAGAGCGGGCACGATGAGGTGTAACGCCATTTACAAAGAGAACCCAATGTGTTTGTGGGAAAATCCCAATTTATAGCACAGATAATGTGCCCTTTCTTCCCAGCACTGAGTGACTGAAGACCAAACTGGAAAATAAGCCGAATGACTGTGGAAATCTTCCCTATCACCTCTGCGTGCTGTGCAGGCCTTTCGCTCCATCTCAAACGATGCTTGCAAAAATCTGTAACTTCAGATTCAGAAGAGACTGCGCTTTTCCAGGGAGGAGGAAGAGCATCAAAGCCTCATTGAGTCAGTCGTGGCTTCAGCGGAAAATTCATATTCTACCATGAACAAAGCCATAGTGTGCATTGCACCTATTACCGCGAGCAGTGTGGCAGGATATATGTATAACAGATAAAAAATAAAAATCGGTCGCAGATGAAACAGTAGCCAGCATAGAGGGCATAATTAGTGACATTATTAGAGGAGAGGTCACAAGTCTTCATTAAGGTTCTGTTTTTCCACCAGACACCTCTGAGTGAACAGAACTATAGGCACAGTTGTGAATCTATGTATAAATCTGGAGTTCAGTTCAGCCGGAAACTTCTTGGGAGCTGTGAGCAAGATTTCCCTCAGATAAAATACATTTTAATGCAGCTGACACCAGAGAACAACTGCTGAACATCGGTGTCATCCACACAATGTCAGCAGAGATCAGGAAATTCAATCGAGGAATTGTAGGAGTGATTGTGCAAAGCCCTCGTCAAATGGAAGCTGAGATGTCCAGTGAAGTGACCGGACATGAGATGATTTTTATGATCGACAAACCCTGGGTTGATGGGCACCATTGATCTGAAGCCCAGACGAGAGACGTCGTGCAGGAAAACATAGGGACAGATACAAGGGTGACTGCAGACTGATGAAAATCCAGCACTTCTGAAACTTGTGCAGTATTTTTGACAATCATTTTGATTACTGATTTAATTATCTGAAGATTTTCACCTTAGGAAAAAAGATCATAGAAATGTAATGTTCTAAGGGACCTCCCTGGTCATCGTGTGAAGGGACCTCCCTGGTCAACGTGTGAAGGGACCTCCCTGGTCATCGTGTGAAGGGACCTCCCTGGTCATCGTGTGAAGGGACCTCCCGGGTCATCGTGCGAAGGGACCTCCCGGGTCATCGTGCGAAGGGACCTCCTGGGTCATCTGTTCCAACCCCCTGCTCAAAGCAGCATTCAATAAATCATACCCAGACGTCTGTCCAGCCTCTGTGTGAAGCCTTCCATTGAAAGGGAAATCTTTTCTTGCGTTAGTAGCTTCAAATCTCCTTGTTTGTTGCCCATGCTTTGTGCATTTGTATAGAAACATTTGAGTTTGTGATTGGTTTCTATTTCTCCAAGATTTTTATTTTTCATCTTTGTTCTTCATTTTCACTTCTAATAGCAGTGTTCTTGATCATATTTGTCAGCAGTATAGCTTCCCTGACCATGTTGTTTCCTTCTAAGGGTACATGCCCACAGGACGTTTTTCCAGCGTTTTTGCTGTGGTTTCCGCCTGTAGTTTACCCTTGGTTTTATATTAATTTATTCCTGCGGTTGGGCTTCCCTGCAAAACCAATGTGTTTCACAGAAATGTTGTACCCACACATTGGTTTTGCAAGTGTCAAGAAGTGTCAAATCCCTCCGGGTTTGCTGCAGATGGGAAAGAATGATTATGTTCTATTTTTCCTGTGTTTTTGCTGCAGTCAATGGCAAAAACGCAGCATCAAAAATGCACTAAAAACGTTCAAAAATCGTGCAAAAAAACCGCATAACCTGAACGCAGCAAATCTCCCGGCAAGGACTCTAGAGAATGTGTCACAGCTAAAATTTACACTTGCCTGTAATGTATTCCACAACTCTTTTTACCTTTTATCCCATTGACATCAGTGTCTCTATTGGGGCTCCCAATCTAAATCAATGTCTTTGAAATGGGACAGGAAACCGGCAAAACCGGAGAAAACTGATTTCCACAAGGGGAGAACATACAAACTTGGTTGTACTTGGTGGGATCTGAACACAGTGTTGTTCAAGACCCCATTGTACAGTACAGCATCTGTGATGGCTCCCTTAGAGTTTTTCACCTTACTTTCCTTGACTGGCCCATCTTCCCATCTGTATCCCAGCTCCTATCTCTAACCACATCATTTGGCCTCTCACAGCCCTCAACTTCAGAAACACACAACGATGGTAATACCCTTGATCTGAGCTTTGTCCAGCTATGCTCAAACTACTCCTTGGATAATTCACGTCTTCCCCTCTCTGAACACAACATTCTCTCCTTCACACTCACAAATCCTCGCCCACCCCTACCCATCACACATTCTGAAATCTACAGGCCATTAACCATCATACACTCAAAGACTCTCTACACTCATCACTATCCTCATTCTCCTGCCCCGATCTGGCAATAAATCACTTAAATCTCTCTCAGAAGCTCCCTGGACCAAGTAGCGCCCCTCACCCTCAGAACCACCAAACACAGAGTGAAACAGCCCTGGCTCACATCACAACTCGATTCCTTCAGCGATGTTCTAGAGTGCTGAACGTCTATGGAGGAAAACCTGCACACCAGAAAACTTCATTCACTATAAATTTATGCTGAGAATTTACAACTCTGCCCTTCACCTCGCCAAACAGACCTACTTCACCACTCTGATCTCCTCACTATCCCAACAATCGAAAAAAACTCTGACACCTTTCACTCTGTCCTCAGTCTTAAAGTGCAGGCCCCTATCACTGACCTCTTTGCTGATGACCTGGCTTCTTACTTCACAGAGAAAATAGAAAACATCCGTCAGGAAATCAACTCCCAACCTCAAATCGCTGTTACCCCGGCCTCTCCCCATATTTCATCCGGCTCACTCTCCACATTCAACCCAGTCACAGAAGAAGTCTCCAGGCTCCTCTCGTCCCACCACATGCACCGCTGACCCCATCCTCTCACACCTACTCCAATCTCTTTCTCCAGTGGTCACCACTCACCTAACCAAAATCTTCAATCTCTGCCTCTCTTCTGGCATCTTCCTCTCTTCCTTCAAACACTCTATCATTACTCAATTATTAAAAAAAAATTCTCTTGACCCATCCTGCACAAACAACTACAGACTAGTCTCCAATCTCCCCATCATTTCTAAACTCCTGGAGCGCCTGGTCTACTCCACCTCATCCATTACCTCTCCACTCACTCTCATCTAGATCCATTAGTCTGATTTCCGCCCCCTACATTCTACAGAAACTGCTCTCACCAAAGTGACTAATGACAGCAAAACATAATGGTGACCACTCTCTGCTTATTCTTCTTGACCTCTCTGCAGCTGTTGACCACCATCTCCTACACTCCATGCTGCACTCCATCAGCATCAAGGACACGGCTCTCTCCTGGTTCTCTTCCTATCTTTCAGGGTATCATTTACTGGCTCCACTTCCTCCCCCTCTTTCTCTCACTATTGGGGTCCCTCAGGGTTCAGTCCTTGGACCTCTTCTTTTCTTTTCCCACACAGCCCCGATTGGACAGACCATCAGCAGATTTGGCTTTCAGTACCATCTTTATGCTGATGACACACAGCTATACACTTCTTCCCCTGACCTTACTTCTGCTAATAAAGAACACCAATGACTGTCTAACCGCAGTTTCCAATATCATGTCCGCTCTCTAACTGAAACTCAACCGTTCCAAAATTGAACTACTTCTGCTCCCGCCCTCCACTAACCTGCCTAAATATGACATCTCTCTTCGTGTGTGGCACCACGATAACACCTAGTCAGCAGGCTCACGGTCTGGGTGTTATGTTCGACTCTGATCTCTCCTTCACATCATATATACAATCTCTCACCCGCTCATGCCGCTTGCACCTGAAGAACATCTATAGAGACTGCCCCCTTCTCATCTTGGAAACCACAAAAACCCTCACTGTGGCCCTGATTCACTCTCGCCTTGACTATTGTAATTCTCTTTTAATCGGCCTCCCCCACACTAGACTTTCTCCTCTCCTGTCCATCCTTAATGCAGCAGCCAGGATCACCTATCTATCTAACCGTTACTTGGACGCTTCCGCTCTATGCCAGTCATTGCACTGGCTGCCTATACACTATAGTATCCAATTCAAGCTGCTTGTTCTCACCCACAAAACTCTTCACAGTGCAGCACCTCCCTACCTCTCCACCCTCATCTCTGTCTATGACCCCACCCATTCTCTGCGCTCTGGAAGTGACTTTAGACTCACTTCTACATTAATCCGAACCTCCCACTCCCGGTTCCAAGACTTCTCCCGAGCTACACCAATTCTCTGGAATGCTCTACCCCAAGAAATTAGGTGTATCCACAACTTACATAGTTTCAGGTGATCCCTAAAAACACATCTTTTTAGGGCGGCCTATCATGATCCCTAGTCAGTCATTTAGTCATGGCCTATCTGCTCCACCAGTCTCAAGTGGATCACAAATTAATGGTTGGTGGCCACTTATACTGCTCCTATCTTTTCCCCATCTCCCCAAGTTGACTATACCATCATTGTAAATAAGCTCCTGTATTTGGTGTCACCCCCACCTCATTGTTAGATTGTAAGCTCTTATGAACAGGGCTGTCATTATTTTGCACTAATTATTGTATTATGCTTTGTATTGTATTTTGTATTGTATTGTTTTTTTGTATTGTATTGCATTTTCTGATGTTTCCTATGATTGTTTTAATATGAACCTCTGAATTGTAAAGCTCTGCGGAATATGTTGGCGCTAAATAAAGATTATTATTATTGACTCCTGATTGGTATGAAGTACAGTTGAGAAAACAGCCAGAGGATCCTGGTCCAGCAGCCATGTCTGTAGTCCATAGCCATTAGAGCCCTGATCATCATCTCCTACCTGCCAGCATTCCTTGTCCTGGGGATGCCAGCAGGAAGGGTGAAGTTAACAGGGCTCAAATGCAGAGGCCATGGACAACATTCATGTCCACTGGACCAGGCTCCATTTGGTCTTTTTGGTCAACTGTAGTATGAAGTTATAGCACTCTGCTCTGCTCAAGCGTCCCACTACTTAAACACCACCATTGATCTGTGAAGTAAGTGGTTAAAGCCGCTGCATACTTCCAGTCCCGTCAGATAAAAGAAGCAATGACCTAACTCATTAGCCCTTTGATTTAATATATTGACACGTTGGTGGGAATAATTCTGTCTAGTGGCTTCTACTTTCCAGGGATCAATTCAATTAGTTATAAAATGGTAGAGTCCTTGTCAGAAGGCAGAAGAAATGCTGACGTTAATAAAAAGTCAAGCGCAGTTTAAACAATAAAGCTATCGACGCCTAGTTAAAAGTTAATGATGCGCAAAAAATAGCTTAATAGAGACAACCTCAGCACCAAGTGGATGCATGATAGAGCACGAGCTGTGTGCACGTAAACATGGGAATGATGCCAAACGAGCTCTGTATCTCTATACATGCATATGATAGAAGATGACATGTGCACACAGACAACAAAGACATGTGAAAAATTGAAGTTGAGCTGTTCCCTAAAAGACATGGAGATGACGGAACACGAGCTTTGCACACTAGGCGTGCAGATGATAGAGCAAAAACTGTGCACACAGAAATGTGGGGATGATAGAAGACGAGCTGTGTACACTAGACGTGCAGATGATAGAGCAAAAACTGTGCACACAGAAATGTGGGGATGATAGAAGACGAGCTGTGCACACTAGACATGTGAATGATAGAGCAAAAACTGCACACAGAAATGTGGGGATGATAGAAGATGAGCTGTGCACACTAGACATGCAGATGATAGAGCAAAAACTGTGCACACAGAAATGTGGGGATGATAGAAGACGAGCTGTGCACACTAGACATGCAGATGATGGAGCAAAAACTGTGCACACAGAAATGTGGGGATGATAGAAGACGAGCTGTGCACACTAGACATGCAGATGATGGAGCAAAAACTGTGCATACAGAAATGTGGGGATGATAGAAGACGAGCTGTGCACACTAGATATGTGGATGATAGAGCAAAAACTGCACACAGAAATGTGGGGATGATAGAAGACGAGCTGTGCACATGCAGACATGTGGATGATAGAGCAGAAACTGTGTACACAAAAATGTAGGGGTGATAAATGACGAGCTGTCCATAAGCAGACATGCGGATGATAGAGCACAAAATGTGTACACAAAAACGTATGTGTGATTGAAGACAAGCTGTGCATGCACAGATAAGCGGATGATAGAAGATGAGCTATGCACAGGCAGACATGTGGAGGACAGAGCACAAACTGCACACAGAAACATAATTATCATAGAAGATGAGCTGTGCACACAGACATGGGGATGATTGATAGATGATGTGTGCACATGTAGACTTGGGGTTGATGACAGATGAGCTACACACACAGAGATGATGGAACTTGGATAAAATAGAAGACGAGCTGTGTACACGTAAACCTGAGGATAATAGAAGGTGAGCTGTGCACACAAATGTGAATAAAATGGAAGACGGTCTGTGCACACAAACTTGAGAAAAGAAGATGAGCTGTGGACACGTAAACTTGAAGATAATAGAAGACTAGCTGTGCACACAAACCACAATAAAATAGAAGATGAGCTGTGTACACAAAGTTGAGAATACAAGATGAGCTGTGCACACAAACTTGATGATAATAAATGAAGAGCTGTGCACATGTAAACTTGAGTACAATAGAAGAAAAGCTGTGCACACATATGAGGATGAAGGATCATGAGGTGTGCACATGTAGACATTGGGACAGAGCATAAGATGTGCTGATGAAGAATTGGAGATGTTAGGCTGGAGGGGATCCGCATGCTGAGCACAGGCACTGCAAGTCCCTATGTTTAACATGGGGACACAGGTGCCTGCGCTCTGATGAAGATAGGCGTGCACACCCTATGCGCACCCATTCACTGCAATGTATGCGCACAAATCACACACTCTCATCCGCACCCTGAACGCGACATCCACATGCGCACAAATCCCAAATTGCCGGCAATGCGTGCGCACGGCCATCTGCACCCGAGCGCAGGCAACGCGCGTCCCCATTGTTAAATATAGGGACGTGCGGTGCCTGCGCTCAGCTTGCGCTTCCCCGCCGCAATACGCTGCGGCGGGGAGCGCAAGTCTAAAACCAGCCTTAGGGTATGTTGCCACATGTAAGGTTTTGCTGCAGCAAAATTTTAGGGGTTTATAGTAACACTATGTTCCACAGGTAAGGTTTTGCTGCGTTTTTGGGGTCAGGTTTTGCCTTGGTGTTATGCTAATCTAATACTGTGCTTTTGGTTTCCAGCAAAACCTATGAGATTCAGGGAAAAGCTGTGCACACACATTGGTTTTATTTCTCTTCAGAAACTGTCAACAACCCAGGTTTTGCTGTGTTTTTGCCGCAAATTTGCCATATAAACTATAGCAAAAACATAGAAAAGAATTGACATGCTCATTCTTTCAAAAACGCAGCAAAATCTGTGGTGTTTACACATTCTGCAGAAAAATAAAACCAGTGTGTGGACAGCTAATCCCTGAATCACGCAGGAATACCTGGGGTGTTGACACTTTCTGCAGAGAAATAAAACCAATGTGTGTAAACATAGCCTTAAGGCCCTGTCTCACATAATGATATTGTTAGAGAGATCGTTGTAACTGTGACGTTACAACAATCTCTCCAGCGATGTCGTTCTGTGTGACACTTAGCAGCGATCGGGCCCCTGCTGTGAGGTCGCTGATTGCTGCAAAGTGCTGTAGGTCATTTTTTGATTGTTAGTTTCCCTCTGTCAGCATGCATTGCTGCGTGTGACAGCGAGAAACCAGCGATCAGTGACCTCACAGGGCTGGTAACCATGCGCGCGCTGCCTAGATACCCAGTGTTTACCATGGTTACCAGCAGGGGTGAACAAACCCACCCTGCCGCCTGAGTGCAGAGGGGGTGGGGGGTGCTTTCAGAGGCACCCGCGCTGAACTGAGGAGCAGGCGGGGGGGTTCTATCAGTGCTGCTGGCGGCGCCCGCGGGAGTTTAAGTAGCAGGGCGAGCAGGCTGGGGATTGCAGCTACAGCGGTACCTGTTCTGAGTGTTCAGCTCGGCTGCTGTGGGCGCCGCCCCCTGCCACTCTGACGCTCCCCTGACGCTGGTAACTATGATGAACAGCGGGTATCCAGGCAGCGCGCGCTGCCTGGATACCCGCTGTTTATCCTAGTTACCAGCGTTCTCCCTGCTTACAGGCAGTGCTAAGCAGGGAGGACGCTGACATCGCCTTCAGCGATGTGGGATGTGGCTCCCATGGCCCTGATCTCTGGGGAGATCTGCCTGTTTGACAGCTCCCCAGCGACCAGGTAACGACGCTTCAGCGATCCCGGCAGGCCGTTATCGCTGTCGGGATCGCTGGAGCGGTCGTTATGTGAGACTGGGCCTTTAGAAGACAAACTGTGCACCTGTAGATGTAGGGATGATAGAAGACAAGCTGCTCACATCCAGACTCAAGAAAGACAGAACCCAATCTGGCACACTTAGAAGTAGGGAAAGCCACGCCAATGATGTTTATATCAGATTAAATATAAGAGACTACTGGTAATTCAAGTATAGAGTCCAGTCTGTCTGTACAATAAAAACAAGAAAATAATTGTAACCAGTGGATATCAAATGACAGATTAAAGGAATTTTATAAATAAAGTTTGTGAGAAACATGTTACAGAATAAAAAGACAGACTAGGGAGCAAGAAGAAGTGAGATAAACAGGGCAGGGAGACAGGTGTATGTGGAGGAGAGAGACAGCGAGCCAGGTAAAGAGAGGCTGGTGATTAGGATAGTCAGGAAAAGTGAGCGGAATACAGAGACAGGTGAGTGGGATAAAGAGACAGAAAAGTGAGTGGAATAAATAGAGACAAAAAAGTTAGCGGAATAGAAAGACAGACATGTGAGTGGTATAAATAGACACAGGAAAGTGAGCTGAATAGAAAGAGACAGAAAAGTAAGCAGAATAGAGAGACAGGTGAGTGGGATAAAGAGACAGAAAAGTGAGCGGACTAGAGACTAAAAAGTAAGTGAAATAAATAGAGGCAAAAAGGTGAGCAGAATAGAGAGACATAAAAGTGAGCAGAATAGAGAGACAGAAAAGTGAACATAGTAGAGAGACAGGTGAGTGGGATACACAGACAGAAAAGTGAGCGGGATAGAGACAGGTGAGTGAGCGGAATAGAGAGACCGAAAAGTGAGCGAGATAAAGAAACATAAAAGTGAGCGGAATAGAGAGACAGAAAGGTCAGCAAGACGAAAGAGACTGCTGTGTACAGACAGATAAGTCCGATAGAGACTTGTTCGCAGGATAGGGGCAGACGTGGAGTAGGGTATGTTGAACTGGAAGATTCATTAAAATGCGTTGTCAAATTAACAAGACTCCACACTGAATGGTAACATCCGTGGTGTCGGAGGCAGCCTGCCATGGAGACTCCGAGCTTGTGGAACGGTTTAACACTATGAATGCCAGAATCTGATGGATCTCATCCCTGGTTAATGTACATGACAATGAAAGTAAATGAATGAAGTGGATCCCTTCCTATAGCAGCCAATCACAATTTAGCTTTAATGAAAACTAATAGGCTTCAACGTGGACACTTCATGATATTAAGGCCATAACTATTTTATTTAGCGCGAGTCCGGCCACTTGTGCCAGTGAGAAGCTATTTAGGGAGATGACATCCCATACTCAGGTGCTATACTATGGGATGTATACGATGTCACCACCTCGGAAATTCCACCAGACATTCACAAACTGATAGCGTCACATCCAGTGTAATTGCATAGGGTTTGATACACAACTTAATTTCTGGACCCCTCCATTCTCATGTCGCTGATAAAGACGTGGACCCCAAGTGTCTGGAGCCCTGGTGAAATCACACTTCTCCATCCATTATAAAGACGCTGGACGGCCTGGCTGCGTGGCGGTCGTGTGCGTATTCAGTTATTCTTCTGTTAGGCAAACTGTTTTGTCTTTGCATTTACTTTACGTTGGCTACAACCTACACAGAGGGGGGTGCTGAAAAAATAAGACTCTTAATAGTTGTTAGTGTGTGCGGGCCAGGCTGTGGCATGAGAGGGGGCCGCTGTTTTTCTAGGGCTTCCATGGCATGGGCTAAGCACACAGCCCACGGCTAGAAGAAAGGGCTTGTTCTGTGCTCTGGCTGCAGAGTGCGAGCATTCCCAGAGGGACACAATGAATGGGCATTTTGTCTCACACTCCCTCATTGACATTGAATTCTTGTTTTTTCATAATTATTCTTGCCCGTCACTGGGTGTGCACATGACATTCGAGAGCGTTCTGAAGTCTTAACACACTCATGTGCCTGCAATAAAGTCATTCATGACAATCACCTCTTATTTTAGACTACAGTGCCAGTCTGTTGTTCTCATGAGGCCCGGCAGCTGGAAGGCAATTGTGCTGGGGAGCACTTAATCTGACTGCAGTATGCAGGAAGAGGAGAATATTCACTAAATTATCTCCCAAATTAGGCGAAACAATGCTGCCAGCTCCTCCTGTGCAAGCCACGTTATTAGGTTTCATGGCCTCATCCGTTAACCCTATGCTGCGACTTACAGGCCGTCCGGGGACACAAACGGGTTTAGGTTTCAGTGATACGAAAGCCTCGAAACAATCTGATTGAGACCCACAGAGTTAACTATAAAAAGACAGAAATTCAAGCGTGAGCGACCCAATACAGAGGGAAGAGGTCGCAACGGGAGACACATTCTCATACAAATCATCCTCTTCAAAGAGGGAAGTGACGAAACCCATGAAAAGATTCTGTCATCAGCACCGGAACGTTTTACTTGAGTTTTTTTTTTTTATTATTCTGTAATCAAAGAGAAAAACAAAACTGACCTCAAACATTTCTTCATCATTGAAATTGTAATGACAATAAACTGGAATTGTTCTTTTTTATTTTTATAGGTTTTGTGTGACTGATTCATTAATTGCATCAATAATCTAATCTGCGAAAATTAAAAATGTTTAATTACAAATCTAAATGTGCCGGTCACGCGGGTGCCAGGTGGAACATCCCTGAGCGCCGGTTGATGATGGAGCTAATGACACATTTATTATTACATGCCGATGTTCTGTAAGTGAGCGGTTCTGGCGGAGAGTTCGCTCCTTGTATGAATATTTATCTTCTCTGTACTTTATGGATTGAGTTCTTGGCTGACGAGTCAAGTGTCATTAGTCCTGTGCGATATGTGAATATGCTAATCAGTTACTTTTCACTTTTACCTGATTTGCATGCCCGCGGCTTCATTGTGTCACCTTTTATTAATTAAAGAATGAAAAAAAAACAACTAAATCCAATGATAAAATCATCCAGAATCTGATTACTTCTCGATAAAAATCTACAGAAATATAGAAGGCTGTGGAGCATGAGCAAGATAGAGTGGTGGTGAGAAAAGAAACAGAGAATATGCCGAGATTATAGTCGATCACTTATAGAACAATAGATCGTCGGAAAACAAGATTATTACAAAGGGGTTGATTTTAATAAACGGGCAGTACACATGAAATTCTAAAGATTTTTTTGTAACTAATGTAAGAAAAAATAAAGATATAAAATAAATGCGCAGAAATGTAAAAACGTGAAATGTATAAGACGGAAATACAAGATGTAATTGTGGAATTCTATAGTCATTATTATTTGGGAACATAAACATTTAGGTTTTCCAGAGTATAAATGTACGGGAATGTCATGTTATATAGGTTACTAAGTCATGGCTGGACTATTTTTCTAGTATTTTCTTCTTTTCTTGAGTAGAGGCAGAGCGAGCGCACTGTCTCCGGCGGACGGAGCAATGTTGATCACGGCTTCTTCTTGTCTCAATCTCCGTTACAGCGCAGAGTAGGAGATTTCTCAGCGTTTGACTCTCAGTCATCCGTGTTAAGATGTTTGTCGAGTGTTATTCGCCGTCGGGTCAGCGCTGAATAATTTGGCACATTAGATGCCGGCGCGGATGGTCTTTTATGCAGAGTTAGTGTGTTCACTATGACGCACAGCTCTGCCTTCACTTGTGAGCGAGTCCATTAAAGTTAAGAAGTGGGAATCTCAGGCGCTGGGGTTGTGGGCGTCTGATCGCCTTCTAGTCCCGAATGTTCCTCGGCAGTTGGGTTTGTTTATTAAGCGCGCCCCATGCTGTGGTGGAATCAATTTAACATCGTCCGAGCACTGAGATGTATATCTCTACATCTTGGGTATACATCTCGGATAATGATGTGAGCCCCAGACATATTTCTGGGGTTGTTTATGTCTGTTATGGATTCTCCTCATTAGAAATGCCGTTTGAGGGATTCCCTGCGGATTGAGCCAGTTTACTGCAGATTTTTTTAATTTTATGCCAAACACAATGTATTAAGCAGCAGTGAAGCTGGGACGCGTTTTACTATTTACCTCCCGGTCAAGGTTGGATTTGTTACCTTTAAAAATGACAAAACCAGAAAAAAAGTAAAGACATAAGACGGCTAATCAACTGCAGAAGCTTAAACTGATCCGGAGATAGATGGGGAAACAAAAGCTTCAATACATAAGAGGAAAATGCTAAGAATAGAGGGGGCTAAAAATGGGCTTTGAGGGAAATAGTGAGCAGGTATTCTGCTCTCCAACACATTGCCGGGCGTTACACAAGTCTGGAAATGACTCCAAATACACAATTTCCTTCCTTTACTTTTCATGGTGCTTTATGTGGTGGATACGACACCTGGCACCAAAACCTGCAGCTGATGGACAACATTTTTCAGGCTTATTTGTGGCAAAGAATCATATTTTTTTTTTATTAAATCAAACAAAATATTAAAATCTAGTTGTAGTGTGAGATGGCAGATGAAGCAGTCTTGTTCTCATGAATGCCCTGTTAGAATGCATTCTCTATGCGTTTTTTAGTGCACTTTTGTCACAAAACTGAATGCAAATCCTCGTGCCAGCAAAGTCAATGAGAATCCTGGAGTTTTGTGCACACATTTTTTTTTTCCCCTTGCAAATTTGGTGCAGAAATATGTAGCATGATCGTTCTGGCAGCATTTTTGCACCCCAAATGCATGAAAATTGCATTAGACTATGGGTTGGACTTAAAGTCTACAGTGCTGTGCAAATTAATTGGGACAAAGCAAGTCTTTAGTTGTTTTTCTTGCATTAGTTTTACTATTGCTGATAAGTGTTTTATCAGTTCTTGGTGTCGTTTCCCTTTTCGTTTTGGAGAAAACGATCCAGTGTCATTGTGTGTGCGAATTATTCTTGAAACGGTAGATTTTCCAATACCAACGGTGGAAGCGATTTCTCTTACAGTCAGACTTGTATGTTCATTAAGAGTAATAATTCTAGACCTCTTCCGTGGGGTAACATCCATTATTACAGGCACGAATCACACAGAGAAAAAGTAACTAAACCACTCCTCACAGAAACAAGCTCTCGACTGAAGCTGAGGGGGCGCTAGCTGCTATTTTCTGACTAAAGCCAGTCAAACCACATTTTGTTACTCAAGGTTGTACACTCACTCCTGTTCAAAGCAGTTAAAACTGGTTTGAATCACTGATTGGTAACCAACTTACGATTTTACTTACAAAAATGCTTTGTCCCAATTAATTTGCACAGCACTGTACCTTCAACCTTAAAAACTATAAGGATTAAGTGAAAATGATGATGAAATGCTGCGAAGTCGGAACAATTCCAATTCAATCCAGAGGATATGAACAAATCCTATTTGTACTCAGTTCAGGGTTCACACTTGCCCTTTCTTCCGGAAAAGTCATACAGGGTGTTCAAAAAGTAACTATGCAGTGGTTAAAGGGAACCTGTCAGCTAGTTTATGCCCCTCCAGCTATCATTGTCTGTACCTGTAGCTTCACAATACTATTCTAATCATCCCTGTCTGAGCTCATAGTGTAATGTTATAGGTGAAAAAAAAGCATTTATACACTTATATTTCCTTATGTGATGAGGCAGTCAGTCCTCAGCTTGGAGGACGGGGACTGTTTGGCAGGTTAATAGTTAACATATCAGCCTTGTGCTAGAACATATTGGGAGACCTGATGTGATGTCACAACCATGTGACTACAATAGGCGGAGCTAAGTTCTCATAGAACATAATACGTTTGTTGGCTTAGTTCCGCCCACTATAGTCACATGATCGTTACATCACACAGGTTCTTTAGCTGTCCAAGTTAAAAGTGAGTTAACTATTATCCTGCCAGACAGTCCCCCTCCTCTAAGGTGGGGACTGAAATATAAGTGTATAAATGCTTTTTTTCACCTTTTACATTACATCATGAGCTCAGACAGGGATGATTAGAATAGTATTATGAAGCTGCAGCTACAGACAGTGATAACTGGGGGGACATAAACCACCTGACAGGTTCCCTTTAACACTTGCCAGTAAGTGATGTGGAAACTAGAGGAGATGCTGGAAGTGCTGACCCTGGACGTGGTGACACAGATTCACACAATCTAATCTGCACTCTAACTGGACCAGCAAATATACTGTGTATTAGTACTTATAACAACTCTACATTGAACTGCATAGCCCTGCAATAGCTTCTTTATGAACACACTATTTATTTACTTACCTTAAAAACTATGAAACTATAAAAAAAAAATGATAAAACAAAATGTACAAAAATGTGGCAAAAAACCCAGTGAAAACAGAGTCATGTTTTTCCTACCAGAAGATGCAGATTTGGTACAGAAATTTCTTTCCGGGATTTTTTATTGTGCCCCATGCTTTTATCTTCAGTTTCAGAAAATCAAACAGGAGTGGTGTCTCCGGTCCGCGCTGCTGCCCAAAATGATGCGAAGGAAGACAATGCTTGTATGTGCTGCTCCTTTACTCGACCTCTCACCAACGCGTTTCGGTGCAAGCTTGCACCGAAACGCGTTGGTGAGAGGTGGAATAAAGGAGCAGTACATACGAGCATTGTCTTCCTTTGCATCATTTTGGGCAGCAGCGCGGACCGGAGACACCACTCCTGTTTGATTTTCTGAATCTTTTCCCTCGGTGCACGTGGAGGTGTGGGTCCTGCGGCAGCTGTAACTCAGGCGTACAAGCCGGTTGTGGGTGATCACAACCTGACCAGGTGAGGGAGTTACCTGTGAGACCACCTTTACTTGTCTCAAGTGATAAGGCACAATCTGCGCCTCTTTGTCTCCTTTGTTTAATTTTTTAGCTTTATCTTCAGTTTGGGACATTTCTAGTAATGGCCATGAAAACATTAATAAATTGCCACTGATGTATTTTTTAGGCAGTACATGGCGAGTTTTGCCTCCCTTCAGAGCGAGCGTTCCCGTGTGATCGAGATCTCACACAACAAATTACACTGGAGACATATAAGTTGTTTCTTTGCTCTCTTCCGGCTTTTTCTAAAAGCGAAACTTGGCTGAAATTCTCCAACGGCTGTGACTACGGCGAGCGGCTGTGCGGCCGAGTAACAAGCGTCCATCTATTCATGCACACAGCTCGCTGCCTTGTCTGCTCGCTCCACTTCTTGAAACGCTTGTTCTGTGTGGCACAAATAATACAATAAATTGTTTCAGACCCATTTGTCTCCACGAAGCCGTCTGCGAGACGTGGTCGCTCGTACATAAACAAATGAAGTGTTTGCCGTGCTGTTCACTGCAACAGAGCGAAGCTTGTGTTTCTGCAGCTGTAGATTTAATCTCCTACCTGTCAGTTAGAACAGGCATTTCCTGAGTCAGATAAGGCCTGGCTGGAGACCCGCAAAAATCCACCAGTGGACAAAGGCCTATTGTCGGGGCTGGAGAATGGCTGAGTGTCTCGGCCAGGGGCTTGTACTCAGTATCCAGTCTGCTGTTCCCCAAAGTTATCCTTGTGCTTCCTAGTGCATGTTAAGTGGCTGGGGTGGCTTCCCGTCTTTAGGATATGTGCCCAGATTTGGGGTAGAAATTTTCTGCATCTTGTGGCAGAAAAACGTACTGCATGTTTGACGTGTTTTTGGTGCTTATATAGTGTTTATTTCTTCCATGATTTTTTTTATAATGAAATTAATGGCTGGAGGGGCTGAAAACGTGGGGGGGAATATGCCCCAGCAATTGACATGGTGCAGATTTTTTTCTGCATGAAAATCTGCACCACAGATTCAAAGAAAAAAAAAACAACGTGGGCACAGCACTTCTGAACTCTCATAGACTTTGCTGGCTTCAGGATAGACATGCAGAATGTGGTGCAGATTTATCAAAAATACATCAAAATACACAGCATTGGCATTAGGCCTTAGGGTATGTACGGACGCTGTGTATTTTGTTGCAGAAATGTCTATAAATGCGCACCTTGTGGCACAAAAATGCACCAAAAATGTGTTGTGGATTTGGCATTTTTGATGTGGAAATGGTGCAGATTTGTGGCCTGCTTTTTTCAATATTACGTCAATGGCTTGAAGGGTTGGAAAACACTGAAAAATCCACTCCAATAATTGATATGCAGATTTTTCTGCAGCAAAATCCGCACCTTTTTGGCAGGGGAAAACAAATGCAGTGTGGGCACAACACTTCAGAATTCCCATAGACTTTGCTGGCTTGCAGATTTCAGACAAACCTGCACCGTTTCTGCATCAAAACATGCAACAAATATGCTGCAAAATCTGCAGCGTTGTCACAGGGCCTTATACTGCCGGCAGAATACTTAGCATATTGGGAACCATATTGCTCTTACTAAAGGCCAGTTTACACGCTGCGATGTCCCAGTGATCTGACCAACGATCGGGATCGCTGGGACATCGCTATATGATCGCTGGTGAGCTGCCACACAGGCAGATTCACCAGCGACAACACTGGTAAACAGGGTACACATTAGGTAACCAAGCATAGCGCTGCACTTAGTTATATGATGTTTACCCTGGTTACCATGTCCCAGCGTGTACTGTGCAGCGCTGGGCATCAGCCGGGAGGTCGTTGATCGTTGGTCTCCCGCTGTCACACACGCCGATGCTAGCTGCCCAGCGGGACATGAATAATTGATAAAATGTCCCTTGCCATTCCGCAACGATCTTCGAGTGAGCTGATCGCTGAAGGATGTCACATGTTGCGACATCACTACGAGGTCATTGCAACGTCACAAGTTGCAGCAACATCGTTAACGATGTCGCCACGTGTAAACTGGCCTTAAGTGACATTTGCTCTTTGACAAGTATCCTGCTTTGGATTTCTACCTTGTAAATTAAGATGGAAGATTTAATGATGTCCACTGGTGCTGAACTCTGCACTGGGTATATTGGGGCACGTTACACCTCCTTCACCTGTAGTTATTATGAAGCGAAATTACTTCTCAGCATTGGGGTTTAGATGGGAGACCTCACTGCTGAAATGTTTCTACATCTTAAACATTGATGGAATCTGTAGAGTATATCCTATAATATCTAAAAATATCTGTCACAATGAGGTCAATGGCACCATCCAGTGTGGTCATATCCTGATGTCACTACACTGTCTTCCCTCTAGACTGCAATTCGTGAAGCAGGAGGTCCAGGATGACCCTGTATCCAACACTTTGCATTTTGGACCTGCCATTCTTCATAGATGACTGAGGTCTTTGGCATAAATCCCATGGTCCGCACCCTTCTGTTCCTAGGACATGAGGGGGAGTCTGGTGCAGGGTTCCTAGGTACGAGGGGTTAATATCCGCTCACTATGCACATCACAATACACCTGTGCAAAAACCTTGTGCTTTTGACTGAACTGGTAATCAGAGTAAAGAAAAAAATAAAAACTGAAAAGTTCAGTGACTTTAGAATCCAAAGAAAAATATGCCAGAAAGTATTGGCTATTCTGTTAACGATGAGCTTGTTCCAAAAACCACCATCATTAAGCCGTAATTTGCGGCATATTTCACAATCAGTGGGAGGAGGGCGTGCGTGGCGACATCTATCTTCACTAGACTTTACTGAAGGGTTCCGGATAATTGACTAATTCTATCTTGTTCATGTCTTGCTGGCCACTGACTGAGACCATTTGCATAATCGTCAGCTCTCCCCTCGTCGGGTGATCACTGTTGTACCTGATTAAAATTAGGAAGCCTTCACTTCTCAGCTATCGCACAGAAGTTGCCGACATTGAGGTTTTGCTGTTCGGCTTTATCCAAACAAATGCCCACGTGGGGATAGCGATATGCTGAGTTTATGCAGATTACACGGCAGCGATCTGAATAAAATAGCCGCTAATAGATCCTACAGGAGTCGTAAACATACACGCCGTCTCCTTAGCTGCACTCGGAAGTCGTCCTGACACTACTACATCTTAACAATAATATTTAATTGACAAGATTATGCATTTGAACGGCTTATGGGAGGGGGAGGGCGCTGGCCACAAGCAGCTGACAGTCACCTTTTCTCCGCAAAACCCACTTTATTAATTTCTAGGCAGGAAAATGTTTCTCTTCCACGGGAGAGTCACACGAGACCATTAAAACCATCTTGTTAGCATTTGTCATATGTAATAAAGTCACGGGAAAGTATTGTTACACTGATTCCATTACATAACCACATGGCAGGAAATGTTCAGTGTGGACAGAACAATGTATTAATTGTCTCTATTAACCACACATTATCATTCATATTCCACATTGCTGGACTGTTCGGTGCCGTACGGGAACGAGTGCATTAATCACCTCCAAAAACACCGATACAGAGGGGCGCTGCTCCTACAAGTGAGCAGACAGTGGACGGGCAATGACCTCCGGCTCGCCATGGCCCTTGCTCAGAGCTCTGTTTTGCTTTCCACATTTGCCTCCTCCAACCCGTGGTCTATCCAATCTCCATTACTATTGAAGCAAACCAGCCTGGCATGATGTGAACCCGCGGGACAAAAAACGGATTTGATGCAAAATCTAATGAACATGGGGTTCATCACATATTCGGGATATAAGCTCCTCTGGGAGCTACCTGCTTATTACCTTTAGAGAGTTTGAATGGTTTGTCTCTTTATATATCACTGCACATACAAAATGAGCTAGCAGAGATTATTCAGTGAGCACATTCTGCTCTGTAACTCTTATGACCACATCAAAGCTCAACATTAATTAGCTCAGAAGAGGCTGTGAAGTTATGGTAAAGCTCGAGGAGTGTGATAAGTGCTGGCACCGGATCATTATATAGACTGAAATCCTCAGCAATCAGATCAGACGTGTGCAGTATCCTCTGTGACCACATGAAGGATAAACCTAAGAACAAAAAGGAGATTTTTGTGTACTCACTGTAAAATCCTTTTCTCTTAAGGTACCGCCACACGCTGCAATATTGCTAGCAATTTCACTGGCAATTTGCTGGTTGCAGTGAAATCATGACACATTGTTCTATTTATACACAGCCCCAAAAAGAACAATGTGTCCATGATTTCACTGCAACCAGCAAACTGCCAGAGAAATTGCTAGCAATATTGCCACGTGTGACGGTACCTTAAGTCTCTAATTGGGGGACACAGGACCATGGGTGTTATGCTGCAGTCCACTAGGAGGCGACACTAAGCAGAATCTGAAAAACACATTGAAGCTCCTCCCCTGCAGTATATACACCCTGGCTGGTAGTAGCTGAACCAGCTTTGTGACAAGCAGTAGGACATGAAATATGCAGACCTGTAAGAAGGCCAACCTAAAAGAACTCAATGAACAATAAGAACATCAAAAGGCCCGAAACGGGCAACAGGGAGGGTGCTGTGTCCCCTAATTAGAGGCTCAGAGAAAAGGATTTTACGGTGAGTACACAAAAATGTCCTTTTCTCCATCGCCTCACTGGGGGGACACAGGACCATGGGACGTCCTAAAGTAGTCCCTGGGCGGGTACAGGTTAATGTTATAGACGCTGCAGGGCATGCACCTTACAGGTGGGCTACAGCCGCCTGCAGGATACGTCTATCCAGACTCGCATCTGCCGATGACTGAGTATGAACTTTGTAGTGTTTCACAAAGGTGTGAAGACTGGACCAGGTGGCCGCTTTGCACACCTGGTCTGTCGAAGCCTGGTGTCGAATGGCCCAGGATGCACCAACCGAACGGGTGGAATGTGCCTTTAAGCCAGCTGGAATAGGCAAGTTCCTCAACTGATATACTTCCTGAATGGTTGATTTGATCCATCTGGCTAAGGTGGCTTTGGATGTCGCCAGGCCCTTACTGTGACTCTCTGGAAGGATGAAAAGGCAATCAGACTTTCTGAAGACTGCCATTCTAGAGATGTAACATCGGAGGGCTCGAATCAGATCCAGCATGTGCAGAGCCTTCTCCACACGGTGCACCAGCGTTGGGCAAAATGATGGGAGAGATATCTCCTCATTTAGGTGGAATGAAGGAACCACCTTTGGTAGGAACGACGGTTCTGGCCGAAGCACCGCCTTGTCCTGGTGGAACACCAGAAAAGGGGGCCTTGCAGGAGAGCGCTGCGAGTTCAGAGACTCAGCGGATAGAGGTAATAGCCACGTGAAATACAACCTTTTGGGAAAGAGTCCGGAGCGAGACTTTTTTGAGGAGTTCAAGGGGAGGTTTCTGAAGAGCGACTAAAACCATATTAAGGTCCCAAGTTTCCAAGGGTCGCCTGTAAGGAGGAACCAGGCGGGAGACCCCTGATTAAAAGGTCTTAACCTGAGGCCAGACCTCGCTGAAATAGCATGGAAAGTGCAGAGATTTAGCCTTTGAGGGATCCAAGCGAGAGACCAGCGTCTAAGCCAGACTGAAGAAAACTCAGAGTGACCGGGAGGGAAAAAGGAAGTGGTGATCAGTTTGGTGCCGTGCACCAGTCGAAGAAAATCTTCCAAGTGCGGTAGTATATGCGAGCAGAAGTGGGTTTTCTTGCACTAATCATCGTCTTGATGACATCGGGAGCGAAGCCGGCCTGGGTTAACACCCAGGTCTCAATGGCAACGCCGTCAAATTCAGGGCTGATGGATTCTGGTGGGTTATTGTTCCCTGGGTGAAACGATCCGGACGGTCTGGAAGTCGCCAGGACGTGTTGGCGATGAGTCGAACGAGATCGGCATACCAGGGGCGCCTTGGCCAGTCTGGCGCCACGACAATGACTGGGACGCCTTCTGATTTGATTTTTCTTATTACTCTGAGTAGGAGAGGTAGCGGTGGAAAGATATAGGGAAGGTGAAACCGAGTCCAGGATTGGACGAGTGCGTCCGCTCCTATTGACCACGCGTCGTGGGATTGAGCCATGAACTGAGGCACCTTGGTGTTCAGGCATGAGGCCATGAGATCCCCATCTGGTGTCCCTCAGCGATGACATATCTGCTGGAACACCTCCAGATGAAGGGCCCACTCACCTGAAGCAATGCCTTGGCGGCTGAGGAAATCTGCCGCCCACTTGTCAACACCCGGAATGTGTACAGTGGATAGTACATACTGAGTCGACTCTGCCCAGCGGAGAATGGGTTCTGTCTCGCGCAGCGCCTGTCGGCTGTGGGTCCCTCTCTGATGATTGACATATGCCACTGCTGTGGCGTTGTCGGTTTGGATCCAGATGTGGCGACCTGTCAACAGGTGGTGAAAGGATTGGAGAGCTAAGAATATAGCTCAAATCTATAGAAGGCTGATGGGTAGAGTGGATTCCTTCGGAGACCACCTGCCCTGCGCTGTATGGTGACGGTCACTGTTCCCCAGCCTGTTAGGCTGGCATCTGTCGTGAGTACCTCCCACTGAGTCGGGAGGAACAATCTTCCCTGAGAGAGGTTGGCTGGCCTCAGCCACCAGCGGAGAGAATGTTTTGTTGCCGGCAGCAAACAAATGACTGTCCAGCGTGAATGGGCTCCTGCCCCGTGTAGAAAGCAGAACCATTTGGAGAGGTCTGAGATGTAACTGGGCGAAGGGTGCTGCCTCTATCGCTGCCACCATTCTGCCAAGGACTCTCATTCCGAACCTGATAGAGTGAGGCGAAGGAGGGTCCGGACTCCTTGATGCAGAGCATGAGCCTTGTCTTGGGGAAGAAGGACCAAGCCACGGAAAGTATTGAAGCTCATCCCCAGGAATGTGATTGATTGGCTAGGAGTTCGGGCAGATTTTGGCAGGTTCACCAACCAAACCAGGCGAGTGCGGGTGTCTATTGTGATGTGAACGCTTTCTTCGCAGTCCTTGAAAGAAGGGGCCTTGACGAGGAGGTCATCTAGATAGGGCAAAACGACTATGCTCCGGAGTGAAGGATCGTCATGCCGGCCGCCATGACCTTTGTAAAGACCCTTGGGGCCGTAGCGAGACCAAAGGGTAAGGCTGCAAACTGAAAGTGGTCCTCATGAATGGCAAAGCGTAGGTAATGCTAATGTGGTTGACAGATTGGGATGTACTTGCTGGGAGGGCGGGATAGAAATTCTATGTTGTGGCCGGAAGACACCACTTCCCTGACCTATTTGTCTTCTGTGACGAAAAGCCAAACGTGTCGAAAGTGGAAAAGACGGCCGCCTACTTGGGGGTTGTCCTCTGGGAGTGACAGTGAGTCAGGAGGAGGAGAACCTATGGAATCTAGATCCCTTAGGTTTGGACTCTTGTGAACGAGACTGCCAGGAGGTACTTAGTTTCTGTGCCGACTGTTGGCCCCTGTCCCTACGTGGAGAGCGATTAACGTTCTGCGACGGGCGGAAAGTCGACCAGCCAAATGAGTTCCGAAAGGAATGGAAAGGGCAAAGGGGCGCATCAGTTTGTGTTGGGGGAGAGAGGTGCTCTTGTCCCTGGTGGTATCCAATATTAACTTGTCCAATTTTTCTCTGAAGAGATAGCCGCTAAGGTAGTGAAGACTGGTTAGCGACTTCTTTGAGGTGGAGTCAGCTCTCCATTCGCTGAGCCAAAGTGCTCTGCAGATGGTGATGGCATTTGAGGCTGCCACTGTGGCACAGTTCGCCATCTCCAGGCATGCATTAATTAGATATTCTCCAGCTACCGAGATCTGGGCTGCTAGGTCTGCCAGTTCTGGGGAGAGATCAGTATCATGTAGGGCCGAGTGTAGAATACCTGCCCAGGTTACTATGGCCTTGGCTACCCAGACAGAGGTGAATGAGGGGGATAGTGACGACCCAGTCGCCTTGAAGACTGAGCGTGCCAGCTATTCAACTTGGTGGTCAGTTGGATCCTTAATGGATGAACCATTAGGCAGAGAGAGTAAGGTCTTTGTAGTTAACCGGGAGACTGGAGGGTCAGCTTGTGGGGAGTCGGCCCAGTCTTGGCCTAGGGCCTGTGGGAATTGGTAGCGAGCTTCCATTGCCTTGCAGTTGCCGAATCGTTTGTCTGGACAGGCCCTATACTTCTTCAAAATCTCCAGAAATTCAGGGTAGTCCGCAAAATATTTTATTTGTGTGGACGCTTAGCCCTCTTAAAAGAGACGGCATGGTCCAAGGTTTCACAGGGAGGTTCATCCACATTCAGCGTCTGATTGACGGATGTGATAAGGTCCTCATTGTGTCTAGTTCAAGGGATGTGTCTAGGTGTGGGTCCGATTCAATATCATAAAACCTGTCGGCCGAGGGTGACCGGTGAGCGCTCTCTCTGGAAGGAGAGTCATGGGAGCTCCTAGAGGATGGTGGAGAAGAGTATCTATAGGCTCTTTTTCGTCCTGTCTCTGACTCCGGTATTATGGGCACTTGTGCACTGTCCCTAGATAGAGCATTCTCATGCCCTGTATTGTCGTCCTACAGTTCAGGCTGGACTGAGGTGCAGGGTATGGGACAGCTCTGCAGTGCCTGAATCAGGGTAGATGAGAGTTTTTCCATGGATTGCGACATGGATTTAGTTAGAAACACTGCCCAGTCTGGTGGATTAGAGGCACTGGTGGTTGCAGTATCAGTGGAGGGCTCCTGCACGGCAGTGGGTTCGCAGTTCTGGCACTGCGGAGTAGTATGTCTGCCAGGCAGATAAGCCTTGCACGTAATGCATGAGGCAGAATAGGCTGTAAAAATCTTAGAGGATTTCTTGTTGTTCTTTGAGCTCTGCATATCAACAGTATGGGCACCAAGGATGCTATGAAAACTTGTGGAGATAATGTCAGTACTGGTTGTGTATAAAAAAGCAGGGGTGAGGAGAGGTGGGGGAGAGCTGCAGCAGGAGTGATCTGCTGAGCTCCTTACCAGCCAAGGGACTGGGCTCCTGTGCAGCTGCAGCTGTTCCCGGGATCCTGTGTCCCCACTGAAGAGGAGATGCTGTCCTGGACCGCTGGGGTGCCGAGCGCCGTGTAATGGAGACTGCTGCCAGGCTGACGTGTGTGTGGTGATAGAGAAGGTGGGTGGGCCGAAGGAAAAGAGCGGGGAATGCAACCTCGCGATGGTCGAGAAGTGCCCAAAACACAGCCTCTTCTGTGATGCGGTCGGGGGAGAAGGGGAGAGCTCTGAGATAATATACCTCATAGGGCTCTGAAGTAATATCCCACATGTAAGCAGAAGAAGGGGAGAGCTCTAAGGTAATATACCTCATAGGGCTCTAAGGTAATATCCCACATATAAGCAGAATAGCCGGGGCAGTTAGGGACTGGTGGGCAGGGTCCCGTCCTGTTACCTTTGTTGGCACCTAGAAGGGGAAGATGGGGAGGGCATCATCAAGCTTGTGTCCACAGCCCAGGAGCCCTTGAGGGAGGCAGGTGGGGGGACTGAGAGCCCAGAAATCCATCATCACATCAATTGCAACCCAGATTCCCAACTGTGGGGTCTGGGGAAGATGGTCACTTTGGTCTCCAGCTCCATGCCGGCAAGCTGACAGGCGGCATCGCCGCCGGGGTGTCTGAAAACCCCAGCGGCGATGCATCGTCTGACAGGTCACCGGCGGTCGGTTACATGGGGCGATGTGTGCACATCGCCCCATGATGGTCGCCTGGTTTCAGATCACTGCTCTGAAACCAGGCGACCGCCTGGCGGCGCCGACATCGCCCCTGTACATGAGGCGACGTAGGGGTGATGTCGCCGCCGATAGGCCACGCCTCTACGTCGCCTTTGTTATCGGCTGCGATGTGGCTCCGTGTGACGGGGGCTTTAATGACACTAAGCAAAAACTGGTTCGCCTACTACCAGCCAGGGTGTATATACTGCAGGGGAGGAGCTTCTCTGTGTTTTTCAGATTCTGCTTAGTGTCACCTCTTAGTGGACTGCAGCATAACACCCAAGGTCCTGAGTCCCCCAATGAGGCTTAGGAGAAAAATTCACTGTGTCGATCAGACTCTCCAATTTCTGGTCATTATGGGCAGTCCGTGATCAAGCAAGCACAGTCAGGTTGGCAGCTTGGGTATTACTGGATTTTGGAGCAGAGCAGGCCGGCCCTATAGCCCTGGCAGAGGTTGGGTTGGGCACCTAGTACTGCTCCTTTCAGCTCTACCACGGTCACTGTCCATTCCTAACTATGGGGCCCGTCACACCAGGTGATGTCGTCGGAGATGTCGTCGGGGACGGTCGGGAGCGCACACGTTTTTGGCACCCCGCCAATCTTACAGGTGGCGGCGCTGCTGGGGTGTCGGCGGCGATAGGCCACGCCCCTGCGTCACCTATAAAATCGCCGCCGACATCGCCAGGTGTGACGGTACCCTAAGGGTTATATTTTTAGCACGTTTTGGGTGGAAATCGTGCCATTTGTTTGCATTGTGCAGTAGCTATTTTGGTATAATTGAACCATGGCCATGTCTCTGCTCTTGGTTCCCTTATCTCCTCTAATGAAGTTTCATGAGATCTCCTATCCGTGCCACATTCAGAGAACATGAAGCTGGCACACCTGCAATGATGGGAAATAAAGACAAGGGTCAGATTATATTTGTATTAATCCATCCAAACGTGAGGACAAGACCTAGAAAAAGTCTGACGCAGGGGTATAACTACTGTAGGTGCAGGGGTTGCAATCTCACCTAGGCTCTGGAGCCTAGGGGACCCCAAAAGTCCCTTTATCTTACAGAAAAAGACTATTGCTATTAAAGATTTGCAATAATTGGGGCCCCGTTAAAGCTGTTACATAGGGGCCCATGAGCTTCAAGTTACGCTACTGGTCTGACGCCGTGTATCTCCTCATTATACAGAGAGGTGATTGTCATGTAAAGACTTCATATAACGCCCCAATATTCAGGGGGTTCAGTATTGTGTATGTAATGTCTGCCCCTGTAATAAGTGACTCCACAGAGGGGGCAGCATCATGTATGTAACATGTGCCCCCGTAATACGTGACTCCACAGAGGGGGCAGCACCTTGTATGTAACCTATGCTCCTGTACTAAGTGACT
The DNA here is from genome assembly GCA_033576535.1 of Allobates femoralis. Classification (NCBI taxonomy): domain Eukaryota; kingdom Metazoa; phylum Chordata; class Amphibia; order Anura; family Aromobatidae; genus Allobates; species Allobates femoralis. Next base: position 32,902,540 of record JARQOC010000010.1, on the reverse strand, counting down.
CCAAAGAAGAAGCAGCATCATGTATGTAACGTGTGCCCAAGTAATAAGTGACATGTAATTTGTGCCCCCATAATAAGTGACTCCACAGAGAGGGCAACATCACGTATGTAATGTGTGTGCCCATAAGTGACTCCACAGATGGGGCAGCATCGTGTATGTAACGTGTGTCCCCGTAATAAGCGACTCCACAGAGGGGGCAACATCATGTATGTAACATGTGTCCCTGTAATAATTGACTCCACAGATGAGGCAGCAATTGTGTATGTAATGTGTGCCCTGTAATGAGTGACTCCACAGAGGAGGCAGCATTGTGTATGTAATATGTGCCCTGTAATGAGTGACTCCACAGAGGAGGCAGCATCGTGTATGTAATGTGTGCCTTGTAATGAGTGACTCCACAGATGAGGCAGCATCGTGTATGTAATGTGTGCCTTGTAATGAGTGACTCCACAGATGCGGCAGCATCGTGTATGTAATGTGTGCCCTGTAATAAGTGATGCCACAAAGGGGCACCATTATGTATGTAATGTGTGCCCTGTAATAAGTGAATCCACAAAGGGGGCAGCATTGTATAACCTCGGCCCTCTAACATGTGACTCCACGTAACTTATTGCTCCTTAAAGTTAAAGTGGTCATTGTCATATATAACATCACATTATACAGAGGGGGGACATAGTCATGTAACAAGTGACTCCACAGAGGGGCAGCATCATGTATGTAACATGCTCCGTAATAAGTGATTTCAGAGTGCGGTCACAAAGGACTTCCCAGTATACAGAGAGGTCATTGTCATGTAATATGTGACTCTTAAATCTCCCAGATTTACGGAGGGGTTATTGTCAAGCCTGTGACATATGGCTGCACATAGCACATGACCCCTCATACACAGAGGAGTCTGTGTCACATGTAACCTATGATGTTTTCTGTGCCCTGTGTGGCACTGGGTTTGCATTTTGGCACTGGTTTGGGCTGCTGGCACACGGCTCAGTGAGTGACTGATGCAGATGCTATTTCTCAAGTTTGCCGAGTACAATCTTTAGTACGAGTCTTCTGGGATAAACAATGGCACCTGTTCCTCACAAGACTCCGGCCCTGTCAGTCCCTTCATGTAAATTTAATGAAACTCTAGGGCAGATGGCAAAAATGGCAGCGACTACTTCTTAGCGCAGGGGGGGAGCACAATAGCCTATTTTTATACAGAGGCAGCAACAGCGTCTGAGTGCAGCCGCCGCATCTGCCGCTGTCTCCTGTCATCGACCTGACGAACATCCTGGCAATTAAAATTTTTGGGCATTCAGCCGAACTTTGCAAGAATGCAAAACAGCAAAATAAAAACTACATAGAATCAGTGGAATCGGAAGGGGTTCTGTCATTGTGGATTGTAAGACATCATCGGCCATCGAGCAGCTCACACCTCTCACTCCATTCACTGATTAATAGTGAAGTCATTTTTCGAAAAGATAATCCATCTTCACACAGAACTAAATAAGAAGCTTTTCTTCAGGAGAAACAGAGTGGAAAATAGAAATACACCACTCCGTCCTACAAAGTTGATCCGTTCATGATAAGAATGGAAGCCAAAGTCTAAAGGATTCCACCAGAATAATGGCCGCTTTACACGTCCCAATATCGTTCCGATATTGGATACAACGGCACGTGAGCGCGCACGTTTTTGGCACTAGTCCAAGATCGCATAGGAGATGTTACACAGGGAGATATTGGCAGGCTACTCAACTGCGATGTCTACGCCCCCTCCTTTGCGCTGTGTACGAGCGACCCAGGGAACGACCATTTAACATGAGAGTGAATAGGGGAAGTTGTGCTCCAAATCGTAGTTGCGCTGTCACACAGCACGATCCTGCCAGATCGTCAAGCCAATATTGGCCAGTTGGAGAGCCTGCACAATTCCCCAACGATATTGTTTTGGCATCGTTCTTGCATCGCATTGCTCATTTACACCACACAACGCACGAACGATATCGGCGGGAACGCACGAACCACGTGACTTTTTATCGTTGTTGGACAACGATATCAGGACGTGTAAAGCGGCCATAGGGCTATTTACACACCTAATGTTTTTTTTTATGCTTTTTTCCTTGCAGATTTCTGTGAAATTCTCATTGAAACATTTTCCCTTGCAGATTTGACAGAAATCTGCAAGGGAAAATGCGACAATGAGAATTCTGAAGTGCTTTGCAAGCCTTGCAGATTTTGTTGCAGAAAAAAAGGCAACATGGTCATTCTTTCTGCATTTTTCTCATAGACTGTGTGATAGAAACACATGGGAAAAAAACACAAAAATACGCACCTAAAATGCAAAAAAACAAGTGTTTTTCCTGCCAGGAAATGCAGATTTGGTGGGGAAAAAAAATAACTGCTAGGTGTGCAAAGATCCTTAATCATTTTATTTTTTACTGTGATTTGTGAATTTGATACAAAGCAAAAATAAGCAATACATCATCCTTCAAGTGAGGGCTCCATCTCTCCGGCCAGGCAGTGCAGAGCCCCTTTTCTGTTATATATTGGTGGACAGTAGGCCTCCGATTCTAATGTAGTCCCATGTAACTCCACACACCGTAAAATAATCGCGAGCTCTGCTACATGTGTGTATTGATTGGTACGTAGGTTCAGGTACAGCGTAGTGTCCGGGGCTGGGAGGAACCTGTCTGCCTCAGCTAAACTGGAGAAATCGCTGCTCCCAGCAAGTTGGTGTCACGGCTCAGCAGAGCGCCGGTGATTGCACAAAGACCTTTTTATAATACTTTGATTTTCTGAAGAAATGAATTCAGGAAAATCCCATAAAGTGTTTATTTCTGGGTGACCTTTATTAACCTGCATCTTAAGGTCCCCCCGAGACCGGCTTCTGTGGTCAATTAAGAAGGGAGTCAGTGTGCGCTGCCGCTCAGGAATGGCACCTGAAGTCGGAGGTATACTTGGCAGCGGGATGGGTCAACACACATGGAAATTCCGAACGTTCTGTTCCTATTCCTTGTTTTGCGGCATAAGCTGTTTGTGAGGACAGAGCCGCATGTATCACACATCAGTCTTATTGTTATTTTATGATGGTAAACGTTTGTTGTAAATCATAAGTTGGATCAGTGGAGCTACAGTTCATGGAGCATCATATGTCCATCTCTGCTGCCACCGTGATGTCCGACAAGTAAATATTGGAGTTAGAGGTGGCAGAGGGGCAGCAGCGGACCCCGAGGGTCACATGGAATACACAAAGTGACAAGCCAGCCATCAGATTCATTACATGGTTACGTATCTTTGCTTGGTCTCTCCTATAATGATGACTGGCCCCAATATTCTCCCCAGCAGCCGGCTTCATCATTTCTCGTGATACTAGAGAAGTTACATTCAGCATAGGACATTGAGGTTGGCTTCTAGGGGCTCCTGCTTCCCCTGGCTACCTCCAGGCCCCATGGTAATAAGAGGTGTGACCTTTCCAATCTACCCCTTATTAATGTATTGTTCTCTGCAGAGCAGAAAATCACAAATTGCTGAGTCAGGAGCCGATGGTAGACCGTGAAGTGAGACCTAGCTTGGGGTTATTAGCCAGAGCTCACTATTCTGATTCAGCGCATATTATAGGGGGCAGCAAAGTGAGACCTGACTCAGGGTAATTAGCTGGGGCTCTGTGTTATGGTTCGGGCCATATTATGGGGGCCATGAAGTAAGACCTGACTTGGGGTTATTATTATTATCCAAGGCTCAGTGTTATGGTTCAGGCCATATTATTGGAGGCCGTGAAAAGAGACCCGACTCGGGGTTATTATCCAGGACTCCGTATTATGGTTGTGGGGCAATATTATGGGGGCTGTGAAGTGAGAGCTGACTTGGGGTTATTAGCCGGGGATCAGTATTATGGTTCAGGGCTATATTATGAGGGACCGTGATGAGACATGGCTGGGGGTTATTAAGAGGCTTAGTATTATGGTTCAGGATCATGATGTGAGACCTAACTCTGTGTTATTATCCGGGGCTCAGTATTATGGTTGCGGGGCCATATTATGTGGGGCCGCAAACTGAGACCTGACTCAGCGTAATTAGCAGGGGCTCAGAATTATGGTTCGAGGCCATATTATGGGGGCCGTGAAGTGAGACCTGACCCTGGGTTTATTAGCCGTAGCTCAGTATTCTGATTACAAGACCATAATACAGTGGCACGCAAAAGTTTGAGCACCTCAGGTCAAAATTGAAGGTGACATGATCTCTAAAAATCATAAACTTAAAGATGGCACATGTCCTTAGTATTTTAGGCAAAAACATAACAATTATTTTCATCTTTTACATTTAAAAATTTACAAAGCGAAAAATAGGCTAATGCAGGAGTTTGAGCACTCTACATGGTCAGTAGCACCCATTTTCGCAAGTATCACAGTATGTAAATGCTTTTTGTAGCAGCGAAGAGTCTTTTAATAATTGTTTGAGGGATTTTCATCCATTCTTCCTTGGAAAAGTCTTCTAGTTCTGTGACATTCCTGGCTCGTCTTCCCATTCTGTGAGATTCCTGGCTCATCTTCCAGTTCTGTGAGATTCCTGGCTTCTCTTCCATTCTATGAGATTCCTGGCTCGTCTTCCAGTTCTGTGAAATTCCTGGCTTGTCATTCAGTTCTGTGAGATTCCTGGCTTGTCATTCAGTTCTGTGAGATTCCTGGCTTCTCTTCCATTCTATGAGATTCCTGGCTTATCTTCCAGTTCTGTGAGATTCCTGGCTTCTCTTCCATTCTATGAGATTCCTGGCTCGTCTTCCAGTTCTGTGAAATTCCTGGCTTGTCATTCAGTTCTGTGAGATTCCTGGCTTGTCATTCAGTTCTGTGAGATTCCTGGCTTCTCTTCCATTCTATGAGATTCCTGGCTTATCTTCCAGTACTGGGAGATTCCTAGCTCATCGTCCAGTTCTGCGAGATTCCTGGCTTGTCTTCCAGTTCTGTGATACTCCTGGCTCATCTTTCAGTTCTGTGAGACTCCTGGCTCATCTTCCAGTTCTGTGAGATTCCTGGCTCATCTTCCAGTACTGTGAGATTCCTGGCTCATTTTTCAGTTCTGTGAGATTCCTGGTTTGTCTTCCAGTTCTGTGATACTCCTGGCTCATCTTTGAGTTGTGTGAGACTCCTGGCTCATCTTCCAGTTCTGTGAGATTCCTGGCTCATCTTCCAGTACTGTGAGATTCCTGGCTCATCTTCCAGTTCTGTGAGACTCCTGGCTCGTCTTCCAGTTCTGTGAGACTCCTGGCTCGTCTTCCAGTTCTGTGAGACTCCTGGCTCATCTTCCAGTTCTGTGAGATTCCTGGCTCGTCTTCCAGTTCTGTGAGACGCCTGGCTCATCTTTCAGTTCTGTGAGATTTCCTGGCTCATCTTCCAGTTCTGTGAGACTCCTGGCTCGTCTTCCAATTCTGTGAGATTCCTGGCTCATCTTCCAGTTCTGTGAGATTCCTGGCTAATCTTCCATGCTCTACTCTTATGAGGCCACCGATTTTCAATGATGTTCAGATGACTGTGAGGCCACTGTAAAACCTTCAGCTTGAAACTTTTGAGGTCGTCTATTGTGGATTTTAATGTGTTTAGGATCCTTATCCATTCGGAGAAGTCATTCTCTTTTCATCTTCAGCTTTTTTACAGATGGTATAATGTTTTCATCAAAAATTTGTTGAAATTTAATTGAGTCCGTTCTTCTTTTTACTCATGAAATGTTCCCGATGCCATTGGCTGCAACATCATCCCAAAGCATGACTGTTTTACCCCATACTTAATGGTTGTCGAGATGTTCTTTCCTGAAATTTTGTGCCTTTTTTCTCCATATATAACTTTGATCATTGTGGCCAAAGAGTTCTGTTATAGTCGCATCGGTCTCCAGGACTTGTTTCTATCAGGCTTCTTTAGATGTTCTTTTCACACTTTTAACGCTGAATTTTATGGTGAGGACGCAGGAGAGGTTATCTTCTGATGATCTCTTCAAAAAGGCCATATTTGTGCAGATGTCTCAAAACAGTAAAACAATGTATCACAACTCCAGAGTCTGCCAAATCTTCCTGAAGATCTTTTGCAGTCAAGTGGGGGTTCTGATTTGACTTGCTAGCAATCCTACGAGCAGCTCTCACTGAAATTTGACTTGGTCTTCCAGACCTTATCTTGACCTCCACTGTCCCTGTTAAAAGTAAATTCTTAATTACATTTCGAACTGAGAAAAGGGCAACTTGAAAACACTTTGCTATCTTCTTACAGCCTTATTCTGCTTCATGGGCCTCCACCATTATCATTTTCAGAGTGCTAGGCAGCTGCTTAGAAAATCTCAAGGCTGTTTTTTGGCACAAGGTTAGAGAGGGCTGGGTTTTTGTAAAGCTGTGAAATTTTTGTCACCTGTTCTTTCCTAATGAAGATAGTGATAACCCTAACAGAATTATTGTTACCAGGCCAAATTAAGAAGTGACACCTGACTCAGAGTTATTAGCCAGGGCTCAGTACGGTATTATGGTGTGGGGCCATATTATGGAGGCTGTGAGGTTGAGAGCTGACTCAGGGTTATTTCCTGTTGTTCAGTATTATGGTTCAGGGCTATATAATAGGGTGGCCGTGAAATGAGACCTGACTTTGAAGCCCTATTAGAGGGAACCATGAAGTGAGACCTGACTCGAAGTTATGAATCAGGGCTCAATATTATAGTTCGGGGCCATATAATTGGGTGGCCATGAAGTGAGAGCTCACTCTGGGTTATTAGCTGGGACTCAGCATTATGGTCCGGGGCCATATTCTTCACACCACCGTCTCTGTTCGTGTAACCACTGGACTTGTGATGGCCCCACACCTTGCATCCCGCCTGTCACCTCATATCACCTTTTGCCTCCTGTACTGAGGTCTCCGTTTCTCATTGTATCCATTTTCCATAAACTTCATTATTTTTGTATTTCACAAATCAGATGGCGCGTCTACCCAACATTAGGGAGTTTGGTTGGTGTGAATGTGTATGTTGTGTGGCCGAGAATAGAAATTTCCTCAGCTTCTATGATTGACCTGAAGGTTTTATTACTACTTTATCATCCTCGTTTGACCTGTGGGAATGTTTTGCAGTTACATAGGTTGCTGCCACATTTTATTTTATGTAACAACCAAAGATTATTTAATATGAGAAATGAAATGTGAGGAAAGGTCCCCTTCCTGTGCTGATGCCAGCAGCTGTCATCTAGTGGTCATTGTGCCATGAAATCTGGTGGGCATTGCTAGCAGTGTGGCTACGCTGTGGGGACTTTTGGCTCTTGTAGCATTCGATATTTTGGTAAAATCTCATCAGGATTATTAATCTTTCTACCCCAGTGCTGCGGAAGACATGGATACTTTTGCTCCTTTGTGTCACGTTCTGTTACTTTCTTGCGTTACTGTCTCCAGGAGGCAGAACTTCTTTGTCAGCTGCTGCGCTCGGGAATCATGGCGATGGTTTTTATTTTGAGCTGTTTATTGGGTTGTTTCTGGAGCATAGGTAATTCCATCTCCTCCTGTCCTATCCTGAGCGGCGCGGACGAGGTAACAATGTCGCACGTCTTCATTAAGTTTACACACAATAATAAAATGGCTGCCAGCTCAGACAGCTGGCTTTGTCTCTCTTTGCTTTTATTCTTCCTGAAGTGTCGGTATTCTTGACACTTGCCGTTCAGTCATTTCTGGCGAATTTTCTATCGCATCAAGTCATAAAGTGCGAGCGAGAGGCAGCAGCTGCTAATGGAGGACATTAGTTTTATTTCATGCAATGATGTCGCAGTTTTACTGTAAATCTTGCGGCATCTGAGTTTTTAATATTCTGGTTTGATGCTTCAGAATATAAAATGTTTTGTATAATGCGACGCTTTAGTCATTTATTATGGTCCTTAATAAAAGCACCAGACAGGTAAAAACCCCACAAAAAGTCACGTGTTACCCTGACAAGGTTCAGAGCAGATCGTGCACTATAAACAGTCACTAATTCAGCCTGGCTCCTGTATGTGACATACCAGCCGGCTGTAAAGAGTTTAGCAGCCTCATCCCCGAAGACCAGATCAGGTGCAGATTCATCCTTCAGAGACACACGATAAATGGCCGCAGGCTGTACCATGGTCTGGCTGAGTGCTATCTCTCCCATATACTGCAGCACACGTTCTGACTCCTCTGGTGCCGCCTACCTCTCTAAGAACAAAAACATCAGAAGTTTGAAATTATCTATGGAGAGTTGGGAGGCCTCATACACATTAGACCATCTGACCAACCAACCAGCACAGCCACCATTGCGTATGCTGCAGTCACCCAAATACAGAGTGTGAGGGAGGGGGAATGGACGGCTGCACACTTGCGCTGTAGAGGAGACTTGGACAATAGATTCCCATGTTTTCCCCTAGCTTGTATACCTTTGTGTTCTGCAGTACCTGTGCGCACCGCCCAGATCCTGGTGTCCGGGGTGCAGTACCTGTGTGCTCTGCCTTGATCCTGGTGCCTAGGGTGCAGTACATGTGCACACTGCCCTGATCCTGGTGCCCAGGATGCAAGTACGTGTGGACACTGCCTTGATCCTGGTGACCAGGATGCAGTACTTGTGTGTGCCACACTGATCCTGGTGCGCTGGGTGCAGTACCTGTGTGCTCCGCACTGATCCTAGTGATCCATCATATCTGCTAATTTTATGTGCCTAGGGTGCAGTACATGTGCACACTGCCCTGATCCTGGTGCCCAGGATGCAAGTACGTGTGGACACTGCCTTGATCCTGGTGACCAGGGTGCAGTACTTGTGTGTGCCACACTGATCCTGGTACGCTTGGTGCAGTACCTGTGTGCTCCGCACTGATCCTAGTGATCCATCATATCTGCTAATTTTATATGTGTAGATGTGAGGAATTTCAGTGTCTCAGGTTGTATGATCTGTAAAGAAGCATCTGCCAGGATGGATTTGTGCATTGTCTGATCATAGTCTTGTGTTCGGCAGGTTCAAGGTCACATGCCTCCTCTCATGATCCCCATCTTCTCACACGACCAGCGGACGTTGGCAGCGGCGGCTGCAGCCCAGCAGGGATTCCTCTTCCCCCCAGGACTAAGCTACAAACCAGGTGGGTGACAAAACGATGGTTTACTGTGAGAATTCTGCACTATTCTCTCTAGAGAGTGCACGTCCTGTATATTACTGTTGTGTCCCCTCCAGGCAGTGTGTCGCTCAAGTGTAACCTGTGGCATCCTCATTGTCAGTCTCTGTGCCTTATATATTACTGCCATGTCCCCTCCAGGTCATGTTTCACTCCAAAGTGGCCCCAAGTCTCCTCACCACTGGTCTCTTTGTCCTGTATATTACTACCATATCCCCTCCAGGCTATGTGTCACTCCTGAGTGGCCCCTGGTGTCCTCACCACCGATCTCTGTGTCCGGTATATTACTGACGTGTCGCCTCCAGGCAATTTGTCCCTCCAGTGTTGCCCCTGCCGTCCTCACCACCGGTCTCCATGTCTTGTATATTACTGTCGTGTCCTCTCCAGGCGATATGTCCCCCAGTGTGGCCCCTGGCATCCTCACCACCGGTCTCTATGTCCTGTATATCTCTCCCATATCCCTTCCAGGCGATGTGTTGCTCCAGTGTGGCCCTTGGTGTCCTCACCACCCATCTCTGTGTTTTGTGTATTTATTGCCGTGTCCCCTCTAGGCAATGTGTCGCTCCAGTGTGGTTCCTGTCGTCTTCACCATCGGTCTCTGTGTCTTGTATATTACTGACGTGTCTCCTCCAGGCAATTTGTCCCTCCAGTGTGCACCTGGCGTCCTCACCACCGGCCTCTGTGTCCTGTATATCACTGCTGTGTGCCCTCTAGGTAATGCTCCACTCCAGTGGGACCCTGGTATTCTCACCGCCTGTCCCTGTGTCTTATATATTACTGCCGTGTCCCCTTCAGACAATGTGTCACTCCTGTATGGCCCTGGTGTCCTCACCATGGTGTCTGTGTTCTGTATATTACTGCTGTGTCCCCTCTAGGTGATGTTTCACTCCAGTGTGGCCCCTGGTGTCCTCACCACTGGTCTCTGTGCCTTGTATATTTAGTGCCGTGTATCCTCCAGGCAATGTGTCGCTACAGTGTGGCCCCTATCATCCTCACCCCCGCGACCCTCATTTTGTCTCTAGGACATTTGAAGAGATGATCCATTTAGCAGCTTAGTGAAAAGCAACCTTGTAATATGAACTGAATTCGTGGATAATTGATTATTAGCTGTTCCCCAGCTACAGATGCCGCTCTCAGCTGCTTCATTCTTCAACCACATTTTCTTTGCATTTGGCCGCCCCACTACTTTCACTGACATCCTCGCCATCTCTTCATACCTTTTTACTAAACAGTGATTAATCGTTTTTCTGTAGAATTTCTCACCCTTAATCAGCGACAAGAAATAATAAAAAATGCAGCGAAATTTAATTAACAAATTAGAAATAGAAAACTTTGCTTCCGCTTCGCCGCCTACCATTCACAAGTTGAGTTTCCGCCACTTCCACATCCAGATTGTTTCAAATTACCTGGAAGGTGTGAGCTCACGGCTCGACCACGGTAACAGCCTCCTGCATAAAGAGTCAGCGGGAGGATGGCAAGGTGAGAGGACAGAAAATACCCACAGTCAGGACCACCCAAATGTGTGGAAAATGTCATTCAAGGAAGTCAAAGAGTCTTCTGGAGGACGAATATGCGTGTGGAGTATCGGAGCTCAGAAGCTGCACACCACATCCACAGCACACCACACTCCACATCCACAACACTCCACATCCACATGTTTGCCGTACCAGACACCAAATACAACATACTAAAGACTGTCAGGAGCAGGCAGACACAGGGCCTGGGCCACTATCTCCTGCTGCACCCTCCTATATGTCATCCATGGATTTAGCCGACTTCTGTCCACAAACTGATTTTATGTACACACAAAGGGTTCTTTTTCAGCCGATTTTTTCTTTCAGTAAAAGGGCTGGAAAAATAAATCTTTTGTAAAACCTCCTTTGTACTCATGTTCCATCTTTTGAGCATTTGTTTCTCCTCCTTGGTGCGAGTCACTTCTGTGCAGAAGCTCCGGATGGAATCTTCTTCGAAAATGAGCGTTTCTGAAGAGTAATTTGTGACCTCTTCAAATAAACTCCATGTCTGCAGTCTAAAAGTACCGTCACACGCCGCGATCTCGCCTGGAAATCTGAAAGGCGATATGTCGCCCCAGTGCAATCGCCGTGAAATTGCTTCACAGTTGCGGAGTGTGATTGGGCGATTTTGCTACTGTGTTCCCATTGGCTGTCAGTTGACACCGCGCCATATTTGAAGAGCTGTCCAGCACCACACACATTTTCAGCTACACAACCGTCCGCAAACTCAGTGCAATTACGCGCACCATTGAATAGCACAAGCTATGTTGTCCGCGTGTATTAAGTTGCGCTGTGTGGAGTATAGTGCCACACATGACAGCTCAGATGTTGGCCTACACATCGTAGATGGGTGCCATGGGCAACGCACTACAATCACCCTACGCAGATGCTCTGTGATTGGATGGTTACCACATAAAAACGGCTAACAACCAAGCTACTGGCCAGAGTCATTAAGTAAGTACTGATGTTTACACATGATTTGTGATATGGCCACAATTGACGACACGAGCGTATATTTGTGACAAACTCCAATAGACAATGGCGTCATGTTTTAGCCAGCCTTCTAGAGCAGGCTGACCAATCGTAACGCTGTTGTGTTGTCCAATGAGCGTGTATGGGGGCGCTGTGTAAACCACTGTGGCACGCCTATCTCCTCGCCGCACTGAACATGTACGCCCACATTGCCTTTGAGATTGCGGCATGTGAAGCGGCGATGGAATGAGGCAACATTGGTTCCACTGTAGGTGAGGCAATTTCCGGAGCGACACATCGCCTTAGCTTCAGGGCAAAATTGCGGCGTGTGACGGTACCTTAAGGGATCCGCTGAGCCGAGGTTTTATTGTATAGAATCCCCTTCACTTTGCTCCTTATATATGAAAGTAATGGGCACTTCTCTGTTCTGTGAAATCTTCCAAGATCTGTTTTTCCATATCCACTGAGCTGCATTAATTCTTTGGCCTCCGCTATAACAGAGGATCGAGTAACAGAATATTTTTTGTCCTGTGTATATCTACCTCACAATATAAAGATTTGCTTCCAGTGGGCCAGGATCCTGTGGGAGGGGTGAGCCAGGATCCTGTGGTTGAGGTGGGCCAGGATCCCGTGGTTGGATTGGGCAAGGATTCCGTGGATGAGTTGGGCCAGAATTCTGTGGTCGGGGTGGGCCAGGATCCTATGGTTGGGATGGGTCAGGATCCTGTGGTCAGGGTGAGCTAGGATCCCACGGACAGGATGGGCTAAGATCCGTGGTTGGGGTAGCACATGTTTGGGACACGTTTCCAGGTTGCCTTGATGTTGCAGCTAATCTATTCACACCAGAGCAAAGGAACTGAAATGAAATTATTAGTGAGGAGTATGAATGATCTGATGACCGATAGTGATAGGGAAATCTTTGCCCAATATTCACTCAGCTGATCACTCACTATTTTAGCTACAGAAAGTTGTACACAAGTCCCACTGGATCTTGTAAGAAGTAAAAATCTAGATGAAGACTCTGCATCTCTCAGGAAACTACTGTAGAGGCTTTCACCCCTTTCTATGCCAGCCTCACTAGGGATGGGCAGAGCCGCGACCGTCGCGAAGCCTCCTGGCACACGGTATACCGTGGCCGGCCCGCAGCCTCCTTGCACATGGTATACTTGTGGCTGCCCTGCAGCCTCCTGGCACACCGTATACAGTGGCCGACCCACAGACTCCTGGCACATGGTATACAGTGTCCGCCCTGCTGACCACTGGCACACGGCATACAGGTGCTCAGTTGGCTTTATTCCTGGTGTGCTGGGCAGAAGAAAAAGCTGCTGCATGGAAAGGGGGATCCTGTTGTAACACGTGTTCGGTCCTTGCAGAAATCACAGGAATACCTCGTTCACCAAAACATCTGAAATCCTGATACAAATGTGAGGAAAAACTGCTGTGACTTGTCAGCTGATTCTGTGCCAAGATTCTCGCAGCTGCTCACATACACCTCCTAACCCTTTCACTCCCAGCTAAACATAGGAACCTCCTCATCCTCCATGTGGTCAGCAGTGTCCATCTCGACCTGAAGTTAGAAGACAGGAACACTCGTGATGACAAAACGAGTGTTCTGACCCAGTGCCGCTCTCACATCTGTTGGACTTGTTACAGTGTATTGGTGCAGGCGAGATCAGGCAGGAGGTCCGGACAGGAGTGCAACATCAGGATGACATCTGTTCCATTTCAGACTGGGAAGAAGTGGACTGTTGCAGTCATTAATGGGTATCAACACAACTTTATATTATGGAACATATCCTCAGTATTGAGAAACATCTACATAAGTGACTGATATCAGCTCCTCTTAAAATGCTCCAGCACTTACAGTGGATATAACATAACACATCTGCAAACACCAAGTTAAAATCCAAGGTATTTGTCATATAAAAATCCTACCAAGAATAATAACTTCAGAACTTTTTCCACCTTTAATGTTGCCCATAATCTGTACAACTTCATTGGAGAAACAGATTGAAATCAAGTGGTTGCGTAAGGCTGGCTTCACACCACGTTTTTGGCCATCCGTTTGTGTCAATTCAGTCAGGAATCTGCTTGTGTCAAGTTTTTTCCTGTACCTGTAAAATCTCTCTCTCTCTCTCCAATGCTTTTATATGCACGGATCCTTCAAAAAACAGGACCCGGAAAATAGGACTCTATCTACTCAAAAGGAACTAATTGACAGAATTAACTCACACTATCATCACGAATGGTATCTTTCGTCTTCTCTCAAACAACGACAAAGTATTGGTAACTTTTGGGATATAAGGTCGTTTTCAGAATTTGCGTTACCTTTATCATAGGTTTCTCTGACACTATTAATTTGAAATGTATCTAGATTTGCTGTTAAAACCTGGGCTCCCTCCCCTCCCTTCACTTACCTCTTGCACCTATCCCTCCTTCCTCTTCCCCCTCAGTCACACCTCCCTCTCTTGTACTCCTTCTGTTTCAAAACACCCTTCACATGTTTATGCTGGCATTGTAGTTACTGATACCTTATGGTAATGGAAATTGAGGTGTTTTTCAATAAAAAAATGTATTAGTTAAATAAACAAACAAAACAAAAAAAAACAGGACCCGGAGCATAAATGCCATATGTTTACATAAATCCGCGCCTGTTCATGTAGTCCTTCAAATTAAGGGATCCAAGTGGACAGGCAAAAAACGTGGTGTGGAGGGGTTCTTAGTATTCACACCCTCCTATAATTGTTACACAATATGGCCACCATTCACAGGGATCCTGATTAAGGCTGCCTTCACATTTGCGTATTCAAACGCATGCGCACTGCGTTCCTATGTTTAACATAGGAACGCATAGTGCCTGCGTTTGGCAGCGTTTGCTGCGTTCGGGTGCGGATGCGGACGATATCTGCTCCTTCCGGTGTCCCGCGTCCGAACCCGGGACGCAGCATGTCGCGTCCCTGGTGCGGGCGAAAGTGTGTGATTTGTGCGCAGGCATCCGCATGCGCACAGATCACTAATAGCGGGCAATGAGAGCGCACGGCGGTCTGCAAGCATCTGCAGACCGCCGTGCGCTCCATTATAAACATAGGGGCCGCGGTCTGCATGCAGATACTTGCAGATGCATCTGCAAGTCTGAAGGCAGCCTAACCCCAGAGAAAGGGTCGCTGTTCTAGGATTTTCCTGACCTTTTCTGGTCTGTAAACAGCTGACAACACAGCAAAGTATTTCGCTGCAGAAAGTGATCAGTCAGAAGAAGGGAGGAAAAAAAGGTTCATTTATTTATGTTGCACGCTTACATTGTGGAATTAATTTTCCTTTATCTCTGGGACATTTCATCCATCATTGGGACTCACAAAGTAAATATCCTATCAGGTCTTTGAAGAGTGGGAACAAACTTCCTGCAGTTAATATTGGTGGTGGGATTTGAACCAAGAACCCCAGGGCTGCAGAACTATAGTTTTACCTACTGAGCCAGTAAGCTGGAATCAGATTTACTGTGGACACTGTGTCATTATCATCAAGAAGTGGCACAACAGCGATGTTACCTAAAACTGGACGTTCCTCAATAATTGATGAAAGGACAAAAATAACATTGTTGAAGGAGGCAGCCAAACGACAGCAAAAGTAAAAGGAGCTGCATAAATCATTGTCCAGTCCTGGTTATGTCCCGCATGTAACAACCATTACCTGTATTCTTCATATGTCCAGCCTGTGTGGGAGGGGCAAGGCGGGGCATTTTCTTACAAGAAAAAACATCAAAGCCATTGAGACCAAAGGGGTACTTTTTTGGACATAATTCTAAAAAGGCACAAAGTCAGCATTGTGCACCTCAGAAGATCCCCCCCATAGTGCGACGTGGTGGGAGCACCATAGTGCTTTGGGGCTGTTTTTCGGCAGCTGGTACTGGGGGTTTAGTCAAGGGGGAAAGAATTATGAAGAGTCCCAATATCGGTCAATTTTACATAAAAACCTTCAGGCCCCAGTTAAATAGATGAAGAGCATTTTTCCCCCTTAAGCACGACAATGACCGTAGGTGACCTCCAAATCAGCAGAACAGCGTCACCAAAATAAGATAGAAGTTCTGTAACCATTAAACCCAGAGTTATAGTATCCACAGGTAATATGAGGTGACCTGAGGAGGGCACCCCAAAATCTGACAGAGGAAGTGCAGCCGAGCCCAGACCAGAGTCCACAGGGAAATCTGTGGTGACCTGAAGAGGGCGCTGTACACAGAAGATCTCCGAAATCTGACAAAGGAGGAGCATCCAAGCCGAGTATAAGGGTGTGCAGATTAAAGCAACCACATTTTACTTTTTTCCACCTGAAATTATTTCAGTTTTTACTCAGAGCATTTGTGCAGATTATGGGCGACATTAAAGGCAGAAAAAGTTCTGAAATGATTCTTCTTGGTAGGATTTTTTACATGACAAAATCCGGAGCTTTTACCAGGTTTGTGTGGACTTTTTATATCCAATGTATGTAACCCCAGGTGTAATAACAACTTACATAGGAAGGAACACCATTGCCCCTGCAGGTTTCTAGGCATCAGAATAAGCTTACATAGATATTTAGGTAATAAGTCTCTGTGTTCCCTTTTTTGGGGTAGACGTCCATATGAAGCATATAACATAAGTGAATATTGCGCTGCAGCCTGTGTCTATACCTACGGCACATAATTGGAGCGCCCAAACAAAGCGCTGTGTTAATAATTTATTTTAATAATACATTAGCAGTACATATAATTAATAATACATTTAAGCGCGGTGCTGCCGCTCTCCTCCACCTTCCATCGCCGCAGAATTTTACCACACTTGAATAGAATGTGCCGGTAATTTGCATCTATTATTCTCTCGGCTTTTTGTAACGTGTCGTAATCAGCGTTGTCTGTTTTACACATATCACTTTGTATCATTTGTTGTTGTGAAACAATGATGACTGGAAATGGCTGAGCGTCTGTGCCGCGCACGATAAAAGCCGCGGCAATTGCAAGGCAGTCCTGGCGAATTCAATTAAAATCCCATATTTCTCCCTTTACGAGCACATTAAACAACTCCTGAGCGCTGTAAAGATAATGACCTTGACGATCACTCGCCCAATACAAACCTTCAGCGCATTCTTCCTCTGACTGGAACGGACTGTTCTCCTAATTGCAGCGTTGAATATCCACCTGGTGTAATGTGCGGCTGGAGAGCAGGGCGCAATCACCTGTCCTCAGTTCAGCGGACTCTGATTAGTCAGTTGGTGTGATCTTTATCAGTAGGTTTGGGGATCCTAATGGTAACCGTCACACGTCGTGATATCGCGAATGATATCGCAGATACGACCCTTTTTTGAGGCGTGGCTACAGTGTCCAAACGACATCGTAGCGTGCGACTCCTAGATACGACGCCGATAATGCGTCGTATCGCTCATCGCAGATTTGAGAACGTTCTCAAATATGCCGATTTTCGACCGTACCATCTGCTACATCGTGCTGTGTGACACCGTGCAAACGATCTTATTAACGATTTCGCCTATTGCTGACACTGGCTGGCCTCGATCGGTGGGTTGTGCACTGGATCGTTGCCAAATGTGAAATCGTTAACGAGATCTATGCTTGTGAAACCGCACAAGCGATATCGCAAAATTGTGCTAACAATCTAGATCACTTGACTTTCCAGCCAATATCGTGATCGAGATTGAAGCGTGGGACGATACCATAAGCCGCCGCTGCTAGCATCGTACACGTTTCGCTCCGACCACTGCCCTCGTAGCATTAGTCAGCAATATAAAGGGTGTAATGCCTACTCCACACAGAGGCTTCAGGTCTATGCACAGTGCTCTAGTAAAGCCATGTTGCCCACGGTGCATTTTCTTTTTGAGAAACTGCATCAAAATCTGCATGTCTATACTGAAGTCAGCAAAGTCTATGAAAATTACGAAGTTCTGTGCCAACGTTGCTTTTTTTTCCCTTGTTTTGTTGCAGCTTTTGATGCAGTAAAAAGAAGCAGCATGTCACTTAGAGCAGCGTTTTTTTCAATGTTTTATGTCCATTCACCTCATTGTCATCATCAAAAAACACTGTTAAAATGCATGTGTGTTCAGACAATGCATTTTTGTTGCATTTTTCCAAAAATACGCATGCGGTCTTAAATGTTCTGAAATGCCTTACTGGATGCCACAATATATTTCTCTCTCCTATCTGCAATTTCTACCCACTCCCTCCTTTCTTTTCTGTCTTCCCCCTCTCTATTTCTACCCTCTCCTCTCACTCTCTTTTCTTTCCCCTCTCCTCTATTTCCCTTCTCTCTCTAGTCTTTCCTTTCTATTCTCTCCTCTCCCCCGTTTTCTCTCTTTCCTCTCTCCCTTTCTTTCTCCTCCTCAAGCACACCTTCAAAATTATGGAAACTTGGAATTGTAAACGGAAAAACAGTGCAAAAATGCACCATTTTCCATATACAAAGACGCACTGCAATGTGACAATAACGCATTGCTGATTTTGGTGCGTTTTTCTGCCAGAATATACAGAAAATATCTACACCTAAAAAGCAGTAACAGCACGTAGCCTAAAGCTGCGTCAGGGGCCCCTCAGTGCATGCAAACAGAACCAACAGACAGACGTTTTACATTAAGTATCCAGACGCCTGATTGGGCAGTTTAACAGCAGCTCCCTCCGACGCCATTACTTCTTCTAGCTAATTTGCATGTGGTGCATTCTCTTAAATCTTACATGTAATCTCTTACATCAGGGGTCCCCAACTCCAGGCCTCTAGGGCCTCAACAGTGCTGGTTTTTAGGATTTCCTTAGGATTGGATTGGAATCATCACCAGTGCAAGGTGATCACATTATCACCTGTGCATTACTAAGGAAATCCTGAAAACCTGCACTGTTGGTGGCCCTTGAGGCCTGGAGTTGGGGACCTCTGTCTTACATGATGGCATATATGGACACTTCTGTGCGGCACATATATATTCTGGGGACGGTGTATACGGAGAGCTGCACAGCCCATTATTTGCACACTACACCTCTACGATCAGCAACACAATAATCAAGACTTCTCTGCAGGGAGGGAGAGACTGACTCCGACACCAAACAGGCGGAGATAAAAGTTCAGGGTGTGGCGGCCAAAGCTGCAAATAAATAGAAACATTGAAATATTTCATAGAATTGAATTATGGCAGCTGCATTGAGAAACGCCACAGGGTAGTGTCATCAGGAGCTTCTTCACTATGAAGCTGCGTGAGGAGGAGGCTTAACCCCTCAGTGATGGATCCAAGAGATGACACTCCACTGTAGACCCAACACAATCTATATGAGCGCTGTCAGCCCCTCCCCCAACAGGTCACCTGCCAATCAGCTTTAAATATTGCCCCTGAACCTGAGAGAGCGGAACGATTCCTTCAGTAGTGATAAATTCATGTGGGGGGGAAGCTAACAGCTTAACAGAAGAGAATGACTGTGGGTATTACACTTATCCGGCAGGTCATAACCGCAGGGTGTGAACTAATAGCACAGAGATGCGTGACAGAACAGGAAGGGTACCTTTACACACGGCTACATTTGTAGCTTGTCACCAGGTAACTAACTGGTTGCAGTGAAATCATGGATACATGATTCCATTTGTACACAGCAACAAGATAGAACCATGTATCCATGATTTCACTGCAACCAGTAAGTTACCTGGTGACAAGCTACAAATGTAGCGGTGTGTAAAGGTACCCGAAGAGAGACACTTATAGGTGGCAGAGCACAATCTTATCACAGGAGAACTAGGGGGCGCCACTTATAGATGGGCTGAGCACAATCACAGACTACCAGAGGGTGTTACTTATAGATGGACGGAGCACAGTCACAGAATACCAGGGGGTGCCACTTATAGATGGGCGGAGCACAGTCACAGAATACCAGGGGGTGCCACTTACAGATGGGCGGAGCACAGTCACAGAATACCAGGGGTGCCACTTATAGATGGGCGGAGCACAGTCACAGAATACCAGGGGGTGCCACTTACAGATGGGCGGAGCACAGTCACAGAATACCAGGGGGTGCCACTTATAGATGGGCGGAGCACAGTCACAGAATACCAGGAGGTGCCACTTATAGATGGGCGGAGCACAGTCACAGAATACCAGGGGGTGCCACTTATAGATGGGGGAACATGGCCTAATCACAGGAGAACCAGGAGGTGCCATTTGTAGACAGGCGGAGCACAGTCTGAGAACCAGGGGGCGCCACTTATAGACAGGCGGAGATCGGCTTGATCACAGGAGAACCGGGGGTGCCACTTACAGATGGATTGTGCATGGCCTAATCACAGAGAACCAGGGGTGCCACTTATAGATGGAGCACGGTGTGACCACAGGAGAACCAGAGGGTGCCACTTATAGATGGGTGGGGATGGGCCTGATCACAGGAGAACCAGGGGATGCCAGTTATAGATAGGCAAAGCACAATCACAGGAGAATCAGGGGGCACCACTTATAGATGGGTGGGGAACGGCCCTGCCCCTCTTCTTGCATTCGTATGATATATATACTGGAGGTGGAGAACGATGCCATGGCTTCACTATCACAATGAAAATTGACAAGTGGGTTATGTAAGTTTCCCATATTGTTACACAGAAATGTCTGACGGGTTGGGACACGCTCACATGAATTAAGGCTCATTCCTTCTGAAGTATTTGGACAGGATGAAACAATGAATATTCAGTCATCTCAGTTCATGTACAATGAGATGTCCTATCGCTGAGCACGCCGTATAGCCTGACCCTTCACTGTCACTGCCATTGTACATGGAGATGCCCTGGTAGAACGGCGCCTCCCCATGGACAGATTGTGGAAATACAAAAACTAAGAGCAAACAAATTCTAGTCCGTCCCGAGAAAAGACACATCCAGCACAGGGCAGTGTGCACACACTGTATGAAGCGAGGAGAACACTTGTAGAAGTGGCCTTATGGCGTAATAAATTCTCATCGTCCTGGAAGGAGACATCAGAAAGATCATAAATAATTCATGGCCTGTGAGGGGCGTTGGACCTACAATAGTTCCCGCTGTTAGTTTAAATGATTTTCTGCCTTTTTAAAGCATCATTAAACCAGTTGCATCCCTGCCACCGTCGCTCACCTTACACCAAGTACAAGAGGTAAAGGGAACGTTATTTACCCAAAACTCCAATATACATCCAGCGCAAGGAATAAATAGCACGTCAGCAAGAACGACAGAGATTTGTTTAGTTTCCATGAGAAGGAAAAAAAAAACAAAACAAAAAACCCCATGGTGCGAATCGTCAGCGAACCAAAATCAACCACATGGAAGGAGGAAAATAAGACGGCATATTTTGAATATTGCTCTGTATGAGTCCAGCACAATATAGCGTTAGTGCAGCCATTGTAGCAAATCGTCATATGCAATCAGAAGCCAATTGTTAGTGGACTGTGCGCCGCGCATACTGTGCTCGATGGTCTGATGAGGTATTATGGACAAAATGCAAAGCAGCAGCCCAGATTAGGAAGGCACTTTTTTAAGTTACTGTTAATGGGGACTTGGCTGGGTGTCCCTCATGGGGGGGGGGTGAAGTCTTACTTTCCGCATTGTTACCCACATAGACTTAATGCATTAATCTGTGCACCATGACCTCACTTTATTCTGAGAGCCAAATGTGGCGTATTGTGGAGAAAACACATAAAGCGCGTTGTTATCAGTCATGGAAGATCTCCCCGCCAGTCATTACCCAGTTCCCAGATTCACTTCATGGATTATCTAATGACAGAGGGACAAACAATCCTGTAGGAACAGAATGGAGGTGGCATCCATGGTCCAGACATGTATCGCATCACAGCCCGGACACATATCGCACCATGGCCCAGACACATATCGCACCAATCCCCAGATATCTATTGCACTACAGCCACATATCACCAGTGCTGTGGAGTTGGTAAGCTAAGCATCCGACTCTTCAATTTCCCTGAATCCATCTCCATCAAAATGTACACCGACTCCACAACTTAAGACTTAAAGTGCATGACTCTGACTTCACAGCCCTGCATATCGCACCACAGCCCGAACACTTATCAAACCACGGCCCTGATGCGTAATGCACCACGGGCTGGACACGCATTTCCCCACAGCCTGAACCCGCATCACACCATGGCCCAGACACGCAACGCACCACGGCCCAGACACGTATCATACCTAGAGTGTAATATATAGAAGCACAACACTTGGGCGATTGCCACATGATGAACAGTGCAACCACATAAATGAATAAAAAAGAACTACAGTCATGGTCAAAAGTGTCGGCACCCTTCAGATTGTTCCAGTAATTATCACAATTTCCCATGTTTTGTTAAACACATGATTATTTCTTTTGTGTGTATTGGAACAACACGAAACAAAACACAAAAAAAGACAAATTGAACAAAATGTCATACAAACCCACAAAAATGGGCTGGAAAAAATTGTTGCAACTCTTAACCTGAATGTTTGGTTGCACACACTTTGGGATAATAAACATATAACACAACATGTCTAATAGCAATGATTTTCTGGGAGAAATACTTCATGCTCTTGAATAATTTCAAGGGCGCCAACACTTCGGCCATGACTGTATGAGTCCTAACCAAGAGTAAACCCCTCACTTACTTTCCATATTCTCCCCCAGATTCAACATCTCCACAGGTGATACAGTGTATCAAAATGTTAGTGTCAACACTTCAATTAAGCACCTTTCTCATATGTGGTTTTTCCTAATCGCGGCAGATTTCGCCGCATCTGCCGCGGAACGGCCGACTTGCGGCATGAATTCCACAAGCCCCATTCACTCTTTATGGGGCTTGCAGTCAGGTGCAGCAAGTACGGTTTTGCCGGATCCAGCACTTGCAGGCATGTGAAAAAATGTTGCTACCGTAGCAGCGTTTTTTTGCACGGTCGCAATTGCCAGATTTGCCAGATCCAGCAAAACCACACTTGCCGCACCTAACTGCAAGCCCCATAAAGATTCATGCTGCAAGTCTTCCGTTACGTGGCAGAATATGCCGGGATTATGAAAAAATGCTGATGTGAAAGCAGCCTTACACAGGAATATTCTTGAGACCAAATGGGTGCAGATATGCCAAGAAAAATGTCTATCTGCGTTGTCTGTAGTGAAATTGCGGTAACACATGCTCCTTTCTAATGGTTTCCTCCCTCTGATCAGCAGTTGATGAAGTAAGGGTGCTTCACATTGCAATTTTGCGGTAGATCCAACAAATGTCACCGCACCTGCCGGATCTACCGTGTAACGGCCAATTTGCAGCACCAATCCAGCAAGCCCCATTCATTCTCTATGGGGCTTGTGGTTGGGTGCAGCATTGCCGAATCAGACACTTGCTGCACCGCAAAAAAAAAAAAAAAAAAACGCTGCTAGCATTTCCCAGATTTGGCAATACCACACCCGACTGCAAGCTCCATAGAGAATGAATGGGGCTGGCTACATCGGTGCCACAAGTCGGCCGTTATCGCGGTAGATCCGGCAGGTGAGATCACGACATCTGCCGGATCTACCATGAAATTGCAATACCACTGATGTGAAAAGCACCCTAATTGTGTACAGTGTGGAATGACTGCTCGCCAGAGGAGTGCACCCTTTCAACGTACACATTAATTAGGAGGGACAGGTCACAATATGCCCGGAGAAAAAAAAAAGGTGAGAGGTGTCACTTACTGAGACAATAACTCCCAGTGTTATTACCGGGGGTGGGGGGAACTCCGCTCTCCTCGCTCTGCTGCCCATCTTCATCTGTGTGGCTGATACATTGTTAAGGCTTCCACTAATGACTTTCGTATTTATTGTCAGTTTAATAGTACATTGTAATACGGCGCCATCACGGACAAATCCAGCGCGTCGAGTAATGTGACAGGTTAATACTGAACAAGTCCATCATTAGGAAAGCTACACATACCTGAGCCTGGGGGCTGCAAGTACAGGAGCCAATAAGGAGTGAGCACCAGAGGCAGCGAGTGCTGGAGCCCGGAAGGAATGGTTGCCGGAGTCCGAAGAGAGCGCGTGCCGAAGCCCGGAGGAAGCGAATGCCGAAGTCTGGTAGGAATGAGTGCCGGAGCCCGAAGAGAGCGAGTGCCGGAGCCTGGAGAGAGGAGTGCCAGAGCTCGGAATGAGTGAGTGCCGTATCCCGAAGAGATAGCATGCCGGAGTCTGAAGAGAGCGAGTGCTGGAGCCTGGAGAGAAAGAGAGTGCTGGAGCCCCAGGGCAGTGAGTGCCGGAGCCTGGAGAGCGAGTACCGGAGCCCGGGGGCAGCGAGAGCCAGAGTCTGGAGAGAGGAGTGCTGAAGCCCAGAGGGAGAGAGTGCTGGGGCCCAGGGGCAGCAAGTGCCAGAGCCCAGAAGGTGTGAGTGCCGAAGCCCGGAGGGAGCGAGTGCCAGAGCCCAGGGAGAGCGAGTGCCGGAGTCCGGAGGCAGAGAGTACTGGAGCCCGGGAGCAGAGAATGACGGAACCCAAAGGCAGCAGGCAGAGAAAGCCGAGCACTTGTCTCAGCCATTGTGGTTTCCACTGATCAGAGTAAGATCATAAATTTAATTAGTGGTTGTGTAATAATGTTGTTGTGGTAACATACGATCTTCTTTGCGGGTTTCCATTCCTGAATAAGCAAGGTCACAAGCAATGTGTCTGCACAACTACAGGAAGAAAAGACCACTGCATCACCAGATGGACCTGCCTGTCAGGGGCTGGGGAATGCTGAGTGATAAATGCTAATTGAGGAGGACACAAGTCTCCTGGTATGGTTCAGTAGTGGCCTGGGACATGTAGGTGCTGGGTCCTTCTAGAGAATTAACAAAAACCTCATGAGGATGGGGTCTGAGAGATTTCCAGGTTGTCTTCCTTTTTTGTGATGGTGCAAAGAATCTGTGGGTTTCATATTAGAGCTAACTCCTGTATTACACACCACTTAGCCTGACTCAGGCTTTCCTCCATCATAACTAGTCCCATCCCGATATTTATGTGAATCCCAGTTATATATACTAGCTCTAATTCTGCTCCAGGTGTGTGCAGCTTCATCCTGGACATAACACTGCTCCAGATGTGCGCGGCTCCTTCATGACCATTATAACACTGCTCCACATGTGCGCAGCTCCTTCTTCACCATTATAACACTGCTCCAGTTGTGCACGGATTCCTGATCATTATAACACGGCTCTAGTTGTGCACAGCTCCTTCCTTGCTATTATAATACTGCTCTAGTTGTACGTGGCTCCTTCCTGACCATTGTAACAAGACTCCAGATGTGCGCGGCTCCTTCCTGGCCCAGGTTAGTGTTTTCAGTGCACACCACTGTCTCTGCAGATATTTTCGTACAGGGAAGGTCTGTGTTTCCACATGTTCGGTCTTCTGTGCTCACTGTCTGAACTTGTACCCATTGTTCTTCCTCACAGGTGATAACTATCCCGTGCAGTTCATTCCATCATCGATGGCAGCTGCTGCCGCCTCTGGACTCAGCCCCTTACAGCTCCAGGTATGTGCATCACATGTGGGATAAAAGCCTTTCTGAGGGAATGGGAAGTGTGGCTGGGAATAACGGGTCACCGAGTTATCTGATCACTGATTGTGCCAGATCATTTCCAGCTACTCCACAGTGTTCTGCAAAGTGTCATGGTGGGTTTACACGCCGCGATATCGGCGTCCAACTCCGCCCAACTCACAAAAAGTCACGTGGGTCGCGAGTTGGACCCGATATCGGGTGCGCATTGTACGGTTTTAGCATACAACGCGATGCTGGAACGATGCCAAAACGATATCGGAGTTGAATAGCAGAGCTATTCAACTCCCCGATATCGCATGGCCGTTGTACAGCATCGCAGCGTGTGACAGCCCAACTCCGATGCGTACTCGCACCTCACCCATTAACTCCATGTTAAATGGTCGTTACTGGGTTGGTGGGCGTACACATCGGAGGGACGTTGTTTCCCGATATCGCACGCGGTTACACGGCGATGCGATATCGGGAAAAGTGCTCCCAAAATGCGCGCTACCGCGGCGTTGTATGCGATATCGGGACGATATCGCTACGTGTAACCCCACCATCAGTGTTCACTGGAACTCTGGAATTATGTTTATAAATGTAACATTTTATATATCTCTCCCATATAGTGCAGAGTTGCAGAGCCCTGAATTACGGTATCCCTGTGTCCAAGTCTAATGTATGTGTAATACACTCTGCTGATATGTGTATCTAATTTGATGATCTGCTTGTATCTAATGTCTCATCAGACATTAGTTTTTGTCCTACGAGCGCAGTGTTTTCCACATCTGCTCTCACATCTACGAAAGTCTGTGCAGTAGTTCACTTGCCTGATTTGTGTGGAGACTAGTCCAATATTGACTTGAGTGTCCAGTCAAAATTGCTAATGTAAGTCTATGGCTCAGTGAAAAAAAAAATCAGCCGATTTCACAGACTGGTTGATAGGAGAAGCAGGAAAAGTGGTGAAACCAGGACCAAACTCTGATGGCACAAAGATCAAACATCGCCAAACCTAAGCCGTTCTTCTAGTTGGTATGAGCCTCCAGCCCCAGCCAGTGAAAGCGGCTGCGTTCGCCTATCCATGGGATGTTACCTCAGGACGTACGGTTTAGTGGGGGCCGCAGGCCAGGCTGTCCGCTGTGTTCATTTATACATGGGCAGTTATCTGGGGTCGTACGGTGTAGTGGGAGCCACAGGCCGGGTTGTCCACTGCATTCACCACCTGTGGGCCGTTATCTGCGGACGGATGGCGTAGTGGGGGCTGCAGGCTAAGGTGTCCGCTGCGTTCACCTATCCGTGGGCGTTATCGGGTGTCGTACGTGTAGTGGGGACTGCAGGAGGGGCTGTCTGCTGTGTTCACTATACGTGGGCCGTTATCTGGGGTCGTAAGATGTAGTGGGGGCCGCAAGCTGGGCTGTCCACTGCGTTCAGTTTGTGAGGACAACGATGGATCCTATTAATAACTGTGATACTCCACACTTGCCGGGAGGATTCACCTGGGATAAAGAACTTCAGCCACAAAATGCAGCTTGTTCATAGGTTATAAATAGACGTACACCCCGGGGAGCAAGGATCCTGACGTGTCAAGAAAGTAGTCATTTAGTAGCCGGATTACAGAGACTGACAAAATAAACGACGTGCTCTGAGCAATCTGGAACAGATCCGGAATAGATCTGGAATAGATCCAGTGCGATCTTAAACGTGCAATGTTGGTAGCACCCTCACCGCTTATCTTTTCACCCTCACCCCAACCAGCAGGAAGGTTGTGGGGGCTAATAAATATCCAGGAGTGAGGGCAGCGCATTTCCTCATCCACATAAATTCCCCGCACCCGCTGACATTCACTTTTCTCAGCTGTTTTATTGTAGCCACTAAGAGACTCGTATGAGTGATGCGCCCAAAGAAAGGTTGCATGTAATGTGTCAGCCATGTAAATGGGGCCTTTAAATAACTACAATGTGGCGAGGTGGCCTTTTATCAAGAAATATGATGGTATGAAGTGACACGATGTGGCGGATGGATTTCCTGGGCAGCGCTGTAGAGTGTCGGCAGAGTCTATCGCCAGCTCGCGGTGTCATATAAAAGCCATCTGTTATCAGGGGTTAATGCTGGCTGATGCTCGCGGGACTGAGAGATGTACCTGTCGTCGTGTTGCCTCCACAATCAGGCAGCGTTCAGGATGGGCCGCGCCGCTCCTAATGAAAGCGTCTCCATGTGTCAGCACATCAGTAATGGATTATTTTCATCCATTTATTCTGTTTATGAATCGGTGACATATGTTTAGATTGGGAAATATATGAGGCTTAAAAATGACTTTATTGAAGAAAATTAATTTCCTCAATGCTGTGTGTGTAATGTGCTCACTCCGGCGGAGCTGCCACTCTTAATGATGCTGAGACGCACTTAAATGCTTTTACCCAACCGTAATTTCAGGCAACTGAAATAATAGTGAGTGGCGAGGATTAACTCTGTCGCAGATCAGCCCCCTGCAGCCGGAAAGGGGGCGAGCCGGTGCCCTGGACTAGAGGCCACAGAGCTACTGACAGACGTCACTGCGGCTGCCTCTACGATGGCGGTCAAATTCCCTTGGAACATTTTATTTTGGACTGTTCACTAGCCGTATGAGACACAAGGTTGGACCCCTCCTCACTTGAGACCCTTATCTCTGCCAGCAGCCAACACAATGCAAAGTCGTTTGTTTCAACAATAATTTGCATACTTCTTTCCCAGGAGGAATTGCCTGGCCTGTAAGAGTTCCGCACAGAGAAGCAGTGCCCCCACCTCCAAATATACCATAGACACACTAAATCATGTGGAGCAAGTCTGTGGCTAACCTACATAAGAGGGAGGGGGATGAAGTTGGACCGGCAGTTGTGCCGATGTGGCTGATGAGCTCAGGTATGGAGAAGACATCGGACATAAAAGTGATGGGCGGTTAGGATGCGTCTACTGCCCTGCACAAAATGCAAATGAGCTCAGTTACTGAGAAGATATCGGGGGGGTGTATATATTTTGGGATTGGGTGGTGTCCGGTCAGGATGCGTCTTTCGCCCAGCACAAAACAAACAATTCTGGTACAGAAAAGACATTGGATGTCGGGTGATGCATCTACCGTCCTGCACAAAAAACAAATGAGCTCGGCACAGAGAAGACATGAGATGATGGCCGGTGAGGATGCGTCTACTGTCCTGCAAAAAAAAACAAAAACAAGCTAATAAATTTGAGTACAGAAAAGCCATCAGATATCAGGTGATGGCTGATCAGGATGCTCTCTAACCCAAACCTACAGCACAAAAAAACACTAAATAATATTGTTAAGATAACGTTTTCACCTTGTTTTAAACTATTGGACATGGTGAACAAATGGGAATCGTAAGAACCAGAACCTTGCATTTGGTTCACAATTTGTTTTAAAAAGTTGTTCCACTACTTATATAGTGTTGAGCTATTCTTACGCAGGTCATCAAGATCAGATTAATGGGATTCGGATCTGCTGTCCTCTGTGCCCGAACAGTACAGCCCCAGCACTGGTGTAGTATCCACGCCCGGGTCCTGGATCTGCTGAACCCGTCCGCAGCCACTACAGTCTGCCGGCCACCAGGAGCAGCTGATCGGTGCCAGACCCCACTGATCTCATCCCTAGAAAGGGTCATCAATATACTATCACAATGAATCTACCAATCGAAGAGAACAGGATGCCTGTAGGATGAGGCCATTGAGTCAGGCATCAGGTGGAGATTCTCACTTCTCAGCTCCAGCACTGAACTTGTGCATTGGGGAATCGCTTTTTGGCTGTAGTTTAATCTCAGGATCTGCAAATTCTGTCAGCTCCTGGTTTAATACTCAGCTGACATAAGATGACACATGTTCTGAGCAGCAGTGATTTATTTGGGACCCCCTAGTGCATATGTGGCAGGAAGATGACAGGAAAGTGGGGTTAAATGCCATCCTCAAGCTTCCCTGTAAGTGGTTATCATTAGGCCAGCCGTATGGTCGTTTCTTCCCATTGGATCACAGTGAGAGGTCAATTGTGTGGCCCCGGCTACTCGTTCTAATTGGCACCAGTTTACCTAAATTCTCTCACACTGTCGTTGTGTGCGGGTTATCATAGGAAGCGAGGAAAAAGACAATTTACAGGCAGTGTCATGTCGAGAGTCCACTCGACTGTTTCTGGCTGGGGGGATTCAGCATTAATGGCCTCGTACATGATTGAGCGCGCCTCGTCCTCTGCATACAGGGATAATGTGTCTCTCCGCAGGGATCGCTTCTGAGCTATTTTAGATTTTACAGTAAAGGGCAGAAATGGGAAAACATTTACCTTACACTATAAAGTCTGTGACATTGCGTTTCCCCTATTATACTCTTCTGTCATGCTGGACAGACATCTCACTATTAGAAGTTTTTAGGATTCACTGCCAGCAATGTAATGTGCAGAGGGCAGTCAGCCGCAGGTGCCCCCTTCTCTCCCGGTTATAGGGCTGAGCACATTACAAGAGAGGTCCCAGGCCCCCCACCCCCCGACCATGGTTCATTCAGATAATCGCCATTATACATGGATACGTGGAACATTAAGGCTTTGTGGAAAGCTAGCTGACTAGCCCTATGTACAGTGCATCATTAGAAGTTGTCACACAACATCTGTGACCATGTGGGGGACTAATATTCAGATTCCATATTCTTGTGTATTCCACAGGCCTGAGCGCCTCCTTCCCTGTAGAGCTGCACAGATGCATCAGATTCTGGTTGTCAGCCATTTATCTTGGCACTGGCAGCAGGTAGTTAGTGGGTCCTGGGCTACTGCACTTTGGTCTGCTCCATGCAGTCATCATGTCACATTAATGAGGAACGAGGTACTGTCCTGTGAAGAGCAAAGCCTGCACTGGGCTCATAAAGCTAATGAGTGCTCAGAGCCGTGTGGGCGCAGGTAGCGCAGTGAGCAGGACAATGTGACGGACATAATGGATGTGCAGCGGAACAGGCAGAAGCACTCATCCAGCAGGTTGCAGAGCAGCAGCTCGGACAGATGTTGGAGCAGCCGTGTGCTGCATCCGGGCTCTGCACATTACTCCTGACATCTGGATGTAGCTGTAGCGGGGACTTTGCCTCGAGCCAGGAGGCTGCAAGGAACCTCGTGGCACTCAGAGCAGGGGTTTTGCTACTCTTTAAGCGATTAGTGCACTGAGGCAGGAATAATGCTGAATTATCGCTCCACTGCTTCCTTACATGGAATCCCGGGATGAAAGACAGACAAGATAAGGCTATTTACAGTCAGACAGGACTAATTATCAACTACATGGATTGTGTTCCCTTTCATCTGCGCATCGCTACAGAGGCTTAAGAAACTAAGAAGAAAAGATGCAAAGTTACCATCAAGAATTATGTACATGTAAATCTATTTAATGTATCAGTCACAGGGCAGCTAGAAGTGAGGGGGTCACCAGGGTAAAAAAATGAAGGGGTCGCCAGGCTAAATAAATGAAGGGATCACCAGGGTAAAAGAAATTAGGGGGTCATCATAATCAATAAGGGGGTCACCAGGATCAATAACAAGGTAAAAAAATGAGGGGTCATCAGGGTAAAAAGATGCAGTCACCAGGGTAAATAAGAAGAGGTCAACCGGGTAAATACTGAGGGGGTCATTAGGATCATTCATTAGGATCAATAAGGGGATCACCAGGGTAAATAATGAGGGGTCACCATGGTAAAAAATGAGGGGGTCACCAGGGTAAATAATGAGGTGGTCACCAGGGTAAAAAATGAGGGGGTCACCAGGGTAAATAATGAGGTGGTCACCAGGGTAAAAAAATGAGGGGGTCATTAGGATCAATAATAAGGGTGTCACCAGGGTAAATAATGAGGGAATAATTAGGATCAATAATAAGGGGGTCACAAGTATTAATAGTGTGCGTGTGTGTGTGGGGAGGGGGGGGTCACCAGGTTAAATAAGGAAGGAGTCACCAGAGTCAATAATGAGGGCGTCACCAGGATCAATATTAAGGGACTCACCATGATATATAATGAGGGGGTCAGCAGCATTAAATTATATGCCGCACTAAAAATATGACAACAACCAAGGTTATTAATTGAATGGGTGATTGCAGAGAATTGGTTATTTAGCTTGGAGACAGACAAATATGAGGGGACAGTACAGAAATCTGTATAGTCATCATTACACCTAGGCCTGCGAAGATAACAAGGAGGCTTCCTCTACATCTAGAGAAAAGTATAATCATCACAGATGGCAACTCTTTACTGTCAGAGCAGTGAGACTGTGGATTCTTTACTGTACGAGCAGTGAGATTACACTGGGGAACAATTTGAAAAAAAATTTTTGTTGAGTTAGGTTTTTGAGCTGATTTATACTAAAATTGGCATGCTGATTCCAAAAATGTAGTCAGTTTTTTTTCTAGCACGTCAAGTTTTTCCTCCACAACTTACCTGCCAGAGAAGCACAATTGCACTGATATCTGTAATAAGACTTGTTATCTGATTACAATTCGAAAACATGATACAATTAAAAAACATGATAGTGTTAAAAAACATATTTGTCATGCCTATTTCTTATATATTTCATTTTTTTGTTCATATTTGTACTATTTAAAAAGAAAAAAACACTTTTTAGGTACAGTAGTTTACATATTTTTGAGAATCCTATAGTTCAAAAACTTGACGTGATAGAGAAAAACTAAGATCATTTCTGGATTCAGCATCTAAAAATTAATTAAGAACAGTTGTCTGACCTAACTCCTAAAAAATTGTGTTCCCCAGTGTTATGGATTCTTTATTGTATGAGCAGTGAGACTATGGAATCTTTACTGTATGAGCAGTGAGACTATGGATTCTTTACTGTACGAGCAGTGAGACTGAATTCTTTACTGTAAGAAAAATGAGTATGGATTTTTTACTATATGAGCAGTGACACTATGGATTCTTTATTGTACAAGCAGTGAGACTATGGATTCTTTACTGTATGAACAGTAAGACTATGGAATCTTTATGGTAAGAGCAGTGAGACTGGATTCTTTACTATAACAACAGTGACACTATGGATTCTTCACTTGATGTCTTTACTATATGAACAGTAAGACTATGGATTCTTCACTGTAAGAACAGTGAAACTGTGGATTTTTTACTGTAAGAGTAGTGAGACTGGATTCTTTACTGTACAAGCAGTGATACTATGGATTCTTTATTGTAAGAGCAGTGAGATTTCACCATGTTAGGCTGGCTTCACACTGCAGTTTTTCACTGATCAGTGTCCATCAGTGTTTGGGTGCCAAAACCAGGAGTGTCTCTAAGGGTATGTGCACATTGGAAGTTATTTGAGCTGTTTTTTAGCTTTTTCCGCCGGCGGTTCCCGCTGAGTTTTATGTAAATTTATGTTAATCATAACCAGCGGTTGGATTAACATGCTAGTCAATGGTTTTCAGAAAACGCTGTTTACATTAGAACGTTTTTTTTTTTCTCCTTTCCACTTTCTTCACCGGTTTTCCACCGGTTTTCAAAGATAGAGCATGTGACTTCTTTTGAGCGTTTTTCCAGCGTATCTAGCTTACAAGTGCACAAAAAACAGTCTTAAAAACGCCAAGAAAAACCGCCAGAAAACCACCGAGAAAACGCTGTATAAACGCTATAAAACCGCTCAAAAACGCTAAAAAAAACGATGGACACTGCTGAGGTCAGGAATTTCATCTCCTGAAATTCTACTCCGGTTTTCTGACGGTCTGCAATGCTGCAGAACCGTCCAATGTGCACATACCCTTAAACTCAGAACAGGTGTCAGTCTTTCAATTCTAGTTTTTCTCTGCAAGTTCCTTTCCTGGTTCCTCTCCTGGTTTTGGCACACAAACTGGATGGACACTGATCAGTGAAAATTTGCAGTGTGAAGCCAGCCTTAGGCTATGGGTTGACCTTGATGAGCTTCTGTCTCTAGTTTCAATCTCAAAACTAAGCAGTGGATAACAAATGTAGGCCAAAGATGGACACAATGGACAAGTAATGGGGACATGGCTGCCCAAGGCTTCACGGATATGTGTGAGGAAGGATGAAGGATGGCTCGTGCATTTGATCACAAAGAAGAGCTACTATTCTTGATAGGCTGGAAACACACTCTCCTACTTACATGCGAGTCACTTGGATGAGACTGGATCAGTGACCCTGAAAGGCCTCTCCCTCTCTGGACGGGGAGTGTAATGCTGCACAAAAAAACAAGCAGCTGACATTCCCGTCCAGAGAGGGAGAGGTCATTCAGGATCACTGATCCAGTCTCATCCGAGTCTCGTCCGAGAGACTCGCATGTAAGTAGGCGAGTGTGCTTCCAGCCATAGAGAGGTCTCAGGACAGATAGATCATCTGTGTGGACACAGTTTAGATAAAGGCTGGGCTTTCTCAGCCAACTTTCTGTGGGAACGTGCAGAAGAGCGATGGAAGACTATGAAGAATTGTGTTTTCCATTAATGTGGATGCTGGGTATCTGTACAAGCGGGCAGAGTCAATCTGATAGGGCGATGTTCTTATATGTGAATGTGACATTTGAAACCTACAACCAAATATTCCTCGCTCAAGGGGCATCTGAAGCACAGAACCTTACCGCAGTGTTTGCCTGAGCGACATGTTGTCCCACTGACAGCCATCCTTGCAGATTGTTACGGCCATAAAAGTTATGGAGCAACTACCTGCATCAGATGGGAGTGACTCGAGCCTGGACTCGCTGAATGTCAGAAGTGGATGACCCCAGTTACTCAGATGTGGCGAATCTCTCCTCAGTACAAGATGAATGCTCCTCAGAGCAACATTAAGTCTGTAAAGCAAATGAGGTGAGCATAGGACGGAGTCACAAGACACCAGGTCACAAGAAACGGCTGAGTCCCCTGCAGATGCTGCGTGAATGTACAGACGTGAATTAGCTTCAATTAGCACAACGTATGGCGTGAGTGGCATTACATGGGGCTGCTGGAAACATCCTGAATTATCTGTGCTCAGAGATATCCTGCTACAAAACAGAAGAGAAAAATCCCATCTCTACCACATCTGTACCTGCAGAGTGAGGCCTGTGACATCTGAGTCTGCGGAACACGACCTGCGACATCTGTACCTGCGAAGCGTGGCCTGCGACATCTGTACCTGCGAAGCGTGGCCTGCAACATCTGTACCTGCGAAGCGTGCCTGCAACATCTGTACCTGCGAAGCACGACCTGCGACATCTGTACCTGCGAAGCGTGGCCTGCGACATCTGTACCTGCGAAGCCGGCCTGCGACATCTGTACCTGCGAAGCGCGGCCTGCGACATCTGTACCTGCGAAGCGCGGGCTGCAACATCTGTACCTGCGAAGCACGGCCTGTGACATCTGTACCTGCGAAACGCAGCCTGCGACATCTGTACCTGCGAAGCGCAGCCTGCGACATCTATACCTGCGAAGCACAGCCTGTGACATCTGTACCTGTGAATTGCGGCCTGCGACATCTGTACCTGCGAAGCACAGCCTGTAACATCTGTACCTGTGAATCGCGGCCTGCAACATCTGTACCTGCGAAGCACGGCCTGCGACATCTGTACCTGCGGATCGGGCCTGCGACATCTATACCTATGAAGCACGGCCTGCGACATCTGTACCTGCGGATCGCGGCCTGCGACATCTATACCTATGAAGCACGGCCTGCGACATCTGTACTTGTGGAGTGTGGCCTGTACATCTATGCCTGCAGAGCACGGCCTACCACATCTGTACCTACGAAGTGCGTCCTGTGACATCTGTACCTGTGGAGTGCGGCCTGCGACATCTGTACCTGCGAAGCACGGCCTGCGACATCTGTACCTGTGGAGTGCGGCCTGTAGATCGGTACCTGCGGAGTGTGGCCTGCAACATCTGTACGTGCGGAGCACGGCTTGCGATATCTGTACCTGCGGAGCACGGCCTGCGATATCCGTACAGGCAGAGCACGGCCTGCGACATCTGTACCTGTGGAGCATAGCCTGTACATCTGTAGCTGCAGAACGTTGTCTCTACATCTGTAGCTGCGGAGAACATGGCCTGCGACATCTGTAGCTGCGGAGCGTGGCCTACGACATCCGTGGCGTGTACATCTTTGCTCCTGTCCATGAGACCTTGGTGTTTCTTGTTGGCGACAGGGCAGAATTTTTTCTTTCTTCTGGCGGCTTCTCTGCCTTTCTTTGGGGGGAGTTTGTGGGGCGAATGCCGCACTCAAGTCACTTCACAGGCATGAAAGGCGGCTGGATTTGAATATCTGAAGCTTTTGTGTTTGTGGCGGGATGTCTTATTCTCTTTATGTATACACAGGACGTGGGATTGTGCGGCTACTTTAAATATTGAAAATGATTTCCTATTCATATCATTCCCATTAATACTTCATCAGTTCTCCTCCTTTGATATCACACTGGAGACACGATATATATTTCTTGTGTGCGCCTTTCCCCTATAGATGCAACAGATGACAAACTCAACTCTGCTATGTCTAGTATGTTCAGTACAAGAACAGTAGATGTAGGAGATTTGAAACTGAAGATCACCGTTAGAAAACACCCCTTCCCAATGATGTAATAATGAGGCTTTACACGCATTCCCATATGCTAAGCGTCTCCTCCAGCTAAACGGACTAGTCGCCAGCACAACTATGATTAAGTGCCATGTTAATAGTATGGACTAGTAGAAGCATCCCAGGTGTCAGTGCATCACCATCCCACACCCCCAGCGTCAGCTTGTCACCGTCCCTCACCCCGAGTGTCATCATCCCGTACCTCCAGTATCAGCTTCTCACTTTCTGGCACCCTGAATATCAGCCCTTCACTGTCCTGTACCCCAGGGTCAGCCCCTCACTGTTCCGCACCCTGAGCATCCGCACCTCACCGTTCCGCACCCTCAGTGTCAGCTTGTCACTGTTCCACCCCCCCCAGTATCCGCTTGTTACCGACCCACACCCCCAGTGTCAGTCCCTCACCCCTGAGTGTCAGCCCTTCATCGTCCCGTACCCCCAGTATCAGCCCCTCACCGTCCAGTACCTCGAGTGTCAGACCCTCACTGTCCCACACCCCCAGTGTCAGCCCCTCATCGTCCCACACCCCCAGCATCAGCCCCTCACCGTCCCGCACACCTAGCGTCAGCTTGTCACCGTCCCGCACCCCCAGTGTTAGTCCCTCACCCTGAGTGTCAGCCCTTCATCATCCCGTACCTCCAGTATCAGCTTCTCACTTTCCAGCATCCCGAATGTCAGCCCTTCACTGTCCTGTACCCCCAGGGTCAGCCCCTCACTGTCCCACACCCCTAGTATCAGACCCTCACCCCGAGTGTCAGCCCTTCATCGTCCCGTACCCCCAGTATCAGCCCCTCACCGTCCAGTACCTCGAGTGTCAGCCCCTCACTGTCCCACACCCCCAGTGTCAGACCCTCACCGTCCCGCACACCTAGCGTCAGCTTGTCACTGTCCCACACCCCCAGTGTCAGTCCCTCACCCTGAGGGTCAGCCCTTCATCATCCTGTACCTCCAGTATCAGCTTTTCACTTTCCAGCACCCCCGAATGTCAGCCCTTCACTGTCCTGTACCCCCAGGGTCAGCCCCTCACTGTCCCACACCCCTAGTATCAGACCCTCACCCCGAGTGTCAGCCCTTCATCGTCCCGTACCCCCAGTATCAGCCCCTCACCGTCCAGTACCTCGAGTGTCAGCCCCTCACTGTCCCACACCCCCAGTGTCAGACCCTCACCCTGAGTGTCAGCCTTTCATCATCCCGTACCTCCAGTATTAGCTTCTCACTTTCCAGCATCCCGAATGTCAACCCTTCACTGTCCTGTACCCCCAGGGTCAGCCCTTCACTGTCCCGCACCCTGAGCATCAGCACCTCACCGTTCCACACCCCCCAGTATCCGCTTGTCACCGACCCACATCCCCAGTGTCAGTCCCTCACCCGAGTGTCAGACCCTCACTGTCCCACACCCCCAGTGTCAGCCCCTCATCGTCCCACTCCCCCAGCATCAGCCCCTCACCGTCCCGCACACATAGCGTCAGCTTGTCACCGTCCCGCACCCCCAGTGTTAGTCCCTCACCCTGAGTGTCAGCCCTTCATCATCCCGTACCTCCAGTATCAGCTTCTCACTTTCCAGCACCCCGAATGTCAGCCCTTCACTGTCCTGTACCCCCAGGGTCAGCCCCTCACTGTCCCGCACCCTGAGCATCAGCACCTCACCGTTCCACACCCACAGCGTCAGCTTGTCACCGTTCCACACACCCCAGTATCCGCTGGTCACCGATCCACACCCCCAGTGTCAGTCCCTCGCGCCGAGTGTCAGCCCTTCATCGTCCCGTACCCCCAGTATCAGCCCCTCACCGTCCAGTACATCGAGTGACAGCCCCTCACTGTCCCACACCCCCAGTGTCAGACCCTCATCGTCCCGCACCCCCAGCATCAGCCCCTCACCGTCCCGCACACCTAGCGTCAGCTGGTCACCGTCCAGCACCCCCAGTGTCAGTCCCTCACTCTGAGGGTCAGCCCTTCATCATCCCGTACCTCCAGTATCAGCTTTTGACTTTCCAGCACTCCGAATGTCAGCCCTTCACTGTCCTGTGCTCCCAGTGTCAGCCTGAGCATCAGCCCCTCCTGTTCCGCACCCCCAGCTCGTCACCGTCCCACACCCCCAGAGTCAGCTTGTCACCGTCCCTCACCCCCAGTATCAGCTTGTGACCCCGAGTGTCAGCCCTTTATCATCCCATACCCCCAGTATCAGCTTCTCACTTTCCAGCCCCCGAATGTCAGCCCTTCACTGTCCTGTACCCCCAGGGTCAGCCCCTCACTGTCCCACACCCCTAGTATCAGACCCTCACCCCGAGTGTCAGCCCTTCATCGTCCCGTACCCCCAGTATCAGCCCCTCACCGTCCAGTACCTCGAGTGTCAGCCCCTCACTGTCCCACACCCCCAGTGTCAGACCCTCACCGTCCCGCACACCTAGCGTCAGCTTGTCACTGTCCCACACCCCCAGTGTCAGTCCCTCACCCTGAGGGTCAGCCCTTCATCATCCCGTACCTCCAGTATCAGCTTTTCACTTTCCAGCACCCCCGAATGTCAGCCCTTCACTGTCCTGTGCTCCCAGTGTCAGCCTGAGCATCAGCCCCTCCTGTTCCGCACCCCCAGCTTCAGCTTGTCACCATCCCACACCCCCAGAGTCAGCTTGTCACCGTCCCGCACCCCCAGTGTTAGTCCCGCACCCTGAGTGTCAGCCTTTCATCATCCCGTACCTCCAGTATTAGCTTCTCACTTTCCAGCATCCCGAATGTCAACCCTTCACTGTCCTGTACCCCCAGGGTCAGCCCTTCACTGTCCCGCACCCTGAGCATCAGCACCTCACCGTTCCACACCCCCCAGTATCCGCTTGTCACCGACCCACACCCCCAGTGTCAGTCCCTCACCCCTGAGTGTCAGCCCTTCATCGTCCCATACCCCCAGTATCAGCCCCCTAACCGTCCAGTACCTCGAGTGTCAGACCCTCACTGTCCCACACCCCCAGTGTCAGCCCCTCATCGTCCCACTCCCCCAGCATCAGCCCCTCACCGTCCCGCACACCTAGCGTCAGCTTGTCACCGTCCCGCACCCCCAGTGTTAGTCCCTCACCCTGAGTGTCAGCCCTTCATCATCCCGTACCTCCAGTATCAGCTTCTCACTTTCCAGCACCCCGAATGTCAGCCCTTCACTGTCCTGTACCCCCAGGGTCAGCCCCTCACTGTCCCGCACCCTGAGCATCAGCACCTCACCGTTCCGCACCCACAACTCAGCTTGTCACCGTTCCACACCCCCCAGTATCCGCTGGTCACCGACCCACACCCCCAGTGTCAGTCCCTCGCGCCGAGTGTCAGCCCTTCATCGTCCCGTACCCCCAGTATCAGCCCCTCACCGTCCAGTACCTCGAGTGACAGCCCCTCACTGTCCCACACCCCCAGTGTCAGACCTTCATCGTCCCGCACCCCCAGCATCAGCCCCTCACACCTAGCATCAGCTGGTCACCGTCCCTCACCCCCAGTATCAGCTTGTGACCCCGAGTGTCAGCCCTTTATCATCCCATACCCCCAGTATCAGCCCCTCACCGTCCCACACCCCCAGTGTCGGACCCTCACCGTCCCACACCCCTAGCTTCAGCTCGTCACCATCCCACTCCCCCAGCATCAGTTCGTTACCATCATGTACCCCAAGTGTCAGGCCCTCACCGTCCTGCACCCCCTGTGTCAGCTCGTCATTGTCCTGCACCCAGAAAGTCAACTTCTGGCCAAGTTACATAACCGTATTTTTAGTCTGAGTGTTGTTGGTGGAAAAGCAAAGCAGACGCGGACAGCGCTGCAATCAATGTTATTCAATGGGACAGTGCGGATGAACAAATCTATGTATGTGAAGAAAAAAATTCACCCATTCATGTCTATGGGTGTGCAATAAAATCGTGGGATTCCACACGCAACTGCCATATAGCTTCTTACTTTTATGTAGACATTGCAATTTAGGAACAAAGGAACATGTATTTGATCTAATTTTTAACACCTGTTGCTGTACAGAAGCACATTGCCTAGAGACAACAAAAAATATCTGCGTTTTTATGGATGAAAGTTATAGGATTTTTTATCTTTCAAATAGTTTTTATTGGATAATTTTTACAAAACAACAGGACATAAATACAGGATAGTCAGTAGGGTAACATACACACAAAAATATCAGGGTATTCAATGGGTTTACCTTAAAGGTACTTAAAGTAAAACATAAAACATCTATGTGAGCCTTGACAAATAAACAATTGGCTATAAACATAGGGTGTAATCATTTGTAAGGATTTTTTATCATTCATGAGTTGAGCCTGTCCCCAATGTCAGTGTGTAATTTTTGTCACCCAGATAAGGTTCTTGTAACTGTACGATGTTCTTTCTCGCTTCCGTCCTTCGAGCTTGTGTTGTGTGTGGAGAAGACATTATACGGACGGGTATTATTTCCTTCTGTGCGAGCACAATGGGCTGCGTCGTCCAGTTACTGGAATCCATATTTCATCAAGACAGAGAGAAATAAAACCACAGAGGAGTCGCGGCAACGCTAATTGTTAATTCTTCAATGATGTCCCTTTCCGGAATTGTATCATTTCCCCCCGGAGGAGGTCAGGATCCTGTGTGTAAATTTATGTCACATGTGGCTGGCAGGGGCCGAACATCCCCTCCCCCAAGAGTGGACAGACAGAGGCCGGGGACAAACCGCCACATGTATGGAATTAGTAGAAAGGTCAATGATGATCTCTAGACTCACCATGGAGGAGATCTGGGCAGCCGCAGTGTTCCTACGCTCCAGATATTATTGGGAGGCAGCACTGCTTATAATCTCTACCTGGTACTGATGGTACAAACCTGAATCAGTCACAGATGATAGTCCAAACTGGGCACGTTGAGACCTGTTTGGATCTACTTGTTTAGAAATGCTATTCAGTCAGGCAGCATGCGGGTGCAGGGTGTGCTCACTTTAAACACAGGACATCAAACGACATCATAGTGAGAAAAAAAAAGGGCACTCACCAGTATGGTGCTATAAATCTCCCTTTAATTCGGTTTAATTTACAAAGAGGGGGTGGTAGGCGGCGGACAACGGCCCGTTTCATGCTGGTCAGCACTTCAACTGGTCCTTAAACCTGAATGAGTTCCATATAGATTGCTATGTGGCCTGAAAAGCATCTTCAATCCTGCAACTAAAGAGGGTGTTGCTATCCTGGCAGCATTGGCCATTGCAGTTCTGGCAGCGCTGGCCTTTGCAGCTCCTGTCAGCGCTGACCTTTTCAGCCCGCAGTACCATCATCTTCTTGGACATGCTTGGTCTCCAGATTGTGTGGCCTTTCTTCATCATGCACCTGCCGTAGTTGTACATAGGCCTGTCTACCATTTGTACAATGAATACTGATCAGTCGCATGCTTGCGCTGGTCAGGAGCAGGCTGGCCGTGGTGCAGAGCAGTCAGGAGTACCAGGCCTCAGACATCTGCTTGTCAGCGAGGTCGTATCACAGACGTGCACGTGGTGGTCCCGCTCGTCTCCCGCTCGCTGTCCCTCACAGATGTAGGGGATATTTTTAAGTTGCAGCATCTGTGTCCCTGGCACACACCACTGGCAGAAGCCTCCGTTTGCCTCTGGCGCCGTCACATGGCTCGGCCCCGGCGTCTGCCAGTTGCTATTTATCTTACCTTTCATTCTTGACTTTGCTCATTTTTATGTTGTAAGTGAAATGCCCTTAATGTCTCATCGTGGGAACCTGCGCGCTTCCTCATCCGTCTTTTCAGGGGACGCTAATTAGGAGCAATATGTTGATCAGATGTAGCTATGTTAATTAATTACAGTGAGAGGCTTCATGGCGGGGGCTGGTGTGTGCGCTATTCTTTTTATATTAGTCTTTTTGCACTCTTTTACCACTTTATTTTTTGCTGCTCTGAAACCAAAATGAAATGTGATTGGCCTCCCCGTCACCTCTTTGTGTTTCTGTCGTCTGAACCCAATTACTCATTGTCTCCATCGCTGAATATTCGGCGGCATAAATAAAGTATCACAGATTTACATATTTTATTTAGTACAGTGGCAAATAATGTTTCTTAACTAGGTCTCAAAAGACTTTTCATTTTTACTTGAGAGGGGAAAAAAATCCCCTAGAGCTGTCGTTTTAGGACATTTTCACTAAAGGAAGGAGAACAAAAACCTAAATTCAGAGCAGAGGAAACTAATTTGTGTGTAAAAATTCACATTGATGCTTTGTATTATTGGCCGATATTGCAGACATTGATCTATTGAACCGATGTGAAGATCAGGGTCATAAAGGAGGGACTGTGACAGGGAAGATCATCCTGGCAGTCCCCACTGATAGAGGACAGGGCACCACATCAAAAATGGCCAGATATAGACTCTATATTATTCCCTCTCCTTCACAGTTTGCCTCTTTTTTGGATTTAAAGGTAACCTGACATGTCCTTTTTTGTTAATAAACCACCATTAATCTAATTTAGATTATGTTCTGTGAATGAGTAATCTTTTTTTTTTTTTCTTCTTTTTAAACAGTTGTATTTATCCCAATAAAGCATTTTAGATACTTCGATGTTTTCATTAGCTACCTGCCGAAACAGTCATACAGGCATTCGGGCGCTTAGCAGACATGTCAAAATTCAACTAATGCTCTGTATTGAGGACCTGTGTGATGTCATGACCATATGACCACAATGGGCAGAGCTAAGTGGCTAAGGCATGAAGGACAATGTAGACTTAGCACCGCCTATTCTAGTCACATGGTTGTGACATTAGCACAGGTCCTTTCGGCATTGCTACAAGTTGATTGACATGTCTGGTAACAGTCCGGATGACTGTATTACTGTTTCGCCTGCTAATAATAACATCTTAAGTATCTAAAATGCTTTTTACTATAAGTACAATTATTTATAGGGGAAAAAAGGCACAGTACATATCTAAATAATATTGGTGACAAAAAAGGATATGAAGGGTTCCCTTTATATCTACCATACAGCTTCAGTCTTTATCAAGAGGGCGGGGCTCACAGGATAATGAAACATAACAGCCTAAGACAGGCCCCAGAGAACAAGCACCACCTCCTTGATAAAGACTATACAAATTAGCACCAAAAAAAAAATTTTTGTGGAACTGTACGGCAGATTAAAAAGCTGGAGACTTCACCTTGAGTACACCTTAGATAAAGTTAAGATACTATGATGATACATTGTAGCACAGGAATGTGGACGGGTGTTTTGGCTCTGCATCCCTGTAGTGGGGTCTATGGCTGCACAATCAGGTGGGAGTGTTAGTGACAGGAGTTTTTCTCTGAGTCTCAGACCACAATGTTGATGGCGAGGATGAGGCCTGCCGCCGTCACTCACTACAACTACTCCACCTGGTTAACGTCTTCTATCTCGACACTTTATAGCCATCAGTGCATAATCTGATGTGTAAGAGGAAGTCCTGAGACCACAATATGCAGAAATAGCTGCAGCCATTCCTGTAAATCACATAGGGCCACTGAGATCCAGGAGATGAACTGACATTGCCACTTTTTTTACAGCAGATCTATGCAGCACAGCTTGCCAGCATGCAGGTATCTCCAGGAGCCAAGATGCCTTCCACGCCTCAGCCGCTAAACTCCACTGGAGGCCTGTCCCCCACCGGTCTGAAAAGTGAGAAGAGAGGGAGCAGCCCCATCACACAGATCAAGGTATAGTCTCCGCCACCTTCCTTCATTCTGTCGTACTACTTCTTTACAATTATTGTAATGTAGAAACCTTTCCAATGTGGTGACTGCGGCACAATCCGCTGTAGCACAGTCTGCTGCAGAACTTCTTCTACGGGTCTGTTCTTATATGATCTTTGGTTCTCTGGAACATCAGGTCAATTATTTCAGGTGACTGTAGCCTCTTGTCATTTATTTCTGGATCTGCAGTGATCTGTCAGGGTCACTTCTCTCCAGTAATGGAGGAATCCAGGCAAGTCTCATCAGGATTACATCACTGACCTCCCATGGATAATGTGGGGCGCGATGTCGCCTGTGCACCAGCCTCTATAGAAACATGTTAGTGCTGACAGACCCCTATGTCGCTTCATTCTAGTTCGTCTATTTGCGGATTGCGTCAGATTTCTGCAGCACCTAGACATCTGTAGCCACTTAGAAAAGACATTAAAATATTAGGACAATAAATCCAAGAAAGCACGTTATTAAAGAAAAGCGGTTGGTATGGAGACGGCTGATTGATATGGTAACAAAACGTGTCCCAGACACTCAGTTGAGGACTCTGAATTCTCCGGCGACTCTGCAACATAAGAGACGCTCCGGCAGCCGCGGGATCAGC
Organism: Allobates femoralis; assembly: GCA_033576535.1. Taxonomy (NCBI): domain Eukaryota; kingdom Metazoa; phylum Chordata; class Amphibia; order Anura; family Aromobatidae; genus Allobates; species Allobates femoralis. Next base: position 32,858,611 of record JARQOC010000010.1, on the reverse strand, counting down.
TATGTACAAGATGACAGACAACGCCTAGAAAAACACAAAAGTGGAACCCATCCAAGGTAAAGCTGTGTTTGGTAAAGGACAGATGGTCTGCCACAGCAAAGAACAGAAAATGTGTTATTCCAGGGGTCCTCGGAGTCTCGTAACCAGCACAGCCTCAAAAAACCAGCACGGCATGATGTGGAGGCCGACGTCCCGCCAGGAGGGAAGACTTGCCGCTGCCCTATCAGAGCCACTTCTTCCACCAGTCATCAAATCCGCAGGAACAGAGAATATTTCAGAGATTTCACTGGATATAAAACCATCTGAAGCATTCCCCGGTGGTTTAATACTTAGCTGCATTTATGGTCTCTTTACTCTCACCGATTGGAAAATCAGTTTAAAAAGTTGCCAAAGGATTCGTGCAATTCCTAAAACAATAATCTTGCTCATTGTGAAAATGAATCACTTTTTACTTTGCTCACAGAAAGCAATGAATGGAAAAGAATAAAGCAAAGAAATCATGAAAATGTCCGAAGAGTCTTTCATCTAACCCTGCACTTATCATGGTGGATGTGATCACACATGAGAGCTTTACACTACTGAGTTGTCACTTTCATTAGCAAAATTATTTTATTAGTTTAATTCATTAAATACATTCGGACCTTCCATTAAACCACTGCAATCTACCTCTGATGTATGATGAGTGAGGTCATAGACTTGTAATGTAATGTTTTTTTTCACCATTACAAATGCAATTTCAGTGGGGAATCCATGTGCATCCACCTAACCAGAGGCGTCACAGCAATTTGTGCACCACACAAAGACTATGAGGCATTCAGAGAGAGGTGACTGAGCAGAGCTTCATCCTCTGGACTTTATTACCCCCTTGTAAGCAATGCTGAGTCGCTGATCCTGAGCAATCCACACACCTGCATGAGTAGTGCCACCTCTACAATGCTGCACCTGCTCCTGTGCCACAGATACACAGAGGAGCTGCTGTATTTCCCTGTAGTCTTTTGTTCACATGAACACTGAGCTTTCGATCCACTCCCAGATAAAACCTGAACAGAAGTTCTGAAGTACGATGGATAAACCCTCAGCAGTGGGCTCAAGGCCAATGAATGAATTCCAGCAGCGGGCTTGGGGCTGATGGATGTGCCCCATAGGTGGACTCGGGGCCGATGGATGAACCACTGTAGTGGGTTCAAGGCCAATGGATGAACCCCAGCGGTTGTCTCAAGGCCAATGAATGAACCCCAGCAGTTGGCTCAAGGCTGATGGATGAACCCCAGCAGTGGGCATGTTGGCTGCCAGGCATCTCCCATCTCTTATTCTTCCATGTCAGCACCAGAAGCGGCCAGGATGTATTATTATTCCATCAGTCATTGGCAAGGCAGTAACCCCTATATGCTCTCGGGTGGAGCCAGGGATGTTAACTGAGTCTTCTGTATCGTTTGATCACTGAAGTCACACGATAGTTGTAGATACCTGATGTAACGCTCTGTGTTACCAGAGAGAAGGTGCCGCACAACTCCAAATGAATTTACATCATTCTTTGTAAATGCCCTGGGTTAATTTAGATCTTAGAAAACACATTAAGATGTGAACTATAATGTGTAGTAATTCAGATTTTAATTTGGCAAAAAAAAGGTAGCAGCAAGCGTGTTGATATAAATAGGAGGCTAGGAATTAATGAGTCTTCCTTAGATGGAGGGCGCAGATAATTAGCTTCCTTTGTTATTACAGCAGGAGATAGTGCCATTGTCTGGGAGGTGGAAGCAGCAGCATCGTCTTAAGTGCTAATGTGCCCCATTTATCTGCTTCTAATCATTGTTTATGTGAAATTCCCGCAGGATGAAGCAGCGCAGCCTCTGAATTTATCAGCGCGACCGAAGACGGCGGAGCCAGTAAAGTCTCCCTCGTCGCCAACGCAAAGCCTCTTCCCGCCCAGTAAGACCAGTCCTGTGAGTCTGATAAACAAAAGCGGCATCCCCAGTCCTATCAGCGGTGTTCTGGGCAGAGGATCCTCCTTGGGTAAGAGGCTAAAGTCAATGCTGGGATCACACATGGCTCTTACACCAGCAAAATAAAGTCTACAACACATAAAAGCACTTAAACCACCCCAATGTTATTTAGATCATGTACTGTGCCTTTTTTTCATATAAATTGTAGTATTTATCCCAAAAAAAGCACTTTAGTTTCATAAGCTACCTGCTTAAACTTAGTCATCCGGGCAGTTAACAGATATGTCAATCAACTGAAAACATGCCGAAATTCATCAAATTCTGTAGGATCTGTGGTGATGTCGCATCCATGTGACTATAATGGGTGGAGCCAAGTTAATTGTCCTTCAAGCAAAGCCTGTTTAGCTCCACCCATTATGGTCACATGGTCGTGACATCACACAGGTCCTTCATAGATGAATTTTGTCATGTTTGCAGATGATTAACATGTCTGCTAACTGCCCAGATGACTGTATGACCGTTTGGGCAGGAAGCTAATGAAAACGTTTAAGTATCTAATGTACTTTTTTTTTTTTTCGGATAAATGCAATGATTTAAAAAAAAAAAAAAAAAAAAAAAAAAAACAGGTTGCTAGGTTGCTAATGCACAGTACATGATCTAAATGACGTTGGGGGAGGTTTAATAACAAAAAAGTACATGACAGATTCAGCTTTCCCAGACCACTAAATGGTAGATTCTTTAGTAAGCAAACATATGATCATGGAGTCGGGTGACCACCTGTCTAACCACCGTGACAGTCTTCCCCTGCATTTACTATGCAGGCGCTAGGCTCGCAGTAACAATATCAGGAAACTCAAAAAAAGCCAAGCATGGAGGTTGTCAGGAGCATAGAAGCGTCCGAGCCCATTCATTTTTAGGTTGTCGTAGTATATGGAGCGCTTGCTTTTTATGATAGTTGTTACAATCATGTTTTTTTCCCCAATCGACTTTATGGGTAAAAAATGAGTGTAAATGTCGCTGTTCACACAGCCATGAAGCAATCTGAATAATGTTAAGTTCACATCAAATGCATTGCCTTGCATTTGCATGCAATGCGTTTTTGCACTGCGTTAACGCTATCAAACGCTAGCGTTAATGCAGCTGAATGCATCCCATAGACTTATATGGAAAACACATTGCTAACGCAATGCCAAACACAGTTGCGGTGGAAACACATGCGTTTTTACCCAGTGCAATAGGAAACGTTGCAGGCGTTTCCTGTGCGCTGGGTGACAACTCATGCGTTTCTACCGGACTGCATTTGGCATTGCATTAGCAATGCATTTCTCATATAAGTCTATGGGATGCTTTCAGCTGTGTTAACGCTAGCGTTTGATGGCATTATCATTGCAGCGCAAAATGCATTGCGTTCAAAATGCACAAAAAACCTTGATGTGAAAAGGCCCTAAGTGAGTCCAGGGGTGCATTGCTGTTGCAGTATTTGGGGTGGATCGGTACCTTGACCCCCATTAGTACTGTGGGTCATCAGTGATGCTCATGTTTGCCATGTTCCTCATTGACACCTCATGCGGTTATCAGGTTATTCTCCATTTTTCTGGCTGCTCAAGCGCACAGATTAGGAAACAAGCCATAGCAACAAAAGTCTCGTTTTAACCCCAGGTTGCACTGGTCTAAGAGATTCACTTCCCCTTTTTTGTGCTTTGAGAAGATTGAGAATTTTGTGACAACAAATTATTGTAGCTTCAAAAGCTGGAGAATATTAGTCTTCTGCACATTGTTATCTTGCAAAAATTATGGTCGGCGTCAGATTATATAAACTGCAGAAGCATCACTTATGCATCAGTTGATCAAATTCTTGATGACATCAGGCTGCACCCCCGATCAGACCCCAAATCCTTCCATGCCACAAGTCACATGACCGCCATGTTTTCTGTACAATTAGAATAAGAAATCATTTATTTATAATGACACAACACTATAGAGGGAGTCCTGCTCCAGATTGCGGATAAATTAGCAGTAGCCGCGATGTGACCCTGCATCTGAGGGCACCTCGGAGGTTGTAATGGTCTGGTCTGTGCACTGACACATGTTCCTCTTCTGTGTAGATATCCTCTCCAGTCTTAACTCTCCCGCCCTTTTTGGAGATCAAGACACGGTCATGAAAGCCATACAGGAGGCTCGTAAGATGAGGGAGCAGATACAGCGGGAGCAACACATCAGCCGCACGGCCTGGACAGCAAGATGCCGCTCAACAACATCGGCCTGAACAACTGCAGAGGAGACAAGGTAACCTGCGCTTCGTCTGTACATTGTATCGGATGGATATGCGGGTGTTGGCCTGGGGTGGGTCCTGCTCTTCTCTCTGGTCACTTCTGTGAGGCCAGTGTTTTAGGAGTGACTTAAATTACTGTAATCCCTACAGATTGCAAACCTCTGACCGTGCACAATATGCACAAGGTCAGGACTCCCCTTAATTCTCAGCTTGAGCGGTTGTTATGTGAGCACAAGTATACGAATTGCATTATTGTGGTCATGTGCAGGTGACACAGCACTTCATGAAAAGACGCAGGAAAAGCTGCTAGTCAGTCCATGACTGCCAATATGCAAATACATGGTCATGTGATGACTGGACATAGAGAGGAGTCCTGACAGCGAGAATATTGCACAGTGTCAGGATTCAGCACTCTGTGGTCACAGTGGGATGCTGCAAATGTATGTTTTGCTCAGAAAACCCTGTAATGAACAAGGGGAAGGGGCACCTGAGAGTCATTGAATAGACAGATTTGCCTAAAAATGGCAGAGACAACAAAGCCACCTATAGAACAGTCTGTGCCAGCAGCCCCTCCAATTCTTGGAGCAATCCTTTACAACAGGCACATTACAACAGCTGTGGGTGACATCTGTACTCAGCCTCCCTGATATCCGCACGGTCTGTGTGGATGGCACCTTGTATTCCAGTAATATGGTAGTGGATCTACTCTGTGCAGCCTGTCAAAATGCCACCATGTGCGCCAGTAACATGGCGATGGATCTATTCCATGTCGTCTGTGTGAATGTCACCCTGTGCTCCAGTAACATGGCGGTGGATCTACTCCGCGCGGTCTGTGTGGATGGCACCCCATGTTCTGGGAACATGGCGGTGGATCTACTCCACATTCTGTGAGGATGGCACCCCATGCTCCGGTGACATGGTGATGGATTTACTCTACACAGTTTGTGAGGATGGCACCCTGTGATCCGGTAACATGGCGGTGGGTGTACTCTGCGCGGTCTGTGAGGATGGCACTCCGTGTTCCGGTGGCATGTCGGTGGCTCTACTCCACGCGGTCTGTGAGGATGGCACACCATGTTCCAGTGACATGGAGGTGGATCTACTCTGCGTGGTCTATGAGGATGACACACCGTGTTCCGGTGACATGGCGGTGGATCTACTCCGGCGCGGTCTGTGAGGATGGCACACCGTGTTCCGGTGACATGGCGGTAGATCTACTCCGCGCGGTCTGTGAGGATAGCAACCCGTGTTCTGGTGACATGGCAGTGGATCCACAACGCGCGGTCTGTGAGGATGGCACCCCGTGCTCCGGTAACATGGAGACAGTTACTGATACTTGTAATGCTACTAAAAGTTATGTGTCGCAGGGTCTTCCCACAATACCATACATAACACCTCTGTCCATCCTGAGCTACTTGTTGTGTAAATAGAATGACAGAAATACAGAGAAGACCAACAAGTACAATGAGAGTGGGACCAATAAAAACTGTGGGCAAAGAAATGGAGGTCAGTGGTCACCGTAGCTGTTAGGCCGGCTTCACACCACGGTTTTTCGGGTCTGCGTCTGTCCAATGTTAACCGAACAGACCCGGATCTGATTTTGTCCCCATGTATCCCTATGACGCCGGATTGTGCTTATTTGCCATCCGGTTTTGTGGTTTTCCGGGAGGATCCGGTTCTTTTCGCTTTTGGCACCGACACAAAATCGGAGTCTGCATCATTTTTTGTGTCCGGTAGCAAAAACGAACAGAACCGATTGTCCTGGATCCGGGGCGATCCAGCTCCCATAACATGGGAGCCTATGGGTGTAGGATCCGGCAAAAAATTGTACCGGTTCCGAGATGCCTGGTGCTGAAAGAGCGGTGGCTCTGCAATGCAGCCGGCGCTTGTTCAGCTCCATGGAGAGCACAGCATTAGAGAGCCGCCGCTGAAGTTCAGCACCTGGATAGCTCCACAGCTGAAATTTCAGCACCGCAGGCAGCTCCCCTGCACCTGCGCTGCTGAAATGTCAACACTCGACAGCGGCACAGACGCGCAAAACGATTCCTGTTTGAGGGCAATATGCCCCCTGATCCTGTTTCAGTTTCTGCACGTCCAGGGCTGTTAGGTTGTGTCCAGTGCATCCTGCAAAACACCGGACACAACCTGACAGCTCAAAACCCCAATGTAAAGCTGGCCTTACCTGTACATGAAACCAAAGCTGCATTTACCCTGCAACATAATGGAGCACATGCGAACTATGACTCGTTTCATGATTATCTTGCTATTTAAAGCGGCTGACGATCACCCGAAAAACTTGCAAAACCCTCGATTATCAGGGGAAGTGATCTGTTCTTTAGCAGGAAGGATCATGTTTTCGTCCTGTCCATGTGTGCACCAAGCAATTGACTGCAGATCTACAAGAGATCTAACTTATTTACAAGGCTGCCAGGCGCCACCACTGCCTATGCTCCTAATTCGGAGCTCATGAGAACGCAGCTCCGGTCCTCTCCGCTCACCGGCCTCCATGCCGACGCACCGGCTCCCAGGTGCACTTCTGGGTTGAAAGGTTCACATTCAGTAGCAATACAAAGATATGGCAGCACTCACTGGTCCTGAATGAAGTAAAATTCTTTATTTCATAGTGAAATGACGGACCGTTTTGCGTCTCCTCTCGGTGCTTACACGGGTTACAACAACGGGTTATTGCTGTTGTAACCCGTAGAAGCGTCGACAGGAGGCGCGAAACGGTCCATAGTTTCTGTACCCCCCCTTCCCCGTGTACAGCCTACCGCACCGCTATGAAATAAAGAATTTTACTTCAATCAGGACTCGGTGAGTGCTGCCATATCTTTGCATTGCTGCAAGAGATCTAAGAGACCTACAGCAGATCTAGTACAGATCTACTATACTAGCCTCTCCTGATAAACTGGTACGCATAAAATATAAGATACATTTCTTTACGCTACTCATTTCCTTTGTTGTGATTCCAATCTATTGCCTGAATGTGGAATATCAGGAAATCAAGAAAATTCTGCCGCGAAGAACTTCTGTATGTGACTGATATCACCCACTCTTATAACACTCAAGCACTGCAATACGATGTGACCACCTCTGCAGTTATAGTCTCTGCACTGTTATAATCTCTGCACAATTATAATCCTTGGACAGTTGTAATCCCTAGACAGTTATAATTTCTCAACAGTTATAGCATAGTTATAATTCCTGGACAGTCATAATCTCTGCACAGTTATCATCTCCTCACAGTTATAATATCTGCATGGTTATATAATTAATCCCTGGACAGTTATAATCTCTGCACAGTGATAATCCCTGCAAGGTTATAATCTCTGCACACTGATAATTTCCACACAGTTATCGCCTCACAATTATAATCTCTGCACGGTTATAATCCCTGGACAGTTATAATCTCTGCACAGTGATAATCTCCGTGCAGTTATCATCTCCACACAGTGAGTGATGCAGCCGTTCCTCTCCACACCTGCTTTAAGTAGGTGGGTGCTGCTATGTCAGGATATGACTGTGGGGTGCTAGGTGTGTCCCAGAAATTTGACCCCCGAGGTGTATTGTCATATGACCCCCAGTTTTGAGAACATAGGCGCAGGTCACATGACAGGAAGTCTGTGCACAGTTATGTATTCATACCAACCCCAGAGCAAGCACAATCTGTCCAGCCTGATGTGTCGGCCATTGCATGTCCGGCAGTCTGCAGATGGGGCTCATTCTTGGTTTAGTTGTGACCCCAGTGTGTGTATGCGATGTGTAAATAGTTTGCATCCATGTGCTGTGCCTTCTCTAAGCCTCCCTCCACCATTTGCTATATTTCAGATGCTGCTAGATGCCATCTCAGGAAGGATTTGCGTTAGAAGTGCGCACACAGTGAGTGACCGTCATCTCCTCCATATATGCTGTGGATGTGTTATGGGATGGATACTGCTTTAGTGAATCGGTGGTAGGCCCCCATCATATATATACAGTGGTCTGCACATCAGAGGCAGCTGCTGCCGCTCACCGCTGTCTGTACCACACTGTTATTGCTGGGCTGCCAGTGCCGGGATATCCCTGCAGGGTTGTCAATGCTGCGCTGTCAGTGCCGGCCTGTCAATGCTGCGCTGTCAATACCAGGCTTTCAGGCTCTTTGCTTCCAGGAACTTTGTTTTGGAAGTAATGTACTAAATACTAAACATAGCGCTCTGCTCATCTGCAGTGAGAACAGTTGTGGGTGAATTCTGGCCTTTCATTGGATTATGCAGTGCCGGCTTCACTTTATAATGTGATTAATAACTGTATTGAGCATTACACCCGGGCATTACACTGTGATTCTGGAGATGAGATGGGTGCAGGTTCCAGACGTGAGATGACTGCTGGCTGCCAGCTTTAGTTTTGAGATCTGGGCAAGTTCAAGAGATGAGGCCGCTTCCGGCTCCAGGTATCACTGAGGAACATTTTAGGCTGCACTAATGGACAGATGCAACGAGACACTGGATTGTATTTTTCATTAAGTCCGGCCCCCACCATGCTGTCCTCCTTTACTACCAGGTGAGAGAGCAGCCGGTGGGGCAGAGCTCAGTGATACCAGGAGACCCCCCCTTCCAATATATACCCTCCACCCTCACAGTATAAACCCTCCATTACACCTTACCTCCACCCCCCCCCCCCCCCCCAAGTATATACCCTCCAGCCCCCCCCAGTATATACCCTCCACCCCCTGGTATATATCCTCCGCTCCCCTTCTGTATATACCCTCCACCCCCCTCCAGTATATACCCTCCAACATATCCTGCCTTGCCCCCTGGTATATACCCTCTTCCCCTCTCCCAGTATATACCCTTCACCCCCCTCCAGTATACACCCTCCGACCCCTTCCAGTACATACCCACTGCCCCCCTCCAGTATAATGTGGAGGTGCAGATACTTTTGTCCTGTGTGGCTTCGGCTGAGTACTCTGTTGTCAGATTTGATGGGGAGAATATTGCTTCCTGACGTATTTCTCCTATCACACGGACATTGCACCAAGACCCCGCTGTTTTCCATTATACGATTCCAACATAAACCACAAAATGAGATAAACCGCATAGATGAGTGGAAAATACAGGCAAGCCGCTATAATACAGAAATGGGATTATATACATTGGGTGTATGGATTTATGTACCTGCTTGTTTGCGGAGGATCTCTTCACTGTACACCATGAGGCTTTCATTCAGGAGTACGCTCGTTCTCCGTGTTACTTATACCTGCAGTGTTAAGTATGGCGGCGGATGTCAGAGAACAGGTTGGTGACTTGTGCTTCATGTGCAGGAGGTTCTCCAGATATTGAGGTGTGATGACATGTTTCTGCGGAAGGAGCCTGGTGTCACAGACCGCGGAGAGGCCACCATTGTCGTCTCACTACCTGTGCAGCTTAAAACCTGTTTTTTTTTTCCTTTTTTGTTTTTAAATTCTGAGAGACATAAAAAGGTTACATGTTCTGTTTGCAGTGCTGCACACGTTTGTCACCTGCCTCATACTCACTGCCTTTTATATAATTTTTCACTTTAACCCCTTGGGATCATCCCCAGTTTTGGCTCTTATGGCAGACAGTTATTATTATTTTTCCCTTATTTGTTAACAATGTCACCAAAAACTAAAGAACATGATATGTGATGGCTTTTTTTCAGATTCTGTGTTTGTCAGAGGCAGCTGACTAAAACAAGAATTCTGCCACTTTTTGCTTTGTAGATTTTATACGCTTTTTGCCGCTGCACGAATAATGTAGTAACTTCAGTGCATGCGCCGTACTCATACAGCGATACCCAAGCTGCACGGTTTCTCTCTTTTCTACAATTACATTCTTTAAAAAAAATAAAATGGTTTTTATTTTGTGATCATTTTCAGCAGGAGCTGGTGACTTTTTGTAATATGTGAGACTGTTAATCACTTTTAATAAAAGAATAAAGCTCGAATATTCTGTTATTTTTTGTGGATTGTTATGCTGTACTCTGTGAGTCGATACGACCACAACAACCACATTTATAAAGGTTTTTATATTTTGCTACTTTTGCACAAGAAATTACTTAAAACCATGCAGTAAATCTTTTTTTCTGGCCACTAAATTCTGATCTTACTTTACAGTCGATCTGTATGGAGGATCTCTGCGAGATCAGCTGTGCTTCTTACTGGCTACATGTTTGATACAAACTTTTTGATCACATTTTTTTTGGTAGCAGAAGAAAAAAACATTAAAACTGTAATAGTTTTAATATTTAAGAGTTCAGCATGCAACACAACTTAATGTCACTCAGTGGCTCGCTACAATTAAGTTGATCGCACTTTATATCTTTTTCAGGTTTTATGACATTTTCACTAGAAAAATCGCTTTAATGATAAATAGCTGTTTATAGTTCTCTACAAAGCAGAATTATGTTTTTTTGAGTGACGTAGCTTTTATTTTTTTTTTATATATGTTTTCCAAAAAAGCTATACCTTTTTTATTTTATTTTTGAGCCAAGATTAACAAAGGGAGATTACGGTATGTCAAGTATTTAAATTCTATACTTCACATTTCACGGAGTTCATCGCTTTGGTGGAAAGTGATATAGTTTTATAGTACAGGTCATTACATACACCAGGTAATATTGGTATTTTTAAGGTGGTAAGAAGTTTGTTTTTTTATCATATATATATATATCATTTATTATTTAAACAAATTTTGCTTTTTTTAATTTTATTTACAACTTTTTTTTTTTTTCTTTTTACAGTACGGTAGTTATTAGCCTTATGAGGGATATAGGACCTGGGACGCATCAGATCTCATTGTTTTCCCCCTGTACTACCTGTATTGTTCAAGGCGTTATCTGACCGCTCAGGGTTTGACTGACAACCTATAAGGCCCCACCCACAGCAGGATCGGATTGGCTGCAGACTATAGCAACTGGCTGCCATAGCAAAATGTTGGCGCCCCGCGATGGCGCTGCATGGATGCCAATGGGCTGACAGAGGACAGATCAACAGGTGTTTTAACACAGGCATTTTCTTTTTAAACAAAGTTTTTTCTATGAAATATGTTTTAGTCCCATGAGTTAAGAGGACCTGTCACCAAACCAGGCATGGTGATCTATTTACAGCACTGGATACAGCATGTCTGCAGCATCCAGACAAGAGGTCACCCAGCACTTGAGCAGCCCTGCACCCCGAGATAATACACTTAGAAAACTACATGCTCCAGCCATTAAGGAGGTGGCTAGGGGCTGCAGCCAAGGGCAGATTCACACCCCCTTTTTTTTCTCTCCCAGAAAGTCTGTTTAGCTCCGCCCCTGAGGGGCAGAGCCAAACGGCAAGTTCTGGAAAAAAACAAAACTCTGTTTAAATGCTGCTGAAGAGGGAGAGAATGATTGGCAGCGGTGGGCAGATTACACATGCAGGGGGTGTGAATCTGCTCTTGGCTGCAGCCCCTAGCCACCTCCTTAGTGGCTGCAGGATGTAAGTTTTCTAAGTGTATTATCTCTGGGTACAGGGCTGCTCAAGTGCTAGGTGACCCCTTGCCTGCATGCTGCAGACATGCTGCATCCAGTGCTGTAATTAGATCACCATGCCTGGTTTGGTGACGGGTCCTCTTTAAAAGTATGAATTCCCAAATAGTTGTCATTTCTCAATGTTCTGGCACGAGCTAAATATTTTTTGTGTATTCTTCAGCAATGGCGTCCAGTGTGGGCAACGTACGCCCTGCACCCACTATCCGCCATCAGACACCCCATTTTACTCCTCCACAGCTTCTCCTACATTTCTCCGTGCTCCCACACTTTTCTGAGTAAAATCATATCAGATTTTTTGCTCATTATTGACAAATTCCATCTGTTAATGATGAACCAGGCGAGGTGCAAAATACCACACTGACTATACCGGGGTGTGCTTATTTATGCCGTGTACTGCCACAAGTCAGCACCGTGATGAGCAAATCAGGTAACCTGATTATTCTTCTCTGCTATATCTTAGGCCCCTTTCACATCAGCGGTAAGCGCTGATCGCGGAAGTTGCAGTGAAAAAAACACAATTGCCGCGGTTACCGCATAACGGCTGCACTTGCGGTTCACCTACGGCAAGCCCCATTCAATGTCTATTGGGCTTGCGGCAAGTGCAGTATAGTTGCGGTTTCGGCACTTGCCGCAAATGTGGCCGCAAAAAATGTGGTCATCCGCTTTTAATTTGCGCCCGCATCTGCCGCAAGTGCCGAAACCGCAACTATACCGCACCTGCCGCAAGCCCCATAGACATTGCATGGGGCTTGCCGCAAGTGAACCGCAAGTGCGGCCGTTATGCGGTAACCGTGACAGTTGCGTTTTTTTTCACCCCAACTGCCGCGATCAGCGCTTACCATTGATGTGAAAAGGCCCTAAGCAATAGTGTGGTAATGCAATTGTTCGTGCACAGCACTATATGGTAGTAAGCTGACTTGTGCTGCTCTCCTCTGTACCGTGTCTTTGTGGCACCCCAGGGGTTAATATGCCACAGTAACAACACTAAGGTTAACTCCCCACACAACCCACAACACTACACTAGCGCCTCCAGGCCAGAAGGGTGGAGCTAAAACTGCTTCCCTGTATATTCTGGTGTGCAGAGGAAGTGGCAGTTAGTTCAGAGTTCAGTTCCTGAGAGTACTGAGGGAAAGGACCTGGGTGTAAAAGGGCTGCGTTAGGCCCAACCCACAGTCCACTGTCCACTTCCAGGCCGGCTAAGGTCTGAGGAAAGGAGTAGGAGAAGCTGAGGAACACACCCGGGACCCAGTTACCATAAACTCACCCCGGTGAAGCGCAAAAACCAGATACTGCATCCGCAATTGTACCTGACACAAGCAGCACAGAAAACACCGGATAAGTGAAGATTATATATCTTCACTGTAGCACAGTGAAGCAACATGGCGGGGTCAGAGACACCAAGATAAGATTCAAGTTGCCTAGCAAGTTTGGTACCAGTGAGGACAGACAGGACCAGCAGCCTAGCTAAAGCGGCAGCAGGGCCACACACACAGCGCAGGAGTAGGAAGCCAAGGACCCGGCTAGGGTGGGAGCAACCCGGCCCCGGTACAGACTCCGTGGACATTATCTACTGAATACCATCTGCAGTAAAGATTTGGAAAACTACAAAACCATGAGTCTGTGTAATCCTTGCGCTCAAGCCCTACTCTCCCTCACAAACTGTTATCTCTACCACTACCCCTACTCTGCACCATCCATAGACTATCATCATCACTGCCCCTAGGAACCAGGCTCTGCCCATGGAGAGCTGTTACATCACCGGCTGCCAAACATCATCCCCAGAGGTTCTGCAGCAGCGGTGGTCACCCTGACCACATACCACGGGTGGCGTCACGACTTTATCCCCTGTAAACAACCCCCAAACCCAATACTTGTGGGCCCGGGATACGGTCCGGACCAAACCACCGTGATTCCTCGTGATACTCCGGTCCGGTACTGAGTACCCCATCCCAGTGGGCTCCACAGGCGAGGTGCAAAATACCACACTGACTATACCAGGGTGTGCTCATTTATGCTGTGTACTGCCACAAGTCAGCACAGTGATGAGAAAATCAGGTAACCTGATTATTCTTCTCTGCTACATCTAAGCAATAGTGTGGGAATGCAATCGTTCATGCACAGCACTATATAGTAGTAAGCTGACTTGTGCTGCTCTCCTCTGTACCGTGTCTTCATAGATGTCTGTGACCAATAGCGGAGGATTGTCCGGGTTCTGGAAGCTCCGACTTTGTGCTGGAAAGAGTGTGAGATGTGCCCTCTGCTGGCCACTGCCGGAGATATCCGGACATTCATGTCACCAGTATATACAGCAGGATCCTGTATACAGGGGGAGACATATACATTATATACTGCTGGCTGCTGCCGGAGATATCCAGACACTCATATCACCAGTATATACTGTATATAAAGCTCTGGCAAAAATTAAGAGACCACTGGAAAATTTTCAGTTTCTCTGATTTTTTTCTAATTATTATTATTAATATTATTATTATTTTTCTCTTTATAGGTATATTTTTGACTAAAATGTACATTGTTCTTTTATTCTATAAACTACTGGCAACATGTCTCTGAAATTCAAAGCTAAAAATGTTGTATTTAATTTGCAGCAAATGATAAATTGTCAAAATAATAAAGAAACAGTGCTTTCAGACCTCAAATAATGCAAAGAAAACAAGTTATTTTTCATTTAGAAACAACAATACTAATGTTTTAAAGGGAACCTGTCACCCCCTTTGGCCATGTTAAACTGTTCCCAGCAGCTTACACATAGAGGTTACAAGAACCCCCAATTACTTTATGTGCCCAGATGTGCCCCTCATACCTGAGAAAATAACTTTTATTCTATACCGGTGGATTATGTCCTCGACGCCCTCTGGCTGCAAAACCCACCCTGCATTTTTTAAAATTGCCACCCCAATCTGTGACTAGCGATTGAATGACAACCGCACCTGCGCAGTGGAGCTGGTGTCCGCGCTCCACTGAACTTAGTGCCGATGTCTCGTGAGACTTCACAGATCTCACGAGATTTCACAAATCTTGCAAGACTTCGTCACTATCTTCCATGGAATGCGGAAGCCCAATCCACTGTGCAGGCGCGAGTGCGGCTGTCACTCAAGCGCCGGTCACAGATGGGGGGCGCGCAGTTTTAAAGAATGCAAAGCGGGTTTTGCAGCCGGGGGATGGCGAGGACATACCGTATATACTCGTGTATAAGCCGACCCGTGTATAAGCCGACCCCCCTACTTTTGCCCCAAAAATCTGGAAAAACCTATTGACTCGTGTATAAACCGAGGGTGGACCCCAGCACAGGTATACAGCCCCCAGCAGTGTGGTATACAGGCCCCCCCAGTGGTATACAGGCCTCCCCAGTGGTAGTATACAGCAGCCCCAGTGGTAGTATACAGCAGCCCCAGTGGTAGTATATAGCATCCCCAGCAGCCCCAGTGGTAGTATATAGCAGCCCCAGTGGTAGTATATAGCATCCCCAGCAGCCCCAGTGGTAGTATATAGCAGCCCCAAGCGCCCCAGTGGTAGTATACAGCAGCCCCAGTGGTAGTATATAGCATCCCCAGTGGTAGTATATAGCAGCCCCAGCAGCCCCAGTGGTAGTATATAGCAGCCCCAGCGGTAGTATACAGCAGCCCCAGCGGTAGTATACAGCAGCCCCAGCGGTAGTATACAGCAGCCCCAGCGGTAGTATACAGCAGCCCCAGTAATCCAGGGCCCCCCCCAGCCTTGCTCCGACAACCTGTAAAGTAAAATATACTTATCACTGTCCCGCTGCCGTTCGCGCCCGCATCTGCTGACATCCCGATCCTCCATCTTCATGCGTCTTCTTCCGACTTCCTGTGTTCGGCGGCGGCAATGACGTCATTGCCTGCGACGAACAGAGGAAACCGGAAGAAGACGCATGAAGATGGAGGATCGGGATGTCGGCAGATGCGGGCGCGGACGGCAGCGGGACAGTGATAAGTATATTTTACTTTACAGGTTACCGGAGCAAGGCTGGGGGGGCCCTGGATTACTGAGGCTGCTGGGGCTGCCGTATTGACTCGCGTATAAGCCGAGGGGGGTACTTTTCAGCCCAATTTTTGGGCTGAAAAACTCGGCTTATATGCGAGTATATATGTAATCCACCAGGACTATATACCAGCCTCCCGGACTTAATAGGAGACCAGCGCTGGACAGGATAAAATTTATTTTCTCAGATATGAAGGGTACATCTGGACACATAGAGGGGTTACAAGAACCCCAATTACATTATGTATAAGCTGGTGCGCACAGTAAAAAATGCCCAAAAGGGATGACAGGTTCCCTTTAACTCAAGAAGAGTTCAGAAATTAATATTTGGTGGAGTAGCCATGATTTTTAATCACAGCTTACATGCTTCTTGGCATGCTTTCCACCAGTCTTTCACACTGTTTTTGGGTGACCTTATGCCACTCCTGGCACAAAATGTAAGCAGTTTTTTCTTGTTTGATGGCTTGTGACTTATCCATCTTCCTCTTGATTACATTCCAGAAGTTTTCAATGGGGTTAAGGTCTGGAGATTGGGCTGGCCATGACAGGATCTTGATATGGTGCTCCTTCATCCACACATTGATTGACTGTGTGGCATGCAGCATTGTCCTGCTGGAAAAAACAGTCCTCAAAGTTGGGGAACATTGCCTGAGCAGAAGGAACCAAGTGTTTTTCAAGGATAACCTTGTATGCGGCTTTATTCATACGTCATTCGCAAAGATTAACCTGCCCAATTCCAGCCTTGCTGAAGCATCCCCAGATCATCACTAATCTTACACCAAATTTTACGGTGGGTGCAAGACACTGTGGCTTATACACCTCTCCAGGTCTCCGTCTAACCATTAGATGACCAGATGTTGGGCAAAGCTGAAAATTAGACTCTTCGAAGAAGATTACCTTGCTCCAGTCCCTTATGGTCCAGTCCTTATGGTCTTTGACAAACTTCAGCCTGAGGGTGTGTGCCCACATAGTGGTTTAGTGACGTTCAAATCGTCAGTAAACCGCTGGAAAATTCAAGGAGCCTAGACTCCTGAGCTCAGAAGTCACCAGCGGTTTTCCAGCGGTTTCTCAGCGGTTTCCCAGCGGTTTTTTCAGCGTGTGCACAGCGTTTTACAGTCGGTTTTTTCCAGCGGTTTTTCCGGCGGTTTTCTATGGAGGATTTTGTCCATGGAAATGCTCAAAAACCGCTCAGAAAAATTGACATGTTGTATGCTGCTAAACCGCTGGGAAACCGCTCAACCGCTGGCGGATCCGCTCACATAAACCTACTATGTGTGCACAGCGTTTTCTAAATTACATAGGGTTACATGTAAGTCCTAAAGCTGCTAAGGATTTACATAAATTTAAATAAAACCTATGCTAAACCGCCCGCGGTTTTCGCTGCTAAATCGACACTAAACCACTATGTGGGCACACACCCTGACTCTCCTTTGCTTCTCATTGATGACCTCAATCAAGACTTTTTTTCAATTCCTTTGGCATGGTTAAAAGTTATTTTTTTTCATTCAAATTACTTTTGAGCTATTCCTAGCACTTGTTTTGCCATCCAGCTTGTCCTATTGCAGGAGGATTGTGAAGACCACAGCAGTGTTTTTTTTTATACTTTCCCTTGTTAAATAAGATTTGGTTCAGGTGATCACCTAATCAGAAACACATTAAGTAGAATGAGTTGTACTATGGTTAGAATTCAACTGACACTGGAATGGAATGGCTGTCAGACATGTAGAGATGGGGATTTTTAGAAAATGTTTTCGTGGTCTCTTAATTTTTGCCAGAGCTGTATATATACAGGCAGGATCCTGTGTACAGGGGGTGACATATACATTATATACTGCTGGCTGCAGCCGGAGATATCCGGACACCTGTCTCACCAGTATATCTATCTATATCGCTGAGTGTATATGTATGTCACAGCCCCGTCCCTCCAGCTGCCCCGTCCCTCCACATAGCCCTGCACTGGGACTATGTGGAGGGGGTGGGGCTACCAGATGGGCCAGGCCTTTGAAGGGTGGTGCTAGAGGGAGGGGTTGGACTATGAAAGAGTGAGGCTACTGGAGGGGGCAGGGCTACAGGAGGGGCAGAGCTAAAAAAGGGTGGGGCTATGAACATACATGGGCATTAAACCCAAGCAACGCCAGTCTCTACCTACATATATATGTATAGACAGGATCCCGTGTACAGGGCGTGATATATAGATTATATACTGTTGGCGTCCCGCTAGACAATTGGAGGTTATTACAGGCCACCTTGATGGATCTGTTTTGTCGTACATGTCATAATAGTGTGAAAAGTAATACAAGTTGTTTGTGCCGGTTTGTTAACATTCAATTTACTAATAGCGGTTTCACAGCTGGGAATGTTTAACAATGGTGTCTAGTCTGGATGGACACATTGTCACGGCACAGATGCTTGTGACACACAGGAGCGGGATTCAGCACCCTCTGTGTACATTGGACCGAGGGCAATTCAGATGTCTGCTGTGTCATATTTTATCAGAGAGCCCTTGGACTGTTATTCCATAAGGCAATGTCCATCAGCAGATTTTTCTCATGTTGATTTGGCAGCACAAATCAGACAGTGCGCACCCATTCAAGACCACGGGTGCATGGACATCATCGTACTGAAATCAAATGCACGCGGACTCACAGAATTGAAAAGGAGAAATGTAGTTCTCCTCAGCATGCTTGATTCTGACATGTAAGAAAATCAGATCACTCAGCTGACACTCAGATCACACTCAGCTCAGAGTGTCATTACCATAATTGATTTGATTTTCTCACAAGACAATCTATGCTCATGTGACCCTAGACTTATTGTGGAGGCTGTGCAGAACGTGCTGGATATAGCAAAGACTGCATGTAACATTGTACACTGTGTGCAGAATTATTAGGCAAGTTGTATTTTAGAGGATTAAATTTATATTATTGATCAACAACTATGTTCTCAATCAACCCAAAAGACTCAAATATCAAAGCTTAATATTTTTGGAAGTTGGAGTGGTTTTTTTTAGATTTGGCTCTGAGGAGGATATCTGTTTGTGCAGGCAACTATTACTGTGCAGAATTATTAGGCAAGTTACTAAAAACACAAATATATTCCCATCTCACTTGTTTATTTTCACCAGGTAAACCAATATAACTGCACAAAATTTAGAAATAAACATTTCTTTTTTGTTATAATTCTTTATTTAGAATATTACAAACTTAGCTCCATCAAGATACAAAACAACTGTACAGTCGTATATTAATCACATATTCCAAACGGACACCTAATGTGAACTTGTTCGTGGAGGAATACGCTGAAACCACGTGCTGAAACAACAAATGATCCTGCACAGATCATTGAGAATTAAACATTTCTGACATGCAAAAACAAAACCCAAAAAAATTAGTGACCAATATAGCCAACTTTCTTTATGACACTCAGCAGCCTCCATCCATAGATTCTGTCTGTTGCTTGATCTGTTTACGATCAACATTGCGTGCAGCAGCCACCACAGCCTCCCAGACACTGTTCCGAGAGGTGTACTGTTTTCCCTCCCTGTAGATCTCACATTTTATGAGGGACCACAGGTTCTCTATGGGGTTCAGATAAGGTGAACAAAGGGGCCATGTCATTTTTTCTTCTTTAGACCTTTACTGGCCAGCCACGCTGTGGAGTAGTTGGATGCATGTGATGTTTTTCTTGATTGATACAGACTTCTTCCTGTACCACTGCTTGAAGAACGTGTCTTCCAGAAACTGGCAGCAGGTCCGGAAGTTGAGCTTCACACCATCCTCAACCCGAAAAGGTCCCACAAGTTCATCTTTGATGATACCAGCCCATACCAGTACCCCACCTCCACCTTGCTGGCATCTGAGTCGGAGTGGAGCTCTCTGCCCTTTACTGATACAGCCTCTGGCCCATCCATCTGGCCCATCAAGAGTCACTCGCATTTCATCAGTCCATAAAACCTTTGAAAAATCAGTTCAAATATTTCTTGGCCCAGTCTTGACATTTTATCTTGTGTTTCTTGTTCAAAGGTGGTTGTTTTTCAGCCTCTCTTACCTTGGCCATGTCCCTGAGTATAGCACACCTTGTGCTTTTTGATACTCCAGTAACGTTGCAGCTCTGAAATATTGCAAAACTGGTGGCAAATGGCATCTTGGCAGCTTCACGCTTGATTTTCCTCAGTTCATGGGAAATTATTTTGCGCCTTTTTTGCCCAACACGCTTTTTGCAACCCTGTTGGCCATTTGCCATGAAACGCTTGATTGTTCAGTGATCACACT
Organism: Allobates femoralis; assembly: GCA_033576535.1. Lineage (NCBI taxonomy): Eukaryota > Metazoa > Chordata > Amphibia > Anura > Aromobatidae > Allobates > Allobates femoralis. Next base: position 32,838,593 of record JARQOC010000010.1, on the reverse strand, counting down.
TCAAAAGGTTGGCAATTTTAAGACTGCTGCATCTTTCTGTAAGACATCTCATAATTTTGGACTTTTCAGAGCCTGTCAAATCTCTCTTCTGACCCATTTTGCCAAAGGAAAGGAAGTTGCCTAATAATTAAGCACACCCTATACAGGGTGTTGATGTCATTAGACCACACCCCTCCTCATTACAGAGATGCACATCACCTGATTTACTTAATTGGTAGTTGGCTCTCAGGTCTATACAGCTTGGAGTAGGACAACATGTAAAAAAGTATCAAAATACTCATTTGCCTAATAATTGCCTAATAATTCTGCAAAGTGTAGAGACAACTCTCCAGTTACAGTGCAGACCGAGTGTAAAGGCCCTGTCACACAGAACGAGATCGCTTACGAGATGTGCAGGCTGGATACAACTCTCCAGATACAGTGTAGACCGAGTGCTACATATTGTGGAGACCAGATAATAGTGTAGACTAAATGGTACATACTGTGGGGACTGGATACACCTTCCCAGATACAGTGTAAACTGAGTGTTACATATTGTGGAGATCAGATACAACTCTTCAGATACAGTGTAAACTGAGCGTTACATATTGTGGAGATCAGATACAACTCTCCAGATACAGTGTAAACTGAGTGTTACATATTGTGGAGATCAGATACAACTCTCTAGATACAGTGTAAACTGAGTGTTACATATTGGTGGAGACCAGATACAGTGTAGACTAAATGGTACATATTGTGGGGACTGGATACACTTCCCCAGATACAATATGTAACACTCAGTTTACATTGTAAGAACCGGATACGACTCTCCAGATACAGTGTAGATTGAGTGTTACATATTGTGGAGACCAGATACAGTATAGACCGAGTGGTACATATTGTGGAGACTGGATACACGTCTCCAGGTACAGTGTAGACTGGGTGTTACATATTGTAGGGGGGACCGGATACAACTCTCCAGATACAATGTAGACCGAGTGGTACATATTGTAGGAACCGGATACAACACTCCAGATACAGTGTACAGATCGAGTGTTACATATTGTGGAGACCAGATACAATACATATTTTGGAGACTGGATACACCTCTCCAGATACAGTGTAGACTGAGTCTTACATTTTGTGGGGGGTACCAGATACAAGTCTCCAGATACAATGTATACCGAGTGGTACATATTGTGGAGACCGGACACACCTCTCCAGATACAGTGTAGATCGAGTGTTACATATTGTGGGGACTGGATACACCACTCCAGATACAGTGTAGACTGAGTGTTACATATTGGGGAGACTGAGTAGAAAATGCCGGGCAGGTTGCCCTGCAGGCTGGATGGAGGTGTGCGGATTCTGCACTCCATTTTTGTGGGCCTCATCCATCGCAGTGTAGACTCAGGCGCTAAATGAACTCTCCAAACGCTAGACGTCGGGAGCAAATCATTTAAAAAATGACTTTACCAGGAGAAGCAATTTAGCGAGATTCACATTGTGTCCCATCCGCCAGCTTCTTATAAATGACAAGTCGTACAGAAAAGAACAGCAGCAGAATTTTTAAAGTCAACTTGTCTGTTATTAGAGGGAAGCTTGAAGAGGATCTTGCCGCGCAGTTGGAGGGGATATTAAATATTGATTTATCTTGTAGGCAGAACGATAGGGAAAAATGAGGCTAAGTGCCCCTCACCATCTATCAGATCAATGTAATTCATCTATATCCCAACAGGAACGATGCCACACTACAATAGCCGCATGAATCTTGAAGATTGGGTCAGGCAAGTGATGATTTAATCACAATCCGACGACTTGACACTTCATGGGGGTGGAAAAGGCAGCAATTTCTCAGACAATTGCCGCCTTCTCTATTCTGCATGGAGCTTATTTAAGATGCACGGGCTGGGCGCTGAAATACTGACATTCGAGCTGCTCGCCGCCATTACTCTGAGTTATTTTCGGATCTCACTGTTGCAGCTCGGCCAAGAGGAGCTTTGGAGATCTCCAGAAACTGCCACAAAGCTGATCCTGTAACAACCAGAAAGTGATTATTGTTCCTGCCGGGATGTGTGTAATAGAGATGTGTGTCACTCCCCGGTATCTCCTGTCTACACATACGTGGGATTCCTGCACTCACATCACGCCAGCAGAAAAAGATTTCTGTCCAGAAATATCTGCACTACTCCAGCTCCCCTTACCTCATAGGTGGACAGGATCCAGCAGGCACAAATTATGAGGAACTAGAGAAAAAAGAAAAAAAAACTGTGAAAGTAACTAAAAAAAGAGAGGAACCCAACAGCCTGGTGACATCCATCACAATCACATGGTCATGTTAGGCCTATCCTACGACCCTCCATTCTTTGAGGACAGTGCCGATGGGCGCAGGGTCAGAGCGCTCCTCCTGCAGAAGATAAAGTCCTCCAAAGCAGTCCTCATGAAAATTCTCTGAGAAGGCTCAACATCTCACACAGGGACGGGGAGGTGTCCTCCAAGGAGACCAGATGTGGCCACTGGCTGACCTAATAGATTAATCAATCAGGGGACACAGCAAAGAACCAGGGCCCAGAGTAACATGACCACCAGTAGCAGTGGCCATGATGGGCTCTTAGGACATCACACACAAACCATGGATGTCTCTGAAAGGGCGATTGTGCAGCGGATCACAATATGGATACAACATCTGATTCTGAGATTCCCACCTTCACGCAGCGTAGAACCTCCATCTGTTCTTCTATGTAATAAGTGATGAAGAGATTTGTGAGGTATGGAGAAGCTTTAAAGTTTTTGAGATCGGCATCTGCTGTTTATATGGGGTAAGGTGGAGCGAGTGGATAAATAGATTCTCACATGTCCTGACACATTGTCAGAGCACAGCGTGTTCTCACTGCTTCACCATACAGAAATTAAAAGGAAAAATGGCTTTCAATACGCGATTGTCTACGGACAATACCGTCCTTTCTGCTGCCTCCGGACGGGATAGAATGGATGGTATTGACGACACTGTCCCTTTCTTGGAGACCATTTGTTTGCTTTGTTTGGGGGCGTAAGAGGGTTAGTGGACAGAAACTTTTAAAAGTTCTTGAAAGTTCTCTTTGTGATAAGACTTCACAGGACACATGAAGGGAAGAGGCTGGATGATCTGACAAATGATTCATTGCTTTCTGGCAGTGGACGAGAATTTGTACACCACTAGATTACAGGTGATGAGGAAGGGGAAAATCATAGCTGGGGCATCTGCAAAACCACCCAGAATTATCTGAAAAACTATCCAGAACTATATGCAAAACCATCCTGAATTATCTGCAAAATCGTCCAGTGTTATCTGCAAAACCATCCTGAATTATCTGCAAAACCATCCAGAGTTATCTGCAAAAGTATCCAAAAATATCTACAAAACCATCCAGAACTATCTGCGGTGACATCACTGAGAACGCCTCCTATCATTACTAGAGACCAGCAGTGACATCAATGAGAAGCCTCCTATCATTACTAGAGACCAGCAGTGACATCAATGAGCACGCCTCCTATCATCACTAGAGATCGGCAGTGACATCACTGAGAACGTCCTCCCTATTCATCACTAGAGATCGGTGGTGACATCACTAAGAAACCCGTCATCACTAGAGATCGTGTGAATCACTGAGAACGTCTCTATCATCACTAGAGATCGCAGTGACATCACTAAGAACGTCTCCTATCATCACTAGAGATCATGCAGTGATATCACTGAGAACGCTCCTATCATCACTAGAGATCAGCGGTGACATCACTGAGAACGCCTCCTATCATCACAAGAGATCGGCGTGAATCACTGAGAACGCCTCCTATCATCACTAGAGATCGTGGTGACATCACTGAGAACCCTCTATCCACAGAGATCGCAGTGATATCACTGAGAACACCTCCTGTCATCACTAGAGATTGGCGGTGACATGACTGAGAACGGCTCTCATCATCAGTAGAGATCGACGGTGATTGATTGTGGAGAGGGTTTCTTGTTGAAGCTCCTCTCTTCCTACACACACTGGTGTAGGGTCTGTGGATCTTTTCTTACACTCTTAAGGCGATGCACCAGCCATCCCGACAAAAAGCGACCTGTAGGGATCGCTGAAGCGTCGCATGGTCGCTGATGAGATTCAACAGTCAGATCTCACCAGTGACGCAGCAACGAAACAGCGGTTGTTGGGACCCTGTCACTCAGACCTGTACTATTGAGGTCGTTGGTTGTTGTCCCCATCATACACACTGATGCATGCTGCCCAGCGGGAGCCCGACGATCAAAAAATGGTCCAGGACATTCCAGTCAGCAATCTCACAGCAGGATCTTGGTTGCTGCTACGTGTCACACATAGCGAGATCGCTGTCGAGGCCGCTGTTGCGTCACAAAAACTGTGACATAACAGTGATCTCGCTAGCGATCTCGCTTAGTGTAACGGGGCCTTTAGATAATGTTTCAATAGATTAAGGTTGATGGATAAACTCCAGCCCTTTCTTCCTCTACGTAATAAATAGCTATGGAGGGAGCAATGTATCGGTTGACAGCTGCCTTCCCGAGTCCCCTGTTCACAGAACGCTCGGTTTAGGCGAATGCTCGTGTTCGCTACGTCAGACATTTCTATCCCCTCCAGACTCTCCTGGCAGCAACTTATCTCCCGGAGAATAAAGATTACCAGTCGAAAATTGAATGTGCCAGCACCTTGTCTCCCCAAATGTCCTTTGCTGGGAGCCCCCTTACCCATCGGACTGCTGATCCCACCGATTTATTTGATGCAGTGTCGCTAAAGTGGTCTCTGATTTATTGATGCAGCTCCGAGCTCCTGAATGAGCCGCAGTAAGAGACTTTTTGGAGAGCTGCCCTTCCATCTGACCAAGTGTAATGGAAGCCTCTTGCCGCCTACCCACACATACTTTAACCAAATAGATTTGTTTGCAAAAGCACAAAAAAAAAAAACCCAGGAGAAACAATGTTCCAAGTGTGCCATATTCCAGTGCTGGGTTATTTTCAGCAGGGAAGGAGGAAGCATACTGAAACAATTTGGGATATGGCACAGCCTGATCAGCCTGGGTAATCCGGCGGCGGGGAGGGCTGCCCAGCGCATTATTAAACCTCATATTGTTTTACAAAAGAGGGAGGCAATCAGTCATCTCTGGGCAGGAGCTTTAACGAAAAATCACTGACTTTTCTGGCAGCAACAAATGGCATTTAGAGGAGAACAATCCGTCTTTATTCCGCCTCCACTAAAAATATACATCTCAGTAACGCTCCATATATGAAAGGTATAGAATATGGAAATCAGTGCTGCAGCTGCGCAGCCCAAGCCCTGCCAGAATACACACCTTTATTATTTGTGGATTTAAGGAAGGGGCAGCGAGGAAAAGCAAAATAATCCCCACCACAGCCGCTGCTTACCAGCCGTACCCCAAAGTGTGTAAATGAAGCTTCATCAACAGGGAATGAAAAGTTCTGAAACGTTAATAGATTTTAGGATTCTATTCCTCATCAATTTCAAGAGTCCTGTGTTATGTCAGTGGAAAGAAATTGTCTTGTTCTTGACCTGAGTACTTGTCCAAACAACGTCTGTGCGACAGGGCAAACGACACGGTACTGCACAACTCAAAGTACGGCTCGACTCGGTGGTACAACATGACTCAGGCGTACAACACAACTTAGGGGTACGACGAGATACGGCATGACTCGGTTGCGGAGCGATTAAGGGGTAAGACACGGTAAGCTTGAATCAGTGGTACGACGCACTGTGGAACTAGGGGGTACAATGAGACTCAGTATGGCCTGACTCAGGTGTACGATGCGGTACGGCGCAACTCAGGGGTATGACGTGGTACAGTGTGATTCGGGGTGAATAACTTGGTACAATGTATTTTTCTTCTTGTTTGGCTATGTTCACACGCGGTGCTTTTGGCCGTGTATTCGGTAGTGACTCTTTTTTGCGCGCAAAAAAGCGCAAACGCATGTCAACGTCAGGCTTTTCTCGGTGCGCTTTCCCCGAGGCCATGTTAACATGTAGCCTATGGTGAACGCGCGCCGAAAAAAACTAAAAGAATTGTCATGTCAATTCTTTTTGCGCGAGCACTTTTGCAGTGAAAGTGCCTGCACAAAAATAAGTGTCAAAACGCGACGTCTGCACGCCTTCCAGCAAAAGCCATAGCTTTTGCTGCAAGGCGTGAGCAGCTTTGTTTTGCACTGCTTTTACGCAGTGCTCACAAGCGACACATAAAAGCAAGAATACGCGGCTATTACTCCATGTGTGAATGTAACCTTTGAGCAGAACGAGGTCAGGATCGTAAGGAGCGATGCTGAAGTCCTGTCCTCCATTCAGCTGGTTACAGTTTATCAGCATCAGTGAGTTGTTGGGCTAATTAATGCCTTCTTAATGGGATATTACCATCTCCACTACACTATCCCAATATGTAGTTGCTAGTTGTCATAACCATGGATACCTAAGCTGCAATTCTCTGCACATAAGGTAAGAGACAGCTAATCAGAAGAACTATACTACATTTATAATTAGAGGGATTTGCTAATTTTATTATTACACCTACTATATATTGGGATAGGATCCTGGAGATTGAAATACCACTTTAATAAATTCTGTATATTATGTGATTGGATGGGGCATGCTGTGTACAGAGGCCGTAGCCCATGGGTCTGCCCCTTTATTGAGCCACTGCTTTTTATTGTTTCCTCTTTACATTCTTCTCTTCATGACCGATGTTTGTGATATGTGTCAGGCCGATACGGATTGGGATGGAAAGGATGTTGGTGCGTGTAACTTATTGTTGTTTTATTTCTTTGTTTAGGTTTTATGAGCCATTTACTTGTCTCGCTATTCATTGTAAAATACTTTGCTGACCCAAAACGCGTCAGTAATTCCTAATACAGGTTAGTAAGGGGAAAACACATAAACACATAAAAACCATTTATTTAGAGGAAAGGAATGGTAACACTTTGCTGTAAGTACACAATTCACCGTACAACTGCTAAACTTGTCCCAAGTATTCCCTGATGTTTAGCAGCGCTGTAAATATCATTTATTACAAGCAGTTTACTCTAAACTCGGCGGGAATGCATCGCGCCCTCATCTAAGTGTCCCGTTTACATTAAGCCTCTTTATGACTCTTGTTTGATAGAGCGATCTCTAAAAATTTAATGACACTATAAAATAATAAAAATGCCATTAATTTAAGCTAGATCCTGGAGGCAGCAGCTGTAAAGTCACATTAATAAACAGGAGATACAACAAAAAGCATTGTTAGGTGTCAGGAGATAAATCAGAGGTGTAAATTTAAGAGGCATTTTAGTGTCGGCGCGCCCGCTATTATAGAATGGGCAATAAGTGTATAAAGCATAGTATATAAAATTTTATGAATATATACAGCGCACGTCACACATTCAGCTTTTATCTCAGGACAGGAGGAAAAATCCATTACAGGAGGTGGATGGAGGGAGAAACCATCCCTAACCCATCACAGCGGTAACAATCCCCCATTACAGGAGGTAGATGGAGGCAGAACTATCCCTAACCTATCACAGCAGTAACAATCCCCCATTACAGGAGGTAGAACCATCGCTAACCCATCACAGCGGTAACAATCCCTAATTACAAGAGATGGATGGAGGGAGAACCATCCCTAACCAATCACAGGGGTATCAATCCCTCATTACAGGAGGTGGATGGAGGGAGAACCATCCCTAACCCATCACAGCAGTGACAATCCCCCATTACAGGAGGTAGATGGAGGGAGAACCTTCCCTAACCCATCACAGCGATAACAATTCCTCATTACAGGAGGTAGATGGGGGCAGAACCATCCCGAACTCATCACAGCTGTAACAATCCCTCATTACAGGAGGTAGATGGGGCAGAACCATCCCTAACCCATCACAGCTGTTACAATCCTCCATTACAGGAGATAGATGGAGAGAGAACCATCCCTAACCCATCACAGTGGTAACAATCCCTCATTACAGGAGGTGGATGGAGGGAGAACCATCCCTAACCCATCACAGCAGTGACAATCCCCCATTACAGGAGGTAGATGGAGGGAGAACCTTCCCTAACCCATCACAGCGATAACAATTCCTCATTACAGGAGGTAGATGGGGGCAGAACCATCCCGAACTCATCACAGCTGTAACAATCCCTCATTACAGGAGGTAGATGGGGGCAGAACCATCCCTAACCCATCACAGCTGTTACAATCCTCCATTACAGGAGATAGATGGAGAGAGAACCATCCCTAACCCATCACAGTGGTAACAATCCTCCATTACAGGAGACAGATGGAGAGTGAACCATACCTAACCCATCACAGTGGTAACAATCCCCCATTACAGGAAGTGCATGGAGGGAGAACCATCCCTAACCCATCACAGTGGTAACAATCCCCCATTACAGGAGATGGATGGAGGGAGAATCATCCCTAACTCATCACTGTGTTAACAATCCCCTATTAAGGAAGTGCATGGAGGGAGAACCATCCCTAACCCATCACAGCGGGAACAAACCTCCATTATGGGAGTTGGATGGGGAACCATCGCTAATCCATCATAGTGGTAACAATCCCCTATTAGGGTACCGTTACACATCGCAACATTGCATGCAATTTCACTGGCAATTTGCTGGTTGCAGTGAAATCATGGACACATTGTTCTATTTTGTTGCCATGTACAAATGGAACAATGTGTCCATGATTTCACTGCAACCAGCAAATTGCCTGTGAAATTGCATGCAATATTGCGATGTGTAACAGTACCCTTACAGGAGGTGGATGGAGGGACAACCATCCCTAACCCATCACAGAGGTAAATGGACGGGACCCGGTCTTCTAGGAATAAAGCTCCATCATTGTGTTATCTAATTTTCTGTAACTTGTTAATAGATGAACATTAAGAACGTTGCAAAAGAAAAGATGATGAGTTGCTCATGGCCACAATCACAGTTTCAGCTTTCATTTCTTGGAGGTCCATGTTTTTGGCTGGTTGCTGTGAGCCGCCATCTATGCTTCTTGTTTTCTGACCAGTTTTGATTCCACTTCTGCGTTTTCGTTCATCACAATTTCCAAGCTCTCTGTTCTGCATACTCTGATCTGCTGTCCCTTTTTGATTGGTCCGAGACGTCTCCTGAGCATGAATGGGCTTGGGTGGCCCCATACCCTCTTCTATTGCTGAACAGGTGAAATATGTGACAAGGTCACAGTGCCAAATCCTTACCACAGGGAGCTTCACTGGTCAGACCCCAGTAATCACAAAGTATCATCACTGCAGATTACGGCCACTTCTCCCAGCAGCTCGGGGGCTCTGCAGGTGACATGAAAAGTTCTTGTATTTATTTTTAATACTAAAAGTCCCTTCTCGCAGCAGTTGTCAATTCCTGGAGGCGACATTTTCAGCTCTATATTTTGTTTATTTTTTGTCATTGACACATTTCTGAAAGATTTAAGATAAAGGCCGTGTTTAGGAAATGCTTATGTCAGTCCCACTCAACCAAAATATGGAAGTGAAACTCTACACTGGGAGTAAGGGGGTTAAGGGGGGGGGGTGGTGGGGAGGTGATCAGCAAACACGGCCTGATGTCTGGGTCCTCACCAATGTGCCCATATGTTCATCTCCGGAGTAAGGGTACCGTCACACTTGGCGACGCATCAGCGATCCCGACAACGATACGACCTCATAGGGATCGCTGGTGCGTCGCTGTTTGGATCGCTGGGGAGATGTCAAACAGAGATCTCACCAGCGACGCAACAACGATCCAGAATGATACGGAGGTCGTTGGGACTCTGTTTCTTAGACCTGTAGTATTGAGGTCGTTGTTCGTTGTCCCTGTCAAACACACCAATGCATGCTGCCCAGCGGGATCCCAACGGTCAAAAAATGGTCCAGGCAACTCTGACATGACCAGTGATGTCACAGCAGGGGCCTGGTCGCTGCTAAGTGTCAAACATAGCGAGATCGCTGGCAAGGTCGCCGTTGCGTCACCAAATATTTGTGACTTGGCAGCGATCTCGCTTAGTGTGACAGGGGCTTAAGACAGCACCGATTATTAAAGCTACAGTGACCCTGTGACTGATGAAAATCACAGTATAGCAGGATCATCACCGAGGATCACACTTCAGTCTGGGAGAGACTGCTCATCCAGAACTTTCTAGTTCATGATGACAATTTCAGAATGACAGTGAAGACTGACATGAAGACATCGCAGGGGAAGTGACTGCGCAGCACGGCAGTTATCAGACATGGTGCTGCTCTGTAGCCATAGCTCGCAGCTATCCAGCATTTAGGGGACACCTCTGAACCTACTGATTTCTGTTTGCTTTTGAAGTGCTCGGTGCGTGGTGGCGGCAAAGAAGTGGGTCAGTGCACACGGAGACGAGCCGCGATCAGCACTTGGCTCCTGCATTATGTATTAGGTCTAACATGAAGGTAGCGATGTTCTCCAGGCTCAGAGATTGGAGCTGACATGACATGTAATATTGTTCTGTAGTAATGAACGACGCAGACTCATTATTCCTGAGCACAACACGACGCTGCGTTTTGTCTGAAGAAGAAACAACAAGACAAGAGGGAAAACGCCGTCGACGTCGCCGCGTGTTCTCTTCTCTAAACAGAAACAATAAATTAATGATAACAATTGAAGAGTCTTCATGTAGCACAGAGAAGTGAGGCCGTCGTCCCCGCACGGCGCACATTCTGCTCACACAGGCGGCACAGCTGTTTCTACAGGATTCCTCACAGATATGACAGATCCAGCATGATCCAATATTTCTCCTTATTTACTATTTGGGGGGCATTTTAAAGGATTTCTTTTTATAGCGGATAAGAAAAACTATGCACACCTTGGACATTGAGGAAAACTGAAGTGTGAACTGCGCCATAAGCTGAAAATAAGAAGTTTCAGGTGTCCTCAAAGAGAACATGGCCCTCGTGATAAACACTTGTCAGATGTCCCGGACACATTACCTGGGCCTCTACTAATAGGAGACCCCCAGCCAGGATTTTGTGAACCCCACACTGCTCTTTCCAAGTGCAACAAACAACTATCTGCCTTTATTCAGCATTGTAGTGATTTGTTCACTGAGTGTGTTGGGGGACAATCAAATGTTAGAGGTATTGAGGCAAACAGGCATGTTATCCAGTAAGGCAAAGTCCATTGGTTTATTACACCATAAACCACATAACATAATCAGTCCATTATATCTACAACAGCCTAACATTATAAGACCCTAAGGCTGTCCCAATGGTGGATACGGTAGCCTGGCATTATAAACATAGTCCCTTTTAAACACACGGTTACCTTACAAGAGCTATTCCCAGCTCCATTCACTGAATCTTGCCAGTCCATCGTTAAGGAAACTGCCTCCCTGGGATCACCAACAACTGTCAGTTCCAGATCCTGAGCAGAACAACTGTAGATTCCTGAATATCCCTGTGGTCTCCTCATCACATACCTTCCAGGACACTCGCCGTTTCCACGCTTACATACCAGGTGTGTTCCAAGACAACGGTCACTCCAAGCACCGAGAGCAAGCCCTCACAGGTTCTTCCATAGCCATCCCAGGCTCTGCATGCAATCTGCAGACTGCATGCCTTCCAGGGGAGCTTCTTCTCCCAAATGCACAGAGACATCTAATCCTATTATCAGAGATTATATCCCCTGAGATACACCCGGGTGTGTGAGGAATCATGCCAGCCAGACACGCCCCTGTCTCTAGGCTCACTTGCGAACCCTGTACTTGTAATGCATAACTTCAACCTATGAAATTACATGTCCCAGCATAATGCATTACCTAAATTCCATGAACTACAAGTCCCAGCATACATATTTGCAATGCAGCAAGCCACTGCATCACAGCATCTTTAAAGAGGACCTGTCACCCCCCTGGTGCTATGCTAACTGAATGCAGTGTGTCTCCTGCATTCAGGGAAGGGGTTTCCCACAAGTTTCTAGCCTCCCTGTAAATTGTTAGAGACTTTATAAAATGTACAGATAACAAGTCCTGAGGGACTTACTCAGTAATAAGTCATCACTGTTGTTGGTGTCCTCCCTGCCTCCAGCCCTCTCTGTGCCACCTCCAGCCCTCAGCGATGACACATACAGGAGGCTGAGCAAGAGAGGGCTGGAGGTGGCACAGAGAGGGCTGGAGGTGGCACAGAGAGGGCTGGAGGCATGGAGGACACCAGCAACAGTGATGACTCATTACTGAGTAAGTCCCTCCGGACTCCTTATCTGTACACTTTACAGAGTCTTTTTAACAGCTTACAGGGGGGCTAAAGACATGGGGGACCCCTTCCCTGAATGCAGCAGACAATCAGTTCTGCATTCAGTTAGCATAGCACCAGGGGGGTGACAGGTCCTCTTTAATAACGAAAAAGGGGGCGACAGTCAGCAATCGATGACCTAAATCAGCAATGACTGGAGATCCATGATTGAAGCTTCTGTCCATCAAGAATCAGAACACTAACACAGGATCGGAGGAAGCTGAAATGCCACAAAGTAATGACCCCTCTGTCTCCCCAGACTGGTTGTCCCCTCTAGATTACTCAGCCCCCTCCCAGGTTCTCTCTCCTCCAGACTCCTCTACTTTATCTCTGGAGGAACAATGAGATTAAGGGCTGAGAATGGAGGGTCTCACTGATCCGCTCATCCTGCACACAAAGCCAATGCTGCCACAAGAAGACACTTCATGACACTAACAACATTTACATCGCTGTCTTCTCAGCAAGAATACGATAGGATCTATTCTAGATGTAGACAGGAACACTCATTAGATAGCATAGGTCATATAAATGGTGAAAAATAAACAACAAAGTAACCTAGTAATGAGCAGAGACTGAAAAAAATATACCGTATATACTCGTGTATAAGCCGACCCGTGTATAAGCCGACCCCCTACTTTTGCCCCAAAAAACTGGGAAAACTTATTGACTCGCGTATAAGCCGAGGGTGGACTCCAGCACAGGTATACAACCCCCAGCAGTGAGGTATACAGCAGCCTCCCCAGTGGTAGTATACAGCAGCAGCCCCAGTGGTAGTATACAGCAGCCCCAGAGGTATATACAGCCCCAGAGGTATATGCAGCCCCAGAGGTATATGCAGCCCCAGAGGTATATGCAGCCCCATATGCAGCCCCAGAGGTATATGCAGCCCCAGAGGTATATGCAGCCCCATAGGTATATGCAGCCCCATAGGTATATGCAGCCCCATATGCAGCCCCAGAGGTATATGCAGCCCCATATGCAGCCCCATATGCAGCCCCAGAGGTATATGCAGCCCCATATGCAGCCCCAGAGGTATATGCAGCCCCATATGTATATGCAGCCCCATATGCAGCCCCAGGGGTATATGCAGCCCCAGAGGTATATGCAGCCCCATATGCAGCCCCAGAGGTATATGCAGCCCCAGAGGTATATGCAGCCCCATAGGTATATGCAGCCCCAGAGGTATATACAGCAGCCCTAGTGGTGTATACAGCAGCCCCAGTGGTAGTATACAGCAGCAGCCCCAGGGCTGTATACAGCAGCAGCCCCAGGGCTGTATACAGCAGAAGCCCCAGGGCTGTATACAGCAGAAGCCCCAGGGCTGTATACAGCAGAAGCCCCAGGGCTGTATACAGCAGCAGCCCCAGGGCTGTATACAGCAGCAGCCCCAGGGCTGTATACAGCAGCAGCCCCAGGGCTGTATACAGCCGCAGCCCAGGGCTGTATACAGCCGCAGCCCCAGGGCTGTATACAGCCGCAGCCCCAGGGCTGTATACAGCCGCAGCCCCAGGGCTGTATACAGCCGCAGCCCCAGGGCTGTATACAGCCGCAGCCCCAGGGCTGTATACAGCCGCAGCCCCGGAGGTATACAGGCCCCCCCCCATCAAGCTCCAGGGCCCCCCCTTGAGCGGCGTCCTGTAAAGGAATATCATACTTGCCAGTCTCCTGTCGCGCCGTCAGCAGCTGCCGACACACGCGATCCCGGGCTTCATTCAGCGTCTTCCGGATTCCGACTTCCTGTAGTCGCGGGCAATGACGTCATTGCCCGCGACTAAAGGAATGCGGAAGACGCTGAATGAAGCCCGGGATCGCGTGTGTCGGCAGCTGCGGACGGCGCGACAGGAGACTGGCAAGTATGATATTCCTTTACAGGACGCCGCTCAAGGGGGGGGCCCTGGAGCTTGATGGGGGGGGCCTGTATACCTCCGGGGCTGCGGCTGTATATATACATATACTCGCGTATAAGCCGAGGGGGGACTTTTCAGCCCAAATTTTGGGCTGAAAAAGTCGGCTTATACGCGAGTATATACGGTACTTTACCTATGATAATAATATTCTTTATTTATATAGCGCCAACATATTCCGCAGCGCTTCACAATTCAGAGGTTCATATTCAAACAATCATAAGAAACATTTATCAGAAAATACAATACAATACAAAGCATAATACAATAATTAAAGCAAAATAATGACAGACCTGCTCATAAGAGCTTACAATCTAAAGCCCCGTCACACTAAGCAAGATCGCTAGCGAGAAAGCTGCTGAGTCACAAGTTTTGTGACGCAACAACGACCTCAGCAGCGATCTCGCTACGTTTGACATGTAGCAGCAACCAGGCCCCTGCTGTGAGATCGCTGGTTGTGTCGGAATGGCCTGGACCATTTTTGATCGTTTGGGTCCCGCTGGGTAGCATGCATCGGTGTGTTTGACAGGGACAAAGACCAACGACCTCAATACTACAGGTCTGAGAGACAGGGTCCCAACAACCGCTGTATCGTTCCGTATCGTTGCTGCGTTGCTGGTGAGATCTGACTGTTTTGACATCTCACCAGCGACCACGTAGCGACGCACCAACGATCCCTACCAGGTCGTATCGTTGTTGGGATCGCTGGAGCGTCGCCAAGTGTGACAGTACCCTAACAATGAGGAGGGGGTAACACAAAGTACAGGGGCTTATTTACAATGATGGGATAGTCAACTTAAGGAGATGGGGAACAAATAGGAGCAGCATAAGTGGCTACTAACCATTATTTGTAATGCATGTGAGACTGGTGGAGCGGATAGGCTATGTCTAAGTGACTTAGACTAGGGATCATAATAGGCCACCCTAAAAAGATGTGTTTTTAGGGATTGCCTGAAATTATGTAAATTGTGGATAGACCTAATTTCTTGGGGTAGAGCATTCCAGAGAATTGATGCAGCTAGGGAGAAGTCTTGGAGTCGGGAGTGGGAGGTTCGGATTAAAGCAGAAGTTTAAAGTCCCTTCCAGAGCGAATAGAACGGGTGGGGTAATAGACAGAGATGAGGGTAGAGAGGTAGGGAGGTGCTGCACTGTGAAGAGCTTTGTGTGTGAGAACAAGCAGTTTGATCTGAATCCTATAGTGTATAGGCAGCCAGTGCAATGCCTGCATAGAAATGATTAGCTATGTAGATGATCCTGGCTGCTGCATTAAGGATGGACTGGAGAGGGGAGAGTCTAGTGCGGGGAAGGCCAATTAAAAGAGAATTAGAATAGTCAAGGCGGGAGTGAATCAGGGCCACAGTGAGGGTTTGTGTGATTTCCAAGGTGAGAAAGGGGTGAATTCTAGAGATGTTCTTCAGTTGCAAGTGGCAAGAGCGGGCGAGAGATTGTATATATGGGGTGAAGGAAAGATCAGAGTCTACATAGCTACATACCTACGTAGAAACAGAAACTGCCTTTAATAAAATGTTGCTGTCATCCTTCCTGCCCTTGGACATGAGCAACATTGTAGTACGATGCCGGAGTGGCACAGCAAACAATACCACCTGTACAAGAACCCTGGATCTGTGGTGGGCGCTGTGTGGCTGCAATGTGCAGATGGCAAAACAACTCGCATCACACAGGAATACACCATACCAGCACACATCACGTCATGTCTGCACATGTCATACTGACCCGTGTCATACTTGCATGCGTCACACCGGTCCACATCACACCGGGTTGCGTTATACCGACACACTTCATATTGACGTGTCTTATCAGAACACTTCATATCTGCACACGTCATACTGGCACGTCATACCTACACGCGTCACACGTCATGTTCACTCTTGTATAGGACGTGATTGTAGCTTCATATGTATAATTGGCATTCAGTAACAATGTTTGCAGATGATTATACAATATGTGTGAACGCTTCCCTAAGATAAGAGGTGTTACATCTGTTTCCATCTGTTAAGGCCACTTTACACACACCAACTTATCTGTCCAACTTCTGACCAACTTGCTGGTTGCAGTGAAATCATGGACACATTGCTCCATTTTGTGACTGTGTACAATGGAACAATGGACACATTGTTCCATTGTACACAGTCACAAAATGGAGCAATGTGTCCATGATTTCACTGCAACCAGCAAGTTGGTCAGAAATTGGACAGATAAGTTGGTGTGTGTAAAGTGGCCCTTAACCCTTGCCGGCCTCACCACGGCTGGGGTGATAGGCACTTTGGGGTTCAGAGACAATTGCACAAGATTCTGTTGTATGGTAACATTGTTTCTCTGCTCTTCCCTCTTCCCACAGGAGAGGACACATTATGACAATATCAGCGCCCAGTTATCAGGGAAACCCAGCGAAGATGGAAAGATGGGTCCTGGGGTCATCGATCTGACCAGACCAGAGGATGTAGAAGGTGAGTTTGATCAGACGTCAGCGAGCACAAAGACACAAGGGTCAGCAGTGACAAGATGTATGCCGTAATCGGCCAGGTCGATCCTGTAACATTTTTTATGTTTATTTTAGCAATTGTGATAATCTTTAGGGAACAGGTTTTTTTTTTTGCTTTTTATGGGTGACTGAGATTCACTTGAGCTTTTTTGCTCGTTGTAAGGAACAAATCAAAACAGATTAGACGTATATGTAAAATAGGCGGCCGTCACACGCAACAATTTCTTGAACGATATCGCTTAAGCGATCTGCTTT
The DNA here is from genome assembly GCA_033576535.1 of Allobates femoralis. Lineage (NCBI taxonomy): Eukaryota > Metazoa > Chordata > Amphibia > Anura > Aromobatidae > Allobates > Allobates femoralis. The sequence goes on along the minus strand of JARQOC010000010.1, from coordinate 32,821,669 downwards.
TTGATCGCTTAAGCGATATCGTTTGTAAAATCGCTTGATTACACGCAGCGACGCACAATGTAAAAAAGAGAATTTTGTTTACGTACCGTAAATTTTTTTTTCTTTAATCATCAATGGGAGACCCAGACAATGGGGTTTAGGGCTCCGCCCTCCGGAGGTCACACTAGGTACTACAAGTTTGTAGACACCGCCTCCTCCGCTTATAAACCCCCACCGTAGGGAACATCCTCAGTTTAGTCCATAAGCTGCGAGGAGAAAAATGAACCACACCCGAAACATCGGGAAGAATACCGTGCACAGACGGACTGAACAACCCGGAAAACACTGTCTCAACAGAGAACAGATCAAATGCAAACATGCAACGGAACAACTGGGTGGGTGCTGGGTCTCCCATTGATGATTAAAGAAAAAAGAATTTACGGTACGTAAACAAAATTCTCTTTTTTCTGGTCATCATAATGGGAGACCCAGACAATGGGGATGTCCTAAAGCAATACCCCAGGGCGGGAAGAGTTCCTCAACAAGACGGATAATACACGGTCCCCCTTAAAGGTGGGCAACCGCCGCCTGGAGGACCCGCCTGCCCAAACTTGCGTCCGCAGAGGCATGGGCATGCACCATATAGTGCTTTGAGAAAGTGTGCAGGCTGGACCAGGTGGCCGCCTGACACACCTGTAGAGCAGATGCTCGATGTCGCAAGGCCCATGAGGCACCTACAGCTCTAGTAGAGTGTGCCTTCAAACCCACCGGGAGAGGCAAACCAGAAGACCGGTATGCCTCCTGAATGGGAGCCTTGATCCATCTGGCCAAGGTCGACTTCGAAGCCGCGGACCCCTTACAGCGACCCATCGTGAGGACAAATAAGGAATCCGAACTCCTAAAGGAGGCGGTCCTGGACACATAAATGCGTACAGCTCTCACGAGATCCAGAGTATGGAGGTCGCGCTCAACCTGATGAATGGGAGCGGGGCAAAATGATGGGAGAACAATCTCCTGGTTTAGGTGGAAAGTTGAAACCACCTTCGGCAAGAATTCAGGCCGCGGGCGCAACACCACCTTGTCTTGGTGAACCACCAGAAAGGGTGACTTGCACGAAAGTGCAGCCAATTCTGAGACCCTTCTCAGAGACGTAATTGCCACCAGAAAAACCACCTTCTGGGACAGACGAGAGAGAGAGATGTCTCTCAGTGGCTCAAACGGCGGTTTCTGCAGTGCCGCCAGGACCATGTTGAGGTCCCAAGGGTCCAGAGGTCGTCTGTAAGGCGGAACCACCCGAGACACCCCCTGCAGAAATTGACGAACCTTCGGGAGGAGCGCCAAGCGCCTGTCAAACAGCACTGAAAGTGCTGATACTTGACCTTTCAGAGAGCCAAGGGATAATCCCAACTCCAAACCCGACTGTAGGAAGGCCAACAATGTCGGGATGGACAAGGGCCACGGTGAGCGTCCACCAGAGGCACACCAGGAGAAAAAGATTTTCCACGTTCTGTGGTATATCTTCCTGGAGACAGGTTTCCTTGCCCGATTCATCGTGGCAACCACCGTAGGAGAGAAGCCCCTGGATGTCAGCAACCAGGCCTCAAGAGCCATGCAGTCAATCTGAGGGCCCTGGAATTGAGGTGGAAGAATGGGCCTTGCGCGAGTAGATCTGCGCGTTCTGGAAGAGCCCACCGGTGTCCGCCTGACAGTTGCCAGAGGTCCGGGTACCAGGACCTCCGGGGCCAATCTGGAGCCACTAGAATGGCTACTCTGCATTCTGTCCTGATTTTCCACAGAACCCTGGGAATCAGAGCCAGAGGCGGGAACACATATGGCAGCTGGAAGCTGGACCAACTCAGGATCAGAGCATCCGCCCCCAGAGACTGAGGATCCCACGATCGTGCCATGTATTGGGGTACCTGATGATTCAGCCGTGAGGCCATCAGATCCACGTCCGGAGTGCCCCATTTGCTGCAGATGTCCCGGAAGACGTCTGGATGCAGGGACCACTCTCCGGCGTCCATCCCCTGTCGGCTCAGGTAGTCGGCCTCCCAGTTCTCGACCCCTGGGATGTGAACTGCGGAGATCAGGCAGCCGTTTTCCTCCACCCAGGCTAGAATGCGGTGGACTTCGGCGAGGGCCTGAGCACTTCTGGTCCCTCCCTGATGATTTATGTAGGCGACGGCCGTCGCATTGTCGGACTGAACCCGAATGGGTTGTCCTGACAGGAATTTCTGAAACGCCAGGAGCGCCAGATAGACCGCCTTGATCTCCAGCACGTTGATCTGTAATGCCGACTCCGACTGAGTCCAGAGGCCTTGAGCCCTGTGGTGCAAGAACACCGCACCCCAGCCTTTCAGACTGGCGTCGGTGGTCACCACTAACCATGACGGTTTTAGAAAGGACCGGCCCCGTGACAGATGATGTGGCTGGAGCCACCACTGTAGGGAGTCCCTGGTTGATTGTGACAGCGTCACCAGCCGATTCAGAGAAATCGTCCTTTTGTCCCATCGGCGAAGAATCTCCAACTGGAGAGGACGGAGGCGAAACTGTGCGAAAGGCACCGCCTCTATCGCCGCTACCATGCGTCCCACCAGCTTCATCAACCCCCGTAGGGAAGATTGTGGTGACAGGAGAACAGTCTGCACTCCTGATTGGATCGCAAGCTGTTTGGCTTGAGGTAGGGACACCAGGGCTGAGTCCGTGTGGAAGTCCATGCCCAGATATGTCAAAGACTGGGTCGGAATCAGGGTCGACTTTGGAATGTTGAGAAGCCACCCGAACTGTTCCAGAGACTTCATGGTCACCTCCAGGCTCACCCGACAAAGGTCTTCCGATGGCGCCCTGACCAGCAGGTCGTCCAAATAGGGAATGACGGCGTGTCCCTGCACATGCAGGAGAGCCATCATTGAGGCCATCACCTTTGTGAACACTCGCGGTGCCGAGGCTAGCCCGAATGGCAGTGCCACAAATTGGAAGTGTTCTTCCCCCACTGCGAATCTCAACCAGCGCTGATGAGCCGGTGCAATGGGCACGTGAAGGTAGGCGTCTCGTATATCTATGGACGCCAGGAAGTCTCCCTGTGACACAGCCGCGATCACGGAGCGCAGGGATTCCATACGAAACTTCCGAACCAACACGTGGCGGTTGAACAACTTGAGGTCCAGAACCGGACGAAAAGAGCCGTCCTTCTTTGGGACAATAAAGAGGTTGGAGTAAAAACCCCTGAACCTCTCTCCCGTGGGTACTGGGACCACCACTCCGTCTCTGCGGAGTCCCTCCAACACCAGATGAAAAGCCTGAGCTTTGTCTAGGGATGGAACAGACCGATGGAATCGGTGTGCCGGCTGTGACGTCAGCTCTATCCTGTAGCCTTTTGAGACTACGTCTCGGACCCACTGGTCTTGAACGTGGAGAAGCCATCTGTCCTGGAAAAGAGACAGGCGGCCCCCCACCTGTGGGGAGACAGGATGAAGGAGCGAGTCATGCCGAAGCGGGTTTAGGGGTGGCAGCTGCCGCCCCTGCCGGCTTCTTTTGGCGACTTTTGTTGCGCCACTGAGTGGAGGGCTTGCCCCCACGGTCCGCGCGAGCGGACGCCGCTGATGACTGCGAGCTGGGGCGAAAGGACCACTGTTTTGGGTTCCTTTTCACGGTATAACCGTGGCTTAGGCTTATTCTGCGGTATCTTAGACTCAGCAGAATCCTTTATCAGCTTGTCCAGCTCGGTGCCGAAGAGCCTGTCACCAGCAAACGGAAGATTTTGCAAAATCTTCTTAGACGTGGCATCTGAGTCCCAAAGACGCAGCCACAACAATCTGCGGATCGCTATAGCATTGGCCGAAGCCACAGCCGAGCGAGTGGCAGTTTCCAAAGTTGCCGTCCTGGCGTAATCCGCATAAGCCCTTGCTCTGTCGGTGAGTGCCAGGACCTCTGGGCTGGCCCTAGCTAGATCAGAGATACCATCCAAGCAGGAGGTAATCGCTTGTAGGGTCCAGACCGCGGCAAAATTAGGGGCAAATGAAGACCCCACAGCCTCATAGGAAGACTTGGCGAGTTGCTCGACCTGTCTATCAGTAGCATCCTTCAATGAGGAGCTATCAGAGGCAGAAAACAAGGAGCGTGCAGCAATCCTAGTCATGGAAGCGTCCACCTTAGGGGACTGTGACCATTCCAGAAGCACCTCCTGAGGAAAGGGAAAGCGAAGGTCCTTAGGTTTACGGACATAACGCCGCCCAGGATGTAACCTGGGAGCTCTAATCACCCTTCCAAAATTAGTGTGGTCCATAAAGGACCCACTTGGTCTCGCCTCCGGCCGCAGCCATTGATAGACCTCCTTGGGGTGAACAGTCACCTCCTCAGGAGGAGTGACCAGACGTAATGTCTCATTGATGGAGGACACCAGATCCTCCACCCCATCTGGAGGTTCAGAGACAGACCCGAGAGTAGAACCCCCATCATCTTCCTCACCATCAGAGGAACGCTCCTCCTCAGAGGGAGCTTGGAGCTCTGGAGAGGCCTCACGAGCTCGCTTAGGGGGTCTCACAGAAGAAGTAAGAAGCACCCGGGGGTAACTGGGAGGAGTAGCTGGGTTTTCCAGCCTCCTATGAAGTGCCTCCAGGGATTGCGACATGGAGGACATCTGGGACAGCAGAGATTCATTTATCTTATTCTGCGCTTCCCATGTCCCTGGGATCACCCGAACCTCAGGGTATAGACCCGCAGATTCTGATTCAACAGTAACTGTCCGGGTCTCTGGGCGTCCGCAATTATTGCAGGACCCCTCCACCAGTGAACCGTTGCATGTAGCGCAGGTAATGGTGCCATCTGCCGCCTTAGCAGCATGCTTCCTTACTGAGGACATCGCCACAGTAGGGGAAATAAGCCAAGTTGTAACAAACAAACCGGAGATCCCGGTGGCTTACCGACCGCAGTAAGCGGTAGGAGGAAGCGGCGTTCGTGTGTGACCTCCGCGAGTTCCGGTCTCCCCTGGAAAGTGCAGACACACGCTGCAGCCAGATCCCAGCCGGGAAGAGAGGGAGAAGATGGCCGCCGACAGTAAAGTCATAGGCGTGGCCAGGAACACGCGGGAGAACACAAAACACGCCCATCGGTGATGTCACCGTAAGAGCTGCTTCCTCCTCCTCCAGGCAGCCTCAGTAATGGAGGTGCCAGAGCCCGCAGCGCGGGAAAAGAGTGTGTAACAATACACATACACACACAGACTGCATGCACAAAACAAACATCAGCAGTCTACAGCCTCAGCCCCTGAGACACACAGGGCGGTCAGCCAGAGTGACCCCAGCACAGGGTACACCGACAGAACCGCGGACCCGAGGGTAACCGCGCGGTCTGAGTGTCATGACACCAAGTGACAGACACTACCCCCAGGCACACAGGAGACACACCAGGTGCCTCAGTGCCGGTCCGGTCTGTAAGCACCTTTAGGGAGGCCTCGGACGGGGGTACAGCACCAGTCCGGAGTGTAAGCACCATTTAGGGAGGCCTCGGACTGGGCTGGCTCCGTCCGGTCTGTAAGCACCATTTAGGGAGGCCTCGGACGGAGCGGAGCTGTGCAAGGCTCCAGGCTCCCCCTCTCCAGAGCCTCCATGGAGGGATGGAAAGGAAGGAGCTCGACAGCGTACCGGGAGAACAGCAAGTGTCCAGGCTAAAAAGCCCTCCGGTACCTCCACCAGCGTGTTCCACAAAGGGTGAGCGGGGAGACTGTCGAGGGTCCCGACCGGGACCATTTACCTTGTCTTCATACGCCATCACGTAAGCTGTGAGAATGCAGTGAAGTGCAAGCAAAGCGTGATCCTCCGAGCACACTAAGTTTAAAACTGAGGATGTTCCCTACGGTGGGGGTTTATAAGCGGAGGAGGCGGTGTCTACAAACTTGTAGTACCTAGTGTGACCTCCGGAGGGCGGAGCCCTAAACCCCATTGTCTGGGTCTCCCATTATGATGACCAGAAAATCGCTTGATTGTTTGATCGCAGATTTGTGAGCCGGAGCCATATCAAGCGATAATCGCTTGATCAATCTGCATCATCGTGGTGTGTGACACCACGATGAACGATCTCCCAGCAGCAGAGCCTATGCTGGGAGATGGTATCTATGGTAAACGTTGGGTTACTAAGTGCCGCGCGGCGCCTAGTAACCCGATGTGTACCATAGTTACCAGCAATCTCGCTGCTCCACATCGCTGGTGAGTCTGCCTGTGTGACAGCTCATCAGCGATGTGAACGATGTTGTTAGCTCACAAAATTGATGCGTGTGACGGCCGCCATACACAAATCTCAAGGATGACAAAATGAAGTGTAGCAGTTGTGCCTGCAGTCCTCAGAAAAAGCAGATCCTAAAGGCCCAGTTACACACACAGATAATTGTGCAGAGATTCTTTGCAGGTCTCTGGTTGCAGTGAAATCATGGAAACATTGTTACATTTTGTGGCCGTGTACAAATGTAACAATGTGTCCATGATTTCACTGCAACCAGAGATCTGCGACAATCTCTGCACAATTATCTGTTTGTGTATAACTGGGCCTTAAGGCTACATTCAGACTGTGCATTTTTTTACTCTTCTGTTCCGATGCATACTTAGCTGCAAAACAGGAGCTGTAAAAATAAAAAAAATGCATCCAAAAACGGATCACCCGTTTCTGATCCGTATTTGAGTGGTGCGTTTTTTTACTCATAGACAATGGCTTCTATGGGAAAAGCAGATCAGAAAAACACCAGACAAATTGACAGACCCTTTTCTAAAACGGAGCACTCCAAAAGTGAAAAAAACGCATCACTTTCAAAGTGCCCTGTCTGAATGGCAAAAACGAAAACCTATAGACTTTACTGGGATGGCATTTGAGTGATCAATTTTCTTCAGTGCACTGCAAAAAACGTATCAAAAAACGTTGAATGTAGCCTAAGGGAGATGGCGTCAGAAAGATCATATGATCTGCAGCCTGATCATAATCTGGATCCAGCGAAGGATCTGCTCAGTGCAGAAGGGGAGACAATTCATCATACAGGGGGGTCTTGTGTATGATCGTGTCACAGATCAGGGGCAAGCAGCTCATTACTGATTACAAACCATGTGTATAAATCACAATGTCCCATCAATATTTAATGCCTTTCTTCATTATTATCGGCTAACACTGAGCGGAGTAACATGTGTAGAATCATGTGTCACCGATAGGAAATCGCCAAACAACGCAGCTTTTAACACTGTGCAGTCACCTCCATTGAAAGTGTCACATACACCTACAGCTGTTGCAGAACCTCATAGTACATACCTCAGCTGCTCCTCATAAAATACTGATGAAACTCCTCAGCCCTCATAAAATACAGCCACAACTGCTGCAGAACCTCATGGTACACTCCTCCGCTGTTGAACCTTACAGTACACTCTTCAGCTGCTGCAGATCCTCTTACCACACACAAGTCAGGTGTGTAATCCGTGTGGTGTGGGGCCAGGCTGCACATACAGTTGCAGACAGTATCTGGCAATCATCCTACAACCTCCAGCACAGTCAAATTGATGGGGTTCATATTGATAGGGTTCACTGTTGTTTTCGGGCTCATACTCTCTGCCAGCTGCACCATCCCACCAAGGTTTTATTTGTGTGCAGTTAAAAATACCGTAATATCTGCTTGATAATAATTTTCTACATTAACGATTTAGCAACTTTGCAGCGGTAAAAAGAATGTCCCTGATTGTGGATTTGTGCAGCGTCTGAGTATTTATAGAGGCTGTGGGCAGTTTATAGTTTTTTTTTTTCTCTTTTACATAAAGTATCATAGAAAAGGAAAATGTAAAGACAAAGATTTCACTATAGCAATGGGCGAGAACACAACAAATCTTCAGACCAAAAAAAAGAGAAAAAACACAACAACTATATATAAAAGCGCCAGAGAACTTTCCTATGGGTCTAAAAATAGGACAAGGAGATTTTGTGTTAAATAAAGTTGTTTTCATGGTTTCATCAAGATAGTTTTTATCAGAAGTGAAGTTTATGCAATTTGCTAAGAAGTAAAGTTCTGCGGCGGCTGAGACGGGAGGGAGGTGGAGAAGCTTCATCTAGACGGGGTCCGGGTAGAATTTCCTTCATTTTACCACCAGCCACATGCAGCAGCCACCGCAGTCATTAGCTCCTTTAAAACTCAGATGAAAGACGTTCTCTGAGACCACAGAAGGGCTCCGGCGAGATCCCTGAGCACTGACATATGGCAGAGCGCTGCTCACAGTACGTCCAGCTGCATGTCCAAAGAACAAGAAAAGTCAGAGACGGCAGGAAATCTGACAGTGGATCGGCCGCTAACAACCAATTACATGAGATGGGGTCTGCAGAAGCAGAGGTGTGCAGGAGGGCTTGTCTTATGGCCTGGTCTGAGAGAAGCCTGCTCCTGCAGAGGCGGGTGTGTGCGGGAGGGCTTGTCATAGGGCCTAGTCTGGGAGGGGGCCGCTCCTACAGTGGCGACTGTGTGCAGAAGGGCTTGTCATAGGGCTCAGTCTGGGAGGTGGCCGCTCTTTCAGAGGTGGGTGTATGCAAGAGGGCTTGTCATACGGCCCAGTTTGAGAGAAGGCTTCTCCTGCAGAGGCGGGGGTGTGCGGGGGCCTTGTCCTAGGGCCCAGTCTGGGAGGGGGGGCTTGTCCTAGGGCCCAGTCTGGGAGGGGGCCGCTCCTGCAGAGGCTGGGGTTGCGGGAGGGCTTGTCATAGGGCCAAGTCTAGGAGGGGGCCATTGCTGCAGAGGCGGGGTGTGCGGGAGGGTTTGCGGCCACTCCTGCAGAGACGGAGGTGTGTGCGTGATGGCTTATCATAGGGCCTGGTCTGGGAGGGGGCCGCTTCTGCAGGGGCAGGGATGTGTGTGAGAGGGCTTGCAATAGGGCCCAGTCTAGGGGGTGGTCACTCCTGCAGAGGCGGGGGTGTGTGCATGAGGACTTGTTATAGGGCCTGGTCTGGGAGGTAGCCACTCCTGCAGAGGCAGCGGTGTGTGGGAGGGCTTGTCATAGAGCCCGATCTGGGATGAGGCCGCTTCTGCACAGGCGTATGTGTGTGCCGAGGGGTTGGCATAGGCCAGGTGGATGTGTGAGAGGTCTTGTCCTAGGGCCTGGTCTGGAAGGGGGCCGCTCCTGCAGAGGCAGAGGTGTGTGCGGGAGGGCTTGTCATAGGGCCCAGTCTGGGAGGGGTGCTCCTGCAGAAGAGGGTGTGTTTGCAGAAGGGTTGGCATAGGGCCCGGCCTGGGAGGGGGCCACTCATGCAGAGGCAGGTGTGTGCGGGGGGGTTGGCATTGGGCCCAGTCTGGAAGGGGGCCGTTCCTGCAGAGGCAGGTGGATGTGTGAGATGGCTTGCTGTAGGGCTCGGTCTGGGAGGGGTCCGCTCCTGCAGAGGCGGGTGTGTGTGCGGGAAGGCTTGTCATATGGACCGGTCTGGGAGGGGCGCTCTACACAGTTTGTGGGTAGGAGGCTCAGGGTTAGGTCGTTACTTTCAATGAAGAACATTCTAGTATACAATTCCTTTAGTCTGACATTCAATAATCCAGCTCTTGTTACTAGCAGCTGAAATTTCCCAGTACCAGAACTGGAGACTCCTGTAAGTGATGATCTTTTCCGCCTGCTGGTAGTTGTAGTTCAGCTCTGGGGTGACTGATGTGTAAATATTTCTCAAATCTCCACGTCCACAGCTCCATATGAGCTGCTTGAAGTCCGTTTTTCTCAGCAGAGTTGGTCTAGACATCAGAATATTCGCCGGCACTACGCGGCTCTTCCTGCACCTTCTATGTACAGGAGGCTGAGTCTGACATTCACCATTAAATGATGTGAGATTATTGATATTTGATTGTCACAGTCATGATGATGATTTTTATCTGACAGGGGGCACCACAGTGGTGGAGGCACGAGTCTACAGGGACGCACGAGGACGGAGCACCAACGAACCGCACATCAAACGACCAATGAACGCTTTCATGGTTTGGGCAAAAGATGAACGAAGGAAAATCCTGCAGGCATTTCCTGACATGCACAACTCAAACATTAGTAAAATCCTCGGTGAGTGTAATCCAAGAAATGAACGGTCCATGAATGTAATATATATATATCTATCTATAATTGCGAGTTGGCTCCTCCACTTCCGTCTGGATGTCCGCCTATGTCACTTTCGCCAGCGCCATATTTCCACACCCAAGTGATGGGTATAGAAATATGGCGGCCGCTGCTCCCTCGCCAGTTACCGCCCGCCCGCTCAAACCCACCCCTCCTCCCTATAGTCCCCCCCCCCCACTAACCCGATGCTGCAGCCCCCGCCAGCCATCGCCCCCTGCCGCTGATAAGTTGGGACCGACTTACAGCACCTGTGGTGATGTCATGATCATGGGGGAGCCAGGTCACATCATCATGTCACCACAGGATCTTGAGCAGGACCGATGGAGGAGCAGAGAGCAGCAACAGAAGCCAGGTACTGCAGAGGCAGCTCACTCTCACCCCACACCACGGTCAGACCACACTCACCACTGCACTCACTCACTGTACACTCACTCAACCTGCACTCACTCTGTTCCCTGCACTCACACTGCACTCACCCACCCTGCACTCACTCAACCTACACTCAGCCTGCGCTTACTCAGCCCGCAAAACAGTCAGACCACACTCACCCTACACTCACTCATCCTGCACTCACACTGCACACCCTACACTCACTCACCTACATTCACTGTCCTCACTCACTCAAGCCTCACCCCGCCAACACTCACTCCTGGCCCACACTCACTCCCCACACTCACTCGCCCACACTCACTCGGCCCACACTCACTCGGCCCACACTCACTCGGCCCACACTCACTCGGCCCACACTCACTCGGCCCACACTCAGCTCCGCTCACTCAGCCCGCCCCACATCAGACCACATTTACGCTGCACTCACTTATCCTGCAGTCACTCAACCTATACTCACTTGGCCCACACTCAGCCTGCCCTCACTCAGCCCGCCCTCACTCACACCACGATCACCCGCACTACGGTCATCTCACATTCAGCCTGCCCTCACTCAGCCCGCACCATGGACAGCCTGCCATCACTCAGCCCGCACCATGGTCAGACTATCCTCACTCAGCCCGCACCACGGTCACCCTGCACTCAACCTACACTCATTCAGCCCGTACCAGTCACCCCGCACTATGGTCATCCCACACTCACACAACCTACACTCAATCAGCCCGCACCATGGTCACTCTGCACTCACTCAGCCCACACCACAGCCACCCTGCACTACGGTCATTCCTTACTCAGCCTGCCCTCCTTCAGCCTACCCTCACTCAGCCCGCACTATGGTCATCCCATACTACGGTCATCCCGCACTATGGTCATTCCGGACTCAGCCCACACCACGGTCATCCCGTACTCACCCCACAGCACTAGGGGGGCAGAGATGAGGCAGCACTGGGGGGGGAGGGGGGGCAGAAAGTGAGGGGACAAAAACAGCGGGCAGGGGAGAGACTGAACAGGGTGGGTGGGGCGAATGCTGCCCCCAGTGCCACAGTGCCCGTCCCCATCATGATGCCACCGCCCACCCAATGCGATAGCATCGGGCTCCCATCTAGTATATTATATATATATATATATATATATATATATATATATATATATATATATATATATATATATATACACACATATATATACACACACACACATACATACATATAGCCTCGTCGACTGTGAGCCCTCGTGGACGGGATCCTCTCCCCTCCTGTATCTGTGCGACTTGATTGTCCATATATATTGTACTTGTCCTCCTCTGTCTTTTCCATATGTATGAATCTGTCACTATATAAATAAATAATAATAAATATATAATACATACATACACATATATAATATATACATACATATATATATATATATATATAATATAAATAATGATAGACATGGAGGAAGATGGTCTCCACCTCCGTCATGTCTGCAGTCGCCCACCACAGATCCAAACTCCGTTCTGGAAATGATCAATGCCTCTCTCTATATGACTTATAGGAAGGTCGTTCTGAGATCCTTCACCAGCTGCATGCTCCTTTATATGGTTCTTGCCCCGTTTGTTAGGTGGTGAGAACAAGGTAAATTATTAATGAAAGTACAAGTGGCAGCAATTATCAAGGGGTAGAATCAGTGGCTAGAGAGGGCAGGCTCCATACAATGACTATTGCTTAATATTCTGCCCCAGGACTTATGTAGGTATTCCTGAGTAGACTGATCTGGAGGGGAATAGTGGAATTCTAGCCCTAGGGACCTTCTCTGAGCATGGAGCTCTCTCATCTTTTGCTCCAGTCCCATATTGCGGTTATACTTGCTGACATTGCAGTCTATGGGCTGAGGCTTCAAGTGTCGGGCTGCGGCGAGTGCTGTAGGTTGGCACATACTCAGTCAGTCCCTCATGGGCAGGCTCTGCTCGTCTCCTCTCTGCCTGGATAATGTCATTTCTGTCATTAGGTTTTGAGGAAAAGCTGTGGAAGTAGAAGATAAATATGTCGGCGTGTCCCTGCTCCCACGCGTGTCAGGCCGGCTGTGCAGCTGTTTCCAGGGCTGGGCAGAGGCACTGACACCTTGTTAAATAAGTCACTTTGTTACATTCATAAAGCTGAATATATTTAGACAGCGCGGAGTAATGAGGGGATTAGTCTGTTTGCCAGAATCCTCCAAAGTTATTTTAATTGAGTGTTACATATGCAAAATGGAGGCATTTCAATGTTATTTAATAGTGTTCCATCATTTGGTACGACTGCCGCCAATTACGTGTGACATGGGATAATGAGGGCCACGGCCGTGCCTGGAAAAGCTTATTCTGGAGCTGGCCAATGTCTGGCCTCATGGCTCCAGTCCACAAACTGCGCTCCCCATCATTTTCCTGCTGGATCATTTCTCCTTGTATCGTAGAGTAACAGCCGCCCGGAAAAAGCTTCTCGCTCACCTCAGCTACTCGAGCGATGTCGGTGTACAGCCCTCCCTGCGGATTTATTACCACGTCAGCCGCATGTCCTTCTGTAAAAAGTCAGATTCACAGGCTGCATTGAGAGCAGCACTGCGTTCAGAGTTTTGTTGCTGATTTTCTGAATGGAAGATCTTGTAAGCTGCTTCTCTGTCTACTCCAGACATGCTGTACAGAGAAGCTCTTCTAGGAGCAGATTCACACACACGGAGGAGCAAGCTTTCATAGCTTCATGCGTCCGGAACATAGATATAACTGTGATTTTAGAGAAGCCTATCTAATGGTGACCTCCCAGATTTCATAGTTTCATATGTCTGGTATATCGGCTTCTCTAGCATCACAGGTGCATCTCATGGCGGACTCCTAGCTTTCATAGCTTCATGTGTCCGGTATATCGGCCTCTATAGAGCCACAAGATCATCTCATGGTGACCTGTCAGCTTTCATAGCGTCATTCGTCTCTCTAGAGTCAGGTACATCTCATGGCAGCCTCCCAGCTTGAAAAGCTTCATGCGTCCAATACATCAGCCTCTATGGGTTACAGGTACATCTCGTGGTGGCCTCCACAGATTAGAAATAGTTGTGATATAGAGAACTGATGGAATAATGGTGTTATAAGGTGGTAGTGTGAGCTCCTCGCTCATTTCTAACACATGTGACCCATGGTGACCTCCTGTATTGACATTTCCAGGTAAAGCAGGAGAGGTAGTCCTCCCGGCAGACAAGGACTTTCTTTCCTCTTCACTGTCACCTTTTGAGATGGAAGTGTATGGTGCAGACTTTGCTCACATTTTGCACGGTTTCATTACAGCTCTGCCATTTGCACGTGTCTTGTATTTTTTCCCGTACAATAGGCTTTTAGGATCTATTCAAATATTTTAATCAGCACTATCAATGGTAATCAACCATTCACTGTCAGAATGGTTGAAGGCTGAGCGTAAAGGGTGCTGATCCCAGGGACTCGCATCAACTTGAGTAGCCTTGAGTTCAACATTCAACTTGAAGACTAAAAACCTTGGTAAGAGTCATTAGATGCAGAAGACATGTATTCATTTGGAATTAGCATTTGAATATAGCAGGAGGCGATGATCCCATTGTCTTTTCTCAGAGACAGCAAAGACTGTTCAGATCCTGGAGCATCTTTTATGATTTAAGGAGCCAGCTCCTCTGGTCCTCGCATTTCACACATCCCTGGTCCTCATTATTATTTACTGAATTCAGTTTTGGCCTTTTTGAGTTTTCTTTTGTTTTTTATACTCCATTTTTTTATTTGTAGGTTCTCGTTGGAAATCCATGACAAATCAAGAAAAGCAACCTTATTATGAAGAACAAGCACGGCTGAGCAAGATCCACCTAGAAAAGTATCCCAACTACAAGTACAAGCCCCGGCCAAAGCGCACCTGCATAGTGGACGGCAAGAAGCTGCGCATTGGGGAGTACAAGCAGCTGATGAGGTCCCGGCGGCAGGAGATGAGGCAGTTCTTCACTGTGGGGTGAGCGACGGCCACCAAGAGCAACAAGCTGTCAGTAAATGAGGAACGAAGGTTCTCAATCAGCAGCTGCTCAAAATGGGAAACACCAAATAATATAAGATTATTTATAAGATTATTAAAGAATGTTCAGTTAATCGTAAAGCATTGATGGCAATCACTGCAAGTCCTTACAAGGAATCTGTCAGCAGGTTTTTGGTATGTAAGACGAAGACAGTAAGTGTTAAAACACAAAAAGCAACTGTGTCTCTCTTATCATTCTGTGTGCTATTGTTTACTTAACTAATGGCTTTATTACCCTGTGATTAACATTACAGGACTATGTCACGTGCAAGGCAGTTTAACACACCTCCTGCTGTAACTGACACCTCGCAGTCAATGCACAATCTCTATAGAAAGCTTGTGGTGGGGGGGAGGGTTAGCTGTAGTGTAGGTGGGGTTAGCAGTTTGTGTGGTGTGGTTAGCTATTGCATGGGTGGGGTTAGCTGGGGTGTGGGTGAGATTGGCTTTGGCATGACAGGTACTGTCATGGGTAGTTAGCTGTGGCATGGGTAAGGTTAGCTGTTGCGTGAGTAAGTTATCTGTGGCTGGGCAGGGTTAGCAGTGGCGGGGGAAAAACAAAAGAAGCCAGCACAGCCAGAAAACATATTGCAAAATAAATTGTGTAATTACACATATTACTTCCATACTGTAAAAAATGACATTTAGCAAAAGATTAAATAATCTTTTGAGCCACCCTGCCAACGACAAGGCATTCTCTGATACGGTGGTCCTACTCTTTAATTTTTATTGTGTCATGCGACCGCACACATGAACATAAAGTGGACCATATAAAGCTTGCACTCACCTTATGCATCTCAGACCTGCTTCCAAGCGCCAGGTCAGTGCAAGTGAATAAAAGGTAACTAAGGCCCCCACACCTGAAGTGGACACCACAAATGTTTTGGCTTTTCACCGTTGACCCTCACGGCACCAGACCTGCACTCATGGATGAAAGCAGGTTAGGTTCAGGTGAATGAAGCTAAAATAAACTGAGCTTGAGGGCAGGGTGTGATAACCGCGTGTGAACAGTTACCAAGAATACCACCATCAATACAGATGGAAACAGACAAAATCTGACATGCATGGCAAAGTGGTGGTCAGCCACTAAACCATCCAGGGGAAAAATAAAATGGTCCACTTATGTTTGGGTTGTATGACACAAAAGGAAATAAAAATTATAGAGTAGGACCACCCTGAGAATATCTTGATGTTGGCAGGGTGGCTCAAAAGATATTAATCTTTTGTCAAATGGCTCAATTTTTTACAGTATGTAAGTAATGTGTATTTACACAATTTATTTTTCAGTAATTTTTTGGCTGTGCTGGCTGCTTTTGTTTTTAGCTGTAGTGTGGGTGTGGTTGCAGTTGTGTGGGCAAGGTTAGGTATGGCATGGGCAGGGTTAGTTGTGTGGGTGAGATTAGCTTTTACATGGGCGGAGCTAGCTGTGGCATGGGCGAGATTAGCTGTACTGTGGGCAGGGTTAGCTGTGGTGTGGGTGAGATTAGCTTTTGCATGGGCGGGGCTAGCTGTGGCATGGGTGAGATTAGCTGTTTTGTGGGCAGGGTTAGCTGTGGTGTTGGCATGGTTAGCTGTGATGTGGGCGGGGTTAGCTGTGGTATGGGCAGGATTAGCTGTGGTGTGGGTAGGGTAAGCTGTTGTGTGTCCGGGGTTAGCTGTGGTATGCTGGGGGTTAGCTCTGGTGTGGGCGAGGTTAGCTGTGGTGTGCCGGGGGTTAGCTGTGGTGAGGGCGGTAGCAGCACTCCCAGCTCTCCTGTGCTCAAAAACTAAATGCTCTGAATGTGTCAGAACGGCTTTAGCCAGTAATTTATGTGATACATTCTTGGATTCAGGGTTTCTTGGCCCACATTATATTGCTCACAGATGTAGTAGCAAAAACCTGCTGACAGATTCCTTTTAACATTGTCAGAATGAGTCCCAGTTGAGCTGGATAGTTTTCATATTTTTAGCTTACGTGACTGTACATCTTCTGATCATATTATATAATCAATCACCTGTTGAAGCAAATGCCGCTCGTTTTGTCTCATTTTACAGTTATATATTATATATCCTGTTTTGTACGTAGAGCGCTCTGGACTGATAGGCACTATATCTTAATGATAAATACACTTGTGTTTCTGCTTATTTTAGGCAGCAGCCTCCGATGCCGATTAGCACAGCGACAGGGGTTGTGTATCCCGGCGCAATCAGTATGAGCACCACCACACCATCCCCGCAGATGACCTCCGATTGCTCCAGCACGTCCGCCAGCCCCGAGCCCAGCATCCCCGTCATACAGAGCACCTACGGCATGAAACTGGACGCTGCAAGTCTGGGGGGGAACGACCTCATGAACGGGGAGGATGAGATGGAAATGTATGATGAGTATGACGAGGAGCCGAAATCTGACTATAGCAGCGACAATGAAGCCAGTGAGGCTGTCGGTACTAACTAAAAACAAAAAACATTAACCTACTTTGGAGGAAACAGCAAGGAAATCTGCTTTGGACTTTGGAGTTTTGAACAAAACTTTGTACAAGAGCCTGCATGCGTATGTGGTTTCCACACTCTCATCAGCAGAATGGTCTTAAATATTTCATGTGTGACACAGAATGACTTCCCCTAGTTTTTTCTTGAACTTATTTTCTATTTTATTTTAAGTGAACAGATATGTAAAAAGATAAAAAAGAAAAAAAAAAAACAAAAAACGAAACTCTTCGACATCAGGACTTGAACTGAACCCATAGCCGTCTGACGAGTCTTACATTTAGTGTGTTTTCCTTTTTCTGAATGCTGATAGTTTTTGAGTTACTGTTTTTGGATGGGGTATTCTCACTCAGGTATGTACCAGCCAACAAGTTGTGAATGTGTTTTTATGCTGAATTATGTTGTTAGGAGATAGGTACTGATTTTTACATACTGGAAATCCAGACATGAAGACACCTGCGCAGAACTCTCCACTGAGGAACCTCTTTCATCATTACCCCCCATCATTTTGGTGCCAAACATTTTTGTCTTGTATTTAGTCAGCTGACGTCTTAATGCAAAAAAACAGTCTTAGAAAATGCAAATATTTCTGCCATTTGCATGGAATGGTCTTAGTTGTCACCTGTGGCGTTTCCTCCTGAAGTGCAGACACTGAGGGTTGTGTAGCTGCCCGCTGCAGCCAATGGTGGGATGATCGGCGGCGTTCAGCATGGATCGTATATTCAATGACTTTTCCACTCAGCGGCTTCCGAGCCCTTCTACCTGTGCATTCAGTCTTAACCCATACTTAAAATTGATGACATTCATTCCAGAATGCAAAGGGTCCACTTTAATTTCATAGCGCCCCAACAACTCTTCTCTGATTTGTGATAATGAAAATGCTTCTTATGTAAAGTCAGCAATAATGCATCCGGCTTATATTCTGCATTACACAATTGTTGATTAGAGACATCATTTTCACTGAGCAATCCAGATTAGATACACAATTGTTGGCCACTTGATAGTGGAATACATCTCCATGTGGCAATATGGCCCAGGTCTGTTGGGAATGATCGTTTTTTATTAGTGCTTCCCCAAAAGAGAAACATTCCTTCCATTTATGAATGATCTCATAGGCCACGTTCAGTCATGTGACTGGGGATATGTTCCCACATCTTCTACAAATCACATGGTCGGGTGGGGGGGTTCCTCTTGGATAACGGCAGACAGGTCTTTCGACTCGGACGTTCGCGGCCCCCGCTTCAGGCTGATATCTAGGATCACGTCTCATGTAGACACTTGTATCACATGATCGGAAGGGGGGGGGGGGTTCCTGGATAACGGCAGACAGGACGTCCTTGCTGCAGGCTTATATCTGGGATCACGACCTATGTAGACGCTTGTATAACATGATCCCAACATGTAGCGCAGGTCCCCAATCCACTTTGTACATTGGCTCCATAGTCTTACTGCTGGCCACACAAGGGTATGTTATTTGGCATTTTTTAAGCATTTGACGGGATTTTGTTGTGCAGCTTTGTACATTACATTATTTTTATGCATTTACATTAGCTATTTTTTATGACTGTACCAAAAAAATTGAAAAAAAAATGTTTTAATACAGCGGCAAAGAACAAAGTGATTGTTCTTTTATTCTGAAACTTGATTTTTCTTGTATTATAGAAGAAAAGATTTTTTTTTTTGCTCCCTAAGTGTTATAAGAAGCACTGGATATAAATGGTATTTTTATCACTTCTGACAAATGTGAAGCTGTTGTATGAACAAAACCTCACCCGTTACACTCGTGTGGGCTCGCAGTCGTCTGAGTCACAGATTATATGTACAGATAGATATTTTAATGTCTACTTATTTCATTTATTTATGCTCAATGCTTTGCTGCTTTGTGTAATTGAAGCTCCAGTCTCACTATTGCAGCTCTGTCACCCGTCACTTACAAGACAAACCTCATCATCAATCACATGCACTGACAAATTAGAATAGACTTTTTATTTTCTAAAAAGTATTTCATATCATGATTGACTTCATTATTTATTGCCAGAATTAGCTAAAAATAATGTTAAAAAAAATAGCAACAATCATGATTCAAAATTTAAGAGCGGAGCGTGTCTGCACCACCACCATCTCCTGACATTACCGTGTAACTAGGGCATCGGGGCGAGGATGCATATACATTACTTCTAGGTCTCGCTCTGCTCCATTGCAGTCCTTATTGTTCTAATGGAGAGAAAAATACCATTGTGCTTGGGTGTAGAAAGAAGTCAGGAGGAGGGGTCAGGGCAAGGAGGAGGGGTCGGGACAAGGAGGAGGAGTCAGGACAAAGAGGAGGAGTCAGGACAAAGAGGAGGAGTCAGGACAAGGAAGAGGAGTCAGGACAAGGAGGAGTCAACAACTAGGAGCAGCAGGGACTAGGAGCAGTCGGGACAAGAAGCAGTCGGGGCTAAGAGCAGCCGGGACTAGGAGCATTCAGGGGCAGGCAATGAGGTGAATATGAAGACAACAAAGGAAATAACTGTAGTCCTCTGTACGATGCAATGGCAAGCTGCACCCGTAACCAGCAATGATTTGTAAGACTATATGCCCTTTCCTTCTTTCAGTCATGCTTATGATTTTGTGCATAACTCGTTATCAGCAAGAGACAGTCCTCAGAGTCCACAAATTGGACCTATATACAGTCCTTGAAATCCAATCCTCAGTGATTACTGTAACACCTCTAAGTTGCCAAAATGTATTAAAGAATGTAGTAAAGTTTTGCGTTTTATAGTTTAATTGCATAAACTCACCCACTGACCGAGTACCAGATGACTTTTTAACGGTGAGCACCCGGGAAATGCTGATGAATTAGGGTTTTTCTAAGGATCTTAAAGGGAACCAACCACCTCAGATGACGTGTATAAGCTGTTAATACATGTCCCTGGACCCTATGTACACCATTGCAGCTATGTTTTTGCTAAGAATATTGATAACAGCAAACCGAAATAAACAGTTTATAAACTTACATGATTTAGTACATGAGGGCGTCTCCCTCGGGCTTTAGTACGAGAGGGCTGTGTCTCCAGCAGCTTGAGTGGCTTTCCTCCCCCTCCCTCTCTGTTTGCAGGACGTCACTGAAGGGCGTGATATTATCTTGGTGTGGGCGGGCACGCAAGGCAGCTCCCGTCCGTGCACGTCTTCTCAGTGACGTCCTGCAAACAGAGAGGGAGGGGGAGGAAAGCCACTCAAGCTGCTGGAGACACAGCCCTCTCGTACTAAAGCCCGAGGGAGACGCCCTCATGTACTAAATTATGTAAGTTTATAAACTGTTTATTTCGGTTTGCTGTTATCAATATTCTTAGCAAAAACATAGCTGCAATGGTGTACATAGGGTCCAGGGACATGTATTAACAGCTTATACACGTCATCTGAGGTGGTTGGTTCCCTTTAAGAGAAGCCCCATTGTGTGGGGTTTATTCTGCTATAATTGAGACAATAATTCCCATTTCCATCTCTCCCAGCAGTTTAGGCTCGGCCTCGAGTCCTGATGATTGTGCTCTTATTTGTCTGATTAGCCGGGAAATTGCCACCGATATAAGACCTTCTACTGGGAGAGACAATTTGTCCCTGTCGCTTTGATGCACGTCATGAAAGCAGAAATCTGAGGAGGCTGGTAGACGCGTAACTCATGATTACTATTAGCTGCCATTAATTTGTAAAATTACTCCATGATGTCATGTGTTTCTAAGACCATGGGACCACCCGGAACCTGAGCCCAAACAAACCTGTAAAAGTCTTAAAAGGGGTTATGATGAATGCTGGCTGTGTACAGATGCAGCAGTGCTGAGTGAGTTATAAATGACACACAATGATAACTTCAGCTCTGCTGCATCCGAGTAGTGCAATCACTGGGGACGTTATTACATCTGACGCCTTCACTCCAGTTTTGGCACAAAGCTTTCTTCTAGTGTTCTCCAGCCCTGATGGGGAGCAACATGTAAGAATCGGGTAGAATAGCAGTTTAGAAAAGGTACTGAATATTAGTTGCATCACAGAAGTTTGTGTTGTTTTTAGCCGTTCTCAGAGCTTCTTCTCATGAGGCGGTGAGGTATGGTGATGTTACAGATCACGGAGATGGTGGATGTGAGGAGTCTTGTAGGTTTCCTTCATTGTTCTCACAGTACCCAGTCTATAGATTAGGATGTGGAGGCCTCTACTCGGCACACACCGGACAATACTTGTTTCTATAGGAAGATGGAGAGCGAGTGACAATCTGCAGATCGCCCACTCTGCTCAGACTTGCACTTTACTGAACTTATAGGGAAATTAGAGGATTTGGGGGGGGGGGGGTTTATCATTGTCATTGATCTGCAGTCCATAGAGGAAGGGGTGCAGTGGAGTAATGGGGTACAGAAAAATTGTTGTAGGTTTCTGTAGAATGGTCCCAGATGTGAGAATGCGGAATCCTGCCTCACCCCCTACTGCATCGAGCGACCTACAGCCAAGCCGAGGGTCTTCAGTTCTGACATCCCATACTGAACTACAGCAGTTTATTTCCCATATATCAGACTGGTATGTAATGCCTCCTGACGAGGTCACGTCTTAGCGGGAAGAGGAAATATAAGCTTAAGGCTGGAAATATAAGCTTAAGGCTGGGGCTACCTGGTGACGTGTGACCAAAACAATTATGCATCTTGTGGGAAACTGGCTGTCACCTGACTACTTTAGTTCTGATTCTAAAGTTGCAGCAGAAATATGAATGCAGCTCTGGCTGCACAGGTGGTTACTGAACCTCCATTGCAGACAGACACTGATGTGAAATGGAGGATGGAATCAATACATTTCCATAGACTAGTAGACTCTGCTGACAACTTCCCTGCCTCACACATCGTGCCAGGTTGTCAGAATCTGCTAGGTGCAGTCAGACATCCAGTTTCTCACATAAATTGCATAAAGTCGGGGTTTGTCCTGCAAGGAGGAGACTGATCAAGTTCACACCAGACATGGCTGATGAAGTAGGGTGGAAGATTTACTGCCTGACGTGTTAATGGCATTTACTATTGCACTTGGTTGATTGTGCTCGTTGATGTCTGCCGTGTTGCTGACAGTGACGGGTTTGTTCTTCACTCATTTCAATGCAGGGGAGGTCCCGACGCATTTCACACACAATTTCAGAGCCTCCATCATTGAAGGGTTCAGACATTTTGATTAGAATGTGAAATAAAGTTTGAGGTGACTGTGCGCCTCCATCGGTGATCGTGTACGTCGCCGACCTCAGTTTACAAAGCACTTGTTACATTTCAGTTCTTCTTTTCACCCCTCCCTGCTACTTTGTGTTGTAAAGTGGTTTATGTTGTATTTTATACGAAGCTGTAGAACATTTTTTAATAGTTCCCCTGTGTATCATTTTTATAGACAGATATGTCTAACTCATCTCTTGGACGTACACAATGTTTTAATTGCTGTAGACACATTTGTTTTTTAAGGTTGCGTGCTGAACGCAGAATAGTATTGTATAGATTAAGTAAAGTTTATGAGAGAAGCAAAAGGAATTTTGCGACAGGAGTGGAGTATTTAATTTAAGCTCAGCTTGGCTTAGGACGGTGAGCCGGTCACGGTGCTCACACATAATGGGAAACGTGCAAATATAAAAGCTGCCTGTATGCTGCACATTGCAGACCAGCGAGTGTGCATTGTCTGTTCGTCTTCCTCGTGTCAATTTGTCTGATGCTTTTGTTTTCGTTTTTTGTCTTTTAAGTTAAGATTAATAAAAAAAAAAAAAAGGAGAAAAATGCATTTTTTTTTTATTTTCTACATTGTATCCCCTGCAATTTCTAGCAAAATAAAAGTCTGAAAGCCGCTTAGCATTTGTGTTCTTCCATTGTGGAGTGCGGGATTGCTGAGGCTCAGCGCAGTGTAACACTTCCCACATTGTAATGTTTGTGATGTATATTGTGAGGTTGTACTTTATGTTAATTTAATCAGCACAATTCACTGACATGCTGGACTGACGCTCGCTGCTGTCTGGAAGCAGAACCTTGTACGCCGGGGAGGGGAGGGTACCCGGAAAAGCCTGTTAACAATTTAAAGTCAATGTTTTTTTAAGCTCTTTGTAAGATAGCGGTACCCTTGTAGGCCGATGGCTTATAAATATCTGGGCGGTGAGAGGAAATAGAACAAAAGGAAAAATGAAAACTAAACTAGTGTCTATTGCTGCTTTCAATATGTTTTAAAGTCTGAAAATGTAAATAGTTTATCAAGAAAATCCTGTACAGTCCAGTGTAAAGTTTTTAACTGAACTTTGAAAAGTTGCCATCACTTGTGTCTCACAGTCTCCTCTTGATACAGTACAATTACCTGTTTGCTAAAGGTAAAATAATGAATAATCAATAAATCTGCTCAGAACTATGATCCCAGTTCTTGCTTTGACTCTTTTGTGCAGTATTAATGTGGGGTAACACTGACTTGTGGTTCAGAGCGAGGACCCTTCGAGAACCCAGAGGGAATCGCACGTCAGCCCCCGTTGTCATGTGACCTGTGAGGTCAGGACCTAACCAGAGGAACAGATTGGACATCACCTATGTATGATCATGTACTGTCCTCCTGATCACAATCATTTCACCACCACCCCATCTTTTGTACTGATGTTGACACTTCATGATTAAAGATAAGAGTGTCATAACAATTGTATCTGTCTGATATTTCTATACATCACACAGCACAGATTATTCTAGAAGGTGAGGGGCAACAGGAGACAAAGTGCTCATGTTATTGCAGTAGTGGGTATGCATCAAGTAATGATCAACGTGCCAACACTGTGCTTGGGGTGCCGAACGTCAATGTGCCAACACTGGGCTGTGGGCGCTGGACGGCGATGTGTCAACACTGGGCTCGGGGTTTCAAATAGCAAAGTGCCGACACTGAGCTTGGGGCACCGAACGGCAACGTGCCGACACTCGGCTCGGGGGCGCTGGATGGTGACGTGCTGACACGGGGCTCGGGAGCCCCTGACTGATGTGACGACACTGAGCTCGGGGCGCAAGACAGCGGCATGCCAACACTGGGCTGTGGGCGCCGGACAGCGACGTGATGACACTGGGCTCGGGACACTAGATAATGGTGTTGCAACACTGGGCTCAGGGTACCGGACAGCGACGTGACAGCACTTGTCTCAGGGCACCGGACAATGACGCGTTGACACTCAGTTCTGGTCATCACCAGACAGCAATGTGTGGACATTGAGCTCAGGGTGTCTGACAGCGACCAGCTGACACTTGGGCATACAAGACTTTGACATTTACGCTACTATTGTCCAACTCAGATGGGCAGGGTAATTTTACCCTATACACAGTTTTCACATGTGAACTGGTAAGAGCGGTTTGGCTCACCAGAAAGTTCTTGGATCCCAAACAAGTCCGTTACCGAAATGAGCTGGAAGGCCCATTAGTCTGATAAAGCAGTGTTCTCAGCATATGGGGGTAGTCCGGATAGAAGAAAAGTATCTGGTGGACTGAAGACTCTATAAAGCACAGAGCTAGCTGATATAAGAATAATCAGAGGACGGTGATCGGAGTCTATTCTCACCCTGTCTGGATAGTGAAGGCCTCGTCTATTACATGTGGTAAGGTCTTTGTTTTGGGTGTGTAATGATCTCCTTACAAGCCGCCGCCGTGTGGAGCGGAGCCTCTGCTGCCTGTTCCTTTCTTTTATGTTGTAGAATACTGAACATTTTCCAGGTGCCTCCGGCCAGGAGTGCAGCTCTGGAGTTATACTGCAGAATTATTATGTCGTTTTAAGTGCTATGTTTTAGTTAACTGCCAAAATATTAGTACAGGATGGAAGGTGTTTGTACTCAGGGTAATAAGTAATGGTTGATTGGTCAAGATAGGTCAACACCAGTACGATTCTCTGTGTAAACACCGCAGCCAGCGCTCCCTGAACATTACTGTTAAACTGGGGCTGGAAAATCCGACTGTCAAAGTGTAAACGAGCCGCCAGACTGCGCATATCAGGTGCCGACTCATTACAATGTTATTCTTCTACCTTGAAGCGACTGAGAAGAATGTGCTGCTTACATGCCACAATCAACCCACAGCTCAGCAAGAAAACTGCACACCTGTGTATACGGGGCATGTGGGGCAATCACCACTGAAGCTGCACTCCAAGTGGCCCACGCATCACAACGCTACGACGTAAGAGACCCTACTGTAAACGCATATACTCTGAGTGCAGTTTACAGCAGAGGAGCAGGGCACGGGCCTATAGGCGCAGAGTGATTATATATAGCAGAGGGCGCAGGACACAGTCCTATGAGTGAAGAGAGTCAGTATATAGCAGAGGGAGCAGGGCACGGTCCTATGGGCACAAAGTGTCGGTATACAGCAGAGGGTGCAGGGCATGATCCTATGAGCGCAGAGTGTCAGTATAAAGCTGAGGGTGCAGGGCACAGTCCTATGGGTGCAGAGTGTCTGTACACAGCAGAGGGGCAGAGCATGGTCCTAAGTCAGAACTAGAGTTTCTACATGTTGGTTTGTTGACTAAAATGAATTTAACTTTCAAAATATTTGGTTGATCACCTTCTATTGCAAGTAGCTGTCCTTCTACTGTAGAGCGCAGTCCTAAAGGTACTGTTACATGCCGCCATATCGACGTCGAGATGGCTGGCAATTCCCGAATTTGGTGATGTGGAAACCACTTTGCATGTGCGAAGTGGCGTGTGACTGGGCGATTCTACGGCGAGAAATCGCAGGTGGAGCGTCGCCTGATTACCCTGCACTGCAGTGAAATCAGGCGATATCCACCAGGCCATTTCAGTGCATCGTGGCATGTGACAGGGCGATAGCGAAGTACACAGCGATCCTGAAAGCAATCCCGTAGCGTGCTTGGATGGTGTTTTTTGTGCCGCATCTGCGGCGATTGGTGGGCGATACTGCGTTCCGATTGGCTAGCCATGTCGTTCACGCAAGGCTGACCAATGGGAATGGTTCCATCCACCAATCGCTGTGATACACGGTGAAACACATTCTAGCACGCCCCTATCGAAACATTATGGCCACATCGCTGCTACGATTGTGGCGTGTGATGCGGTGATGTGTGAAGGGAAGATCGCTTCCGGTCTTCTGCAGGCGATTTCCGGGACGCAGGATCGCCAATATCGCACGCGAGATCGGTACGTGTGACAGTTCCACAGCGAATAAGAAAAAAGTGCCCGAAACATGCGCTTCACATCAAATCACCGGCGACATGGAAGCCATATGGCAGTGTGTGACGGTACCTTTAGGGCACAAAGTGTCAGTATACAGCAGAAGGCGTAGGGCACGGTTTATGGGCACACAGCGTCAGTACACAGCAGAGGGCGAGGCCTATGTGCTGGTGTCAGTACGCTGAGGACGCAGGACCGTCTAGGGACGGTGTAGTATACAGCAGAGGGCGCAGGCACATCCTATGGGCGAGATGTCAGTATACAGCAGAAGAGCAGAGCACAATCCTATGGATGCAGAGTGTAATTATACAGCAGAGACGCAGGGCACGATCCTATGGACACAGAGTGTCCGTATACAGCAGAAGGCGCAGGCACGATCCTATGGGCGCAGAGTGTCAGTATACATCAGAGGAAGCAGGGCATGCCTTTGGGTTAGAGAAGCAGTATACAGCAGAGGAACGCAGGCACGGTCCTATGGGTCTGAGTGTCAGTATAAAGCAGAGGGAGCAGAGACAGTCCCCATGGGGCAGAGATGTCAGTATATCAGCAGAGGCACAGATCATGGTCCTATGGGTACAGAGTGTCAGTATAAAGTAGAGGGGCAGGGACAGTTCTATAGGGCAGATGTCAGTATATAGCAGAAGGCACAGCAGATCCTATGGTCACAGAGTGTCAGTATACAGAAGGCTACAGGGCACGATCCTATGGGCACAGAGTGTCAGTATACAGAGAGGACGCAGGGCACGGTCCTATGGGCACAGAGTGTCAGTATACAGCAGAGGGTGCAGGGTACACTCCTATGGGTGCAGAGTGTCAGTATACAGCTGAAGGTACAGGGCACCGTCCTATGGGTGCAGAGCGTAAGTATACAGCTGAGGGCGCTGGGCACGGTCGTATGGGGCAGAATGTCAGTACTGAGCAAAGGGCATAGGTCACGATCCTATGGGCGCAGAGTGTCAGTATACAGCAGAAGGCGCAGGGCACTGTCCTATGGGCAGATATTCAGTATACGCAGAAATGCAGGACATGGTCCTATGGGCGCAGATTGTCAAATACAGCAAGGGTGCAGAGTGTCAGTATACAGCAGAGGGCGCAGGACACAGTCCTATGGGTGCAGAGTGTCAGTATACAGCAGAGGGCGCAGGGCACGATCCTATGGGCGCAGAGGGTCAGTATACAACAGAGATGCAGGCACAGTCCTATGGGCACTAGTGTCAGTATACACCAGAGACGCAGGGCACGGTCCTATGGGCACAGAGTGTCAGTATACAGCAGAATGCACAGGGCCCGGTCCTATGGGCACAGAGTGTCAATATACAGCAGAGGGCGCAGGGCATGGTAAAATGGGTACAGAGTGTCAGTATACAGCAGAGGGCAAAGGGCACAGTCCTATGGGCGCAGAGAGTCAGTATACATCAGGGGAAGCGCGGCGCGCACGGTCCTATGGGCGCTGTCTGTCAGTCTACAGCAGAGGGAGCAGAGAACAGCCCCTTGGGCACAGAGAATCAGTATTCAGCAGAGGACGCAGGTCACGGTCCTATGGGTGCAGGGTGTCAGTATAAAGCAGAGGGCGCACGGCACAGTTCTATAGGGGCAGAGTATATAGCAGAAGACACAGGCATGGTCCTATGGGCACAGAGTGTCAGTATACAGCAGATGATGCAGGGCAGTTTCTATGAGCGCAGAATGTCCGTATACAGCAGGAGGCGCAGGGCACGGTCATATGGGCACAGAGTGTCAGTATACAGTTAAGGACAGAGGGCATGGTCCTATGGGTGCAGAGTGTCAGTATACAGAAGGCACAGGGCACGATCATATGGTTACAGAGTGTCAGTATACAGCAGGGGCGCATGGTACGCTCCTATGGGCGCAGAGTGTAAGTATACAGTAGAGGACGCAGTGCACGGTCCTATGGGTGCAGAGTGTCAGTATACAGCTGAGGATACAGGGCACGGTCCTATGGGCGCAGAGTTTCAGTATACAGAAGGCGCAGGGCATGATCCTATGGGCGCAGAGTGTCCGTATACAGTAGAGGACGCAGTGCACGGTCCTATGGGTGCAGAGTGTCAGTATACAGCTGAGGATACAGGGCACGGTCCTATGGGCGCAGTTTCAGTATACAGAAGGCGCAGGGCACGATCCTATGGGCACAGAGTGTTAGTGTAGAGGGTGCAGGGCACGGTTCTATGGGTGCAGAAATGTCAGTATATAGCTCAAGGTACAGGGCACAATCCTATGGGTGCAGAGCGTAAGTATACAGCTGAGGGTGCTGGGCACGGTCGTATGGGGGCAGAATGTCAGTACTGAGCAAAGGGCATAGGTCACGGTCCTGTGGGCACACAGTGTCAGTATGCAGCAGAAGGTGCAGGACATGGTCCTATGGGGCAGAGTGTCAGGATACAGCAGAGGGCAAAAGGCACAGTCTTATTGGGCAGAGTGTCAGTAAAAAGCATAAGGCGCAGGGCACGGTCCTATGGGCACAGAGAGTAAGTATACAGCTAAGGGCGCTAGGCACAGTCATATGGGGGCAGAGAATCAGTATAGAGCATAGGACGCAGGGAACGATCCTATCGGCGCAGAGTGTCAGCATACAGAAGAGGTTGCAGGGCACGGTCCTATGGGAGCAGATTTCACCATACAGCAGAAGGTGCAGGGCACGGTCCTATGGGGGCAGAGTGTCAGTATACAGCAGATGGCACAAGTCACAGTCCTCTGGGCATAGTGTCAATATACATCAGAGGGAGCAGGGCACGATTCTATGTCCACAGTGTGTAAGTATACAGCAAAGGGCGCAGGGCACAGGCCTATGGGTGCAGAGTGTCGATATACAGCAGAAGGCACAGGGCACTGTCCTATGGTCACAGATATTCAATATACAGCAGAAATGCAGGGCATGGTCCTATGGGCGCAGATTGTCAGGATACAGAAGAGGGCGCAGGGCACCGTCCTATGGGTGCAGAATGTCAGTATACAGCAGATGGCACAGGGCATGGTCCTATGGGCACAGAGTGTCAGTATGCATCAGAGGGAGCAGGGCGTGGTCCTATGAGCGCTGTGTGTAAGCATACAGCAGAGGGAGCACGGCACGGTCCTATGGGCGCAGAGCGTCAGTATACAGCAGAGGTCGCAGAGCATGGTCATAGGGGGCAGAGCGTCAGTACACAGCAGAGGGCACAGTCCTATGAGCGCAGATTTTCAGTATACAGCAGAGGATGCAGGACACGATCCTATGGTTGCAGAGTGTCAGTATACAGCAAAAGCAGCAGGGCACGGTCCTATGGGCGCAGAGAGTGTCATTATACATCAGTGGGAGCGGGGCACGGTCCTATGGGTGCAAAGTGTCAGTATACAGCAGAGGGCGCAGGGCACGGTCCTATGGGTGCAAAGTGTCAGTATACAGCAGAGGTATCCAGAAATCCAAAGGGTTAGTGCTTGCGTGATCCACTCTGCTGTCAGGATGAAAGACATGGGAGACAAGGCTCCTTCTAAGATGCTCCTTTATTCTACGTATTTCGGTGCCAGCCAGGTACCCCTGAGGAAGATGCAGGGATGGCACCAAAATGCGTAGGTAATAAAGGACCATCTTAGAAGGAGCCTCGTCTCCCGTGTCTTTCATCCTGATGGCAGCGCGGATCACACAAGCACTAACCCTTTGGATTTCTGGATATGACACCACTTTGCACGTAGAAGTGAAGATCAAGAGGCAGCTGTCCATGCGAGCATACTGGTCGTGGGTCATCACAACCGAACCAGGTGAGCACATTTACTCACGGGGAAATCATCTTATCTAAACGATAGAACCCATTTGCTCCTTTTGTGTCTCCTCTTTTGATCTAGGAGTATACTGCAGAGGGCGCATGACATGGTCCCATGGGTGCAGAGTGAGTATACAGCAGAGGGCACAGGTTACAGTCCTATGAGAGCAGAGTGTCTCTGAAATCTGCCTGTTGCTTTAAAGAAGACTGGTATTTTTAACTATATGCGGCAATAATATGTTGTATACTGTGGAAATGCTGTATATAGCAAGGCCATCAGACAATCACAGGATATAGTCCCCTAAGGGGACTAGTAAAACAGTGAAAATTAAAAAAAAGTTTAATTCTAGAAATACGCATAAACCTCAAGAGGGTCTCCCCTAAGTAGAGGAAAAGGAAAAAGAGGACGCTAAAAAGGGAGAAAAAAAAAAAAGAACGGAAAGGAGCATGGGAGGAAGACATCACCGAGACTCACTGTGGGATCACCGAGGAGGGTAAGAAAAGTTTGTGTTTGTCTGTGTGTGTCCCCGGAAACGGACCGAAAAAAGCAATACTAACACATGATGCATTTATGAAACATTATTGCAAAAAGAGGATCTGTTTTTGGTGCAGTTGCTGCACCAAAGACAGATCAATAAAAAACGGAGTACAAACGATGTGTCTGAACTTAGCCTAAAAGTCAATATCGACCCTTTAATGAGTCTTGTTACAACTTAACATAAAAGCCAAAATAGTATCTTAATTTGTAGACATTGTGTTTCATCAATGCAAAATATGAGATATGATCTGGCTGTATGAGAGGCTAAGACTGGGATCTAAGGGGTGAGGCTTCTCGTTGTGGAAAGTGACAGACCTGATAATATGAGGAGACTTAAACGTCTGCAATGCTCCTCTGGGGACGGAAGGAATCTGTGCTCCCAATGAGAATTCCCAAAGTGAAAGGGATTCAGAGGTGAAGTCAAACTTCAACTACAAACTTTTTTTCTATTTTGAAATAAAAAAACTTTTATAAATTTAATATCAAGATATCCATAGCATATAAAACGTATTTCGACTATAAAAAGCCTTCATCAGGTATTTTGCTATATACAAGAACAAAAGTGCATATGACATCATCTCAGAGATCTCTCCTCTACCATTACATACACTGGGATCCTAAGTTTAGGCATGAATGAACAGAGGGAGGGGGCTTGTAGAGAAAAATAAACCCCACCTATAGACGAGGTTAGTTACCAGCAGAGTGAGAAAATTAGTCCATAGACAATAATGTCAAGTTACAAAAAAAAAAAATTGACAAAACACCTATAAAAATAGCTTTTGTGAATATAACACCATAATGAAACTCTAGAATTAACATTGCATAAGCTTACATAATAAAGTAAAATGAAAGTATCACCTATTTTTTATTATTCATGGGAAATTCACACATTCATGAATAATGCGGCTATGTGCCCATTCTACGGATTTACTGCGGATTTAGCGCTGTTTTTCTGGAGTATTTCTGTGACGTCTGCAGCACATCAGCTTCCCTGTATGGGCCATTCGCAGTGTTGTGCCCATGCTGTGGATTTTCCTTTCTGTTCCAGACAAACCCACGGGCTGGTGACCGTATAAATATGCCAATCTATTAATCAGACGGGAACAAAGGCACCAAAATATGTTGTGAAATTATGAAGACCTGCCCCTCTTAGTTAGTGCCGATCCTAGACCTAGACCTGCCAAGGACAACGGGAAGAAAAAGCTGCGGGGTGGAGAGATGGGAGAGTCTGAAAACAATACAATGTTTGTCCATACTGATAGTGTTCATCCTTCTAACACCTTTACTATAATCCATGAGATCTTCATAGGTTTAATGTAAAAGTGATTGATGAAAGAGTCCTTCCAAATAACTCAACACCTTCGATTGCAAGTAGAGGGAAAAATTATCCATTACCTGCTGAATTTCTTCCTGACTTATTTAAAGGGAATCTGTCAGTAGGTTTTAGCTTTGTAAACTGGGGACAGTATGCTGTAACGGTAAAAAGACAAAAAGCAATTGTGCCTCTCATCAGGCTGTGTGCTATTGTTTATGTCAACTGATACATTATCAACTGGTGATTATCTTTATAAAGCTACTTTGTCACACCAGGGTAGTCTGACAGTCCCTCCCTGCTGTGATTGACACTTCACTGTCAATGTACAATGTCTATAGAGAGCTGGTGTGGGTGTGATTAGCTGTGATGTGGGCGGACTTAGCCGTGGTGCAGGGCGCAGGGTTAGCCATGGTGTGGCCGGGGTTACCTGTAGTGTGGGCGGGGTTAGCAGTGGTTCAAGGTTAGATGTGCAGCAGGCAGAGTTAACTGTGGTGTGGGTGGGGACAGCTTTCCAGCTCTGCTGTGTTCCTGAAACTAAATTCTTTGATTGTGTGAGAACATTTGCAGCCAGTAATCTATGTGATACATAATTGGATTGAGGCTTTCTTTGCCTAAATTATGCTGCTTTAAGATGAGGTAGCAAAAAGCCTGCTGACAGATTCCCTTTAAGGTTTCAGCTTTTAAACAGTTTATCTTAAAATTATTTAGGAATCGAAATCTATCAAACTCCTTCATTACAGAAGTTCGGAGGCCGAACACAGAAGGACATCGTCTGCAAAGAGAGCTGTTTTGTAAGATTTAGAGCCTATTATAATCCCCTGAATATTGATGTTATCTCTTATGGCGTTGGCCAAATGTTCCATCATTATTACGTACAGAAGAAAAGGGTGGGCGCCTTCTGTGGACGTCTGGTGCAACTGATTTTTTTTTTTCACCACTATAATAATAATAAAAAAAACTGGACATGTTTGGGTTTGCTGTAATCATACTGATGAGAAGAATCATATTATAGTCATTTTCACCACAATATGTAAACCGTATACACAATTCCCACAAAAACATGTTAGAATTATGTTTTTTTTTCACAGTTTCTGTCAATTTGAATTTTTTCCCCCATTTTCCAGTCACTATGTGGTAAAATAAATGATTTCATTCAAAAGTACAACTCTTTCTGCACAAAACAATCCCTCACATGTCTACATGGACAGAAAAGTGAAAAACCTACAGCTCTGGGAGAAAAAACTAAAACGCAAAAACAAAAAATTAGCTGTATAATAAAGTGAATAAGGACAGTAACTATTTTGCAGATTGTTACTGTGATATCAAATATTAATTATTCCTCAAGCTTTATGAATTCTACACCATAAAAATATATATTTTTTTAATAAAAATCACCACTTTTTCTTGTATTGTTGGGAGGCAAAATTAACTAACACCAGTAACTGTGTTCACCATGCACAAAATGTAAGTGATACTTCAATGTACAGTCCCTGACAGAAGTTATGTCCCTTATCCATGTTAAGTAAATAAAAGCTTATAACCTGATGTGAAATTCATCCATTGGTTGTATAAATGTGGTTTAGGTTAAGAAAAATAAATTGGCATCAATGCTGAAATATTGATCATTTAATGAACACAGAATGGTAAGATTAGAGCAAGACAAAAGTTTTGTCACCCACAGAAAGCAATGTGATTTTCAAACAAATAATTAACTTATATCTGGCTAATCCCGTGTTTGAGACTCTTAATCGAGGCTCCACGGACTCAATTTGCATATTCAAATTTCCAGGGGGCAATGCATCAGGGATTTCACTGTGTTTGAGCGCTTTAGCCAGCTGCCCGCAGTGTTTTCCTTGACTGGTCTCCCTGAGATTAGTGAGTGCTTTGTGATAACGGGGCCTTTAGGCTCGCTTCACCTTTGCGTTCGGCACTGCAGCATATGCAGCACTTACGCAGTGCCAACGCAAACACTTTCATGTGAATGCAGCGGAGATTGTCCGCATGCATTCACATGAAAATGTGATTGTGAGCCGCCCTGCCACCCAATCAGCGGCGGCCGGGAGGTGGAAATCAGCGGCAGAGATCTCTGCCTCCCGGCCGCCGCTGCTGATGTCTGCCTCTCGGCCGCCGCCGCTGATCTCTCCCTCCCTGCCGCCGTTTAAAATAGCCGGCGTGAAAGCCAGTGGTGAAAACACTTCACCGTCGCTTTAACGCAGAGCGGGAAAGCCGACTTCAATGCTGGCTTTCCCACCGGTAATTTTAAAACGCAGCGGCAGGGAGGAAGAAAGAAGATGACAGAAGAAGAAGAAAGAACAAGAAGAAGAAGAAAGAAGAGGAAAGAAGAAGAAGAAAGAAGTGGAAAGAAAAAGAGAACTGCGGGACAGGATTCACCTGTAGATGACCTCGGAGGAGGTCATCTTCCGCTGCATCTGTGCGCTTGCCAGCAGATGGCAATGCGCGCAGATTCACTTTTATTCATTGTTTGTGTGCAGCTGTCTGCACGCGCATAAAGCAAGCACACAGCTACGTACAAAAAATGCAAAATGTTGCATTCGGCATGTGCATAAATTATGCGCAGCTGAAAACAAACGCAGCTGAGCGCAGGTACACACAGGCACTATGCATTCCTATGTTAAACATAGGAATGCATAGTGCCTGCGTCTTGCTGCGCTCAGGAACGCTGCGTTCACAGTGCACATTGTGCGCAAATGTGAACCCAGCCTTACATGCCTCCCAGAATCTAGATTCTTTGGTTTTGTCTTTTATTTACATAACATGGATTAGCGAAATAACTTCTGTCAGGGAGTGTACAGACAGCAATAACAATTGTGCAAAGGTTTATGTTTTTTTTCGAATGAAAATGAAAATATTGTTTTTTTAAAAAAAAACACCATTGAGAATTTATTCAGTCAGGTGCACAAGGTAATGTATTTTTTTTTTTTTACACAGAGGCAGACAAGGCCGTGGTGCTGTACACAAAGGAGGAGCTTCAGCCGCGTATGCTATGATTTGCAAAACATTTTGGAGCTGGTGTTACAATTCACACTACTCCCTCTTGTCAAACAAGTAAAAAGTTTCTAAAACACCAAGGTAGAATTTATCATCGGTATTGGTTTTGCTGGCGGCTTTGTTGCTATTATTTGCCAGTGAATTGAAGTGTTGTACAATTGTGGAGTTTGGCACATCCTTAGGGGTACTTCACACACAGCGATATCGCTAGCGATATCGCTGAAATCAGCGACCTCAGCAGCGATATCGCTGTGTGTGAAAAGCAGCAACGAAGGGGCCCCTGCTGCGAGGTCGCTGATCGTTACACAACGATCAGGACCACTTTTTGCTCGTTGGTCTCTAGCTGTGCAACACGCATCGGCGTGTTTGACGGCGGAAGACCAACGAGCGCCGGTTCCGAGAATGCAGGGAGCCAGCGCGGGCAGCGGCACCACCACCAGCTGCAGCCACAGCGGCGTGCACGTGTCAGCTGACCGGCTCTGTGACATCACGAGAGGTCCTTCAGCCACCAGAAGGGAACTGTCGCATGGAGTCGGCAGACAGGTAATGTATCCTCTGGGAGGAGTTTTTTTTATTTTTTAGATACCGGAGGGAGAGGACAAGGGGAGGGCAGGGGGAGGAGATAGAGGAGAGGGGGGTGCAGAGATAGAAGAGGACAGACAGGAGTGACAGGGACAGGCAGGGATATGTACTGAGCACTGCCTCTGGACATGATCAGTACATAATTACGGATCCGACATCGGATCCGATTTAGAATCAGATCTGATGTCCATAGGCTACCATTATGTAGCCCTATTGACCATCACGGATCTGTCACAGATCCGTGGTGTCCGATTTTAGTCATAGACACCAAAATCGCAGCAGGCTGCGATTTTGGATCCGTGACTAAATCGGAAGGCTGCTTAAATCGGATGGCAAAAAGGACACATCTAAGCACAATCCGAGCCGCATAGGGATAAATGGGAGCCACAATCTTATCCGAGTGTATCCGATTTAACACGGATACACTAGGATGCCTCAGAATCGTGATGTTAGGCTGGCTTCACACTTGCAGATGCATCTGCAGCGTTTTGCAGATGCATCTGCAAGTATCAGCATGCAGACCGCGGCCGTGGTGTGAATGCTCTCATTCATTCCTATATGTGAGCCGTAAGCAGGCGTATGCCTGCTTACAGATCACACTCTCCCGCCCGCACTATGGACGCGAGATGTTGCGTCCATAGTGCGGGCGGGAGAGTGTGATCTGTCAGCAGGCATACGCCTGCTTACGGCTCACATATAGGAATGAATGAGAGCATTCAGACCGCGGTGCGCCCTATTATAAACATAGGGGCCGCGGTCTGCATGCTGATACTTGCAGATGCATCTGCAAAACGCTGCAGATGCATCTGCAAGTGTGAAGGCAGCCTTAAGGTAGCCTTACTAACACCCCACATTTCCACCCACTTCTCAAAAGAGCGTAAGGGACAGTTTTCTTTGGGGAAAGAAAAACTTTAAAGGGAACATCAGTAAATTATTTCACATATTGTAACCACTAATTATATGAAAGCTACAGTCTGGAAACACAAAGATACTGTGCAATCAAAAGCATCATTCCAACAATAGTGACACACAATATATACCGTATATAAATATATCATAGTAATACTCTAAAATATGAGAAAAATTGGTTTCTTTGGAATATGAAATTTGTGACTTCTTTGACCGACATTTACAGTCTCTGTGTAAAGCGCTATGGAATTATTAGTTCTATATAAATGAATAAATATTATATTATTATTATTCTTTAGTTGCTGATTTTGCAGCTGATTTATTCTGCATTTTACAATCACTTAAGCTCAGTACAATTGTTCTAATTTTTATCGTTATTGGTCATTTGCCTGTTTTAGTCGGTTCCCTTTTCTTTCCTTCTTCTAGATGACCAGCTGAGATTTACACCCCACTACACGTTTACCCCTCCCCTGTCAAGATAACTACATTTATAAATTGTGTTTTTTTATTTGTTAAACCCAATACATTTTGTTAATAAAAGAAAAATGGAAAGTCATAAAGTAGTACAAAGTCACACATTTTTAAGCAAAACAGAGCAATACAAATTGTGACTTCAGCTTAAGAACAACTTGATAACGTGACGCCATAATGTGGAGCGAGGATCATAAAGGCCACGTTACACATAGCGATTTTCCAGCGATCCCACCAACGATCCGACCTGGCCGGGATCACTGGAACATTGCTATGTGGTTGCTGGTGAGATGCCATACAGGCATACTTACCAGCGATGCGCCGAAACACGACAGTCGTTGGGATCTGTCAGGTTCTCGGTCGCAGAATGGGGATCGCTGGTCGTTGCCCCTGTCACACACCACGATGCAGCACACGCCGATCGAAAAATGGTCCAGGCCATTCGTTAACCATCAGCGATCCTCACAGCGGGGAGCCGCTCGCTGGTGTGTGTCACACACAGCGATATCGCTGCTACGTCACAAAACCTGTGACGTTGTGGCGATATCGCTATGTGTAACAGGGCCTTAAGCCGAACTCACTGGATCAGATTTATGAAAACTTTCCAAAAGAAAAAGAGAAACTTCCTTCAGCCAATCACAGAGCAGGGTTCATATCATTCTGTGCTGTGATTGGTCTTTTCTTTTGCATGGCTTCATATAATAGAGAGGCTGACACATTACACTGCAATACTTTGTGTTATCTCGTTATAAGGCAGGAAAGGATAAAATTAAATACTGTACAAACCTGCACCTCGTAATTGTGAAGGTTTCCCAGGATGGTAAATGTTGATCACACAGCGGCTCATCCCAGACTAACCTCAGTGAGGGCACAAGTCACAGCGATGGAGGACGCCAGCACTGAAGGATACATCTGTCCTCATTCACACAAGTAGTCGCTGTTTCTAGCGTCATGTGGTCAATGAACTCTGGGAGAACTCAACCTTCAACATCAAGTAACTGATCTGAAAAGAAAGATGAACTTTATACGTTTCTGCTCTTTACCAAATACCCAGAATCTGCATCGTTAAACAAACATCTCCTGATTAAAAGGCCTCTGTGCTCCCCATCACCGAATGTTAACCTCCCTCTAACTGTGATCCCGGAAAACAACTGTGCAAGGAAGAGGATCACAGGAGAGATAACCAGCAGAATAGAGGAGCTGGAGAAAAATGGGTGTGGTGTCATGTGTGATGTCATCACCAGGGAGATGTGGCCGACACCTTTTACACATGCATACAGGCTGGTTGTCAGTAGTAATAGATGAGCTGGTGCTATAGCATAAGGGGTGTGGTCTCATGTGTGATGTCATTATATCAGTGATGTCATCACCAGGAGGCGGGGCTGACACCTTTGACATGTATACAGGTTGGTTGTCAGCAGTAATCGATAAGGAGCTTGTGCTGTAGTATAAGGGGTGTGGTCTCATATCAGTGATGGCATCACAGGTGGGCAGGGCTGACAACTCTCACATGTATACAGGCTGGTTGACAGCAACAACAGATGAGGAGCTGGTGCTGTAGTATAAGAGGTGTGGCCTCATGTCTGATGTCATATCAGTCACGTCATCACTACGGGTCGGGACGGTGACTCCAGGAATTGACTGCTTCTCTGAGATCATTGCTAACGTTTTTCCTCCTTGTGATTGTGTTACCAGTGTTCTCAATGCTCCAGACCAGCGAACTGACAAAACTTCTGCTTTTATAGTGGTGCTCACATTTATTGATGGCTAAGGCTACATTCACACACTGCGTGTTTCGGCACTTACGCAGCACTATTTAGCAGATGCGCAAACACAGTGTCGTTTTGCTTCCCAGCAAAGGCAATGCATTTCTCAAAAATCCGTTCACACGGTCCGTATTTTTGCGGATGCGCTTTCACTGCAAAGCTTATCCACAAAAAGAATGACCATGCCAATTCTTTTTGCGCTTTTCCATTGCCCACATTGTAGAATGGGCTCAAAAAAGTGTAACCTCAAAATACACAATGTTTGAACAAGGATGCGTATTTTTGCACAAAGCGCAATAGAAATACGCATCCTTAAAATAGCACTGCGTAAAACGCAAATATGCAGCGTGTGAACCCAGCCTAATTATAATAGTGCATTTGATTGAAAAAGCCGTGAGGAGCCGCTGCTGCCAATGTGGGCCTGATCTTGTTAGACACCATGTAATCCGTCTGTTGTTCTTTATCTAAAGTTGGATTTACCACATTTTAACCTCTTAGGGTACCGTTACACGTCACAACATTGCATGCAATTTCACTTGCAACTTACTGGTTGCAGTGAAATCATGGACACATTGTTCCATTTTGTTGCCGTGTACAAATGCAACAATGTGTCCATGATTTCACTGCAACCAGTAAGTTGCAATTGAAATTGCATGCAATGTTGCCACGTGTAAAGGTACCCTTAAGGCCCCGTGACACCTGGTGACAAGGCTGGAGATATTGGCGGCGACTGGCGGGTGCGCGCACGTTTTTAGCGCCCCACCAGCGTCGCTGTCCCCCATTTACATGGGGCGACATCTCCAGCGCCGCACTGGCGAGCTGACAAGCGGCATTGCCGCCGGGGTGTCTGAAAACCCCAGCGGCGATGCAGGACAATGTGAGCCCATGGCTCGCCTGACAGGTCGCCGGTGGCCGGTTACATGGGGTGATGTGTGCACATCGCCCTAGATCGGTCGCTTGGTTTCAAAGCACTGCTCTGAAACCAGGCGACCTCCCGGCACGCGCATCTTTACATGAGGCTATGTAATTGGCAGCGATGTCGCCCCGTGTGACGGGGCCTTTAGTGACAGGGACAATTTTGATCTTAATGACCAAGCCCCAGTTTTTAATTCTTCCCTCTGTACAGCTTTAACAGTTCCCATTGATTCGGAATCTGAATTATCAGGACACTTTGTACGGTTGTGGATGAGTTAGTTGAGATATCAAAATATATCCCTCTCCTTAACTGTCTAATTTCAAAATCAGTAATAAATTATGTTAGGCCCCCTTCACATTACGTTTTTCTTGTCTGTGGGGATTCTGTTTTTTGCAGGACCACATGGACATGAACGGACAAGACCGGATTGGTAACTTCGGATGCCATTTCTGTGTCCGGATCCATGATTTTGAGGGATCCAGACACAAATAGAGCTGGGAGGAGCCGAGCCTGCAAACCACAGGCAAGCGGGGTTGTATCTACAGACATCGTGAAAGAAAGCATTATGTAAAAAAAAAAAAAAAAAAAATGCTCACCTCTCCGCCGAGAGTCCTGCAATGCGTCCATGTCCAATGGCTGCAAGGATGTTAATCAGCTAACCGGCGCCAACCGATCGGCTGATGTGTCCATGACAGCATCAGCTGAGCGGTTTAAATTGCCTGCCGGCCGATCGGTTTCCGTGGGTGGTTTAAACCACTCAGCTGATGCTGTCATGTGACACATAAGCTGATCGATTGCCGCCAGTCAGCTGATTAAAGTCCTGCAGCCATCAGACATGGACGCCTCGCATTGCAGGACAATCGGCAGGAGGTGAGCATCTTTTTTTTAAATTATTTTTAACACATGGCTTTCTTTAATTTCACTTGTGAAATTACACTGTACAGAGCACTTTTAGTGTACTGAGCATGCTCAGTACACTAAAACCGGAACCGGGAAACAATCCTGTTTTTATCTGGATCCGAGCTCCATAGACCCCAATGTTATCTGAATCAGGACAGCATCAAATCCGATGCTGTCCGATTGTGTCCGCTTTTTTGAAGGCAGTCCAA
The DNA here is from genome assembly GCA_033576535.1 of Allobates femoralis. NCBI lineage: Eukaryota > Metazoa > Chordata > Amphibia > Anura > Aromobatidae > Allobates > Allobates femoralis. The sequence continues at coordinate 32,781,167 of JARQOC010000010.1, read as the reverse complement.
AATCGGAGCAGTCCCCGATTTTGGGACGTGAAAAAAGCAGACACAATCGGATCCCTGCACACACGATGGCCATTAAGGACCAATCCGTGCCCATAGGGAACATGGGGAGCCAAACTGGATCCGTAGCCATCAGTTTTACAACGGATATAGCCATGTGACCTTAGTGGTAAATTTATGTTGATGTTTTGGGTGATTTTGTTTGTTAAAATATCTGAAATTTGATGAAAAATTAGCAATCTTTAATCCCTTGAATAGTTACACAGATCATCACTTAACAAACCAGTTAATGAACAACATTTGTGTGTGTGTGGGGGGGGGGCATGTGGGCAATGAATGTGTGGGGGGTTTTCAGGGGTCAGAGTGTGTGTGTGGGGGGGTTATACAAGGGGCAATGACTGTGTGTGGTGGGTATTCAGGGATCAGTGTGTAGGGGGGTTATACAAGGGGCAATGACTGTGTGGGGGGGTATTCAGGAGTCAGTGTGTGGGGGTTTATACAACAGGCATTGACTTTGTGTGGGGGGTTCTAAGGGATCAGTGTGTGGGGGGGTTAAACAAGGGGCAATGTCTGTGTGGGGGGTTATTCAGGGGTCAGTGTGTGTGAGGAGTTATACAGGGCCAGTGTGTGTGAGGGGGAATTTATGCTATATGGAGGGATATGACCCTGCATTATATTATATAGAGGCATATGAGGCTGCATTATACAATATGGAGGGCTGTGATGCTGCATTATACTATATGGAGGGATGTGAGGCTGCATTATATTATATGGATGGATATGAGGTGGCATTATACTTTATGGAGGGCTGTGACACTACATACTATATGAAGGGCTGTGACGCTGCATTATACTATATGGAAGGCTGTGATACTGCATTATACTATATGGAAGGCTGTGACGCTGCATTATACTATATGGAGGGCTGTGACGCTGCATTATACTATATGGAGGGCTGTGACGCTGCATTACACTATATGGAGGGCTGTCATGCTGCATTATACTATATGGAGGGCTGTGATGCTGCATTATACTATATGGAGAGCTGTTAGGGGGATATTGTGGGCTGCATGGGGTTTATGGGGATATTGTGGGCTGCAAGGGGATGATGCGGATATTGTGGGCTGCAAGGGGATGATGGGGATATTATTGGCTGCAAGGGGATGATGGGGATACCATATTGGGGGATGGAAAAATAAGATATCCCCTGAAAATAAGATGTAGCGCATCTTTCGGGGAAACAGGGTACTAAACCCCACCCCTTCTCTATAGCCCCGCCCCATAGGTTTAAAGCCCCGGAAAAATGGTCTTGCATGAAGCCGGTCCACGATGCAAAAAAGGTTGGGGATCCCTGTCCTACAGCACATGTCCAAGGGTCGGATATTTTTTTCTCATCCGATTCACGGAAGACGAGTCAGTCACAACATGCTGCGATAGTATGCGAGTCATGGACGAGACTCGCCAATGCCAGTCTGAGTCCGACAAAAATCACGGACCATGATCGGACCGCACACGGACCATCCAAGTCGGATCAGATTTTTAATTGATACATTATCATTCTGTAGCTCAGACAAATGTAAAAAATGTTCCTGTAAATGATTATACAGTAAATAGCTGCTGGGCAAAAAGGAGATTTTGGGGAATCACCATAAAATCCTTTTCTCTTCGCCTCTAATTAGGGGACACAGGACCGTGGGTGTTATGCTGCTGTCCACTAGGAGGCGACACTATGCAGAATCTGCAAAAGAGATATAGTGGCTCCTCCCCTGCAGTATACACCCCTGGAGCAGGCACTGCCTCACCAGTTTTGTGCTTAAAGCAGGAGAAAGGATTAAAGATAACATTATAACAACGCATGTAAGAAGGCAACAATGTAATAGCTCAAGAGCAACATGAGAAACCAAAAAAGGTCCGACACAGGCAACAGGGTGGGTGCTGTGCCCCAATTAGAGGCTAAGAGAAAAATATTTTTCAGTGAGTACACAAAAATCTCCTTTTCTCCTTCGCCTCATTGGGGGACACAGGACCATGGGACGTCCCAAAGCAGTCCCTGGGTGGGAACGAACAATGGAACGAAGTATTCAAAAAAGTCACAGAAAACAGGCCCCTACAGGTGGACTACTGCCGCCTGGAGGATGCATCTACCTAGACTCGTATCTGCTGAGGACTGAGTATGAACCCTGTAATGTTTAGTAAACGTGTGCAGGCTGGTCCAAGTAGCTGCCTTACACACTTGTTGTGCTGTTGCCGAATGGCCCAGGAAGCGCCCACCGCACGAGTAGAGTGCGCTCTGATACAGTCCGGAAGTGGTGAGTTTTTGATCCTGTAGGCATCCTGAATAATGGATCTGATCCATCTAGCAGCCAGAGTAGCCTTTGAAGCTGGCGTGCTCTTGCGTACGCCTTCCGGAACAAGGAAGAGGGAGTCCGACTTCCAAACGGGCGCAATCCTGGACACATATATGTGCAGTGGCCTCACAAGTTCAAACGTATGCAGAGCCTTCTCGACCCGATGAACCGATGCTGGACAAAGGGATGGTAAAGAAATTTTCTCATTAAGATGGAAAGAAGACACCACTTTCGGGAGAAAAGACGGAACCGGATGCAGAACGACCTTATCCTGGTGAAAAACAAAAAAGGCGGTCTGCAGGAGAGTGCTGCCAGTTCTGACACTCTGCCGAGAGAGGTGATTGCCACAAGAAAAACCACCTTCTGGGATAGAAGGCGGAGAGGGATTTCCCTAAGGGGCTCAAAAGGTGGTTCTTGCAATGCAGTCAATACCAGGTTGAGATCCCACATGTCCAATGGTCTCCTATAGGGGGGAGCCAGTCGGCAAACTCCCTGAAGAAACGTCTTCACCTGCGGCTTAGTCGCAAGGCACCGCTGAAAAAGAACTGAGAAAGCGGAAACCTGGCTCTAAAGAGAGCCTTGAGACAGTCCGGACTCTAGACCCAACTGTAGAAAACCGAGGACCCTAAGTAGGGAATAGGGCAGTGGAGAGTGATCTCGGGAGGCGCACCAGGCAATAAAGGGCCTTCCAGGTGCAATAATAAATCCTAGCAGAAGTAGGTTTCCGTGCTCTGATCATGGTGCTCATCACGTCCTGCGAGAATCCTGCTTGAGTTAAAACCCAGGTCTCAAGGGCCACACCATCAAATTCAGTGCACCCGAATTCTGGTGGTAAAACGGGCCCTGAGACAGAAGGTATGGACGATCTGGGAGCCGACACGAGTGTCTGCCTCGAGTTGTATGAGGTCAGAATACCATGCGCATCTGGGCCAGTCTGGGGCAATGAGGATGACTGGAATGCCCTCCTGTTTGATCTTCCGTACCACTCTGGGGATTAGTGGTTGTGGAGGAAATATGTAGGGGAGTTGTAATTGCGTCCAATCCTGAACCAGGGCATCTACTTCCAGGGACTGTGGATCGTGTGACCTGGCTATGAAGTTGGGGACCTTGGCATTGAGGCATGATGCCATTAGGTCCACATCCGGAGTCCCCCAGCTATGGCAAATTTATTGAAAGACGTCGGGATGCAGGGATCACTCTCCTGAGTCTATGCCTTGGCGACTGAGGAAGTCTGCTTCCCAATTGTCCACTCCCGGGATGTGTACAGCTGATATAATCGATCCTGTTGATTCTACCCAGAGGAGGATGTGTTGCACTTCCCGCATCGCCGGGACACTGCGGGTTCCACCTTGGTGATTGACGTATGCCACAGCCGTGGCATTGTTTGACTGTATCCTGATGTGGAATCCCGCCAGGAAGGCTTTCAGTGCCAGGAAGATGGCTCGAATATCCAAGAGGTTGATAGCCATGGTCGATTCTATTGCAGGCCATTTGCCCTGTGATCTGTGATGTTGGTACACCGTGCCCCATCCTGTCAAGCTTGCGTCGGTGGTTAGGACTTTCCAATGAACTGGTAGGAAGGATTTTCCTTGCATGAGGGAAAGTGGTCTGAGCCACCAGTGGAGGGAGCGTTTGGTTGCAGGTGATAGCCGGAACTTCCTGTCCCGGGAAAAGGGGCTCTTGTCCCAGGACGTGAGTATGGCTAGCTGGAGAGTCCTGAGGTGAAGCTGGGCAAAAGGGACTGCTTCTATTGCTGCGACCATCCTGCCCAGGACTCACATGGCAACCCGGAAGGACTGAGGTGATGGGTGAAGAAGAGTGCGAACTCCTCGACGGAGAGCCTGTGCTCTTTCTTGGGAAAGGAGCACCAGACCTCTGGAAATGTTGAATTGCATGCCCAGGAAGGTCAGAGACTGAGGTGGGATTGGCGACGACTTTTGTAGATGGACCAACCAGCCCAGGCGATGCAGTGTGTCCACCGTGGTGAAGACGCTGTGTTCGCAATCTCTGAAGGTGGGAGCCTTGATGAGCAGGTCGTCCAAGTATGGAAGGATAACTACTCCTCTCGAGTTAAGAATGGTCATGACAGCCGCCATGACCTTGGTTAACACTCTGGGAGCTGTGTCAAGTCCAAACAGGAGAGCTACAAACTGGTAGTGGTTCTGGCCGATTGCAAATCTGATAAACTTCTGATTAGCTGACGAGATTGGTATATGCAGGTATGCATCCTGAATATCTCCATGGATGATATTATGGAGCGAAGAGACTCCATGCGGAAATGTCGTATGTGGAGAAATTTCTTTAATTGCTTCAGGTCCAGAATGGGTCTAACAGTACCCCCTTTTTTGGGGACTACAAATAGATTTGAGTAGAACCCGTGGAAGCGCTCGGCCTGAGGGACCGGCATGACTCCTGTTTGTAGAAGTGAATCAACCGCCTGAAAAAAGGCACGGGCCTTGGATGGTAGTTTTGGGGCAACAGATAGAATCGATTGGGTGGTTGGGACATGAACTCTATATTGTAACCGGAATACACCAGTTCTCTAACCCACTTGTCTTCTATAATAGGTAGCCAGACTTGACGGAGGTGTAAACGTCGGTCGCCTACATGTGTGGTGTCTTCCGGAGAAAGAGAGTCATGAGGAGGAGGAGAACCTATGGAATTTCGATCCCTTAGGTTTGGACTGGCGAGATTGGGACTGCCAGCTTGTGTTCGATTTTTGAGTCGTCTGCGAGCGCTCCCTACGTGGCGAGCGGCTGCCAGTCTGCGCTGGTCGTAAAGCCGACCATCCAAACGAATTCCGAAAAGATAGAAATCTTGTTTGTTGACGTCGATTGAAGGGTCGTTTCGGTTTCCGCTGGGGAAGAGAAGTGCTTTTGCCCCCTGTAGCATCTTGAGATTAATTTATCTAATTTTTCTCCAAATAGACGGCCACTGAGGTATGGAAGGCTTGTGAGAGACTTTTTAGAAGCTGCATCCGCTTACCACTCACGTAACCAGAGGGCACGTCTAATTGTAATGGCATAAGATGCTGCCACTGCCGCGCAATTTGTGGAGTCCAGAGCCGCGTGTAGTAAATAATCTGCTGTAACAGATATTTGTGCTGCTTGATCTGACAGCACGGGATCAGTGTCTGTAGATCGTAAGGCGGTGTGTAAGTTACCAGCCCAGGTCATGATGGCCTTGGCTGCCCAGACTGAGGAGAACGCTGGTGCCAAGGAGGACCCTGAGGCTTCGAAAACTGATCGAGCCATCTGTTCCACCTGGTGGTCCATTGCATCTTTGATTGAGGAGCTATCTGGGAGGGAAAGAAGCGTCATTGCAGCCAGCCGAGAAACTGGGGGGGTCCACTTGAGGTGAATCCGCCCAGTCCTGAGTTACTGCCAGTAGAAAGGGATAGTGTGCTTCCAGCGTTTTTCGGTTGCCAAACCTCTTCTCAGGGTGTGAGCGATGCTTTTGAAGGATCTCCTGGAATTCGGGGTGATCCGCAAAATATTTATGCGGTTTCCTGGCCCTTTTAAAGTTACCTTGTGCTCTGAAGTATCGGCAGGTGGGTCTGATACATCCAACACCTGATTAATGGAGGTAATTAAGTCCTCAACTAGAGCCACAGTATCTGGTGGGTCTATGTCTTATGGTGTTACACACAAGGATATCGTTCAGGATATCGTTCAAAAGTCACGTGATTTGAGGGGCGTGTCCTGCTGCTAATGGCGCCGGTCACTTACTAAGAGAGCTCCACAGAGGGGATCTACAAAACGGCATAAAAAGCGACCTATGCAGACTTATACGGACAACGAAAAGGCTGAATTCCGTGGATGAATACCCCCAGCACCGGAAAAATGCCCCGTGCCGCCTCCAAACGCCGCCAAACAGACAATAAGCTGACAGACTACTACACGGCGGGAAACAGGAGAGCTTCCCCCTCTAAAATGGCGACGGAGCAGGAGAGAGAGGGCTTACCTAACACAGCACGAGCCGCGAACTCGCCACATGCAACGATGCACACTCATCAGGAGTCGGGAGGCCACACAACGGGATCCGGAGCTGCAGCAGGCGATGAAGCACTGGTGACACAGGGGATGCTGCGATCATTACTGGGCTCCCTGCGTCACTCCATCATGGAAGACATGAAGGTACTGGTGGGATCCATGAGAGAGGAACTGGGAGCACTAGGGGAGAGAGCTGACAACATGGAGGGAAAACTAACTGATGTTGCCAGGGCACACAATGAACTTGCAGACAATCATGATATGCTGGACAGGGAGGTGGGCTCGCTCCATGCCAAATTACACCACCTAGAAGACAAACTGCGTAGTAACAACTTTAAGCTGCGGGGAGTCCCCGAATCAGACAGTGAGAGAGACGTCCCAGAGCTGGTGGGCAAATTCCTGGCGGTGGTGCTCCCGGATGCCCCGCCACTAGAATTGGGGATCACGCAGGCATTCAGGATCCCTAAACCTAAACACCTTCCTGACAAAGTCCCTAGAGACATACTAGTTCTCATGCGTACCCCTGGAACAGTCGACAAGATTCTGGCGCGAATGAGACGGGGCCTGGAGCTGCCGGAACAGTATAAGGGACTCTCAACGTATCCAGATTTATCGCCAGGCACCTTGGCTAAACGCCGAGAATTCGCTTCCAGCTGCAGAACCCTCCGGGACAACGGGATACAGTATGCTTGGGGTTCGCCAGTGTCCCTGAACTTCAGGTATCAGAGCAAAAGATACACCTTTTCGTCCCCAACACTGATGCGAAGAACCCTAAAGGGATGGCATCTCACCTCTCCGCCCTCCAGAAAATCACCTAGAGCGGAAGGTGGTATGGAGAACACCAACCCTCAAGATACGACGGTCGAGTAAAAGCTGATAAATTTTTGTTTACCACTTCTACAGGTCTCCTCTGGAAAGTTCTTGTTATTTTGATACCTTTATATTGAATCTAGCCCAGTTAGTTCTATTTTTTTTTTTTTGGAACTGGGCGTGCGGTCAGTTACTTCTTCTCTTTTAGGGGACTGGTAACAGTAAGGGGAGAGAGCTGACCGCCTTCCCCCCGTCTTAGTACCTCTACTTAAAGAGAGGTTACCTCATTTTGTTTACATACATGTTTTAATTATTGTTACGTGATACTATATTATTTCTCTTTCTGTTTCTTTTCCTCTTTTCTCTTATTTTCCTTTTCTTCTCTTACTTTAATCTTTCTTCATCCCCTTTCCCATCTCTCCTGTTTCTCCTCACCTCTTCTGAGGTTTTCTACTCCCTTGTCGAGAAAACGAAGTACTGGTGCTGTTTACTGTACCCTGAGGAGACCCCTGGGGGACGGTTCGGGAGTGGAGGTGGAGGTGGGGAAATAGCTTGATAGTCATGGCACTCAATTTTTTCTCCTTGAACGTAAGGGGACTTAATTCCCCAGCTAAACGATCTTTCACTTGGAAAGAGATTAGATTGGCACGTGCAGAGGTGATATACTTACAGGAGACTCACCTTCTAGCAGCCGACAGGGAAAGGTTGAAAAACGCCGACTTCCCCCACATTTTCCACGCCAACGCACAAAACAAAAAGGCGGGTGTCTGCATAATGATTAAACACACAATACAATTCTGCCTTAAGAAAGTAATAGCAGACCCAGAGGGCCGTTCTGTAGTGGTCATCTGCGAAATTGGAGATGCTTTATTCACACTGGCAAGCGTCTATGCACCAAATAGGGGTCAACTAAGATTTGCAAGAGGACTTTTCAAAACCTTGAGTCAACTCTCCGTAGGTAAACTAGTGATCGGAGGTGACTTCAACTCACTCATGGACACACGATTGGACTCCTCTGCCTCGGGAAGAGATAGAGGAAGATCCATGGGACAGTTGTGCCGGGAACGCCACCTCCACGATGTCTGGAGATACCACCATGCTGAAGAGAGGGACTTCTCCTTCTTTTCTCATGTGCATAAAACCTACTCCAGAATAGATTTTTTTCTGGTCAATGATTTGGCACTGGAGAGGTGTAAGTCATCGGGGCTTGGTGTGATCACCTGGTCGGACCATGCCCCGATCACTTTAGAGGTGTCTCTGGACAGTGGGGGGGGGGCGCAACCAAACATTGGAGGCTTAACCCAGGCCTCTTATTAGAGAGTGGAGTTGAAGAGATGGTGAGAAGCTCCTTACACAACTACTTCGAAATAAACGATAATGGAGAAATAACGGATGAGACATTATGGGAGGCAAAAAAGGCTGTCATGAGGGGTCTTTTATTGCAAAAAGCTTCACAATTAAAAAAAAAAAGGGGCAGAAAGTTGGAAGAATGGACAGCGGAAATAGCTCAGTTAGAGACGCAGAACAAGGCCTCCCCCTCTCCGAACCTCCTCTCACGCATTTTAACAGTACGAAACAATTTAAGAGCCCTGCTGCTACGTCAACATGAGACGAGCCTCAGGAAGCTCAAGATTAAATACTATGAGGCGGGAGACCGGGCAGGGAAACTCCTTGCAAGAAGGATAAAAAAGAGAGCAGCACGATCCATGATCACTGAATTAAAAAGGGCGGGAGGAGAAACAGTGAGAGATCCGTCGGACATAGTGGAGGTATTCGCGTCCTATTATGAGGCCCTGTATAATTTGAAAAATAACAGCAGCACTCCCCAACCCACCGAGGAGGGAATCTGGTCCTTTCTGGAAAAATTGAACCTCCCGGGGGTCCCCCAGGAGAGATTGGAGGAATTAAATACCCCCATCACTTTGGAGGAGGTAAAAAGGGTTATCGGTGTACTAAAATCCAACTCGGCCCCGGGACCGGACGGTTTTGTGGGAGAGTACTATAAGACATTTTCGGAAGAGGTGGCTCCGTTCCTTCTCAGGGTATTTAGGTCATGGCAAGATAAAGGTCAGATTCCGGCCTCTTCACTTGAAGCCATAATAACAACAATACCTAAACCGGGGAAGGAGCGAGACCGCCCCGAAAATTATAGGCCGATATCTTTGTTGAATGTCGACCTCAAGATTTTCTCCAAGCTCCTGGGGGACCGTCTAGGAGAAGTGGTCCCCTTGTTGGTAGACCCAGATCAAGTGGGGTTTGTGCAGAGGAGACAAGCCAAAGATGGTACGAGGAGGATGCTGGATCTGATTGAGGTGGTAGAGAGAAGGGGTGCCCCCAGTGTATTTCTGTCGCTTGATGCTGAGAAAGCATTTGACAGGGTACACTGGGGATACCTTAAGGGAGTCCTCTCCGCCTTTGGATTTTCAGGCCCAATCGTTTCGGGCATCCTTAGTTTGTATTCCAATCCGTGTGCTAGGGTGTTCTCAGCGGGTTACACCTCAAGGGCCTTTCAGATATCGAATGGTACTCGACAAGGGTGCCCCCTCTCTCCTCTGGTATTTGCTCTAGTTATGGAGCCCCTAGCGGCCCTACTAAGAGCGGACCCTGGAATCCGGGGTATTACAGTAGGGGAGAGGAAGCATGTGGTGGGCCTCTACGCTGACGACGTCATAATAGCCACGTCCGATCCATTGTTCTCTCTCCCCAGGATAATGGAGGTCCTTGATCTCTTCTCGCGAACCTCATACTACAAACTGAACATATCCAAGTCCATGATCCTCCCGGTGGGGATATCGGAGGGTGTTGCGGCTCGACTGCGCAGCCTTGTCCCCTTTAAATGGTGCCCGTTAGGTATACCTTACCTAGGAGTCCTACTATGTGGGACGAGAGAAATCGCCACCCGAAACATTGAACGCCTCTTATCTGCTTTGAGTTCGGCGATGGGAGACTTCCCACTATCAACATTGTCATGGATTGCAAGAGTTCAAACGGTGAGAATGATGTGGCAACCAAAAATACTTTATCTTTTCCGATGTTTACCAATCTTATATACACACGGCCAATTGAAACGACTGCAATCTATGATCAATAAATGCGTGTGGGCAGGGAAACCAGCGAGAGTTAGGGGCAAAACTATGTACCGACGGATCACTAGAGGTGGAATGGGTGTACCAGACGTAGCGACCTATCACAGAGCGGTAATATTGGAAACGGCAAAAGTATGGTGGAAGGATGAGGAATCGATTGGTTGGCTTCAGATAGAGAGGGCGGAGGCCCGGAAGGGCTCACTTAGATCTCTCATGATAGCAGAGACCCTAGGAATGGTGCGAAGAGAGGAGTTGCTGGGAACAGCTCGTGCTTTCTTGACAGTTTGGAGCTCGATTACATCGGTTAAAGCCATCCTCCCTATGGAGGAAATGCAACTCGAGGCTCTTAAATGGCATATTCCCTCGTTAAACCTTTCCTTGTGGAAGGAAACAGGCCCCACCATTGTGGGAGACTTGATTTCCCAGGGAGGACTCCTTTCGTTAGGAGACTTCCTCGCAAGGTACCCTGAATTGGCCGGCTCTTACCTGCAGCTCCTCCAAGTATCGCACTTCCTCAATTCCAGAAAAGGGTACTCGAAACTGGGACCTCCATACGAACCCTCAGCATTAAGGAGAATGATACTATCGGACAGGGACCAACGGGGCATCCTTTCTCAGCTATATGCAGAATTATCGGATCGGGAGTCCCCTCTGAAACTAGGCCACATGGAAAAATGGGAAGGAGACCTAGGATTCCAGGCAGATAGTGACGACTGGGAAGACGCAATCCACTGCGTACTAGCGACATCCAAGTGTATTAATCACCTGGAACTGTTAAAAAAAATCCATCTCCGATGGCACATCTCCCCGGCTAAATTGGCTAAATTTGGACGAGGAGCGTCGGCGCAGTGTTGGAGACAATGTGGACAAGAGGGGGACTTAGCCCACATGTGGTGGTCGTGCCCCAAAATAACACCCTTCTGGCATCTAGTGGGGCGCCTAATGGGATCAGTCACGAACACTGAGATCCCCCTCTCTCCACAAACAGCCATACTGAACATAGGACTAATGATGTATCCACCTGTGGTCCGACACATTGCAACATATATTTTTACTGCTGCGAGAGCATGTATAGCCGCGAGATGGAAGAGTGACTCCCCTCCATCCATGAGCGACTTGACAAATAAGATAAACGAACTTTTCTGTAACGAATATTATCTTGCCTTAGATAGGGGCACAAAAAGGTATGTGGCAGAGGCGTGGGAACTGTGGGCAGGACACCCGTTGGCTATGCAGATCCCCCTGTGAGATGATGCTAAGTGGGTGCACTATGAGGGGCTTGGATGTTTAACGATAAGTGAATGATATTTGACTGCTTCGCATACCTCATACCTCTCACCTCCCGGACGTCCCCTGGGGCGCTTGATGACATTGATGACATTCACATCTTTAACACATCTCTGGTCTTTAAAGGACAGATTTCTTTTCTCTAATTTCCCTATTATTTCTCTTTCATTTATTATCTTCTTCATAAAGTTGTTATATTCTAAATGTAGACAAACATTTATATGGTCGAACCGAGCTTAATTTGACAAAGGGATAGCCACCACGATTTACTGGTGAACTACAAAACATGTGGCACACACCGATCCCTAACAGTGACTTTCTTTGGCTCGGTTCCAAGATTTTGATTACTGTTCTTTACTTTGTAAACACTTGGTCTTGACTCTGAAATGTTGTTGTCTAATTTAAACCTTCTAATAAAAACTATTTATGGAAAAAAAAAAAAAAAAAAAAGTCACGTGATTTAAATCTTTTCAATGATATTCTTTGTACATCCTTGCGTGTAAACATAAGATCTAGGATGAAAAGATCGTTAGATCCTGATCTCAAATCTATCATTCGTCGTTCAATTAACCTCTGAACGATGTGCCACATCATTCAGTGTGAAGCCTTTTGAACGATATCGTTCAAAAGACTTCTATTCTTGGAGCTGTAATTTTAATTTTAATTTTGCAGAAAATCTTTATTTTTTAACTTAATTCTTCATTTTAACCAGCTCCTGCAGCACTGTGCTACATGTCGTGTCTGAAGCCGGTGTTTCATGAGTTAATGTTATTGAGCTACATGGCCCCAGAGAGTGCCCACACTCCCCTGGAGCCATGTAGCCCAAACCATTGGCAGCTCAGGGGTAAACAAAGGCAGTTTGCAGAAGCCTCATTATGTCGGCTCTGCTTCATTCATTCTTAAAAAGCCGGCGGGTACTGTCTGTTCACAGTGCTCCGTGAAAAGTTACTACACTGTTTTGTGAATAGGGAGCTGTCCTCTGTTCTGGTGCTGAAGACGACACAGGGCTTCAGCACCTAAGCGATCATCAATACAGCAGAGAACAGCTCCTCTTATACTGTAATGAGGAGAGGTACACAAATTCCGCATCTCCTCATTACAGTGTAAGAGGAGCTGTTCTCTGCTGTATTGATGATCGCTTAGGTGCTGAAGCCTTGTGTCGTCTTCAGCACCAGTGCAGAGGACAGCTCCCTATTCACAAAACAGTGTAGTAACTTTTCACAGAGCACTGTGAACAGACGGTACCCGCCGTTTTTTAAAGAATGATTGTAGCTGAGCCGCACTACTGCGGCTTCTGCTACCTGGCATAGTTAACCCCTGGGCTGCCAATGTTAGAGGCAGCATGACTACAGGGAAGTGTGGCCACTCTCTGTGGCCATGTTGGTCAGTTTAATAAACCCCATAAACACTGCTTTTAAAGCGCTCCTGCAGCACTGTGTCGGCAGGTGCCTCAGAGCTGCAGGAGCGTGTTTAAATGTAAAATCAGGCAGGGACATTGTCAATAAAAGTGTATTTAATACTTTTACACACAATAATGTGCCACTGCTGCTGTCACAGCGCTGGCACATTATTGTTCAGTGTCGGATTGACAGATTTGCTAACGATTCTGGTGCAGAGCCAGAATGAATATCGTTAACGATATCCTTGTGTGTGACAACGCACGTACAATATATACATATCGTTCGTACGATGTCTGTCACGTGACTTTTGTAAGGATATCGTTCAGGATATCCCTACGTGTAAACCCACCATAAGGACGGATCTAGATTGAGATTTGAACTGGGATCGCAAGGGCCTTCAGAGTCCTGGGAGTCATATTGTCTTTCCCGGGTTGGAGAAGCCCTGGAAATGCGAGAGCACGCTGGGGATGGAAACCTTTGAGCCCGCTTGCGTCCTGAAATGGAGGCAGATGGGACAGGGTCAGTACCACGTTTGTGGTCCGAGGTTTCACCCTGGGTGGGTTGTAAAGCCTGGGCAGCGGTGCAGGAAGAGGAGTGACTCTGCAGAGCCTGGAGCAATGTCGAGGATAACTTTTCTATGGATTGCGACAGATTGGGACATAATAATGGCCCATTCTGGTGCAGTATTAGGTGCACTGATAGTTGCCAGCGCTATAGGTGGTTCTGGCACATTATCCGGGATGCAGTTCTGGCAGTGTGGAGGCGTACATCCACTAGGCAGAGGAGCCCTGCAAGCTGTGCAGGTGGCATAATATGAGCTAAAAACCCTGGTGGTCCTCTTGCTCCTTGAGCCAGGCATAGTAATGGAATTTCCTGGAATGAGTGCCAGCGCAGGGGAAAGCAGGGGGAGAAGAACCCACAGCAGTGACAAGTCATTGCTGATCTCTTACCACCTTTATAGTGTGCCCCAGCTATGGCTCAGCAGTCCTGTGCCCCCCGGAGACAGACAGCCTGGTACAGAAGCGGTGCAGGTGGAGATCGGTGTTTTCCCCTGTACAACGTAATGGCTGCCACTGAGAAAGGAGGGGGCGGAGCGGGTGAAAAAAAAAAAATTTAAAAAAAAGGCGTGTTGCAGCTCTTGCGATGAGCGAGAAGCGCTTTGCAGCTCCGGTCCGCCCCTGCTATGATGCTGTCCTTGTCATCGGCGTCATCCGGGGGGGGCGGGCCGGGGGTGGAGAATAGGCGGCGGCTTGGCGCTAGGTCCAAAGTCGGGACCTCGATTAGAAGTAGTAGCCGGAAATGGTGGCGGGCCGGCGCGTAGGTCCAGTCGGGGACCAGAACGGACCCGGACCCCGCTGGACATCTGGGGATGGGTTCAGAATAAAGCGTGCACACCAATAGCGGCCCCATCAGGAGAACACTGTGTGAACTGGTCTCCTGGATCCAACAGCAATGTGTAGTGACTTGAATGTGAGCTCTGATATCGGCCCCCTTAGGATAGCACAGTAAAAAAACTGATGCTCCTGGAGTTCTGTGCCTTGAATCTGCACAAGAATACCAACCCCATCAGGAGAGCACAGTATTAACTGATGCTCTTGTGTGCTGCAGTGTGTGCAGTGTGGCTTATGCTGCATATGCAGGCATATCTGTGGTGCCTCAACCTAATTCCCCCAATGAGGTGAATAGGGAGGATTTATGCTGCCCACTATGTTGCTCCAGAAGACTCCTGCTGATATGAAGATGCTGTGTAGCCTCGACTTCTACCTAGGTTCCCATCAGTGGGGAGATGAGGAAGGATGATATGCTGGTCTGTCTCGACTTCGACCCAGCACCCCAACAGTGGGATGCCGAGGAAGGAGGGCGGCATGTGTATGGATGTCTCGACTTCGGCTCAGCGCCCCCAACAGTGGGAGGCTGAGGAAGGAGCATGCCGGGGGTCTCACCACGGACCCACTTTTCTTCTTCGTTGAACAAAAAGTTAAAAAGTAAAAATTAATAGAAAAATAAAATTTAGATGTGCCTCCTAACAACACTAAGCAAAAACTGGTGAGTCAGTGCCTGCTCCAGGGGTATATACTGCAGGGGAGGAGCTACTGTATCTCTTTTGCAGATTCTCCTTAAGGCCGTGTCACACGTGTCAATGTCGCTAGCGACATCGCCGAAAAGTGACGCATCAGCGATGTCGGTAGCGATATCACAAGTGCGTCGTGCTGTGTGACAGCGCGACGCAACTGCAATTTATCGCTGGTCGCAGGTTGACAGGTTTATGAACTGGTTCATAAACCTGTCAATCTGCAACCAGCGATTAGGCTGGATCGCGCCATCTGACACCGCAATAGCGATGTTAGCGGCGATCCAGCCTATACCGCAGCATTGCTGGGATCGCTCGCTGGGTTGATCCCAGCCAGCGAGCGATGGCTCCACCCACATCGCTGTGGCGTCACAGGCCTGTGTGACACTAAGGCTGCGATGTCGGAAGCGACCGCGCACCCGCACATCGCTTCCGACATCGCAGCCTTGGTTGACCCGTGTGACAGGAGCATTAGTGTCGCCTCCTAGTGGACAGCAGCATAACGCCCACGGTCCTGTGTCCCTCAATGAGGCGAAGGAGAAAAACAGATTGCACACGGACAGCCCATGGAAGCCACACTGACCACAAATCGGATGACACTCGTCCGACTCTCAGATACGTCAATCGGACCGTTTTTTCACTCGCCAGTGTGTTTCCAGCCTTACGATGGAAACACACTGGCGAGTGCAAAAACGGTTCGATTGACAGATCCAAAGCCCCTGTTACACGGGGCGATATCGCTGCCCATTACAGAGGTGACGTGGGCGTGGCCTTATCGGCGGCGACATCGCCCCTACATCGCCTCATGTAAAGGGGCGATGTCGGCGGTGCCATAGGCTCCCATTGTCCTGCATCGCCGCTGGGGTTTCCAGACACCCCGGCGGCGATGCCGCCTGACAGCTCGCCGGCGTGGGGCTGGAGGTGTCGCCCCGTGTACACGGGGCATGGCGACACTGGCAGGGTGCCAAAAACGTGCGCGCTCCCGTCAGTCGCCGTCGACATCCCCAGCCCCGTCGCCTGGTGTGACGGGGGCTCAAGAGTTGGACGAGTATCATCCGTGTTTGGTCAGTGTGGCTTCCGTGTGTTGTCCGAGTGCAATCCGTTTTTTTACTCTACCATTACTATAACTATACTATATAATCATTTACAGGAACATTTTTTACAGTTGTTTAAACTACAGAATGATATGTATCAATTAAAAATTGCATCTGACTCGGATGGTCTGTGTGCGGTCTGAGTGTGGTATGTCTTTTTTGTGGGACTCATAGACTTGGCATCAAAGACCTTGACCTGTCCTGGGTTGCCTCATAAGTCATAACACAACTGCACATTTAGCATTTCACACTCCCACACTACCTCCTCATCCCGCCCTCTCTCTGTTGGAGTCCCACAAGGCTCTGTCCTGGGGCCCCTACTTATCTCCATCTATACCCTTGGCCTAGGACAACTCATACAGTCCCGTGGCTTCCAGTACCAACCTGTACACTGACGACCTCAGATCTACCTCTCTGGAAAAGATATCAACTCTCTGCTGTCCTGAATCCCGGAGTGTCTGTCAGCCTTATCCTCCTTCTTCTCCTCTTGCTACCTAAAACTCACTGTAGACAAAACCAAACTCATCATCTTTCCTCCATCCCATCTTTCATCTTCACTACCTGATCTATTATGGTAAATGCATCATGATCTCTCTCACACCTCAATTTCGCTGCCTTGGAGTAACTCTCAACTCTGCCCTGGCCTTCAAACCACACATCCAAACTCTCGCCACCTCCTGTAGCCTCCACCTCAAGAATATTTCCAGAATCCATCCCTTCCTCAGCCCTCAATCTACTCAAATTTTTGTACATGCCCTCATCATCTCCTGCCTTGACTACTGCAACATTATCCTCTGCAGCCTCCCTGCTAACACCCTTTCACCTCTCCAGTCTGTCCTCAACTCTGCTGCCCGAGTAATCCACCTCTCTCAACGCTACTCCCCTGTATCTCCCCTCTGCAAATCCCTCCACTGGCTCCCAATTCCCCAACGAATCCAGTTCAAGCTACTAACACTGACCTACAAAGCCATCCATAAACTGTCTCCTCCCTATATTTCTGAACTAATCTCACACTATCTTCCCAAATGTAATCTTCAATCCTCCCAAGACCTGCTCCTCTCTTCCACACTTATCCGTTCCTCACACAACCGCCTCCAAGATTTCTCCCGAATATCCCCCTTCCTGTGGAATTCTGCGCCCCAACACATCAGATTATCCACCACGCTCGGATCCTTCAGACGGAACTTGAAAGCCTCTCTCTTCAGGAAAGCTTACAGCCTGCAATGACCGAGCCGCCGCCCCACCACCTCCGGAGCTGATGCCCCACCGCCACCGGAGCTGCCGCCTCTCCACCACCAGATCTGCTGCACCCTTGTTCTACTGTTTCCTCCCCATTGTCATATAGAATGTAAGCCCGCAAGGGCAGGTCCTCTCCCCTGTGTACCACTCGGTCATTGTTAATTTGTTTACTGTAATCCATATCTATAATTTTGTATGTAACCCCTTCTCATGTACAGCACCATGGAATTAATGGTGCTATATAAATAAAATAAATAATAATACTGTCGCACCATGCTGCGACTGACTCGTCATCCGTGAATAGGACGAGAGAAAAAACGTCCAACACTCGGAAATGTGTTCCTTGACATTGGTCCAACTGCAATGTGATTTTTATTCGCATTGCAGTCGTCCGAGTTTCACGCCAGTGCTTCCGAGCCCTTAGGGTGGAAACACACTATGCAAGATTCATGCCAGATACTCACACAAGTCTCACTTGAATCACCTGGCACGGCCCCTGAGAGGTCATTCCAGGTAATTTATGCAAGACTCATGGAGTATTCGCATGCATTAGTTACCCGGCCACCGCCTCTCTGGATGGGAGCATGGAGCTCCACAGAAACGCAATCAGCTCCACGTTCCCGTTCTGATGGCCACTTTACACAACACCAACTTATCTGTCCAACTTCTGACCAACTTACTGGTTGCAGTGAAATCATGGACACATTGTTCCATTTGTACACAGCCACAAAATGGAGCAATGTGTCCATGATTTCACTGCATCCAGTAAGTTGGTCAGAAGTTGGACAGATAAGTTGGTGTGTGTAAAGTGGCCCTGAGAGTCGGCGGCAGGGAGACTCATGCGAGATGCATGAGATTCTCACATACAGCTCACATAAGTCTGTCTCTGTCCTTACTGTGGTTATGGCAAACGGTAGGGCTCAGCAGGGAGGGGTCATTAGGAGGAGCTGAGGTCACTGAATTGAATTTGGGGGAGCCTATGAACACCCACCACCGCTGACAGATGAAGCATCTGAGCGGGGTTTGTTTTTGTGAGTTAAGTTCTACATGGAGCACTTACCATTCACTGTAATAAGGCAGATGGAGATCCTTCTCACTGTCTGGTCTCTATTGAGCTGGTGTCATCTTCTTAGGGTAAGTTTTTGATGTTGCAGATTTTCTTCACCTGTTAAGGCCACTTTACAAGTCGCGATATCGCAACGCAACTACGATTAAAAGTCACGTGGTACGGGCGTTGCAGTTGATATCGTTCGTGTGTTGTGTCATGTAAATGAGCAATGCGACGCAAGAACAATGCAAAAACGATATCGTTTGTGGATTGTGCATGCTCTTCAACCGTGCAATATTGGCTTGACGATCTGGCAGGATCGTGCTGTGTGACAGCGCAAGTACAATTTGGAGCGCAACTTCCCCTATTCACTACAAAACTAATTGGTCGTTCCCTGAGTTGCTCAGACACAGTGTGCAAGAGGGGTGTACACCATCGTAGTTGCGTTGCCTGCCGATATCTCCCTGTGTAACATCTCCTATGCGATCTTGGAGAAATGGCAAAATCGTGCACTTTCCCGTGAAATCGTATACAATATCGGAACGATATTGCGAAATGTAAAGTGGCCTTTAGGGTACCTTTACACGTCGCAACATTGCATGCAATTTCACTTGCAACTTACTGGTTGCAGTAAAATCATGGACACATTGTTCCGTCCCATTTTGTTGCCGTGTACAAATGGAACAATGTGTCCATGATTTCACTGTAACCAGTAAGTTGCAAGTGAAATTGCATGCAATGTTGCAACGTGTTAAGGTACCTTTAGTTAAATTAGGATACTTTATTATGTATTTATTACATGTGTTTTTATTGCATTTTGAACACCGTGGTGTGCATCTCTTGAAATAAAGCTGCTTTGTTTCTTAAGTTATGGTCACAAAATGCATTTTGGCTGCATTTTTGCTGCATTTTTTGCGCATTCTTACAGCGTTTATGCTTCCATTTTTTCAAGTGTTCGGCTTGCTGCATTTTTTTGCTGCGTTTCTTCTGCATTTTTACCAACAGAATTCTGCAAAAATGCAGAAAACAATTGACATGATCATTATTTCCAAAACGCAGCAAAACCTGTGCAGGCTTCGATTTCTGCAAACAAATAAAACAAATGCGTGTGGACAGCTAATCCCCCGAATCCACATAGGTTTTGCTGGGAATACAAAACGCAGGTTTAGATTAGCAAAAAACCAAGGTAAAAACAGCACAATAACACAGTGTGTGAACATAGCCTTATACTCTGTCTCGTTATTCGTCTGTATTTTGTTTATTTTTGCTTCTACACAAAAGTTACATTTTTGGGGCAGAAACATGTTTCTTGATTTTTATTTTTTTTTTTAAATATTCACAAATTTTCTTGAACTTATTTTTTTACATTGGAATTTATATGTTTCAGCCTGATTGCTGATCTCATGTTCTACCGGTACGTGCTTCAGACGAATACGGTAGTTATGTCATGTTCACCCAGTGTGTTTTTGATCCTTTTTTGTGTTAATTTTTTGTTGAATTTTCAGCAGCAAGACTGGATCAGTTTTTGAGAAAAAAAAAACGCACCAAAAATGCATTGCGTTTTTGATCCTTTTTTTTTTACTGCTTTTTTTTCCATTACAATGGAGAAAACGGTGGTGAAAAAATAGATCAGTAATTCACACTCATTCTTTTTCTGGATTTGATTTCTGCCCCTAAAAACGCACCAGTAAAAAACACAGCATCAGAACAGCATTTTTGAAAACTCATTGACTTTGCTGGGTATCACAGGTACCTGATTTCAATGCAAAAACAGATTAAAAAATGCACAGTGTGAACAAGGTTTTACACTGACACAGACGGGTCACGCCAGGCTCATAAGGGCCTAACAGGCCACCATACTTCAAAGCCATTTTTTGACCCGTGTGTCACGGCTCCTATCAGGACCTGCAGCAATAGGGTTAAGGTGGGTGAACTCAACATTCGTTAGGTTGCCACTGTGGTGAATGAAAGCAGCGTCTAGGGGGTTAAACGGCCGTGGCCAATACAGGAAGGTGTTGGATATTGTATATAGCTGGCCCCATTGGAGGCGCTATTCACTTTATCCTCAGCGCGGCTTTTTTAGGGCCCCTTAATGAGCGCCATTACCAGGCAGCTCAGTGGTTGTGCAGATCTTCTGGGGTCCAGATGTCTTATTCTGTCCAGAGTTACAGGGTGATGCACACAGACTCTTCCTCCTGACCGTACATTTTGGGGTGTCTGGAGTCTATACAGTGCATTGTTTCCTGACTTTCCCTTTCAGACGTTTCCTTTCTTAGCGGCTGCAGTTTTTTACTGCAGAAATGATGGGAGATATTTCTGAGTCTGCGGCCTCAGTCTTTCAGTCGGAGGGATGTTGATGGCTATGCTAATCACTTTTATCTGAGAAAACATAACTAATCGCGCGGTTTACATTTCGCCACATTTATGAGCGTAATTTTAGCAGATAATTTTATGACGTAATAAAACATAATACTGCATTAGTCGGCTGTTTTTTTAAAGATACCTAGAATGATTTGCGCTAAAACATTCTCACTATTTCAAATGAGCTTATTATTATTTCACATTCTGACTTGAAGAAAATTAATGAAAAATATTTTCAGCCCAGAAATATTAATTGCGCTCGGCAGCATCCTGTACACAGAATATTTAGTGAACGGACGAGAGACGTCCTGCATAATTCATTAATACATTGCAGAAGATTGTTTTAGAAGCGGCTTCATTCCCAGAAATAAATTTGACCCCTCCGCTCCTCATTCTCCTATCAGTAAATATGGCGGAAGGGATGGGGAAGGAGGGGGCAACGCTGCGCTGATGCTTGTACAAATTACAGACGAGGATCGGGGTCCGGGTTTAAGAAACATAGATACATACATATAGACAAAGATATATACAGATAATAATATAGATAGTTCCACTCCACCTTCTGACAGATACATAGCGATATATCCTTCAGATCACTGACCTCTACAGATCTGCAGAGCATTGCTCCGCCACCTCCTGACAGATACAGTGATAGATCCTGCAGATTATTACACCACTGACCTCTCTGCAGAGCATTGCTCCTCCATCTCCTGACAGATACATAATATATTCAGCAATTACACTGACATTTACAGATCTGCAGAGCATCACTCCTCCACCTCCTGACAGATACAGTGATGTATCCTACAGATTATTACGTAACTGACCGGTACAGATCTGCAGAACATTGCTCCTCCACCTCCTGACAGGTACAGTGATAGATCCTGCAGATTATTACCCTTGACCTCTACAGATCTGCAGAATATCACTCATCGCCCAGGGGAATAAGGGAAAGGGTGCAGCCTGGGGAGGAAGGAGGAGAGGGACAGGGAGCATCTTGGGGTGGGAGTGAGGGAAGGGGGAACGTGGATGGGGCACAGCCTGGGGGAATAAGGGAAGGGGAGTGGGACAGGCACAGCCCGGGGAAATAAGGGAAGGGGGAGCGGGATGGGGTGCAGCCTGGGGAAGGAGGAGAGGGACAGGGAGCAGCCTGGGGGAAGGAGGGAAGGGGAACAGGATGGGAACAGGATGGGGAGCAGCCTGGGGGGGGGGAGGAGGAGGAGAGGGATGGGGAGCAGCCTTGGGGGAATAAGGGAAGGGGGAGCAGGACAGGGTACAGCCTGGGGAGGGGGGAAAAGGGAGGGGGACAGGGCACAGCCTAGGGGGAAGGAAGTGAAGAGGCACGGGGTGCAGCCCGGGGGAATAAGGGACGTGGGACGGGGCACAGCCTGGGGGAAGGGGGAGCAGGATGCCACACAGCCCAAGGGAAATGGGGGAAAGGAGGACTGAGACGAGGGGGGAGTGAGCAGCGTTGAGGGGGAATTGAGGGTAAATGGGACTGGGATGAGGTGATGCATTGGCCTGGTGAGGTGTCAGGGGCCTGTTATTACCTTTGGGTAAATGTCCTCCAGAGAACGTAACTTGCCTCCCGGGCTCCTCCCACCGCGGGGCCCTCATCTCTCTGCCTCCCTCCCCAGGCTCCTCACACCCGAGGGCCCTCACCGGGTCCTCCCTGTCTCGTTCTTCACACGGGCTCCCTCACCTGTTGCCTCACCCCTGGGGCCCCTCACCTGTCGGGTTCCCTCCCCGGCTCCTCCACTGCAGGGCCCTCCATCTCCTCATCACCACAGGGCTCCTCACTCTGGTGCCCCTTCCACCAGGCTCCTCACCTGTCGGGCCTCCCCTGGGCTCCCTCACCTGTCTCATCCTCCCTCCCAGGGCCCCTCACCGTCTGTCGTCCTTCCACGGGCTCCTCACCTGCTGCCTCCTCCCTGGTGCCCCTCCCTGTCTCATCCACACGGGCCCTCACCCTGTCTGCTCCCTCCCCGAGTCCTTCCCACCGGGCCCCTCACCTGTCTGCCTCCCTCCCGGGCCCCTACACCGCGGGGCCCCTCGACCTATCTGTGTCTTCCACCTCCCCACTGCTCCTCCACACGGGGCCCCTCACCTGCTGCCTGCCTTCCCGGCTCCTCACACCGCGGGGCCCCTCACCTGTCTCCTCCCTCCCTGGGCTCCTACACCGGGGGCCCCTCACCTGTGCTGCCTCCCTTCCGGGCCCCTTACACGCATGGGCCCCTCACCTATCTGCATCCCTCCCTGGGCTCCTCACACCGGGGGCCCCTCACCTGTCTACCTCCCTGGGCTCCTCACACGCGGGGCCCCTCACCTGTGTGCCTCCCTCACCAGACTCCTCCCACCGGGCCCCTCACCTGTTTGTCTCCCTCCCTGGGCTCCTCACACCACGGGGCCCCTCACCATTGTCTCCCTCCCGGGCTCCTCACACGCGGGGCCCCTCACCTGTCTACCTCCCTGGGCTCTCACACAGCGGGGCCCCTCACCTGTCTGCCTCCCGGGCTCCTCACACTGCGGGGCCCCTCACCAGTTTGCCTCCCCCTCCCCGGGCTCCTCACACCGCGGGGCCTTCACCTGTCTACCTCCCTGGGCTCCTCACACTGCGGGGCCCCTCACCAGTTTGCCTCCCTCCCTCCCCGGGCTCCTCACACCGTGGGGCCCTCACCTGTCTCTCCTCCCTGGGCTCCTCACACCGCGGGGCCCCTCACCAGTTTTGCCCTCCACCTCCCAGGCTCCTCACCCCCGGGCTCCTCACACCAGCGGGGCCTCTCACCTGTCTACCTCACGCGGCGTCTTCTCACACCACGGGCTTCTTCCCGCCACATTAGGCCCCGCCCACATCCTAGACCTCTCACTCTCCTCAAAGGTTGTCTTGGCAACCACATTGGCACCGCCCCGCTTCTTCCTTTTACACAGCTAGATGTTCTCCAATCAGATTTCTTCCCTGCTGCAAGCACGTGCAGGAGGCGGAGCTGGGTGCCGCTGGGGTGGCTGGGATTTGTGGTGACGTCACACTATATATACAACAGTCACCCGCACAACAGCTCAGACTACAGGAAAGAGGAGGCCGAGTCCTGCCCTGAACCCGAATAACCATCACCAGACAATCACCAGTAACATGAACCTCCGCACCACAGACCACCAGGGACAAAGGTAGCCTGAACCTCAGCACCACAGACCACCAGGGACAAAAGTAGCCTGAACCTCAGCACCACAGACCACCAGGGACAAAGGTAGCCCATAAACCGTCAGCACCACAGCTCAACACAGGACAAAGGAGGCCGACCTCATGACCACATACCACACCAGACAAAGTAGCCTGAACCTCAGCACCACAGACCACCAAGGACAAAGGTAGCCTGACCTCAGCACCACAGACCACCAGGGACAAAGGTAGCCTGAACCTCAGCACCACAGACCACCAGGGACAAAGGTAGCCTGAACCTCAGCACCACCCGACCACCAGGGACAAAGGTAGCCTGAACCTCAGCACCACAGAGCCCCCAGGGACAAAGGTAGCCTGAACCTCAGCACCACAGACCACCAGGGACAAAGGTAGCCTGAACCTCAGCACCACAGACCACCAGGGACAAAGGTAGCTTGAACCTCACACCACAGACCACCAGGGACAAAGGTTAGCCTGAACCTCAGCACCACAGACCACCAGGGACAAAGGTAGCCTGAACCTCCCCACACACGACCACCAGGGACAAAGGTAGCCTGAACCTCCACACCACAGACCACCAGGGACAAAGTAGCCTGAACCTCGCACCACAGACCAGGGACAAGGTAGCCTGAACCTCCGCACCACAGA
Source organism: Allobates femoralis (assembly GCA_033576535.1). Lineage (NCBI taxonomy): Eukaryota > Metazoa > Chordata > Amphibia > Anura > Aromobatidae > Allobates > Allobates femoralis. The sequence goes on along the minus strand of JARQOC010000010.1, from coordinate 32,756,608 downwards.
CCACCAGGGACAAAGGTAGCCTGAACCTCAGCACCACAGACCACCAGGATAATAAAAACATGAACCTCAGCACCACAGACCACCAGGGATAATAATAACATGAACCTCAGCACCACAGACCACCAGGGATAATAATAACATGAACCTCCGCACCACAGACCACCAGGGATAATAATAACATGAACCTCAGTACCACAGACCACCAGGGATAATAATAACATGAACCTCGACCTCAGACCACCAGGATAATAATAACATGCAACCCGACCAGACCACCAGGGATATATACATAACATGCACCACAGACCACCAGGGATATATAGATAACATAGAACTCACACACAGACCACCAGGGATAATGATAACATGAACCTCGCACCACAACCACCAGGAATAATTAACATGAACCTTCGCACCACAGACTACCAGGGATTAATTATAACATGAATCTCTGCACCACAGACCACCATGCATAACGGTAACATGAACCTCAGCACACAGACCACCAGGGATAATGGCAAAATGAACCTCAGCACCATAGCCAGACCACCAGGGATAAAGGTAATATGAACCGCAGCACCACAGACCCCAGGGATACTGGTAATATTAACTTCTTCTTTAGATCCCCAGGAAAATATATAACCATCCTAGAGTACGATAGACAGCAGGTGATATTAACCCATTCATCACTGCAGGCCTCCAAATCAAAATATTTTTACCCATAACCATCCTAGGCTAACACTGATAATATTAACCTGTCTTCATCTAGACCACCAGGGATAGTATATGTAAATTCATAACTTCAATAAATAATGAATATTAACTACTTTATCACATTAGAGATACCAATTATTAACCAATAGGCCACTCTAGACCACCAGGAATAATGTGAGAGTCAATAACCCATAAACCCCTTGGCGATGTAGTGTACAAAGCACAGTGCAGACCATGACCATTCAGTCCGCGGTGAGGAGAGCGCAGCACTCAGCAGAGAACAACCATTCAGGTCGCGGTGAGGAGAGTGCGGCACCTGGCGAAGACCATGGCCGTTCAGACCGCAGTCAGGAGAGCGCCACATCTGGATTGGAGTAGGAGAGCGCTGTGCCCAGCAGAGACCATGATCATCCAGATCCTGGTGAGGACAGCACTGCACTCGGTGGAGAACGTGGTCGTTCAGACCATGGTGAGGAGAGCGCCACACCCAGTGGAGACTGTGACCGTTCAGACCACGGTGAAGAGAGCGCTGCACCCCCCAGTGGAGAGAATGACCGTTCAGGTCGCGGTGAGGAGAGCGCAGCATCCGGCGAAGACCATGGCTGTTCAGACCGCGGTGAGGAGAGCGCTGCGCCCAGTGGAGATCATGGCCTTTCAGATCGTTGTGAGGAGAGCGCTTTGCCCAGTGGAGAACATGATTGTTCAGATTGGATGAGGAGAGCATGCTGCACCCGGCGAAGACCATGCTCATCCAGATTGTGCTGAGGAGAGCGCCGCAGCCGGTGGAGACCATGACCATTCAGACTATGGTGAGGAGAGCACTGTGCTTGGAGGAGACCATGATCGTCCATACCTTGGTGAGGAGAGCGCTGCAGTCGGTGGAGACCATGACCATTCAGACTATGGTGAGGAGAGCACTGTGCTCGGCGGACACCATGATGGTCCATACCATGGTAAGGAGAGCGCTGCACCCGGAGGAGACCATGATTGTTCAGACTATGGTAAGGAGAGCATTTCGCCCAGTGGAGACCATGTTTGTTCAGATTGGATGAGGAGAGCGCTGCACCCGGCAGAGACCATGATCATCCAGATTGTGGTGAGGAGATTGCTGCACTCGGTGGAGACAGTGGCCGTTCACACTGCGGTGAAGAGAGCACCACACCCAGTGGAGACTAGGGCCGTTCAGATCGCGGTGAGGAGAGTGCTGTGTCCAGCGGAGATAAGGGCCGTTCAGACCTCGGTGAGGAGAGCGCTGCACCCCGCGGAGACCATGGCTGTTCAGACAGCGATGAGGAGAGCAATTCGCCCAGTGGAGACCATGGCCGTTCCGACAAGGGAATTGCTCTCAGTATCGGCTTTCGTTAGTTGTCAACTCCACAGAAAAAGACATAATGTCCCGTCGTAGAGGACGGCAAAGAGAAACCGTTCAGAAATGGGAAAAGTGGAAGTAATGTAAGCCCTCTGTAAAATGCAGAGCAGGAGGCTTGTCGTGGGGGGGGGGGGGGGGGCTCGTAGATCATTATCCGGTCTGCCCCCCATCCTTTCCTGTGAATTTTCTGTGGACAAGAGGCTTACCTTCATCGCCTGTGTGAGGCACCGCCGGCATGTTCCGCATGGCCGGGGTACATCACATGTAGGATCAGAGGATGATCCTGTGCACACTGGCCGGTTTTCCTGTGATGATAATACTGTGTGAACCAACCTGAACACAATGAGGTTTCAAGAGCCTAATGAGCGGCAGTGAGAGTGAGATGAGATCGAGGAGTCCATGAGGAATAGGATGTAATGAGTGAGTGCTGACAACCCGGAACACAGGGAGTTAACCTGAGCGGTGTGACAGGCTGATTACAAGCAGCTGAGGGGGTGTGTCCATGTGGGAGTGGCTGGCACGATAAGAGCCGGCCACCTGAGTGATTGAGAGATTGATCCTGGAGGCTGAGAGCCCATTCAGATTGATTCAGATGGAAGCTGAGACCAGCCAAGTGCAGAGCAGTCTAGAGGCTCTGAGTACATGATGGGAGCATGCTAGCTCCATGCCGGTGCCGAGGTCCGGGGTCGTGTCCGCACCTGGAGGGGGAAGCCGTGGCTGACCTGGTGGATACTGGTCCGGGCGTGGGGTGAAACACGCCCGGGAAAGGAGCCTGTGGGGATGCCTGGTGGAACCTGTGACACAGGTAGCGAGACCCGGATCCGTGCCCGGTAAGAAAGCAGTTCCCGAGCGATAGTGTGAACTGTGCACCTTGTGTGTAAATCATGTTAGGCGAGTATAGACCGCCCTTGGGACCGACTCAGTGGAGTCCGTTAAAGGTCCTGATGAACCGGAATGTATGTAGCCCTTGGAGGCAATTGTATGTAGTGTGCCAGGCGGGCATAGACCGCCTTTAGGTCCGAGTCAGAGTGCTCAGTTAAAGGACCTGATGAATCCGAACGTGTTTAAACTATGTGTATGAGGGCTTAAGTAATGGCCCTGAATGAGAGATGATGGCCTATATGTAAGACCCATGTATAAAGATGTGGGGAGAGAGTGACCCAGCGAGTATGGATGATGTTGGAGGCGTTCCGTCCTTGGGACGAGAGGGAGGCTTGCCCTGCTGCTTGCAGAGGGTACCCGTCCCTCAACCACGACCTCTAATGGGGTGGGTGTGCCTGTGGTGCCAGACACAGGGGTAATAGGGCTCCTAGTAGGTATCGGATGAGGTTCCCGTGTACTATGGTTTGCCAGTCCCTGTAATGGGCCATGGAGGGGCCACAGTCCATGGATGTGGGCTGTGAGCAGGTGTGTGATCCATGGACGCTTGAATGATGGATCACATACGGTGTGTAAGGTCCCGGTCAGGCAGGATTCCTGACTACGGGTGAATGTATATCATCATGCTGGGGGACTAAAGCCAGGCGGCAGGTACCGCCATTGGGACCCACAGGGCCCGTTGAGGCGTATGTAACGAAGGTCAGAAGCAGGGGTTAGAAGGGCTCCCGTACTGGGTAACGCGTGGTTAGGCCGGAGGCCGCAGCCCCACGGGTTACTAGGGTTTGCCAATCCCTGTTATGAGCCGGAGGGGTCATCATCGTACTGTAACTTATGTATAGTGTAAGTAGGCCGGAGGCCGTAGCCACCATGGGAGCTGTTAGTAGAGCTCCAATGGGGACAGAGATGGTTACAGGTCCCGGGTTACTATAAAACGTTATGTGCAATATAAGTGTTATGTGATGTTAAATGTAAATGTATGGTGTATTTATGTAAAGTGTTGTTAATCAATGTGATATGTGTCAAACATGCTACCCGGGTTATGTGATTAATATGTGAAAATAAACGGGTAGACATTGGTTAACCTTATAAACACGTGTTCTTGTTTTGCAAGCGGGTTCCCCGGTTGCTACCTCACACCTGTGATAATAGAACGGTGGCTTTAAATCCCTGGGAGCCGCTGACAGGAGGCGAGCCGCCACTTCTGGGTGACCCCAGTGTTTTCCATCAAGGCTGCATGGCCAGAGAGAAAACTTTCCTCTAATACCTGGCTCTGAGAGTGGAGCAAAGGCCCAAATAAAAGGTCGGGGGTCTCATCTATACAGAAGGACAGAACCTAGAGGAAACCTCCGGCCAGACTGTGACGTCATAAAGGATGGCGGTGAAATCCAAGGTACGGTGGAGGACGTGCGCACCTGCTGTATCCGTTTTTCATTTGTAAAGAATCCATTTTTTGGGGATTCTGGATCAGTTTCAGATGGAAGATAAATAGTGATCAGTTACCGGATCCGTTCTCCATAGACTCCAATGTTAAACAAATGGATCCTGCAGAAATCCATTTTTTTCAAAACGAACAGTAAAGTTGTTTTTGCAGGACAGATTGTCCTGGATCCGATCTACCGGATGATTACTAGACAGACGACCTCAGATTTACTTTGTGTCACCTCTCAGCTTATCCCTACACCAATTTTTTGTGTCAGTTTTGCTGCGCGTTGTCGCCTGCTGTGCCTATCCCACCTGTACAGCCACACTCCCTCCGGAGCAGGGACAGATTCTTCATATGTCTCTTACTATGAGCCTTATTTATCTTGTGATATTTCCTGTGAGTTTTGTTTGTTCCAAATACATCTAATTGTCACATTCGGTTCATGAATTTTGCACAAAATCAAAAATGTTCTTTTTTTCCTAACTTTATTTTTGCAGCTCTTTAGACAAAATTAGCACATTTGCAAAATTCAGTTAAAATTGATAAAAAATTCCTGATTTCGATGAAAACCCTCCGGAAGCGACGGCGGCACATCTGTGACCAACTTTAAAAAGTTGTAAATGATTAATCGAATCAAAACATCTAGAAACCCTGAACTGTGTCCGCAACGGTGAATAAAAGCGCAAGTGGAAGGGTGAATATGGTGCAAATAACACCAAACCACCAAACACTTGACAATAAACGGGCACAAATGCTGTAATGAATGAGCCCTAAATGCAGTAATTTGTGCCCAGGTGCAGTGAAGTTTGGCGCTTTTTCCCCCAAAAGTGAGGGACATTCAGCCTCCATCATACACTGATGTGACAGCAAGCAGAACGATAAGTATACAACGGATAGGAGAGAGCTACAGAACGCCAGGGCAAGAGCAGAGAGATGCTAGGGCACGAGCAGAGAAAAGCCTGGGACGGTCAGAGAGATTCCGGGGGCACGAGCAGAGATGCCGTGGGACAAGCGGAGAGACACCGGGAGACAAGCAGAGAGACACCAGAGGACGAGCAGAGAGGCTTTGGGGGCACGAGTAGAGAGACGCCAGGGGACGAGCGGGAGATGCCAGGGGACGAACGGAGAGGCACCGGGGGCACAAGTGGGGAGATGCCAGGGGATGAGTGGAAAGACACCAGGGACACGAGTGGAGTGATGCCAGGGGACAAGCGGAGAGATGCCTGAGACACGAGCGGAGAGATGCTGGGGGCATGAGCGAAGAGGTGCCAGGGGACAAGTGGAGAGGCACTGGGACTTGAGTGGGCGGATGCCAGGAACACGAGCTGCGAGACACCGGGGGACGAGCAGAGAGACACCGGGAGACGAGCAGAGAGACACAGGGGGCACGAGCTGAGAAAAGCCAGGGTACGAGCGGAGATGCGCCGGGACATGAGCGGAGAGACGACGGGGACACGAGCGGAGAAGCGCCGGAAATCTAGCAGAGAGGCACCGAGGGATGAGTGGACATGCGTCGGGGGCATAGGCAGAGAGACGCCGGTGGCACAAGCGGAGAGGCACCGAGGGACAAGTGGCGATGCACTGGGGCATGAGTGGAGAGACGCTGGGGGTTGAGCAGATGACTGATGCCCCGGGGCATGAGCAGATAAGACGTCGGGGGACGAGCGGAGAGATGCCAGGGGCACAAGTTTACAGACTCTTGATTCTGCTTGATCCTGACTCACTTCTGGCCGCTGGAGTCACAGATTTACTTCATAAAATGCCCTGAGCCAAGCGTGGCCCCTCCACTTGCACCTCCTCCAGGCAGGTGGACAGACGCCTGGTGGAGTTAATGGCAGGTAAATTCTAGATTTCTTCTGGTGGTGAGTTGTGTTAAGGTGAGAGGACGTGCGGCCATCTGAGGATTATATGTGGGCATGCGATAATAGGTAGATAAACGCCGCGGCGGCGACACGCAGTGCAGCAATCACAGCTTCCCACTGAGACTAATAGCAGGAATTTCAGGTAATCTGAATAGTTCTGAACGGCGAGTACGAGGCCGGCGCCTGACATGGCGCACTTATCTGCTGCGATGTAATATATTATTCTGATTGACAGGACAAGAAGAAATAGCAACAGCCGAGACACAAAGAGTTTGTAAAACTAAAAGAACTGGTTTACTAAATCACAAACATGAAGGCGAGCGCCAAAAACACAGGTCACATCCTATGTGTGCGTGGTACATCGGTGGGGAACATGCACCTTGTAAATAAATCTTTCTCTGCGGGATTGTGGATTGTGGTGGGGGGCACAGGTACTTGCACGCAGGACCTCAAATGGAGGCCAGAAACTTGAGCAGATGGTGAAGCAGAAGATGGCAGAGCGTCCGGGCATGACGAGACGTTCCGTCATATCTGGGAGACTTCAGCACTGTCCAAAAAATGAACATATTTCAAAATCCTTAAGGCGACTTGTCATATCCAGAACGGAGCCCTGTGGAGACTGGGGCTGGAAGGATTGCTGCATGTCACTCACCGCAGATCGTCACTCACATTGACGTCCAGCAATGGGAAGCTATAGACATGTAATGTCCGACTCAAGGAATGAGAGGCCACACCAATGTGTACATTACTGCAAAGAGAAGCAAAAAAATAATTAACCAAAATATAAGTCTGTATACCTGCAATGTGTAGGAGCGCGTTCACACCAGCCAACAAACAGCAACATAGAGAAAAGCAAAAATCAGCAAATACCCGTAAATAAGCAAATAAACAAACAGTGATGTAAATAAATAGGGAACTAAGGGCCCTTTCACATCAGCGTTTATTTGAATTCGCGGCAGATGCGGTGAAAATAACGCATCTGCCGCGATTGCCGCATAACCGCTGCACTTGCGGCGCGGTTGCGGTAATCCCCATAGAAAGTATAGGGGGACTTGCGGCAAGTGCGGTTTTGCACTTGCGGCAGGTGCGGCCGCGAAAAAAACCGCGGCTGACCGCATCTGCCACGATTTCAAATAAACGCTGATGTGAAAGGGCCCTAAGTAACATTACTATGACCAAAACAACATTAAAACTAAGGCTGGATTCACACTTGCGTTTGTGTCTGCATGCTTATGGCACGCAAGCGCAAACGCAGCCCATACTGATGCGAACGCAGCGGAGAATCGCAAGCAGCGTTACCCTGTGCGCTCGCAATAATCGGTGACCATGCAGGCTGCTGTCTGAACTGGTTACCACGATACACATCGGGTAACCAAGGACAGCGTCTGCTGGAAGCGGCCGCATACACGCACCTGCGCTTCTCTGCCAGAATCTAAGTATTTAGCGCAAGAAGCGCTAAATACTGAAGCGCAGGTGTGTGGACAATGCCTTTCTTGTTTTTTCACCCTTATTTTGTATGTCTGGACCTTTGTTATGGCCTTACAAAAACACATATGCTCATCTTATTACAGATCATCCCAGCCACGCAGTGGATTGGACAATAAGCCCCTCACTATCTCCACCCCCCCAAATGGGGGATCCACAGGCCCCCGGTAAGTGCAAACACTTCTAATCAAACACACCTGATATGTGTTAAAAACATGTTACTGATGTTGATGTTCTGTATCCTCTGTAGGTGGACCATCCCTGCAGGACCTGGAGGCGGCCCATGCAAAAGCGGCGGGAAAACTGGCCCAATTACACCACCTCATTGAGGCCTATAAACGGGACCATCCCACCTCTGCCCCTCAAGATGCCCATCGTATTCTCCCCCAAGTTTAATTTAAAAAAAATTAAAAAATTACCCACGTTTATGGGTTTTGTTATTGTAATTCTATGGACCATGTTGGTCCTGTGTTTTCAGCATTATAATGTTTTTGGATACCATGTACTGTTGTACGTGTATTTGTGAATGAATGTATATGTTCAATATTTGTTACCCTTGTAATGGGGTTTGACCCCATACCAATATTAGGTAAAAAAGGTTGACACAATACCACAAGTACATCTTTTGTGTCATGAAAAGTGATTATTGGTCCCAGGAAAGAGATGCCTGTCCCAGTATGGTGTACCACAAAGGTATGGTGACCTAATTTCAGATTTATAGGGGTACATAAGCATTGTGGACATATGTACGGGACCCAGGGACAGCCCTTTGTGGTGACACTGTATGGTGCCTGTGTGTGTTATCCCACATATACATGTATTGCATTGCACATATTCTGCACACACATGGAGAAGAGAATGTTTAGGTGAACAATACATATGGGCCACATAACTGGAAACACACAAATATCTGTGCACACACATACTTTCAAGGCTCCAATATTATCCAGATCAGGAACGCAAGAGTGATTTTATTAGACAACGCAGTAGCACAACACACTTCACATAAAGGCGCTGTACAAATTTACTGTACATATTCGTCACGTGAGCGCCGTGTTTTGCCTTGTTGGCAACGCCAATGCAGCTAGCAATAATCCGCGACACAACACACGAGAGTTGACTAAAGCACCGAGCCAATACGCACATGAATTGCCACATGTAACAATGTGGCGCAGCGAACAAGGACACATTAAATAATGATTGGTGTTTGTTTGGAACCAATCACACGTCTTCAAGGCGTCACACAAAATAATGTTAACGCCTATCTCCGAGATGCGGCTCAAAATTATGCCCACATCGCTATTGTGGTGGCTCTGTGTGACGCGGAAGCGGCGACCAGCGACTTGATCGCCCCTGGACCGCTCAGGCAATTTCCGGTCGGGTTGTCACCCGAGCGTGCCTAAGTTGTTGCCTATTGAATCGCCGGGATATCTCCAGGTGTGACGGTACCCTAAGGGAGTTTTGGTCAGGTGTGGCAAGTGCGGTTTTGCTGGATACGCAGAAGGGGCTGGCACACCTGGGGGCTACATCACTACTCTCATACAGTTTTCTGCATCATGATGACAAATTCTGGAAATACCAATAATGCGGATTTGCCAATCAAAGACTCCTGAGACAAGACGAGACCACTGGACCCACAGAGGGGGTTGCAAATCTCGTTCAGAATCTAGGAGGCAGAAAAGTTTCCTGCAAGGTGGAGAATGGAGGCTGAGTAGAATGTTAGCAGCCTGCGACCACAACCAAACATTGCATGATAACTGTTCCCTAAACACTGCCCCCAAGGCGCTCCAGGAATATAATTTCCATATCAACCATAGCTGAAACATTACATCTATTCTCCTCTGGTAATAAGTCAGAGAGCTCAGGATGACTACAATCTATTACTCCCTGTTATCAGCCATTACTGGGGAGGACACTGTAGGAGGGTGACTACAATCTATTATTTCCTGTTATCAGCCATTACTGGGGGGAGACTGTAGGACAGGTGACTACAATCTATTACTCCCTGTTATCAGCCATTACTGGAGGAGGAGACTATAGACAGGTGACTACAATCTATTACTCCCTGTTATCAGCCATTACTGGGGGAGGAGACTGTAGGACAGGTGACTACAATCTATTACTCCCGTTATCAGCCATTACTGGGGGGAGACTGTAGGACAGGTGACTACAATCTATTACTCCCTGTGTCAGCCATTACTGGGGAGGAGACTGTAAGGACAGGTGACAATTATATTAAACATCCCCCTGTTATCAGCCATTACTGGGAAGGAGACCTGTAGGACAGGTGACTACAATCTATTACTCCCTGTTATCAGCCATTACTGGGGGAGGAGACTGTAGAACAGGTGACTACAATCAATTACTCCCTGTTATCAGCCATTACTGGGGAGGAGACTGTAGAACAGGTGACTACAATCTATTACTCCCTGTTATCAGCCATTACTGGGGAGGAGACTGTAGGACAGGTGACACAATCTATTACTCCCTGTTATCAGACATTACTGGGGGGAGGAGACTGTAGGACAGGTGACTACAATCTATTACTCCCTGTTATCAGCCATTACTGGGGGAGCAGACTGTAGGACAGGTGACTACAATCTATTACTCCCTGTTATCAGCCATTACTGGAGGAGGAGCTGTAGACAGGTGACTACAATCTATTACTCCCTGTTATCAGCCATTACTGGGGGAGCAGACTGTAGACAGGTGACTACAATCTATTACTCCCTGTTATCAGCCATTACTGGGGAGAAGACTGTAGGACAGATGACTACAGTCTATTACTCCCTGTTATCAGCCATTACTGGGGAGGAGACTGTAGGACAGAAGAGTACAGTCTATTGCTCCTGTTATCAGCTATTACTGGGGAGAGACTGTAGGACAGGTGAACACAGTCTATTGCTCCCTGTTATCAGCCATTTCAGGCCATGCAAGTGTGGGTTTCTGCGTGTGGACATTTACTCTGCCCTCTGAGGTCGGGGCACAGACTCCCATTAGTGAGGCTGTGAAGCGCATGGTGCGGTGCCTGTCGCTCGTGGTGGAATCCTCCGGAGATGTCTCACTCCTGATGTATCAGAGCAGTTGTGTTGTTTTCCCTTTTCCATATTAAATATTTCTTCCGTTCTGCATCTTCCACTGCTGCAATCTGTAAATACAGTGACATGTTATGATGGATCGGCGGCGGAGGAAGAGCCGCGCAGTCATTATCCTGTTTCTCTGTCGCTGATGCTCGTGATTATTATTATTGGGCGCGCTGCAGTGGAAGTGCCAGACTGAAAACATGTTTTCTGTCTAGAAGTTATTTTTATTATTAAATACACTCTTGGCTTCACACCGGCGGGTCGTGCAGCTCCGCTCCCTCTTTACACTTTAAGTTTTAGGATGAGACAGTAACATGGGAATGTATGGATTTAGATTGTCAGCTCTTGGGAGACAATCGCAGCCCATTGTTGGCTCTTTGTATCTCTGCCTTTTGTGTCACTGGGTGGAAACTTCTACAGAGTTTGGGACGTCTTGTAGAGTTTTCTGCACCTTTGAACATCGGTAAATTTTTGTGATGGAAGAAAACATTTCACGTCCTCCTAGCGGATTCTGGTTCCCATCATTGCGCCCTGTTTGTATCTACACTGACAGATACAACTTATTACATCGGCAGACACCGAGTAAAGACTTATTGTTGGCTCATAATTATTAGGCTTCTACTAATATTATTAAATTAATTATTTTTTACATTTTTAGAAAAATATTTCTGTAATTGTTATTTTATTATTATATAATTTATTATAAAAAATTTAATGTATTTAACTTTTTTTTGCTTACACAACAAAATTCTATCAATATCGATCTTCGAAGAATAAAGTATATAAAGCCAAAATAAAATATAATTTTATTTAGATAAATATTTAAACAAATATACCTATGTAATATAATTAATTAAAAACTCAGAGGCTGCTGTGTAAGCGAGGTCACATCAATTCACCTGTACTAAAAAAATATATAATATAAAATATATGTGTGTTATATATATATAATATTATATATATATATATATATATATATATACACATATATATTTTTATATATATATATATATATATATAATATATAATTTATGTACATAAATAAAAAGTGATCATAAAAAAATATTTATTTATGGTAATATATTTCTATATTACCCAGAAATTATTAATAGTAATAAATAGTGTAATAGTAATAAATAGAATATCAAGAAATTCTCTTTAAAATAATGAGCAACAATGTGAATTACTCTCTGAAATAACAGTAATGGATATAACTGCAATACGAGTAATATGTCATTTGTACTTAATGCTGACGTAACTTGAAGATTATTGGCCCCAATGCTAAAGTTTCAACGAGGTCCCCAATTATTTCAATTCTTTAATAGCAATAGCTTCTTCTAAGGGCCTAAGGGATGTTTGGGTCCCCCCCTAGGCTCCAGGGCCCGGGTGTGATTGGAACCCCTACTCCAATTGTAGTTACACCCCTGATTGTACTAATCTACACAATAATAAATATATACAAAATATAGATTTACAGTTGTAATAATGAAGTGATGCCCCTGCCGTCCCGACGCACGTTTCGGCATTTCTTGGTCAGGACACACGTCCTGTTGAGGAAATATTCTTATCTTTCTTTATATCTGCTGTATATATTTATTATCGTGTAGATTAGTACAAGTGACATATTACTCTTATTGGTTGTAACTATTACTGTAATACTAGGGTGTAATTCACACTGTTGCTCATTATTTGAAAGCTAGGTTTTGGATATTCTATTTATTATATAAAATTATGTTTAACTTTTGATTTGCATATACGACAAAATTCTATCAATATCGATCTTTGAACAGCAAAGTATATAAAGCCAAAATAAAATATCATTTTATTTAGATATTCACCCTGTTGCTCGTTATTTTAATGCTAATTTTTGGATATTCTATTTATTACACTATTTTAATAATTTCTAAGTAAATGTATTTATTATATGTGAGTTGATATGTGACCGCCTTACACAGCAGACTTTGTGTTTTCATTTATTTATTACATAGATATATTTATGTAGGTACGGTAAATAATTTTATATTTTATTTTGGCTTTATATACTCGTGTTGTTCTCGTCATTGTCCTGATATCCAGTGTCTATGTAAATAGTGGGAACTTTGTTGCAATCTGGATCTTTGTAACATCCAGGACCTGAACCGCGACCACCTCAGCCAATCACATCCCTCTACTCTGCTGGTGGATACTTTTAATCCCTTTGATGTCATCACATCACCATCCCCAGCCACATCTCGGGCTCCTGGATCTTATGGCCGGACCTCCCTACACCTGATCTCACACTATGCACAGGCACAATCAGTGGCGTAACTTGAAGCTCATGGGCCCTGATGTAATAGCTCCAATGGGGCCCCCATTTATTGCAAGTCTTTAATAGCATTAGTCCTTTTCTATAGGACAAAGGAACTTTAGGGACCCCCTAGACTCCAGGGTCCGGGTGTGGTTGCAACCCCTGCACCTGATGTAGTTACACCCAGTTACACCCCTGGACACAATCCAACCACACAAGCGTCATACCCTTTGTACTCTACAACAGGAAAGACGTCTATGAGGAGAAGCACGTCTGAGCATTTACTTCATTTATTCTTAATTCATTATTAATCAATCTTCCCTGAATTTACCATATCATACTTAAACTTCTCCTTGCTCCTGAAGAGAGGGGATTAAAAGGTAAAGGCGGTATGATAGGAGGGACTATAAAGGGGAGGAGCTATGAAGGGGATGGGCTATGAAAAGGGAGAGGCTATTAAAGTAGAAGAGCTATAAATGGGAGGAGCTATAAAGGTAGAGAAACTATGAATCAGAGGGGGCTATAAAGGGTGGAGCAATAAAGGTAGAAGAGCTATAAAGTGGAGTAGCTATAAAAGTAGAGGAGCAATGACTGGTAGGGTTTGCAAAGGGGAGAAGCAATGAAGGGGTTGGGCTACAAAGGGGGAGAGGTTATGGAGGTAGACCTATGAATGGGAGGGGCTATAAAGGGGAGGAGCTGTGAATGGGAGGGCCTATAAAGAGGAGGGGTTATAAATGTAAATAAGCTATAAAGGGGAGCAGCTATGAATGAGACCAGTTGCAAAGGGGAGAAGCAATAAAGGAAAGATGCTGCGCCCCCTAGAATCACATTGAAATTTCATCCTTATTACTACTATTGAATGTGATGGAATGGAAGGAATTGAACCTTAATGCGATGACTCGGGATGTGGAAGGCTGTGCTTGAACAATAGCAAGCATTGATGGAATCATGGGCCCTATGATCTGGGGGCCAAATCCACTAATGTCAGGAGAAGTTCCAGAGTAAGGTTAAGCCACTTTAACAGTTATCATTAACATGGTGGTAGTAATGATTTGTAAATATATTTTAATACAACAACAAATCATTACTATTGAGCAGATAATAATAATGTTATTATTAAAGAAAGATGAACCGCTCGTTTTTCATGTTCCGTCGTTTGTATTAAATGAGAATATTTGGATTTAATACAAAGTATTGATCAGAAATCTCCATTATTTGTTTACTCTTGGATTTCATTGTATATTTAAAAATACCGTAAATAAAAACCGTTCCCCATACATTTCTGGTAATGGGTAGATCAGTTCCCGCAGCCGCTCAGTGGTGGATGAGTCGGGTCTCAATGTCCACGTGTCGCTCACACGCTGATTTCCTGCCTCCGTCACTCCGAAGCATTTTCTCTTTTTTCTTGCCGGATTTGCTGAGGTTCAGATTTCACTTCATAAAATATCAATGTAAAATATCAACGGGAGAAATCTCCTGGTTTGGAGAGAAAGTAACATGTTACACGAGGTCGTATTGACCTTCAGCTCCAGGGAAAGAGTCTAGGAAAAAGTAAAATGTGAAGGCTCATACTATGAACAGGCGACGTAGCAGAAGACGCTGAAGGAACGTCGGTTTCTCATAGATTTTGGATTGTATTTTGTTGGATAATTATTCTAATACTTTGTTTATACAAAATGTCAGAAGAGAAAAGGAAGAGATTTAGAGCCGCAAATCTTGGCTCCTCGTTCACACTTGTAGATGTTGGTCAGTATTTCATTTTGGCTGTTCCGGTTTCTCCAGATTTTGTGTTCTCCCGGTTGTTTTCTGTACTTATAATTTATAAATTAATCATTTCTCGGTTGCACAATCTCGTACCTTCTTCTTTCAGCTGATTTCTCCGAGCTCAGATTTTCTGAAGCTTTATTATCTTCTGAGATTGTGTTCTCTGCGGTCACATTTTTGGTCGTCTCCTCTGTGGTCACATTTTTTGTTGTGTCCTCTGTGGTCACATTTTTTGTTGTGTTCTCTGTGGTCACATTTTTTGTTGTGTTCTCTGTGGTGATATTTTTTGTTGTGTCCTCTGTGGTCACATTTTTTGTCGTGTTCTCTGTGGTGATATTTTTTGTCGTGTTCTTTGTGGTCACATTTTTTGTTGTGTTCTCTGTGGTCACATTTTTTGGTCGTGTTCTCTGTGGTAACATTTTTGGTTGTGTTCTCTGCGGTCACATTTCTTGTTGTGGTCTCTGTGGTCACATTTTTGGTCGTCTTCTCTGCGGTCACATTTTTGGTCGTGTTCTCTGTGGTCACATTTTTTGTCGTGTTCTCTGCGGTCACATTTTTGGTTGTGTCCTCTGTGGTCACGTTTTTTGTCGTGTTCTCTGCGGTCACATTTTTGGTCGTCTCCTCTGTGGTCACATTTTTGGTTGTGTGCTCTGCGGTCACATTTTTGGTCGTGTCCTCTGTGGTCACATTTTTGGTTGTGTGCTCTGCGGTCACATTTTTGGTCGTCTCCTCTGTGATCACATTTTTGGTCGTCTCCTCTGTGATCACATTTTTGGTCGTGTTCTCTGTGGTCACATTTTTGGTCGTCTCCTCTGTGGTCACATTTTTTGTCGTGTTCTCTGTGGTCACATTTTTGGTTGTCTCCTCTGTGGTCACACTTTTTGTCGTGTTCTCTGCGGTCACATTTTTTGTCGTGTTCTCTGTGGTCAAATTTTTTGTTGTGTTCTCTGTGGTCACATTTTTTGTCGTGTTCTCTGTGGTCACATTTTTTGTCGTGTCCTCTGTGGTCACATTTTTTATCGTGTTCTCTGTGGTCACATTTTTTGTTGTGTTCTCTGTGGTCACATTTTTTGTCGTGCTCTCTGCGGTCACATTTTTTGTTGTGTTCTCTGTGGTCACATTTTTTGTCGTGTTCTCTGTGGTCACATTTTTGGTTGTGTTCTCTGCGGTCACATTTCTTGTTGTGGTCTCTGTGGTCACATTTTTGGTCGTGTTCTCTGTGGTTACATTTTTTGTTGTGTCCTCTGCGGTCACATTTTTTGTCGTGTTCTCTGTGGTCACATTTTTTGTCGTGTTCTCTGCGGTCACATTTTTTGTCGTGTTCTCTGCGGTCACATTTTTTTGTCGTGTTCTCTGCGGTCACATTTTTTGTCGTGTTCTCTGCGGTCACATTTTTGGTCGTTTCCTCTGCGGTCACATTTTTGGTCGTCTCCTCTGTGGTCACATTTTTGGTTGTGTTCTCTGTGGTCACATTTTTTGGTCGTGTTCTCTGTGGTTACATTTTTTGTCGTGTCCTCTGTGGTCACATTTTTGGTTGTGTTCTCTGCGGTCACATTTTTGGTCGTCTTCTCTGTGGTCACATTTTTGGTCGTGTCCTCTGCGGTCACATTTTTTGTCGTGTCCTCTGCGGTCACATTTTTTGTCGTGTCCTCTGCGGTCACATTTTTTGTCGTGTTCTCTGGGGTCACATTTTTTGTCGTGTTCTCTGGGGTCACATTTTTTGTCGTGTTCTCTGTGGTCACATTTGTCTTCGTGTTCTCTGTGGTCACATTTTTTGTCGTGGTCTCTGTGGTCACATTTTTTGTCGTGTCCTTTGTGGTCACATTTTTGGTCGTGTTATCTGTGGTCACATTTTTTGTCATGTTCTCTGCGGTCACATTTTTTGGCGTCTCCTCTGTGGTCACATTTTTTGTCGTGTTCTCTGTGGTCACATTTTTTGTCGTGTCCTTCGTGGTCACATTTTTGGTCGTGTTCTCTGCGGTCACATTTTTTGTCGTGTAATCTGTGGTCACGTTTTTTGTCATGTCCTCTGCAGTCACATTTTCTACGATCCTATTCACTTTGGTTGAATTTGATCTGTATTTTTCACGGTCGTAGTTGCAGTCGTTTTGTGTGGTCACATTCTCGTTACATTTCTTGCAGGTATTTTCTTCTTCCCTGTATTTGTGGTCACCATTGTACTTGTCTGCCATCAGGAGACAATCCGCAGTTATAAATCTCTCAGTAACATTGGAGATGACCAATGTGCAGATATCTGAGACGGTATTTAGAACGTTGGGCGACATTTGGAAACCAGCGCAGGTCTCGTCTCAATTGAGGAGAAGAATGTCTGACTCAGTGCAAAATCCTAAAAACCCTTTGACTAAGGGCAACCTTTAATTTCATCTATAATAACAAGATTTCACTTGTGGAGAATGTTTCCTGGCACACAATCCCGGGATGAACATCGCTTCACCAGAGAAATCCCACGCACCATCCGTCTGTTATTTATTCTACAGAACATCTGCATCATTCTGTTCTTTTCCATCTTCAAACTTGGGAGACTATTTTTTCTTTTCCACTTTAAAATGCAGCGTAACCTAAATTACAAGTTACACACGGAGCGGATTGTTGGCCCCGTCCTGTAGATTGTTCCAATGTCTTCACCATGAACGTCGGATATCGATCCATCACTACGTATAATTGACGAATGTAACCGAGTGTAGCCTGAGCCCAGGACAAATAAACAGTCAGCTACTTTGTATCAATCTGTAATAACTGCTGTCTGTTACTTTGTATCACTCCAGAATAACGCTGTCTGTTACTTTGCATCACTCCAGAATAACCGCTGTCTGTTACTTTGTATCAATCTGTAATAACTGCTGTCTGTTACTTTGTATCACTCCAGAATAACCGCTGTCTTTTACTTTGTATCATTCTGGAATAACCGCTGTCTGTTACTTTGTATCACTCTCGACAATAACCACTATTAGTTTGTATCACTCTCTAGAATAATCGCTGTCTTTTACTTTGTATCACTCTCTAGAATAATCGCTGTCTGTTACTTTGTATCACTCTCTATAATAACTACTGTCTGTTACTTTGTATTACTCTCTATAATAACTACTGTCTGTTATTTGTATTACTCTCTATAATAACTACTGTCTGTTACTTTGTATTACTCTCTAGAATAATCTCTGTTTGTTACTTTGTATCATTCTGGAATAATCGCTGTCTGTTACTTTGTATCATTCTGGAATAATCGCTGTTTGTTACTTTGTATCACTCTCTATAATAACCGATGTCTGTTACTTTGTATTACTCTCTATAATAACCGCTGTCTGTTACTTTGTATTACTCCTGTAATAACCGCTGTCTGTTACTTTGTATCACTCTCTATAATAACCGCTGTCTGTTACTTTGTATCACTCTCTATAATAACCGCTGTCTGTTACTTTGTATCACTCTCTATGATAACCGCTCTCTGTTACTTTGTATTACTCTCTATAATAACCGCTGTCTGTTACTTGTATTACTCTCTATAATAATCGCTGTCTGTTACTTTGTATCACTCTCTATAATACCGCTGTCTGTTACTTTGTTTATTCTCTATAATAACTACTGTCTGTTACTTTGTATCAATCTCTATGAATAACCGCTGTCTGTTACTTTGTATTACTCTCTATAATAACCGCTGTCTGTTACTTTGTATCACTCCAGAATAACCGCTGTTTGTTACTTTTTATCATCGTGGAATAATCGCTGTCTGTTGCTCTCTGGAATAACGCTGTCTGTTACTTTGTATCACTTTCTATAATAACTACTGTCTGTTACTTTGTATTACTCTCTATAATAACTAATGACTGTTACTTTGTATCACTCTCTATAATAACCGCTGTCTGTTACTTTGTATTACTCTCTATAATAACCGCTGTCAGTTACTTTGTATCACTCCAGAATAACCGCTGTTTGTTACTTTTTATCATTCTGGAATAATCGCTGTCTGTTGCTCTCTGGAATAACCGCTGTCTGGTACTTTGTATCACTTTCCGTTATCAAGATTAATCAGAATACTGTAAGTATAGTAATAACATTGCTGATACCTTAAAATCATTTATTTCTACACTCAAATAATCAGGAGAAGCAGAAAACTAATAGAGAGTATGAACTGATAAAAAGAAATGAACATTCAAACACATGAACAGTAGAGCGGATCCTGCGTCCTAGGAGCTGACAATCTACAGAATAAAAAGGACAGAAATCTGTGTAAAGTTTGAAAATCTGCTGTATCTGGAAACAGATTTATTCAAAGCGGAATATGAACTCCGTCCACATCAGGTAAGAGAAGCCTGAGGAGGCGACGGGAAACCCGGTAAAAGGTATAGGACAAATAATTTTATAAGCTTCTCCTATAATGTATCTATAAATTATGCTAACCGGTTTATGCTTTCTTCACTAAAAGAACGATACAAGTGACACAGATTATAGGTTCTCATTTTTATTATATCATTTTATTATTTGTTTAATAATTTGTCCTTTTGAGTGAATTATCATCAAGATCTATGAAATGTGAGGATTTATAGCTCTGCTCATGGGGGGGTTATACTTACTCTCTGCTCAGTCTCACACTTTAGTAATCTGCAGCTTTTTAGATTTTCTCTGTTTTATTTGATTTTTAACATAAAAATACTGAATAGTAAAGTGTCGGATTCACACATCAGTGTTTTGTGTGCAGAAAAAGGATTCATTTTCAACAGTTTGCAGTATCCGGTATTCATCAGCTTTTGGTCCGTGCGTCTATATCTATCTATCTATCTATCTATCTATCTATCTATCTTTTTTCTCCTTTATCTCTCCCTTTTTTTCTCTCCTTTCTTTCCTCTCTTTCTTTCTCTGTTTCTCTGTCTCTCCATCTCTTTTTCTTATTCTCGCTTTCTTTTTCACTCATCTTTGTTTCTCTCTCTCTTTCTGTTACTCTCTTTTACCTTTTCTCTTTCTTTCTCTTTTTCTTTAACTCTCTCTTTTTCTCTCCTTCCTTTCTCTCCTTGTTTATCCGTCATTCTATTTCTTTCTCTCCATCTCTTTTTTTATCTTTTTACATTTCTCTTTTTCTTTTTTGTTCTTTCTTTTTTTTTTCCTCTTTTTTTCCCTCTTCTTTTTTATATAATCTAACCCTGAACTCCTCTGTAGGATTCCAGTATCACAGAGCAGGCAGCATCCTGCTGCAACACAAATGACAAATTCTACCTTCCTCTTTTCTGATAGATAGTCTCCACTAGATAGAAAAAGCCTCCTTGAAACATGTAGAAATTCACAGAACTGATTTGATACTTTTTTCTAAATTGTGAGATCCCTCACCCCCCGGGACAGTCTTGTGAACCCGGCCTCATGGGGAGCTTAGCCTGGAAAAACCCAGACACAGGAGAATCAGTATTATTCCCAGGAGAGACTTGTAGGGTCTGTCCAGGTCAGACAGGTGAGATGGAGGGGTCACCACTGACCCACTGATATCCCGGTGTATGCGGTGTACTGCAGCTGAGTGCTGTGCTCCATACACTGCAGACATCAAGTCACTGCTGGGTGTCATCAATTGTCTGGGCGACCCATTTAAATGAGTTATTCCATAACAGCATATATCTCCTGTGCACAGAGATCATGTCTGATCCCTGGGCACTTTGGATCACGAGAACACACAATTCCCTGTGTGACTGGAGCGGTTCTGAGCATGTGCAGCCGCCCCGGCTGCTCTCACTGCTGCACATGCTCAGTACCAGCTATTTACAGAGGGGACGCCCCCTTTTCCTGGGATCATAAATGTAATGTGATTCTGTCTGTTACATGGGTCTTTTCCTTCTGCCAGTTCTTGATCCCCACAGTTGATGGATTAGTGACTTTATGGAAATGGCGGAGTCGCGAGCTGCTACAATGTGTATCATTGACCATAAGGCCCTCGGTGCGGGGAGGGGTAATATCACAAAGAGCCGAGCATTTTCTACCTATACACAGAGAATATTTAGCCTCAGCTCCACCTGTGGATTATTTTACGTTCGGTCCTCAAAAGTAATTAGAGGAAAATGGTGTAGAGATGGGCTCCTACCTGCATCCTGCTGCTGTAGGACCACAACTCCCAGCACGCCATGAACAATTCTGCGCTATGGAAGGTATTTCAGTCAATTTTTTAGCATTCATAATCATAACCGAAAGGAATAAAGACTTCAGAATGGAAACTTGTCCGTCGCCCCGTCCATGGCAGACGTGAGGTGTGTTGGCTCCGGGTGCGGTCACGGCGGGGGAGGGGAACCTTGTCACCACCTAAATTCTGACTACATGTAAATAATAATACTTCTGGCTTCCAGTGAAACCTTCTGCAATTTCCTCCGCTGATTCAGTCTCGGGTTCATTTTCTGTTATCGCATTTTGCCAAACCAAACAGAATGGCGGCGGCTGAGAGCGGCTTCACTGCTAATAACTAATAGGACCAAAATGAATTCTCATATTGTTTTATAAATGAAAAATAAAGCAAAGCGCAGGAGCGCCTGGTTATTTGGGGTCACGTGCCGGACCCCCACAGGGACGGCAGCGCGGCTCATTAATTCCACTTTCCAACTCACTGACAATGTCATTTAACCAGTCGATTGCTGCTCCATTTGCGCCGTATCGCAGCGATTCACTGGCACATAAATACTTTGTATTATTTTCTGCTGCCGTTAATGAGGGACAATGAATCGTGAATATGTTTATTTCTAGGAAGAGAGTTTTACAGTTTTTATCACAGAGTAATAAAGATTTTGTGAAGTGGAAGAATTAGGGATAAATAAATAGTCAGATAATAACGGCGTTGGCGGCTCGTAATACAATGTACACAGCTGTAACAATGAACGGCGGCAGAATAAATCACTGCCCGGAACACGGGAGCGTCTTATCTACATTTACCCTCATAGTGATTATCACTCAACAAATCAGCAAAATGCTCGTCTGTCGGGAGAAATTATTACAGAGATCCAGTGGAAACAAGCGATGTCCAATCCACTATATAAGTTATAATGTGCTGATCGGTGAGAGACCGACCCCCCAGGAACCACAACCATCGCAGAATGGTTATCCCTTTAACACAATGGGGCAGCAGGTAAGACAGACAACCTACATTCATTCTTTATGGCATGGCAGGAAGGACAGACAACCTACATTCATTCTCTATGGTGAAACAGATTGGACAGACATTAATTCTCTATGGCGCGATAGGTCAGACATACAACTTACATTCATTCTCTATGGTGCAGCATTTGCTGATCGGTGAGAGACTGACCCCCAGGACCCGCAACCATCGCAGAACAGTTATCCCTTTACACAATGGAGCAGCAGGTCAGACAGACAACCTACACTTATTCTTTATGGCGCTGCAGGCAGGACAGACAACCTACATTCATTCTCTATAGCACAACAGGCAGGACAGACAACCTACATTCATTCTTTATGGCGTGGCAGGTCAGACAGACAACCTACATTCATTCTCTATGGCGCTAAAGGTCAGACAGATAACCTAGATTCATTCTTTATGGCATGGCAGGAGAAAAGACAAACAACCTACATTCATTCTCTATGGCGCGGTAGGTCAGACAGATGGCCTACATTCATTTTCTATGGCGCAACAGGCAGAACAGACAACCTACAGTCATTCTCTATGGCGCGGAAGATCAGGCAGACAACCTGCATTAATTCTCTGTGGCACAGTAGGTCAGACAGACAACCTACATTCATTCTCTGTGGCGCAGCAGATCGGACAGACAACCTACATTCATTCTCTATGGCGCGGCAGGTCAGGCAGACAACCTACATTCATTCTCTATGGTATGGCAGGCAGGAAAGACAATCTACATTCATTCTCTATGGCGCGGTAGGTCAGACAGACAGCCTACATTCATTTTCTATGGTGTGGCTGGTCATACAGACAACCTACATTCATCCTCTATGGTGCAGTAGGTCGGTGAGACAACCTACGTTCATTTTCTTGGCGTGACAGGTCAGACAGACAACCTACATTTATTCTCTATAGTGCAGTAGGTTGGACAGACAAACTACATTAATTTTCTATGGCACGGTAGGTCAGACAGACATCCTACATTTATTCTCTATGGTGCGGCATGTCAGACAGACAACCTACATTCATTCTCTATGGCTCGGCAGGTCAGACAGGTGGTCTACATTCATTCTCTATGGCGCGGCAGGTCGGACAGACAACCTACACTCATTCTCTATGGCGCGGCAGGTTGGACAGACAACCCACATTCATTCTCTATGGCATGGCATGGCAGGTCAGAAAGACAACTTACATTCATTCCCTATGGCGCAGTAGATTGGACAGACAACCTACATGCATTCTCTATGGCGCGGTAGGTCAGACAGACAACCTACATTCATTCTCTATGGCGCGGTAGGTCAGACAGACAACCTACATTCATTCTCTATGGCGCGGCAGGTCAGGCAGACAACCTACATTCATTCTCTATGGCATGGCAGGTCAGGCAGACAACCTACATTCATTCTCT
Source organism: Allobates femoralis (assembly GCA_033576535.1). Taxonomy (NCBI): domain Eukaryota; kingdom Metazoa; phylum Chordata; class Amphibia; order Anura; family Aromobatidae; genus Allobates; species Allobates femoralis. The sequence continues at coordinate 32,733,217 of JARQOC010000010.1, read as the reverse complement.
ATGGCATGGCAGGCAGGACAGACAACCTACATTCCTTCTCTACGACGCGGTAGGTCAGACAGATGGCCTACATTCATTCGTTATGGCGCAGCAGATCGGACAGACAACCTACATTCATTCTCTATGTCGTGGCAGGTCAGATTAACAACCTACATTAATTCTCTATGTTGTGGTAGGTCGGGCAGACAATCTACATCTGTCCCTGAGAAAGGAGCTTGGATGTGGCTCCGAAACGCGTAGGAAAGGAAGAATAAAGGAAGTTTTTTGATTTGAAGCACTGCCTTCCTTGTGATCTTTCGTGGCACAGCAGCGCAGACCGTGGTTCACACATTCCGAATGACAGATATCGGTTTTTCCATGTCTAGTGGCAGGTGGAGGTCCAGCGGCAGCTGTATAAGGCTCTTTAGCCGGTTGTGGGTTTACACAATTAAGCAAGGTGAGTGGTCATCACACATCACCGATTTCAACAGTGTCATCATTGATAGGGCACTATTCTGCGCCTTGCTTTGTCTCCTTTGTGTTTTACATAGTATATTGGAAGAAGATACTAGAAAGACATTGCTACTGGATGGATCATAAAGTGATTAGGAAAAGATTAATTACGAGATTAATTGGAAGAATTGGGGTGGAAAATACTGGGTATGGGATGGATTGGGAAAGGGTTTAGGTATAGAATATTGAATGGATTGTGATGAATCTTGGGGTTGGGTAATTTTGGGCTGTGGATTGTCCAGAGGGGCAGAAGTTCTGGAGATTGGGAGAAATCGGGGTGAAGAGAACCTTAGTCAGGTAACGGTATCCAGTGATCATATTTGCTCCTGAGATTTGAGGACATTGGTTTTGTAATATCCTGGTTGTCACTGTGTTGTACATGGAGATTCAGGGGCAGATAATATCCTGGGTGGTGGAGAGGAGATGTGTAGCGTCCTGGTGGGTGATGGATCTCCAGATACAGGGGGTTCTGGGGAGCACAAAAATGGGGTCTGGGTGGTAAAGTACTAGTGGAATTTAACTGAAAAATAGTCAGAGAAAAGATGGTTGGATTTTGTACTGAAGTCCAGAGAAACCCCTTTAAGGTGAATGTTGATATAGAATACTGATTTTTTTTCTATTGTCTGAGACTGAAATAAAGGTGATCTGATGGAAAGGAGGTCGGGACTTTCTGTGAGCGAGAAAGGAGGGTGACGGATCCAAGTTCCTGATAAATGAGCCTCCTGGACTTAGTGTAAATGGAGATTGTGAATATTAAGCCATAAAATCCTCGTATTCCTTCATTGTCCTACAATTATGGGGAGAGGTGCGGAGGAGGCGCGGGAAAACTTCAACAACAAGGGCGAGGGTCGGCGGAGGCTCTTAGCGCTCGGTCTGATGGAAGATTCTGTGCCTTCAGCATGTAGCAGTAATTATTCAATTTGCGTCCGTCTTTATGAGTCCCCTCCCCGCACTTAATGTGCTAGATTGGGAGAAGGGACCAGAAATCATAATTGTTAGATGATTAACCTTCAGAGTATTTTATTAATGTAATCAGCGGGTGAAACGTGATTCTGTGCAGACAGTTTCAGCGAGATTGGAAAGAAGAAATTATTCCTGTTTTTAGAAATATTAAACTTTATTGGTTTCTGAAAGTTAAGATACAGATGAAAACATTTACTGTGTCTCCAAATCAACCGCGGCCAACACTTTACTGAACTCATAAATATTTTATAGAACTCAATATATAAAATAGAGAAATGCTTCTACAACGACGGAGATGCTGCCAAGGAGACTGTTACAAGTCCGGGCCCCAGGGGCCCCGAAGGACATGACGTTCTGCAGATTGTTTCCCTGATCTTGAGCCGTGTTCCGCATGCAATCAAAACTGGCACCCAACATCAGGTGAACAGCCAAATCCGTCACCCAAGATCAGGTGCGACAGCAAAAACCTGCACCCAAGATCAGGGGAACAGGCAAAACCGTCAACCAAGATCAGGAAAACAGCCAAATTCAGCACCCAAGATCAGGTGAACAGCCAAAACCTGCAGCCAATATTAGGGGAACAGACAAAACTGATTCCCAAGATCAGGGTAACGGCTAAACCCGGCACGCAAAATGAAGGGAACAGCCAAAACTGGTACCCAAGATAAGGAAACAGCCTAAACTGGCACCCAGGATCGGGGAAACAGCCAACATCTGCACCCAAGATCAGAACAACTGCCAGAGCTGGCACCCAAATTCAGGGAAACAGTCAAAACCTGCACCCAACATTAGGGGAACAGCCAAAACCTGCAACCAAGACCAGGGAAACAGCCAAAATGGGCACACAAAATCAGGGGAACAGCCAAAACCAGAACCCAAGATCAGGGGAACAGCCAAAATTGGCACCAAATATCAGGAGAGCAGCCAAAACTGGTACACAAAATCAAGGGAACAGCCAAAACCGGCACCCAAGATCAGGGGAACAGCCAAAACTGTCACCCAAGGTAAGGGAACAGCCAAAACTGGCACCCAAGATCAGGAGAACAGCCAAAACTGGCTCCCAAGATCAAGGGAACAGTCAACATCTGTACCCAAGATCAGGAGAACAGTCAACACATGCACCTAATATCAGGAGAACAGCCAAAACTGGCACCCACGTTCAGGGGTACAGGCAAAACTGGCACCCAAGATCAGGGCAACAGCCAAAAGTGGCACCCAAGATCAAGGGAACAGTCAACATCTGTACCCAAGATCAGGAAAACAGCCAAATTCAGCACCCAAGATCAGGTGAACAGCCAAAACCTGCAGCCAATATTAGGGGAACAGACAAAACTGATTCCCAAGATCAAGGGAACAGTCAACATCTGTACCCAAGATCAGGAGAACAGTCAACACATGCACCTAATATCAGGAGAACAGCCAAAACTGGCACCACGTTCAGGGTACAGGTAAAACTGGCACCCAAGATCAGGACAACAGCCAAAACTGGCACCCAAAATCAGGGGAATAGTCAAAACCTGCACCCAAGATCAGGGAAACAGCCGAAATTGGCACCAAATATCAGGGGAGCAGGCAAAAACTGGTACACAAAATCAAGGGAACAGCCAAAACCGGCACCCAAGATCAGGGGAACAGCCAAAACCGTCACCCAAGATAAGGGAACAGTCAAAACTGGCACCCAAGATCAGGAGAACAGCCAAAACTGGCTCCCAAGATCAAGGGAACAGTCAACATCTGTACCCAAGATCAGGAGAAAAGTCAACACATGCACCTAATATCAGGAGAACAGCCAAAACTGGCACCCACGATCATTGGAACAGCCAACATCTATACCCAAGATCAGAACAGCCAACACCTGCACCCAAGATCAGGGGAACAGCCATAACTGGCACCCAAGATCAGGGGAACAGCCATAACTGGCACCCAAGATCAGGGGAACAGCCATAACTGGCACCCAAGATCAGGGGAACAGCCAACATCTGCACCCAAGATCAGGTGAATAGCCAGAACCGACATCCAAGATCAAGGAACAGCCAGAGCCTGCACTCAAGATCAGAGGAACAGCCAAAACCTGCACCCAAGATCAGAGGAATAGCCAACATCTGCACCCAAGATCAGGGGAACAGCCAAAACCTATACCCAAGATCAAGAAAAAAAGAGTCAGGCAGCACTCAAATTATAGTAGAAAAAAGGCTTTAATGAGCCTGTAAAAGTGGCACAACGTTTCGGTGCGGTGAATGCACCTTTCTCAAGATCAAGGGAGGAGCCAAAAGTGTCATGCAAAATCAGGGAATCATCCAAAATCGGCACCCAAGATGAGGGAACAGCCAAAACTGGCACCCAAGGTATGGGAAGAGCCAAAACAGGCACCCAATATCAGGGGAACAGCCAAAACTGGCACCCAAGATATGGGTGACAACCAAAACCAGCACCAGCCAATACTAGCATCCAAGATAAGGGAACAGGCAAAACAGGTACCTTAGATCAGGGGAACAGCCAACACCTGCACTCAAGATCAGAGGAACAGCCAAAACCTGCACCCAAGATCAGGGGAATAGCCAACATCTGCACCCAAGATCAAGGGAACAGCCAAAACGTGCACCCAAGATCAGGGGTAAAGCCAGAGTCTATACCCAAGATAAGGAGAACAGCAAACACCTGCACCCAAGGTAAGGGGAACAGCCAACAACTGCACCCAAGATCAGGGGAACAGCCAAAAGCTTCATGCAAAATCAAGGAAACATCCAAAATCGGCACCCAAGATGAAGGAACAGCCAAAACTGGCACCCAAGGTAAGGGAAGAGCTAAAACTGGCACCCAAGATCAGGGGAACAGCCAAAACTGGCACCCAAGATATGGGGAACAACCAAAACCGGCACCAGCCAATACCAGCCTCCAAGATAAGGGAACAGCCAAAACAGGCACCTTAGATCAGGGGAGCAGCCAACATCTGCACACAAGATCAGGAAAACAGCCAACACCTGAAACCAAGATCAGGGGAACAGCCAACACCTGCACCCAAGTTCAGGGAATATCCAAAACTGGCACCCAAGATCAGGGGAAAAGCCATAACTGGCACCCACGATCAGGGGACAACCAAAACCGGCACCCAATATCAGGGGAATAGCCAACACCTGCATGAAGATCAGGAGAACAGCCAAAACTGGCACCCAAGATCAGGGAACAGCCAAAACCAACATCAAAGATAAGAGTACAGCCAAAATCGGCACCCAAGATGTGGGAACAGCCAAAACTGGCACCCAAGATCAAGGGAACAGCCAAAACTGACACCCAAGATATGAGGAAACAACCAAAACTGGCACCAGCCAATACCAGCATCCAAGATAAGTGAACACCCTAAACAGGCACCTTAGATCAGGGGAACAGCCAAAACTGGCACCCAAGATCTGGGGAACAGCTAACATCTGTACCCCAGATCACGGGAAAGCCAAAACCACCTCCCACGATCAGGGGACAAGCAAAACCGGCACCCAAGATCAAGGGAAAAGCCAACACCTGCATGAAGATCAGGAGAACAGCCAAAACTGGCACCCAAGATCAGGGGAACAGCCACATCTGTACCCCAGATCAGGGAAACCGCCAAAACCACCACCCAAGATCCGGGGAACAACCAAAACCAGCACCAGCCAATACCAGCATACGAGAAAAGGGAACAGCCAAAACAGGCACCCAAGATCTGGGAACAGCTAACATCTGTACCCCAGATCAAGGGAACAGCCAAAACCACCACCCACGATCAGGGGACAACCAAAACCAGCACCCAAGATCAGAGGAACATCAACCAAAACTGGCACCTAAGATCAGGGGAACAGCCAACACCTGCATGAAGATCAAGAGTACAGCCAAAATTGGCACCCAAGATCAGGGGAACAGCCAAAACCACCACCCAAGATGTACACAGTGATCGCACCAGCAGAATAGTGAGTGCAGCTCTGGAGTATAATACAGGATATAACTCAGGATTAGTAATGTAATATATGTACATAGTGACTGCACCAGCAGAATAGTGAGTGCAGCTCTGGAGTATAATATAGGAGGTAACTCAGGATCAGTAATGTTATGTAATGTATGTACACAGTGACTGCACCAGCAGAATAGCGAGTGCAGCTCTGGAGTATAATACAGGATATAACTCAGGATTAGTAATGTAATATATGTACACAGTCACTTCACCAGCAGAATACTGAATGCAGCTCTGGAGTATAATATAGGAGGTAACTCAGGATCAGTACAGGATTAGTAATGTAATGAATGTACACAGTGACTGCACCAGCAGAATAGTGAGTGCAGCTCTGGAGTATAATACAGGATGTAACTCAGGATCAGTAATGTATGTACAGAGTGACTGCACTAGCAGAATAGTGAGTGCAGCTCTGGAGTATAATACAGGAGGTAACTCAGGATCAGTAATGTAATGTATGTACACAGTGACTGCACCAGCAGAATAGTGAGTGCAGCTCTGGAGTATAATACAGGAGGTAACTCAGGATCAGTAATGTAATGTGTGTACACAGTGACTGCACCAGCAGAATAGTGAGTACAGCTCTGGAGTATAATACAGGATGTAACTCAGGATCAGTAATGTAATGTATGTACACAGTGACTGCAAAAGCAGAAAAGTTGAGTGCAGCTCTGGAGTATTATACAGGATCAGTAATATAATGTATGTACACCAGAACTGCTCCAGCAGAATAGTGAGTGAAGCTCTAGAGTATAATACAGGATGTAACTCCGGATCAGTAATGTAATGTATGTACACGGTGACTGCACCAGCAGAATAGTGAGTGCAGCTCTGGAGTATAATACAGGAGGTAACTCAGGATCAGTAATGTAATGTATGTACACAGTGACTACACAAGCAGAAAAGTTGAGTGCAGCTCTGGAGTATAATACAGGAGGTAACTCAGGATCAGTAATGTAATGTATGTACACAGTGACTGCAACAGCAGAATAGTGAGTGCAGCTCTGGAGTATAATACAGGAGGTAACTGTTTTCAGTAGTGATTTCACTCTTTATGATGATGAGATGGAGCAGATTTTGTCGTTTTCCTGGAGCACCTTTGATACTTTCCTGTATTCTCTTGCTCAGCTCTCTGGGATGTGATGTTGGCGGGTGCAGATTTTGCCTCTTCTTGGAGAGTGTTGTGACTCTGTCTCAACCCTCAATACTCGGCCTCTCTCATTGCTACAATTATTAATATCTTCTTGAAGGTGTTTATAATCAAACACATAAAATTCCCCGGTGAATCGTTTTTTGCAGATGCGGATCCAGCTATGACATAATCCCTCGTTGTGATTATCTTGGGCTTCATATTCAAATGATTAACTCAGTTTTTGGGAGCGGATCCAACACTAACAGACGTTTGTGGGGACGGGGGGGATGAGGGTGGTCTAGTTTTGTTTTCTCCCCCTTGGTTACGTGGTGAACGCCTTTGTTACACAGTAGCTCAGTGAATTGATAGAAGAGTCTGACGCTAATGAGTTTAATGTGTGCGAGCCACAAGCTAAGCGTTTCCACATTGCGCCGAGCAGCCGGCGGCCTGACGACGTCTGGAGAGCGGCTGCCGGGCAGAGAGCGCTGATTCCTGCACTAAACCGGTTACTTATGTTCTCAAATTAGAAGGAGTAATTGAGCTGCTTACATGCATCGTTTTGCCAAAGTAATGTTGTCCGTTTAAACAGAATCCCGACAAATTGAAATCATCTGGATGTATCTTGGCAGCGAGCAGAAAGCTGACTCCATTCTCCTTCATCCAATAGATGTATGAAACCACAACAGTGTTAGGAGTGGGCGGCCAGCGAGGCGCACAACACGGCGGCCACCGCGGACAGCACACAGGTTGGAAAGTCTGAGTCCTGCTCTGGTGACCCGGCGGGGGAGAGTCTAGTGAATCACCAGTCTGATGATCCTACTCCCCCCCAGTGTGATGATCGTATTCCCCCGTGTCCTGTCATCACATAGGAGGGTCTCTGCAGCCCCACTGGTTTGTGCCGAGGGGCAGGATTCATAATGTGCCCCCAACTGTCCCTAAACATTAGCATTGTACTTTCACAGGTTCAGATATTTTATTATTTCTCCCATGATTCTCCTCACTAGTCCCCGAATTATATATGTGTATTACCACGGTCCAGTATATATCACAACAGTCCAGCCTATGTCACTACAGTCCAGCCTATATCACTACAGTCCAGCCTATATTACCACAGTCCGACCAATATCACCATAGTCCAGCCAATATCACTGTAGTCCAGCCTATAAAATCACAGTCTGACCAATATCACTATAGTCTAGCCTATATAACCCGGTCCAGTGTATATCACCACAGTCCAGCCTATATCACTACAGTCCAACCTATATCTCCACAGTCCAGCTTATATCACCACAGTCCAGCCTATATATCACCACAGTCTGACCAATATCACTATAGTCCAGTTTAAATAACCACAGTCCAGCCTATATCACCACAGTCCAGCCTATAGTACTACAGTGAAGCCTATATCACTACAGTCAAGCCTATATCACTACAGTCAAGCCTATATCACTACAGTCAAGCCTATATCACTACAGTCAAGCCTATATCACTACAGTCAAGCCTATATCACTACAGTCCAGTCTATATCACCACAATCCAGCCTATATTGTGGCACCCAGGGGTTAATGTGCCACAGTAACACCACAAAGGGTTAACTCCTGACACAACCCACAACACTACACTAGCGCCTCCAGGCCAGAAGGGGGAGCTAAAGCTGCTTCCCTATATATTCTGGTGTGGGGAGGAAGTGGGGAAGAGTAGAGTTGTGGGAGGAGCTAATGTTGTTTACCTCTGAGTGGCAGTGACAGTTAGTCAGTTGGAGTTAGTTCAGTTCCTGGGAGGACTGAGGAAGAAAGATTGGTGGTGTAAAGGGGCTGCCTTAGGCCTCTCCACAGCCTGCTACCAACTTCCAGGCCTATCCAGGGTCTGAGGGAAGGAGTAAGAGAAACAGAGGAACACATCTGGGAGACTGAGTTACCTCATAACTCGCCCCGGAGGAGCGCACAGACCGGATACCGGACCCGAAACTGTGACTGACACACACAGCACAGTAAACACCGGACTAGTGTAGGTTATAGATCTACACTGTACCTCAGCGAAGCAACACGGCGGGGTCAGAAATACAGAGGAAAGACTCAAGTTGCCTAGCAAAGGGGGTACCTGTGAGGAGAGACAGGGCCAGCAGCCTAGCTGAAGCGGCAGCAGGGCCACACACACAGCACAGGAGAGGGAAGCTGAGGACCCGGACAGGGTGGGAGCAACCCGGTCCCAGACTCCGTGGACAGTACTCTGCTAACAACATCATCTGCAGTAATGACTTGGAAAACTTCAAAACCGTGAGTTTGTGTGATCCTTGTGCTCAAATCCTGCGTTCCCTCACAAGCAGCTATCATCTCTACCCCTATCCTGCAATGTCCATAGCACCATCTATAGACTGGTACTATCTCTGCCCCGGGAAACCAAGCTCTACCCGCGGAGAGCCATTACATCCCCAGCTGCCAAACATCATCCCCGGAGATTCTGCAGCAGCGGTGGTCACCGTGACCACACCCCATGGGTGACGTCATGACAAACTCCCCTGTAAATATTCCCCCATTTACTGGCGGAACCCGGGACACGGTCCGGACCAAGACCGCCGTGATAACCCCATCAGTACCCCGGTCCGGTACCGAGTACCCGTCCCAGTGGGCTCCACAATATCACCACAGTCCAGTCTATATCATCAAAGTCTGGCCTATATCACCACAATCCAGTCTATAAAGCCACAGTCCAGTCTATATCACCACAGTCCAGTCTATATCATCACAGTCTGGCCTATATCGCCACAATCCAGTCTATAAACCCAGAGTCCAGTCTATATCACCACAGTCAAGCCTATATCACCACAGTCCAGTCTATATCATCACAGTCTGGCCTATATCACCACAATTCAGTCTATAACCCCACAGTCCAGTCTATATCACCACAGTCCAGTGCATATCACTACAGTCAAGCTTATATCACCACAGTTCAGCCTATATCACCAGAGTCCAGTCTATAACACCACAGTCTAGCCTATATCACCACAGTCCAGTTCATATCCCCACAGTCCAGCCTATATCACTACAGTCCAGTCTATATCACTACAGTCCAGACTATATCACTACAGTCCTGTCTCTATCATCACAGTCTGGCCTATATCACCAAAATACAGTCTATATCACCACAGTCCAGTTTATATAATCACAATCCAGTCTATACTACCACAGCCCCGATAATATCACTACAGTAAAGCCAATAACACCACAGTCCAGCCTATATCCCTACAGTCCAGCCTATATCACACACTCCGGCCTATGTCACCACAGGCCTATATCACCACAATATGGCTACAGTTGACTACAGTTTGGTCTATATCACCACAGTCCAGCCTATATCACCACAGTCCAGCCTATATCACCACAGTCCAGACTATATCACCACAGTCCAGACTATATCACCACAGTCTGCTCTATCTCACCACAATTCAGTTTATAACCCCACAGTCTAGTCTATATCACCACAGTCAAGCCTATATCACCACAGTCCAGTCTATATCACCACAGTCCAGTCTACAACATTACAGTCTAGCCTATAACACCACAATCCAGTCTATAAGCCCATAGTCCAGTATATATCACCACAGTCCAGTCTATATCATCACAGTCTGGCCTATATCACCTCAATTAAGTCTATAACCCCACAGTCCAGTCGATATCACCACAGTCCAACCTGTATCACCACACTCCAGTCTATATCAGTACAGTCAAGCTTATATCACCACAGACCAGCCTATATCACCACAGTCCAGTCTATATCACCACACTCCAGTCTATATCACCACACTCCAGTCTATATCACTACAGTCCAGTCTATATCACTACAGTCCAGTCTATATCACTACAGTCCATTCTATATCACTACAATCCATTCTATATCACTACAGTCCAGCCTATATCACTACAGTCCAGTCTATATCACTACAGTCCAGTCTATATCACTACAGTCCAGTCTATATCACTACAGTCCAGTCTATATCACTACAGTCCATTCTATATCACTACAGTCCAGCCTATATCACTACAGTCCATTCTATATCACCACAGTCCAGCCTATATCACCACAGTCCAGTCTATATCACCACAGTCCAGTCTATATCACCACAGTCCAGCCTATATCACCACAGTCCAGCCTATATCACCACAGTCCAGCCTATATCACCACAGTCCAGCCTATTATCACCACAGTCCAGCCTATATCACCACAGTCCAGCCCATATCACCACAGTCCAGCCCATATCACCACAGTCCAGCCCATATCACCACAGTCCAGCCCATATCACCACAGTCCAGCCTATATCACCACAGTCCAGTCTATATCATCACAGTCCAGCCCATATCACCACAGTCCAGCCTATATGAGTACAGTCCAGTCTATATCACCACAGTCCAGTCTATATATCAAGACAGTACAGCCCATATCACCACAGTCCAGTCTATATCACCACAGTCCAGCCCATATCACCACAGTCCAGCCCATATCACCACAGTCCAGTCTATATCATCACAGTCCAGCCTATATCACCACAGTCCAGTTTACATCACCACAGTCCAGCCTATATCACCACAGTCCAGCCTATATCACCACAGTCCAGTCTATATCACTATAGTCCAGTCTATATCACTACAGACCAGTTTATATAATCACAATCCAGTCTATACTACCACAGCCCTGATAATATCACTACAGTAAAGCCAATAACACCACAGTCCAGCCTATATCCCTACAGTCCAGCCTATATCACCACACTCCGGCCCATGTAACCACAGGCCTATATCACCACAATATGGCTACAGTTGACTACAGTTTGGTCTATATCACCACAGTCCAGCCTATATCACCACAGTCCAGCCTATATCACCACAGTCCAGCCTATATCACCACAGTCAAGCCTATATCACCACAGTCTGCTCTATCTCACCACAATTCAGTCTATAACCCCACAGTCTAGTCTATATCACCACAGTCAAGCCTATATCACCACAGTCCAGTCTATATCACCACAGTCCAGTCTGCAACATTACAGTCTAGCCTATAACACCACAATCCAGTCTATAAGCCCATAGTCCAGTCTATATCACCACAGTCCAGTCTATATCATCACAGTCTGGCCTATATCACCTCAATTAAGTCTATAACCCCACAGTCCAGTCGATATCACCACAGTCTGGCCTATATCACCTCAATTAAGTCTATAACCCACAGTCCAGTCGATATCACCACAGTCCAACCTATATCACCACACTCCAGTCTATATCACCACACTCCAGTCTATATCACCACACTCCAGTCTTTATCACTACAGTCCAGTCTATATCACTACAGTCCATTCTATATCACTACAGTCCATTCTATATCACTACAGTCCAGCCTATATCACTACCGTCCTGTCTATATCATCACAGTCTGGCCTATATCACCACAATCCAGTCTATATCACCACAGTCCAGTTTATATCACCACAGTCCAGCCTATATCACCACAGTCCAGCCTATATCACCACAGTCCAGTCTATATCACTATAGTCCAGTCTATATCACTACAGTCCAGCCTATATCACCACAGTCCAATCTATATCACCACAGTCCAGCCCATATCATCACAGTCCATCCTATATCACCACAGTCCAGCCTATATCACCACAGTCCAGCCTATATCACTACAGTCTAGCCTATATCACTACAGTCCAGTCTTTATCACCACAGTCCAGTCTTTATCACCACAGTCCAGCCTATATCACCACAGTCCAGCCTATATCACCACAGTACAGCCCATATCACCACAGTCCAGTCTGTATCACCACAGTCCAGCCCATATCACAACAGTCCAGTCTATATCATCACAGTCCAGCCTATATCACCACAGTCCAGTCTATATCACCACAGTCCAGCCTATATCACCACAGTCCAGCCTATATCACCACAGTCCAGTCTATATCACTACAGTCCAGCCCATATCACCACAGTACAGCCCATATCACCACAGTCCAGCCTATATGACTACAGTTTGGTCTATATCACCACAGTCCAGCCTATATCACCACAGTCCAGCCTATATCACCACAGTCCAGCCTATATCACCACAGTCCAGCCTATATCACGACAGTACAGCCCATATCACCACAGTACAGCCCATATCACCACAGTCCAGCCTATATCACCACAGTCCAGCCTATATCACCACAGTCCAGCCTATATCACCACTGTCAAGCCTATATCACCACAGTCTGCTCTATCTCACCACAATTCAGTCTATAACCCCACAGTCTAGTCTATATCACCACAGTCAAGCCTATATCACCACAGTCCAGTCTATATCACCACAGTCCAGTCTACAACATTACAGTCTAGCCTATAACACCACAATCCAGTCTATAAGCCCATAGTCCAGTCTATATCACCACAGCCCAGTCTATATCATCACAGTCTGGCCTATATCACCTCAATTAAGTCTATAACCCCACACTCCAGTCTATATCAGTACAGTCAAGCTTATATCACCACAGACCAGTCTATATCACCACACTCCAGTCTATATCACCACACTCCAGTCTATATCACTACAGTCCAGTCTATATCACTACAGTCAAGTCTATATCACTACAGTCCATTCTATATCACTACAGTCCAGCCTATATCACTACCGTCCTGTCTATATCATCACAGTCTGGCCTATATCACCACAATCCAGTTTATATAATCACAATCCAGTCTATATTACCACAGCCCAGATAATATCACTACAGTCCAGCCTATATCACCACAGTCCAGTTTTTATCACCACAGTCCAGCCTATATCACTACAGTCCAGTTTTATCACCACAGTCCAGTCTATATCACTACAGTCCAGTCTATATCACCACAGTCCAGTCTATATCACCACAGTCCAGTCTATATCAACCACAGTCAGTCTATATCCAACCACAGTCCAGTCTATATCACCACAGTCCAGCCTATATCACCACAGTCAGTCTATATCACCACAGTCCAGCCTATATCACCACAGTCCAGCTATATCACACACAGTCAGCCTATATCACCACAGTCCAGCCCATATCACCACAGTCCAGCCCATATCACACAGTCCAGCTATATCACCACAGTTGTCTATATCACACAGTCGTCTATATCACTACAGTCCAGCCTATATACACCACAGTCCAGCCTATATCACCACAGTCCAGCCTATATCACCACAGTCCAGCCTATATCACCACAGTCCAGCTTATATCACCACAGTCCAGTCTATATCATGACAGTACAGCCCATATCCCCACAGTACAGCTCATATCACACAGTACAGCCCATATCACCACAGTCCAGCCATTATCACCACAGTCCAGCCTATATCACCACAGTCAGTCTATATCACCCCAGTCCAGCCTATATCACCACAGTTGAGCCTATATCACTACAGTCCAGCCCATATCACCACAGTTACAGCCATATCACACAGTCCAGCCTATATGACTACAGTTTGGTCTATATCACCACAGTCCAGCCTATATCACCACAGTCCAGCCTATATCACCACAGTACAGCCGATATCACCACAGTACAGCCCATATCACCACAGTACAGCCCATATCACCACAGTACAGCCAATATCACCACAGTCCAGTCTATATCACCACAGTCCAGCCATATCACCACAGTCCAGTCTATATCATCACAGTCCAGCCTATATCACCACAGACCAGTTTATATCACCACAGTCCAGCTATATTCACCACAGTCAGCCTATATCACCACAGTTCAGTCTATATCACTATAGTCCAGTCTATATCACTACAGTCCAGCCTATATCACCACCAGTCCAGTCTATATCACCACTGTCCAGCCATATCATCACAGTCCAGCCTATATCACCACAGTCCAGCCTATATCACCACAGTCCAGCTATATCACTACAGTCCAGCCTATATCACCACAGTCCAGCCTATATCACCACAGTTCAGCCTATATCACCACAGTCCAGCCTATATCACCACAGTCCAGCCTATATCACGACAGTACAGCCGATATCACCACAGTCCAGTCTATATCACCACAGTCCAGCCCATATCACAACAGTCCAGTCTATATCATCACAGTCAGCCTATATCACAAAGTCAGTCTATATCACCACAGTCCAGCCTATATCACCACAGTCCAGCCTATATCTCTACAGTCCAGCCTATATCACCACAGTCCAGTCTATATTACTACAGTCCAGCCCATATCACCACAGTACAGCCCATATCACCACAGTACAGCCATATCACCACAGTACAGCCTATATGACTACAGTTTGGTCTATATTCACCACAGTCCAGCCTATATCACCACAGTCCAGCCTATATCACGACAGTACAGCCGATATCACCACAGTACAGCCGATATCACCACAGTACAGCCCATATCACCACAGTCCAGTCTATATCACCACAGTCCAGCCCATATCACAACAGTCCAGTCTATATCATCACAGTCCAGCCTATATCACCACAGTCCAGCCTATATCACCACAGTCCAGCCTATATCACCACAGTCCAGCCTATATCATCACAGTCCAGTCTATATCTCTACAGTCCAGCCTATATCACCACAGTCCAGTCTATATCACTACAGTCCAGCCCATATCACCACAGTACAGCCCATATCACCACAGTCCAGTCTATATGACTACAGTTTGGTCTATATCACCACCGTCCAGCCTATATCACCACAGTCCAGCCTATATAACCACAGTCCAGCCTATATCACCACAGTCCAGCCTATATCACCACAGTACAGCCCATATCACCACAGTACAGCCCATATCACCACAGTCCAGTCTATATCACCACAGTCCAGTCTATATCATCACAGTCCAGCCTATATCACCACAGTCCAGTCTATATCACCACAGTCCAGCCTATATCACCACAGTCCAGCCTATATCACCACAGTCCAGTCTATATCACTATAGTCCAGTCTATATCACTACAGTCCAGCCTATATCACCACAGTCCAGTCTATATCACCACAGTCCTGCCCATATCATCACAGTCCATCCTATATCACCACAGTCCAGCCTATATCACCACAGTCCAGCCTATATCACTACAGTCTAGCCTATATCACTACAGTCCAGTCTTTATCACCTCACTCCAGTCTGTAAAACCACAGTCCAGCCTATATCACCACAGTCCAGCCCATATCACCACAGGCCAGTCTATTTCACTACAGTCCAGCCTATATCACCACAGTCCAGTCTATTTCACTACAGTGCAGCCTATATCACCACAGTCCATTCTATATCACTACAGTCCAGCCTATGTCACTACAGTCCAGCCTATATCACTACAGTCCAGCCTATGTCACTACAGTCCAGCCTATGTCACTACAGTCCAGCCTATGTCACTACAGTCCAGCCTATATCACCACAGTCCAGCTCATATCACCACAGTCTAGTCTATATCACTACAGTCCAGCCTATATCACTACAGTCCAGTCTTTATCACCACACTCTTGTCTTAATCATCACAGTCCAGCCTATATCACTACAATCCAGCCACTTTTGCCTAGTAGTGATTGGAGTGCATGTTGTGCCCATGTGATATTCTGGATTATTGATGTCTTCCATTGCAGCCATTGTCTTGATGTTGTATTTCTGTCTCTGTTCTTACAGACACAATGTTTCACTCATAGTTACATAGTTATTTAGCACACGACTGCTTCACGTAGATGAGGTGTGAGCGGCGACACTTCACTGAAATCTCCATCGTCTATTTTTTCCTTCCAAATCTTTTTATTAATACAAAGTGAGTGAATGTGAGCGGAGGTTTCCAATTATCCGCTTCCCCACATTAGTACCCACAGTGCAATGATTATGATACATTTTCTGTGGGTAGTTCATTACACTTGGAGTATGTTAAAAGCATAAAATAATGGGGTCACCGTGCTTTCTGCTTCATGATCTTAAAAGATAGCTTCCAGCCTTCGAGAACGCAGCAAGGGAAAAGCTCCGCACATAATAAAAGCCGCTGTGATTTCCCAGGATTTTATCTCACTCTTAGGATTACTCAGGACGCAAACTATTGTACGAGTTGCCATTTACAGAATTACACGGGTGACGCCCAGTCACTTCACCGGCTGAGGGCGAAACGCAACTTCACAGATATTCTGTGATTTTCTGAGAATATTCAGCACATTTCCCTTTGTCCTCAGTCTAGTTATAAAGTTCTACAATTTATTGTTACAGACTGACTTGCTCCATAGACTGTGACATCACAGCCCTCCCTGTGACATCATCATCCAATCACAGACTGTCCTGCTCCATAGACTGTGACATCACAGCCCTACCTGTGACATCATCGTCCAATCACAGACTGTCCTGCTCCTGTCCATCCACCCAGACCAGCCACCATGCTGCTGCACTGACACAAAGGACGGAGTCACATGCTGAGTACCTCAAACAGGCAGGTACTGGCCTGAGCAGTTGCTGATGTGGGAACTGAACCACAAACCCCCTTTCTATATATACAGAAGACTCACTTGAGAAAGGCTAAACTAGAGCCGAAGCGTTGTGTGATACAACCTGTTTTTCACCTTCAAAAATAAAAAACACAAAAAGGATAATCCTCTCTCTTCTTTTATTGTGTGCCGGGGATATATTTAACCCCATAACGACGGCCTAACGTCCAGAGACGTCTGAAAAAGAGGGTACTTATGCCTGGCTGACGTCTGCAGACGTCAGCCAGGGAAAGTGCTCTAGCGCCCCCCAGTGGTCAAAAATCTCCGGGGTTTCAGCTACCGGGGGTAGCTGAGACCCCCAAGATTATGAATCGGGCCGGTTTTTACCGGTACCCGCCATGTGATCACGGTTATACACCGTTTACCGGTGTATAACCGTGATCACATAAATATACAGCGAACCGCCGGTAAAAACAATGATTTCTCTGTCATGCCACAGGGTCAAACCCGTGGCATGAAGAGAAATCATCTGCCCCCCCCCCCAGTACCGGTACACAGCCCCCGGTACCGGTACTCAGCCCCCACCCCCTCCCCTCCTCCTAAAATGGCGCCGCAGCGCGTCAGCAACTAATGCCCGACATCATCTCCCTCCCATCTGACAGCTCAGATGGGAGGGAGATGATCCGTACTCCCCCGCTCTGCCCCCCCCCGGGTCACTCGCCCCCCCCCCCGGTCATATACCCCCCCCCCCATCCTCTACATGTCCCCTGTGGCCCGGCTCCTTCCAGCCCCCGCCGCCATCATCTGATCTCCCTCCCATCTGACAGCTCAGATGGAGGGAGATTGTAAATATTCCCCCGCTCTGCCCCCCTGCCCCGTCAGTACCCCCCCACCCCCGGAGGTCTCCTGGGGCTGATACTTACCATCATCCCGGTGCGGCTCCCGCTGCTTCTTCCGGCCTCTTCATCTTCCTGTCTGCCGGCATGCGCAGACAGAACAGAGACTGCTCTGCCTGCGCATAGTGACAGGGCATGATCTCAGTGAGGTCATGTCAGGTCACCATCCTTGGTTCCCACAGGGGTCAATTGTGATCCCATCATGAGATCACAATTGACCCTTTGTGAACCAAGGATCCTGACCTGCCATGACCTCACTGCAATCATGAGCTGTCAGTCTATGCAGAGACTACTCTGTCTGCAATTAGACTGACAGCTCATGATCGCAGTGAGGTCATGGCAGGTCACCATCCTTGGTTCACAAAGGGTCAATTGTGATCCCATCATGAGATCACAATTAACCCTTTGTGAACCAAGGATCCTGACCTGCCATGACCTCACTGCGATCATGAGCTGTCACTCTATGCAGAGACTGCTCTGTCTGCAATTAGACTGACAGCTCATGATCGCAGTGAGGTCATGGCTGGTCAGGATCCTTGGTTCACAAAGGGTTAATTGTGATCTCATGATGGGATCACAATTGACCCTTTGTGAACCAAGGATGGTGACCTGCCATGACCTCACTGCGATCATGAGCTGTCAGTCTAATTGCAGACAGAGTAGTCTCTGCATAGACTGACAGCTCATGATCGTAGTGAGGTCATGGCAGGTCAGGATCCTTGGTTCACAAAGGGTTAATTGTGATCTCATGATGGGATCACAATTAACCCTTTGTGAACCAAGGATCCTGACCTGCCATGACCTCACTGAGGTCATGACCTGTCATTCTCCTGGAAGAATGCCAGCTTTAATAGCATATGGGGGACACCCCCATATGCTGTAAAAGTCTGGAAATGATCGAGGGACCTCCCACTGGACTACGTCGGACCTTCCTACTGGACTACGTCGGACCTTCCTACTGGACTACGTCGGATGCCAAAGAATAATAAAGATGGGGTCTAAATAGTGTCTGTGTGTTTTTTCTAATAAAAATATTTTTTTCTGTCTTGTGTCTTCTTTACAATTTACTAGGGATTCTTAATGGGCCGGTCTAATATTGGCCAGACATTAACAATCTCGGGCTTAGTGCCAGCTGCAAAAAAGCTGGCATTAACCCCTTATTACCCTGTCTGCCACCGCTACACGGCAGCTGGAAGAGCTGGATACAGCGCCAGAAAATGGCGCTTCTATGAATGCGCCATTTTCTGGGGCGGCTGTGGGCTGCAATTCGCAGCGGGGGGGGCCCAGAAAGCTTGGGCCTCCCTACGCTGAGGATTCCAGCCCCCAGCTGCCTAGTTGTACCTGGCTGGCCCAAAAACATGGCGAAGCTCACGCCGTTTTTTTTAAAAATTATTTCATGAAATAATTAAAAAAAAAAGAGCTTCCCTATATTTTTGGTTTCCAGCCAGGTAAAACTAGGCAGAAGGGGTTGGTGGCAGTCCGTAGCTGCCTGCTGTACCTGGCTGGACCAAAAGTGTGGCGAAGCCCCACGTCATTTTTTTTTTTAATTTAATAAAGAAATACTAGAACAAAAAAATGCAGGAGAGGAGACGACCAGGACACGGTGTCTCCGGATCTTGTGCACATGCTCTAAGGCTGCTTTCACATCAGCGGCTTTTGCCGATTGCGGCAAATGCGGTGAAAAAACGCATCTGCCGCGATTACCGCATAACCGCTGCACTTGCGGCACAGTTGTGGCAAGTCCCATGCAATGTCTATGGGGCTTGCGGTAAGTGTGCGGCAGGTGCGGCAAGTGCGGTTTTGGCACTTGCGGCAGGTGCAGCTGCGAAAAAAAACACGGTCTGCCGCTTTTTTTTTGCGGCCGCATCTGCTGCAAGTGCTGATACCGCACTTGCCGCACCTGCCGCAAGCCCGCATAGACATTCTATGGGGCTTGCAGCAACTGTGCCGCAAGTGCAGCAGTTATGCAGTAATCGCGGCAGATGCATTTTTTTCACCGCATCTGCCATGAACGGCAAAAACCGCTGATGTGAAAGTACCCTAAAAGTGAGAAATTGTGTGAAAAAAAGAAAATGTTCAATATGACGTTATCAAATTCTGTGAAGTAGCTGTAGGTTCTAAATGCTCACTATACCACTAGATATAAATCCGTGAGGCGTCTAGTTTCCAAAATGGGGTCCCTTGTGGGGGAGCTCCAATGTTTAGGCACACAGGGGCTCTACATATGTGACATGGTGTCCGCTAACTATTGGAGCTAATTTTCCATTCAAATTGCTAGCGGACACCATGTCGCATATGGAGAGCCCCCTGTATGCCTAAACATTGGAGCTCCCCCACAAGTGACCCCATTTTGGAAACTAGACCCCCCAAGGAACATATATAGATGCATAATGAGTACTGTCAACCCCCAGATGCTTCACAAATTGATCCATAAAAATGAAAAAAGAAAATTTTTGTGGAAAAGAAAGTACTTTTTTATTTTTACAGATCAGTTTGTGAAGCACCTGGGGGTTCAAAGTGCTCACTATGCATCTAGATAAGTTCCTTGGGGCGTATAGTTTACAAAATGGGGTCACTTGTGGGGGAGCCCCAATGTTTAGACACACAGGGGCTCGCCATACGTGACATGGTGTCCGCTAACAATTGGAATTGTAAGTTGATACTATGTCGTGTATGGCGATCCCCTGTGTGCCTAAACATTGAAGCTCCCCCACAAGAGACCCCATTTTGGAAACTAGACACCCCAAGGAATTTATTTAGATGCATAGGGAGAACTTTGGACCCCCAGGTGCTTCACAAATTGATCCATAAAAATGAAAAAGTACTTTTTTTCACAAAAATCTTCTTTTTTTTTCCTTTTACGGACTAATTTGTGAAGCACCTGGGGTATCAAAGTGCTCACTATGCATCTAGATATGTTCCTTGGGGGGTCTAGTTTCCAAAATGGGGTCACTTGTGGGGGAGCGCCAATGTTTAAGCACACAGGGGCTCCCCATATGCGACATGGTGTCCGCTAACAATTTGAATGGAAAATTAGCTCCAATAGTTAGCGGACACCATGTCGCGTATGGAGAGCCCCTGTGTGCCTAAATATTGGAGCTCCCCCACAAGTGACCCCATTTAAGAAACTAGACATCCTATGGAATGTATTTAGATGCATAGTGAGCTCTTTGAACCCCCAGGTGCTTCACAAATTGATCCGTAAAAATGAAAAAGTACTTTCTTTTCCACAAAAAGTTTCTTTTTTCATTTTTATGGTTTCATTTGTGAAGCACCTGGGGTTCAAAGTGCTCATCACCCATCTAGATAAGTTCCTTGGGTGGTCTAGTTTCCAAAATGGGGTCACTTGTGAGGGAGCTCCAATGTTTAGGCACACAGGGGCTCTCCATACACAACATGGTCTCCGCTAACAATTGGAGCTAATTTTCCATTCAAATTGTTAGCGGACACCATGTCGCGTATGGAGAGCCCCCGTGTGCCTAAACATTGGAGCTCCCCCACAAGTGACCCCATTTTGGAAACTAGACACCCCAAGGAATTTATTTAGATGCATAGTGAGCACTTTGAACCCTCTGGTGCTTTACAAATTGATCCGTACAAATTAAAAAGTACTTTTTTTTTCACAAAAACTTTCTTTTGTCCTCAATTTTTTAATTTTCACATGAGCAACAGGATAAAATGCATCCTAAAATTTGTTGGCCAATTTCTCCTGAGTACACCGATACCTCATATGTGGTCATAAACCACTGTTTGGGAGCACGGCAGGACTCGAAAGGGAAGGAGCGCCATTTGACTTTTTGAATGGAAAATTAGCTCCAAAAATCAAATTGCGCTCCCTTCCTTCTGAGCCCTGCTGTGCACCCAAACAGTGGTTTATGACCACATATGAGGTATCGGTGTACTCAGGAGAAATTGCCCAACAAATTTTAGGATGCATTTTATCCTGTTGCCCATGTGAAAATTAAAAAATTGAGGCTAAAAGAAGATTTTTGTTGGAAAAATTAAAATGTCC
Source organism: Allobates femoralis (assembly GCA_033576535.1). Taxonomy (NCBI): domain Eukaryota; kingdom Metazoa; phylum Chordata; class Amphibia; order Anura; family Aromobatidae; genus Allobates; species Allobates femoralis. Next base: position 32,711,286 of record JARQOC010000010.1, on the reverse strand, counting down.
ATTTTTTGTTTCCACTTTGCTTTAGTTCCTGTAAAGCACCTGAAGGGTTAATAATCTTCTTGAAAGTAGTTTTGAGTAGGTTGAGGGGTGCAGTTTTTGGAATGGTGTCACTTTTGGGTGTTTTCTGTCATGTAGACCCCTCAAAGGGACTTCAAATGTGATGTGGTCACTAAAAAAATGGTTTTGTAAATTTTGCTGGAAAAATGAGAAATTGCTGATGAACTTTGAACCCTTATAATGTCCTAACCGAAAAAAAATTTTTTCCCAAAATTGCGCTGACGTAAATTAGACATGTGGGAAATGTTATTTATTAACTATTTTGTGTCACATAACGCTCCAGTTTAACAGAATAAAAATTCAAAATTTGAAAATTGTGAAATTTTCAAAATTTTTGCCAATTTTTTAATATTTTCACAAATAAACGCAAAAATGATCGACCTAAATTTACTACCAACATGAAGCCCAATATGTCACGAAAAAACAATCTCAGAATCGCTCGGATTCAATGAAGCGTTCCAGAGATATTACCTCATAAAGGGAGAGTGGTCAGAATTACAAAAAACGGTCTAGTCATTTAGGGGGAAATTGGCTCAGTCACTAAGGGGTTAAAGACTCTGCTCCATAGACTGTGACATCACAGCCCTACCTGTGACATCATCATCCAATCACAGACCGACCAACTCCATAGACTGTGACATCACTGACATCCCTGTGACATCATCGTCCAATCACAGACTGACCCGCTCCATAAACTATGACACATCACTGCCCCATTTGACATTATCCTCCAATCACAGACTGTCCTGCTCCATAGACTGTGACATCATCCAATCACAGACCGACCAACTCCATAGACTGTGACAATTAATGACATCACTGTGACATCACCATCCAATCACAGACTGACCTGCTCCATAGACTTTGACATCACTGACACATGTGACATCATCATCCAATCACAGACTGACCTGCTCCATAAACTTTGACATCACTGCCACATGTGACATCATCATCCAATCCAGGCTGTCCTACTCCATAGACTTTGACATCACTACCCCACTGATATTATCATCCAATCAGACACTGACCTGCTTCAAACACAGTGACATCACTGCTCTCCCTGTGACATCATCGTCCAATCACAGACTGGTCCACTCCATAGACTGTTTTTCTCAGTATAGTTGGCACACGCTTAAGTAAAAAAAAGGAAGTCCGCTTTAGCAGAATTTTTTTTTTTATTATTTCTTGCTTTTTTGTATCAGGGTGATTTACAATTCCCATACGTTTCGACTATAAAAGTCTTCTTCAGGGAAATAACAAAGATCTACAATTTATGATACAACAAAAAAGACATATCAGATACATTGATAATTAATACAAATGCTCAAAGATACAATCACCAAAAAGGAATACATCTTAATCTATGCGTACCTAGGATATAACTCTCCTAGTCTTGTCAAATAAGGAAATAATTCATCGGAGTGCCTTGATTCATGAATTTGATGAACTCAGTGGTGGAACTTCAGCCTGGCGGGCCCTGGTGCAGCTGTAGGTGAGGAGCGGAGGGGAGGGATGTGTGAAGGGGTGCCAGCAGCTGTAGGTGAGGAGCGGGGGGGGGGAGGGAGGTGTGGGTGCTGGCAGCTGTAGGTGAGGTGCAGGGGAGGTATGGGTGCTAGCTGGGGAGGTTTGAGAGCGGCTCCTACCTGCGCCGAGCCGCGCATCGCAGGTCTGGGTGCTGGGGTGGCAGAGGAGAGGAGGGACGGGAACTGCCAGGGGAAGAAGGAAGCTTCCCTCAGTTAACCTCCTCTCCTTTGACACAGGGTCACAGGGGGGCCCCTACTGGTGCTTGAGGGGCCCCCTACCCGGTCGGGGCCCTGGTGAAGCTGAACCAGCTGCACCACGGTAGGTCCGCCCCTGGATGAACCTAAGACTCATGTACAAATAGACACTGATTCATATATCCCACACTAGGTGAAGGGGATGGTATATACATAATGCGGATATATGTTTGGATACATGGTAAACATCACATAACATTCCTCAACTTGAGGATATATCCTAGTGATAAACTGAAACATTGTACCTTTCCTCTGAACAAATCATGTAGGAGAAAACTCTACAGCACTTGTAGTGTATTATAATACCTAGTTGGGACATAAAAAAACAAATGTAACAGAGGAAAAAAGTAAAAGGAAAGAGGCTACTAGGCTGAAAGAGAAAGGAAAAGAACAAGTATTATTACCTGAGGGATAGTGTAATCATTTTAGTGATAGGGCGCTTGCAACCCTACGTCATGTAATTATCCTTTTTTTTAAAAAAAAAAGGCTCAATAACAGCCCTGTCAGGAAGAGGTGAAAATACACTACTGTTAACAGGGAGTGCAAAAAAATACTTAACTTGTTATATCAGATATTCTTACAATAAGTGGTAGCTACTTCTGATAGGTGATCAAATGAATGACTTATAGCTCCAGGGGCTGTGGATGAGAGAAGGGATTAGACTATGCTGTAATCTATCCAATTAGATGACTCATATATCAATCTAGCATACCTCAAGAAAGATGCTGCCAGGTACTGCTGCCCTTCTTACGTGTAACCCTATGGGCATAAGCAGGAGTAGTGTGCATGGTTAATAGAGAAGCGAACACTCCATAGACTGTGACATCATTGGCCTCCCTGTGACATCATCGTCCAATCACAGACTGGTCCACCCCATAGACTGTGACATCATCGGCCTCCCTGTGACATCATCGTCCAATCACAGACTGGTCCACTCCATAGAGAGTGACATTACTGGCCTCCCTGTGACATCATCATCCAATCACAGACTGGTCCATTCCATAGAGAGTGACATTACTGGCCTCCCTGTGACATCATCATCCAATCACAGACTTGCCCACTCATAGACTGTGACATCACTGCCCTCCCTGTGACATCATTACTAATCACAGACTGACCTGCTCTATAGACTGTGACATCACTGCCTCATGTGACATCACTGTTGTCCCTTTGACATCACTGCCCCATGTGACATCACTGCCCCATGTGACATCACTGCCGACCCTTTGACATCAGTGCCATCCCTTTGACATCACTGCCCCATGTGACATCACCGCCCCATATGACATCACTGCCCCATATGACATCACTGCACCATGTGACATCACTGCCCCATATGACATATCTGCACCATGTGACAACACTGCCGTCCCTTTGACATCACTGCCTCATGTGACATCACTGTTGTCCCATTCACATCACTGCCCCATGTGACATCACTGCCCCATATGACATCACTGCACCATGTGTCATCAGTGCCCATGTGACATCACTACCATCCCTTTGACATCACTGCCCCATGTGACATCACTGCCCCATGTGACATCACTGCCTCATGTGACATCACTGCCGTCCCTTTGACATCACTGCCGTCCCTTTGACATCACTGCCCCATGTGACATCACTGCCCCATAAGACATCACTGCCGTCCCTTTGACATCACTGCCCCATGTGACATCACTGCCCCATAAGACATCACTGCCGTCCCTTTGACATCACTGCCCCATAAGACATCACTGCCCCATAAGACATCACTGCCCCATGTGACATCACTGCCCCATAAGACATCACTGCCCCATATGATATCACTGCCCCATATGATATCACTGCCCCATGTGACATCATTGGCGTCCCTTTGACATCAATGCCCCATAAGACATCACTGCCCCATGTGACATCACTGCCTCATGTGACATCACTGCCCCATGTGACATCACTGTCGTCCCTTTGATATCACTGCCCCATGTGACATCACTGCCGTTCCTTTGACATCAATGCCCCATAAGACATCACTGCCCCATATGACATCACTGCCGTCCCTTTGACATCACTGCCCCATATGACATCAGTGCCCCATGTGACATCACTGCCCCATGTGACATCACTGCCCCATGTGACATCACTGCCCCATGTGACATCACTGCCCCATAAGACATCACTGCCCCATATGACATCACTGCCATCCCTTTGACATCACTGCCCCATGTGACATCAGTGCCCCATGTGACATCACTGCCCCATGTGACATCACTGCCCCATGTGACATCACTGCCCCATGTGACATCACTGCCCCATCTTTTAGGATAACTGTTGTTGTCTGCAGCAACCACACAGCTCTGGGAAAGTGAAAGCTGCTCTGTGATTGATTTTAATGGGAAATGGACAATTTTTTCTCAGGTTTGTTCAGTTCAGTGACGTCAAAGAGAAAAGCCAAGAACAATGGAGAATCCAGGTCGTGAGCTCCACCACCGACAATTCGTCACAAATCCCACCACGAGATGCTCCATACAGGGGGCTCTGCTTCCCAAACTCAACTGTAGGCTGTGGAGCGCCACCCACAGTCCATTGTCACCACACTTCTCTCAACATTTCGATATGTCAGCGAGACACCTGCTCTAGTCACACACCAGCACACACCACCCAGCTTTCCTGAGCTCCTGACAGGTCTTCCTCCTGTACTGGTCACACATCAGCACACACCACCCAGCTATACAGAGCTCCTGACAGGTTCTCCTCCTGTATTTGTCACACCAGCACACACCACCCAGCTTTCCCAAATTCCTGTCAGGTCCTCCTATTGCATTGGTCACACACTAGCACACCAACCAGCTTTTCCCGGCTCCTGACAGGTCGTCATTCTTCACTTGTCACATACCACCCAGCTTTCCTGAGCTCCTGACAAGTCCTCCTCCTGCCCTGGTCACACTCCGGCACACACCACCCAGCTTACCAAACTCCTGCCAGGTCCTCCTGCCTTGGTCACAAACACTGGCACACACCACACAGCTTTCCTGAGCTCCTGAAAGGTCCTCCTCCTGCACTATCCAGATCTATGGATGGTGTATAGACAGTCCGCGCTGCTTGAAATAATCAGTCACAAGTCTTTAGATGAAAGACCCCCCCTTCTTTATTTCCACCTACGCGTTTCAGTACCACTCCAGGCACCATCATCAGGGCATATTTGAGAGGATCACAGAGCGGGAGAAACTGCCACCGGAACAGTGGGCTGAGGTGTTGGCTCCGTATTTAACGGGAAAGACCCAAAAGGCCTACCTGGCAGAAGACGCCAGGAACTACGGGTCCCTAAAAGGTGAGATCCTTGCCCGACTGGGGATTAACACATATGTAAGGGCTCAGCGGGTAAGCCAGTGGTCCTTTGAGGAAGGAAAACCTGTACAGTCTCAGGCATATGACTTATTGCACCTGGTGAAGAAGTGGTTGCAGCCTGAGTCTTTGAGCCCAGCGCAGATGGTAGAGAGAATGGTGGTTGACTGGTTTGTGCGCACTCTGCCCCTCCCCATTCAACGGTGGGCGGGACAAGGTGCCCCGAGTACCCTTGATCAGTTGGTGTGTTTGGTGGAGAGACATGTGGCTACACAGGACTTGATCCGGGACACTGGGACTTTGCATGCAGCCTGTCAGTCCACATCCACCAAACCAGAGGTTAAAGACCCCCAACCAGGTCCTGCGTTGGATTCCACCTCAGACCCGGTCAAGACCACACCCCACCTTAAAGAGGGCCAAAAGCCCATGTTCCCTAAATGGCAACCCTCAAAAGGATTTACCCCCACTATGATGTGTTGGCAATGCCAAGGACTGGGACATACGGGGAGCCAGTGTCCACTCACAACCGAGCCCATGGACTGCGGGTATACCCGCGGGGGTTCAATGTATGCCCAGACTGTGTAGATGGCGAATATTGTTAGACCGGAGACTAAACCACATTTGTGCCAAGTGCAGGTTAATGGGTACCCGGCGACGGGCTTGTTGGATTCAGGGAGCTTGGCGACCCTCGTGCATCCCTGGTCCCTGGGATAAAACCCACCAGTCGTATAGTGGGGGTACTCTGTATCCATAGGGACCTCTGGGAATACCCTATAGTGGTGGTCATCATCACTACCCCTTGTGGACAGGTGCTACATGACATTGGGGTGATGAAAACACTTCCTTATGATGTAATCTTGGGGCGGGATCTGCCACTTTTCTGGACTCTAAGCAGGAGGCAATCCAATCCTCCTCAGGTAATGGACAGTCCGGGCCCTGAGCCCGAAGATCCCAAGTCTGGGATACCTGACATAGGGGTCACCAATATAGGGACAAAGTGTAAACCCAACAGGTCTCCACTAGAGGTTATGGCAGGAGAGCTCGAGACGGCTAAGCCAACCCCGGAGTTAGAGGTGTCTCCGGATAATTTTGGGATGACCCAACTTCAGGATCCTACGTTGGTCCATGCCCGAAGTAGGGTGACGGTAATTGATGGGGTGGAGCAAATTCCCAGCACCGAGGTGAGGTTCCCCCATTTCGCCCTCAAGCGGGATCTACTCTATCAAGGGGATATAATATGGGGGGGGATCTAGCAGAGCAGCTGTTAATACCACAACCATATCACCGGCAGGCCCTAGAGTTGGCTCATAAACACTTAATGAGCGGCCACCTGGGAGTTAAAAAACTCAGGAATGACTTTTGCAGTGTTTTTTTGGCCTGGGGTCGTAGGGAAGGTAAAAAGGTTTTGCAAATCCTGCCCGGATTGTCAGCAAACCGCACCCGTGGCTCATTTCCGCAGTCCCTTGGTACCTTTGCCTATTATAGAGGTATTTTTTGAGTCGATAGCCACTGTAAAGTCTGCCCGGGGCACCAATATATCCTGGTAATAGTCGATTACGCCACCTGTTATTCAGAGGCGGTATCCCTCAGACATACTGCAGCTAAGCTTATTGCTCGGGAGTTTGCCGTGTTCTGTCGGGTGGGGTTGCTCAAGGAGATCCTTAGGAATCAGGGGACCTCATTCATGTCCAAGGTCCCCAGGGTGCTGTACAAACGTCTCCACATTAAGCAGCTGCGTACGTTGGTGTACCACCCTCAAACCGAGGGTCTGGTGGAGTGGTTTAATAATACCCTGAAAATTATGTTCAAAAGGGTGGTCTCCAAGGACAAGAAGGACTGGAATATGTTGCTCCCTTAATGTTCGCTATATGTGAAGTGCCGCAGTTCACAACAGGGTTTTTGCCATTTGAGTTGTTGTATGGTCATCATCCCCGGGGGCTGCTGGACATAGCTAAATAAACATGGGAGCAGGAGCCCACCCCCCCTAAAACATAATTGAGCACATCATGGGTATGCAGGACTGAATCGCCACTGTTATGCCAATTGTAAAGGAACATCTGCAAGATGCCCATGTGGCGCCATGCAATGAGTGCGTCACAGGAAGGTATTGCATCCCTGACTAAAGATGTAATATCTTCCGTCTCAGTGATGAAATAGTTAAATCCAGAGCTCCATGTACCACATGCACCACTCAGAGGTAGAGGGCCAATCAGGTCCTGGAGGGAGGAGTGTAAGGTGTAGTGTGGGGGGAAGTGACTTGGAGAACAGGCGAAGGAGAGGAAGGAGCAGGGACCTGCACAGTGCCGTGCAGCCCTGAGAAGGCAACTTAACCGGCATGGCACCATCAACCGGTGACCCAGACCGAAAACGGGCAACAAAGCAAATAAGCAACGGGTTAAACGACACCCATGCCCAATCTCACCGGACACCGGGTCCGAGGCAAACAGATGTCTACCACTGTTCTGCAAAACCGGAGTGACAGAGCAGCTTCTTAGGAGCGCCTCACTACAGCCGCAACCTAGCAGTCTTACCAGCTGTTTCGCGTCCCGGCCAAGGATTCCAATAGAAGTTTCCCCAGTACCCTGAACTGGTGCACTAAGGCAGCAACGGCAGTAAGAAAGGACAGTTAGTAAGAGAGGAACACCGTGGAGCTCTGGACTGAGGCTGTTCATCACTGGGACCACCCGGTCCGTTACCTGACAAACTGTATACCGTGTACCGCACCGAACTTACAGTAAAGACCCGTTACAGAGGAGCATTGAGTCAGTGCATTTCTTCCAGAACTGTTATTAACCTTGCTCATCAAACAACCAAGCTGCCGTATTCCATCCAGTACAGCTCCTGGCCCCGAGGACTACTGCTCATCCAGTGGGGAGCATCCCATCTAGCTGCCGCACATCCCCCGGAGGCCCAAGCAGCGCCGGTGCCATCACCGGACTCCCGCAGGTGGCGTCACGACAATCAAGACTTATCCCAATCCTTTAATCCCTTTTTATTTGACCACCGGGCCCCACAGCCTCAGGCGCGGAACCGTGACAAGTGAAGCATCGCCTGAGACGTGAGAATCTGGCAACGGTGAGTCACCCAGGCAGCTCAAAGGTACAATAGACAGGTCATCATCAGGTCCTTTAACCCGGAGAATTGCGTTTTAGTGTTGATCTTAGCTAAGTGGCAGGGTCCCTATGAAATCTGGGAGAAGGTGGGGGTGCTAAACTACAAAGTGTTTCAAAAGGTAGGAGGAATTCGGTACAGATATACCATATAAACCTGTTGAAACCCTGGAAAGACAGGGAAAATATGGTGGCTGTTCTACTCCCAGACCTATCCTTTTCAGGTCGCCTGCCTGTGGTTACAGTGGCATCCGGAGAGGATGAGACAGGAGTAAGGATAGGGGACACTTTCACAAAACAGCAAAGGCTGAAGGCCTGGAGGTTGGTACAGCAGAACCTGGATGTCTTCTCAGACCTGCTAGGCAGAACATCCATAATCCAACACGATATTGTCACCGACCCTCACGTAAAAGGTATGCATGAAGCCATACCGGGTACCCGAGGCAAGCTATCTTGGAGGAGGTGAAAAAAAAGCTTCACCCGGGGGTGACTGAGAAGTCCAGTAGCGAATAGGCCAGTCCCATTGTACTGATCCCGAAACCTGAAGGGACGGATCGTTACGGTTCTGTAATGACTTCAGGAGGTTAGACGAAATGTCCAAATTCGATCTTTACCCCATGCCCAGGGTGGACGAGCTGATCGAGAGGCTGGGACAAGCGCGATATTTCACACTGCTCGATCTGATCAAGGGCTACTGGCAGGTGCCACTGACGGAGTCAGCAAAGGAAAAGACCGCTTTTGTTACACCTGAGGGTCTCTATCACTATGTCGTCTTGCCTTTTGGGTTACATGTTCCAGAGGCTGATGGAAATAGTGTTGGAACCACATGGGACGTATGCATCTGTGTACCTAAATGACATCATAATTTACAGCACCGAGTGGCAGACCCATTTGGTTCAGTACAAGTGCAGGTGGATTCGCTTAGAACTGCCGGTTTGACAGCTAAAACAAAAAAGTGTGCATTGGGACTCACAGGAGCCCGTTACTTAGGGCACGTGATAGTCTAAGGGGTAATTAAGTCCCAAATCAATAAAATCATGGCAATCCAGAAATGGCCTTGACCCCTTACCACGAAGCAAGTAAGAGCTTTTCTAGGCATCATAGGGTAGTATCGGCGGTTAATCCCTAATTTTGCTGGACTGTCGGCCCCTTTGACGAATCTTCTGAAGGGAAAGAAGTCAGTCATGGTGCACTGGAATTCGCAGGCCGCGGAATCCTTCTTGACCCTGAAGGTGGTTCTGTGCGGACAACCCGTTTTCGCCAATCCCGACTTTCGGAAGGAATTTATCGTGCAGATGGATGCCTCTAAGGTCGGGCTGGGAGCGGTACTGTCCCAATTGATGAACGGGGAAGAACACTCCATCACCTACTTGAGTAGGAAGCTCACCCCACTGGAGCAAAACTACAGCTTAGTGGAAAAAGAATGCCTGGCCATAAAGTGGGCCTTGGAATCCCTACCTGTTGGGGCGACAGTTTCGCTTAGTAACAGATCACTCCCCTTGGTCTGGATGCAGAATGCCAAGGAGTGGCACGCTAGGGTCACCCGGTGGTTCCTCTTGCTGCACAACTACAGTTTTACTGTGGAATTCCGGGCAAGGACGTTGCAGGGCAATGTGGATGCCCCGTCTAGGGGCCCTTGTATGGTGGCTGGTGTTCAACCCCAGAAGCTTGAACAGGGGGGTATGTGAGGCAGTGACCAGGGTGATATATGACGGTTGGAATCTGCTCCATATCCCTATAAGATCCCCTCAACTCTGGGTCTGTGAGGATCCCCATGTCCAGGCATATGTTTAAACCTGGACCGCAACTCAGTTGAAGCCAAGGAGGCAGAGCAGCAGGAGCTCTGAGACAGGGGCTGTGTGCAGGAAAACACAGTTCAGCAATGTGGTCTTGGCTTTTGGACTTATACAAGTTTGTACAGGACTGTAGCGGCTGCGTCCTGGAACCCTGAGGTCTGTAATCACCTGGAGTGGCAAATAAACTGTGTGTGGTGTGAATAAGAGCCTGGGTCACTGCCTCCCGTTGTGCTTAACTAACGCTGCTACCTCACAATTGACAAAGATTAATTTCTGGTTCATAAGCAGAAATGTGCACTACACATAACTGTTGTTCCTAATATACAAGCAGGGATTTAGGATGAAAAGTAGGGATTGACTCAACAAAGAGGGAAGGATTGTCCAAACAAAGCGGGCAGGGAGTGTCGAAACAAAGCTGGGAGGGATCGTCCAAAGCAAAGAGGGATTGTCCAAACAAAGCGGGAAGGGATTGTCCAAACAAAGCGAGAAGGGATTGTCCAAACAAAGCGGGAAGGGATTGTCCAAACAAAGCGGGAAGGGATTGTCCAAACAACGCGAGAAGGGATTGTCCAAACAACGCGAGAAGGGATTGTCCAAACAAAGCGGGAAGGGATTGTCCAAACAAAGCAGGGAGGGATTGTCCAAACAAAGCGGGACGGGATTGTCCAAACAACGCGAGAAGGGATTGTCCAAACAACGCGAGAAGGGATTGTCCAAACAAAGCGGGAAGGGATTGTCCAAACAAAGCAGGGAGGGATTGTCCAAACAAAGCGGGAAGGGATTGTCCAAACAAAGCGGGAAGGGATTGTCATAACAAAGCGGGAAGGGATTGTCATAACAAAGCGGGAAGGGATTGTCCAAACAAAGCGAGAAGGGATTGTCCAAACAAAGCGGGAAGGGATTGTCATAACAAAGCGGGAAGGGATTGTCATAACAAAGCGGGAAGGGATTGTCCAAACAAAGCGAGAAGGGATTGTCCAAACAAAGCGGGAAGGGATTGTCATAACAAAGCGGGAAGGGATTGTCATAACAAAGCGGGAAGGGATTGTCTAAACAACGCGAGAAGGGATTGTCTAAACAAAGCGGGAAGGGATTGTCCAAACAAAGCGGGAAGGGATTGTCCAAACAAAGCGGGAAGGGATTGTCCAAACAAAGCGGGAAGGGATTGTCATAACAAAGCGGGAAGGGATTGTCATAACAAAGCGGGAAGGGATTGTCCAAACAAAGCGGGAAGGGATTGTCCAAACAAAGCGAGAAGGGATTGTCTAAACAACGCGAGAAGGGATTGTCTAAACAACGCGAGAAGGGATTGTCCAAACAACGCGAGAAGGGATTGTCCAAACAACGCGAGAAGGGATTGTCCAAACAAAGTAAGGAGGGATTGTCCAAACAAAGCAAGGAGGGGTTGATCAAAGAAAGCAGAGAGTGAGTGTCCAGACAAAGCATGGAGGGATTGTCCAAACAAAGCACGGAAGGATTGTCCAAACAAAGCGGGAAGGGATTGTCCAAACAAAGCGGGAAGGGATTGTCCAAGTAAAGCGGGAGGGATTGTCCAAACAAAGCGGGAAGGGATTGTCCAAGTAAAGTGGGGAAGGATTGTCCAAGTAAAGCGGGGAAGGATTGTCCAAACAAAGCGGGGAAGGATTGTCCAAGTAAAGCGGGGAAGGATTGTCCAAACAAAGTGGGAAGGGATTGTCCAAACATAGCAAGGAGGGTTTGTCCAAACAAAGCGGGGTGGGGTTTTCCAAACATAGCAAGGAGGAAAGGTCCAAACAAAGCAAGGAGAGATAGTCCAAACAGCGGAAGGGATTGTCCAAACAGCGGGAAGGGATTGTCCAAACAGCGGGAAGGGATTGTCCAAACAAAGCGGGGATCACTGTATTTGTTCTGTTTAGGAAGCATTGAAGATCTCTGGAGCCTGATAATCTTTGTGGTAAAATGCAGTTGAAAGAAATACATGTCATACAGGCGAGATGTCACATTTCTAGGAAACAGCGAGGACGAGTCTGCGATATAAATACATACAACACCATATATAAATAGATAGATATAGATGTATATCAGCGTGCTTTACTGCCGGGGTTAATGAGTTCAGAATTTCTGTTTTATCTGTTAATCCTTCCGACCTCACATTTAAAATGAAATTCCGCCTGATTTTATGTCGATCTCGTCCTGCCAGACCAAATGTTGCTGTTTTTCATTTTCCCCGTTTGGATTTATTTTCTTGTTCTGAAAAAGAAATGCTATTTGCCCGGAACATTCTGTAGAAATGGTGGCGGTGTCGGCGTGGCGTCCTGATGATAGACAGTCACTCCGGCTGCCGCATTGCACCTCTAAGAAGTTGAAGCCTTAATTTTCGCCTGTTTATGCCGCTCTTTAATTTTACGCAGATTTAACAGCATTCATATCGCTGATGCGTCGTGGAAGCAGAATACTTTTATGTGTTGCGCTGTTTAGCTCCTTCTTTCCTCGTCTCTATAAAAAGCAATATTAATTACCAGCTGAAATGCAAACAATATTTCTTCCCCCCCACACACTTCCCGGCCTCACTGTCGACACATTTGTGTCTGTGTTATATAAAGTGATTATCAACCTGCAGTACAAAGAAATCCTTGTCTGCACCCAGCGCTAATATATACAACCTCGACCCGATCCCCTGATTTACCAAATATAAAACAAAGACTGAACTTCACTTCAGCCCATAAACCACAAATCAGGAATCTCCAGTCACTGTACAACTGGTATAACCTGGGAATCTCCTGTATATAATTATATATGTACAACTGGTATAACCTGGGCATCTCCTGTATATAATTATATATGTACAGCTGGTATAACCTGGGCATCTCCTGTATATAATTATATATGTACAACTGGTATAACCTGGACATCTCCTGTATATATAATTATATATGTACAACTGGTATAACCTGGGCATCTCCTGTATATATAATTATATATGTACAACTGGTATAACCTGGGCATCTCCTGTATATAATTATATATGTACAGCTGGTATAACCTGGGCATCTCCTGTATATAATTATATATGTACAGCTGGTATAACCTGGACATCTCCTGTATATAATTATATATGTACAGCCGGTATAACCTGGACATCTCCTGTATATAATTATATATGTACAGCCGGTATAACCTGGACATCTCCTGTATATAATTATATATGTACAGCTGGTATAACCTGGGCATCTCCTGTATATAATTATATATGTACAGCTGGTATAACCTGGACATCTCCTGTATATAATTATATTTGTAGAGCTGTTATAACCCACCATATACTGCATATAATTATATATATTCAGATGGTATAACCTGGGCATCTCCTGTATATAATTATATATGTACAGCTGGTATAACCTGGGCATCTCCTGTATATAATTATATATGTACAGCTGGTATAACCTGGACATCTCCTGTATATAATTATATTTGTAGAGCTGTTATAACCCACCATATACTGCATATAATTATATATATTCAGATGGTATAACCTGGGCATCTCCTGTATATAATTATATATGTACAGCTGGTATAACCTGGAAATCTCCTGTATATAATTATATATGTATAGCCGGTATAACCTGGACATCTCCTGTATATAATTATAGATGTACAGCTGTTAGTCCTGGGTTGTTTGGTGAGTGGAGCTGGTGGAGGATTGTGTCCCCAGGTGTTGGTGGCGGCTCGGTGGTTGCTGGTGACGTTTGCTGTTGTCATTCATCTTTCTTTCCCTTCCCTGGCACTGTCTCCAGTAGACCCCACTACGTTCTCTCCGCTGGAGCTGTTGTAACCTGATGTGCAGACCACTCCTGGTTGGCTGCCTGCTCAGCGGCTTATCTCTCGGATCTATGTAGATGCACTAAGTGTAGTCAGTTTGCATTCTGTAAATTCAATAAAGCTCCTTATCCGCAGCGCCCATTCTCCTGTGTTCGGCCATTGTCGTGGGCATGTGGCATTGATCACTGTCGCCCCGGGCGCCTTTGTGTGTAGCCGGCAATGATTGGCTTTATAGAGATCAGATGGCGCAGAGTCGCCCTGACAGGCGCAGCGCCGAGGTGGATGATTTCCTGCGATCTGGATTTGGGTTTATTCTTTCCTGTTGGCGCAGAGAACGAGGCGAAGGTCAACGAGTGACAATATGGCCTCTGTATTCTGCGGCCTCACATTGTACGAGCCAGGGCTGATTAGAAGAGGAAACCACAGAAAAGTGAAGGTTACTGGTGTCAGTCCCAATAAATGTAACCAGGAGCGCTGGCAGAACAAAGCCGGTGTCACATTACCAGGGGGAGCAAACAGAGGAACGTGCCAGGAGGGTCTACCCGGGACAGCGAGGGCGGCTGAAAGAGAAGCCACAACCGGCGGAGACTGCGCCCTGGTACATGGCTAAAGGTTATGCTTTTATGTTTGACAGCAGGACGATAGTTTTCTACATGGGGCTACATTGTCACCTCCGCTTTGCTGGGTATTTTGTTGCAGAAAGTTTTCACCAAGTCTGCACATTATGGCAGAAAAATGCATTTAAATTGTTAAGGCCCCGTTACACGGTACGAGATCGTGAGCGATATCGCTCAAACGTCACGGGTTTGGAGTCGTTGAAACAACATCGTTAGGACGTCGTTGCGTGTGACACCAAGATACGACTACGATAAATCATTGGATCGCTGATCGCAGATTTGAGAACATGTTCTCAATTCAGACGAGCGTCGTTCAGCCAACCTGCTGCATCGTTGTGTGTGACACCACGTCTTCGCCCATTCACATCAGTGAACAAGTATCGCTCGCTGGGTTGTGTGAACGATAGCTGCTCACTATCGTTTGTGCGTCGTCCACGATATCTAGATATGTGACACCTCACCAATGATGTCAAAACGAGCGCGCTCCCGTGAGATCGTTGGTGATATCTTAATGACATTGAATCGTGTAACGGTACCTTAAGGGAGATTTGGACTGGTTTTGGTGCGAAAATGGAGCAGATGTGTGCCCTACGTTTTTCATCATCATGTCAATGGCTTGAAGTGCTGCCCTAATTTCCAGGCATCTGACGTCACATCTCGGCAGTGTAGATGGAACGCCATAAAATCTCATCCCGAGTGCTGTACAGTGATACAGCAGATTTCCACAGTCTTTGTAGTGATTGTGAATACGTCTTAATGTATTTTATTGTTACAATGTTGCGGGTCACTTAGGGGTACATCACACACAGCGATATCGCTAGCGAGATTACTGAAATCAGCGACCCTGGCAGCAATATTGCTGTGTGTGAAACGCAGCAGCAA